>OX467089.1:28236245-29436245 GCA_950106755.1 Climacium dendroides | reverse complement strand
CTACGGAGGTTGGATAATTGGCGTCCTCGTAAAGCTTCCTCTGAGTCCCCTTGTCCGAGGCAGTTGGTGACATTGATGACGCCCGGAGATCTTTGGAGCACAGAGGAGACGGCGAGCATGAAACTGACAAGCGCGGTTTCTTCTCCGGCGGACTGTCCACCACTCCCTCATCGATTGGTCTCCTTGAGAAGTCCATAGTGGAATTGACGGTCGGAGCTGAGCAGAGGAAGTTCCCAGTACTGAGTATAACGTACTGTCCATAATCGAAGATGGAGTCCGCAGATGCCTGACAGGGGAGTCCATCTGTTGCAAGGTACTTCGATGTGTTGTCCATCTGCAACAAACGTACCTTGAATTAGAATAGCAATCGAGGGAATTTCAACATTGGACATCATTTTGGGGTCTCCGTAGTCAAGATTGGCAGGAGAGTCCACAACCGTGATTGCCCGCGAAGTTGCAAATCAGCGCGACTCGAGCTGAAATGTACGAGACTCCAAAAGTACTGAACGAGGCTTCAAAACACTACACATCAGCTCCACTCGTGCTGAATCGCATACCTCTAGTGGGTCAGCTATCTAGTGCCACTAGGCGACCCCCGAACCACCTTCATGAGCTCGTCGTACTCTCGACGATTCCTTTCCTCGCACAACATTTTTTGCCCGATTTTCCACTTCTTCGCTTTCCTGAACGCTTTGAGTCCCATGTCCTAGCTTCGGTGCAACTATTGAAACCAAGGAAGTAGAACCCCGAGCAGGAACGTGTCCTTGTCTCCATTGCCCTTGTTACTCCAGGACTCCAAGACTACAACATTTTCCGGTTTGTTCATGATGTGCTTCCGGCGGCTGTCGTCGACTACGACTGTATTGTCAGGAGTGAAGTTGGTTCGGGAGTCGGCGAAAAGCACGTCTAGGTTCTTGAGGAATAATGCTTTGTCGGTTCCCGGTTCCTTATAGGGGATCCACGTGCCGGCTCCATCCCAGCGCTTCAACGTTTTGCATGCGTCCTGCCCGAGAATTTGGAAGGGCAACCTTCCATCTCGGAACAGATAAGCGCAGATCTCATTAGTGGTGGACTTCTTCATGGAACTCCACACTGAGACGAATGCTATCTTGCCTAACTCCTTCAAGAACGCGAAGCAGTTGGGCCTGACGTAGACAGCCTTGGGTCCTACAATGGCCCCGATTGTGGCCGAGTGTGGCTCCGACTTCTGGTTGTACGCATTCCCTGACCCCTTGGACTTCCAATCTTCTGTGACACATAGAATGCCATTGAGGTCCAGGATGACGTTCAACCACTTCCCTGCCATCCCGGATCTCAATGACCTATGGACTCCCTCCGAGGATCCCTTATCAGAGCCCTGCAAATCAAACCCCTGGTAACAAACGGCAGCAATCGTGTCCAGTCACGCCAAATGACACGAATTCTAGGAGGCATCATTGCTCAAAATGAAGGCAGAAGAGTAATGAGTCCATCAGAACAAGAGGGCGCATTTTACCTTCCTCCGCGTAGAACCTGAAGGTTCATCTTGGTTTTCCATTGCCAATAGTGCAGGTCTAGGAAGTACCGATTGCTCATCCATTGGTTGTGCCTCATCTACGTTCGGGTGTGGTGAAGGCATTGGTAGAAGAGAATGTGCGACAACAGGAGGGCCTTTCTCAGGCAAGTAATCGACATTCAGGTGGCCTGCGATTCATGAATCAGGAAAAATAGTTTTCGTGAGAAATCCATTTATTACAATTTCATGAAATGAGTTTTAATTTACAAAACTAGTCCTACATTTTCTGTACCACCTGAATTGCTTCTAGTCGGCATGTTGTATCTACAATTGAATCTCTAGCCCAAAGACTACAATACAATTCAACGCGAGTCGCGCTGAGACTACACACAGGACACTGAATGGTCATTGGGCACAACCTGCACGTGGTTCCTCGGTGGATTGGTCAGAACTTGCTTGCGTAGGCCCGGAATCATCCACTGGCAGGATGCGCGCAATGCCAATGCCCTCCATTGCGGTGTCTCCCTCACCGACGTCGACACGACTCCGTTCAATGGCCTCTGGAGCTTCCTCTACCGGCGGGAGTGGCATCGAGACAGGATCCGCACCAGGAAGAGGTGGAGGCGCATTGTCCGAGTGCACCGGGCTTGAGGCATTGCTGATGTTGGAACTGGAGGGTTGGCCTTGCAGCATCAGCGGAGGCGACTGCGTCGCGGGCTGTAGCTCAACAAGAGGTTGGATTCCGACCCTCGACATCAACAACTATATGATCTCCCTGTTCCTCCGGGACTCTTCCTTCATCCAGTCCGTGTTCCGCTGGTGCATCTCCATGTTCAACAGCCGCTCGTTTGCATTGTCCGCTCTCATTTGAGCCAACGCTAGCTCCGTCTGCTTCTGTGAATTCTCCGTCTGCTTTTGCAGAGCCGCCAGAGATTCTGCGGTCGACTTTTGAATTTCAGCCAGCTGCTGGACGACACTGGTGATGGGATCTGCCTTCCTCTTCTTCTGTGGCTGTCCAGAAGGAGTGGGCGTCCGCGGCGTCTGCGATAAGGGCGGAAGCATGGATGAAGCAGACGACCCCGGTACGTCGGTATGTCGTCTCGTTGGTGTGGGCATCTCTTCAATGCCTACATTATGATCATCCATCTCCATAATGTCGTCTTCCTCCTCATCGGTGGAAATGTCTTCTACATCATCGTAGACTGGAGCCGCCTTCTTTCTGGCTGGAGACTCCTGACTTGATCTCAATTTCCGCTTGGAGGAGGAACTGGGACCTTCACCACTCTGGATGGGATACCCAGTGTCGAGAAAATCTGCCTTATCCAATGTGTAGGCCTTCGAACAGATTTTCTCCCAGTCAGGGGATTCCATTGCGAATCCAACAGCGTACACGTCTACAGATGACATCTGCAAGGGAGAGAAGCAGAGGGTTAGAATACAATTGTAGACAGTGACAATTCAGCGCGACTCGCGCTGAATTGACGAGTGCGTCAAACCATGAAATTGAAGAGGAAGGAAACGAATCAGCGCTAGTCACATTGATCGGCAGTTAAGGGACATACCACTGCAGCGCATGTAAGTTTGCCTCCCGCAAAACAGGAGAAGATGCAACCCCCTGGAGCGTAGAAACTCTTCACGAGCCACAAATAGAACTCCATGCGCAACTCCAAGCTGTGGAGCCGGTATTCGAGCTCATTGTAGGCACGTGCCTTCACGTACCGATTGGAGTCCGGACATTCGTACTGCTCTGGAATACCCACTCCAATTGCGTTGCTGGGATGCTGAAGAAACACCAGAAACACCTTCGGTGGCTTATTCGACGCCGAAATATCTCCGAGGCGGTCATTCTTCCCCGCATTGTACGTGGAGTAGTCCAATAAGAAGGAAGATAGAATCTGGTCAGACTCCACGAAGTGCAGGACCTGTGCCTGTTCCTTCTCATCGCCGCAAATAAAGAGCCAGGAGGGAACATTCTGAAGTACCGGGTCGTGCATCTTGCGGAGTGACATCATTACTTCCTTGAAGTAAGGGCTGTCCACAGTGGAGCTCCCTTTATTCTCGACTCCAGGTAATGTCCTGAAGTCGATCACGCCCAACGCCATTCTCTTCGACGTGTTTGGATCCCATGCTCTCGCTGGCCACTCCATGAAACTATTAGTGCTTTCAACGTATGGGCGGTAATAACCCTTGGCCGTAGGTTTCTCGAATTTATTCTTGTGATGAAGAAATACGTTGAAAAATTCGAATGCTTGTGGGGAGAGCTCCGCACAAGTCTTATTCTTTTGGCTGACAGATTTTGTTCTCCCGAAGTAGGCCTCTCCAGGTCGGTCGAGGAGCACGTCCATCGTGGCTTTGGAAAACATTCGTGACATCTTGAATGCTTTCCAATTGTCCTTGATGATTTCGTTCTTGGCATTCATAAGTCCAAGCTCAGGATCAATTTGGTGAAGCTCTTTCTTCACCAAGTGCTTGCGCTTCCGCCTCTCCGACCACTCCCTGGCGGTATAGCAACTCTGTAGCACAGATGACGCGGCCTTCACTGTCACCTTCGGATAAGGCAAGGTGCGTTTCACTCCCGTCTGGTTCAGCATATGCTTGGCGAGTGTCGCCAATTCGTCGTAGCTCAGGTTTCCCAAATGCTTGAAGAATTCTCGGTTGAGAAGGCAGTTATCTGGGTTCCATCCTTCCCTTGCATTGAACTTTCTTCGCGTATCTGGGTTGATGAGTTCTCCGAATGCGGCCGCAGTGATAACCTCGCTCCAGAGCTTGTACACTTCCTCTGGGGCCGTGATTAGCTTGAGCTCATTCGTGAGCTTCAGCTTCTCCTCCTTGGACTTTGTCTTTGCGATTCGGAGGTTCTTGTTCACGTCAATCATCGAGAACCGCAAGAAGACGACTTTCTCGAAGTTCTGAGGATCGTGCACAACACTTTCATTAGACAAGGTGGTTTAATGATATTTGAATTGGCATTGCTAGTTGACTTGAGCCAAACTTAACACATCAGCGTGAACCGCGCTGAAATGCATACATACCTGAAAGGACTCTCTGTTTCTTCTTGCTTCAACCGTGCGTCTTGTAGTCGTGCTGGTCCCGACGGACGCTGCCTGTGTAGGATTTCTTGGCTTCCCCATAGCCTCCCACACTGACCGCGCTCCGAGGATATTCGTTGCCCACGACGGCTGCGCAACCTGGAAGTGGTTTGTCCTATTGTAGAACGCGGAGATGAGCCTGAGCTTCTCTGCGTCATTTGACCAGACCACAAAGCACTTCCATTTCCGGAAGTGTTCCCTTTCCGTGCGGTCCACCTTGTTGGCGTCATCCATCATCCACTTACTGGCGGCGACGCTGTGCTGCCCATTGATGATGTAGAAATTGCCTTTTTCAATCTCTGCCCACTCCTTCGGTTTTTCATTGTATCCAACCGGCATGACGCAGAGCGTTTGTCTCGTGCTCTTGTCGGGCATATTTAGTAGCCAGTTCACTAAATCCTCGACGATTCGGTCCTCCTTCGAGCGAATGTTGAATGTTGTCGGAGGTGGGACTAGTTGAGAGATTTCAATCTCTTTCTTGTCATCAGTCTTGAAGATGTAGGCGTCCTCACAAGTGGTCCAGAACTTCTTGTACACTTTGCTTACTTCTTCATAGTCTGGCTTTCTTTTCGTTGCTCGAGAATGAGGGACATGTGCCATCTCGTCAACGTAACTTGCCTCCGCAACTTTAGATACCTCAGAGGACCTTGCCAGAGGTGCCTGCACGAACGGGGATGCCTTACTTTTCTTCCCTTTCTTATTTTCCAGGGTTTTCTCTATCGGCTTTCTCGAATTTCTGGTTCCCCGAGCGCCTCCGGATTCCTGCGTACTGTTGAGTCTGGAGCCCTGACTCACACCCTGTCTAGAGGTGTCCACTGAGACGGATCTTGGCCTGCTTAACTGTGTTTGCATTGCCAACTTCCCTTTGAGTTGATCGAAGTCCTTGAACAAGGCACGGATCTTGCTACAGAGCTTCTTGTGGTTCAGGGGCGTGCCATCTGAATTCTACCACTCATTGTTATCAATCTTTTTCTCCAACTCCTTTATTTCGTCCCGAAACGGCGTGGGTTCTAGGCTTGCGAGGAGGGGTGTCATTACATACGGAATGAGGATGGAGTTTAGGCAGATTGTGAAGTGGTACTGGTCTTGAGGGGCAACGTTGGGAAACGTTGTCACACACTTCACTCTAACCATGGGGAGGGTGTCCGTTTCTAGATCTTTTACCATCTCCTCGTAGGAGAGGTTTAGAAACACCTACGCGTTCTTGAACTTGTACGCGAAGCAGAAATTGTTTCTGAAGGGGATCATGTGGAATCCCCACGCTTCAACCCTCTCCGGATATTTGAACTCCCAATACTCGCCCTCGATGAGGGATCCATCTATCTCGTTGGGGTCTTCAGGGTACTGAATATCACATCTGTCGAAGTACATTTCCAGTGCTTCCTTGTGTTGGTCCATTCTGCGGGGAGAATCGTAATATGTCAGGTGGCTTGTTATGAATGCACTTGTCGGTTCAGTGCGAGTCGCGCTGATCTGCGTATGGTTTGTAGGTTGTTCGTCTCGGCCTTGTGACATTGCTTATGGATTGTAGATGTTGAGGTATTCTCTACCTATGAAGGTGTGGCTAGTTTTATTGGGTTTGGTTTTTTGTCCCCATGACCTCAGTTAGCCTACTTTCTTATCTTTTACGATAAGACCTGACGATTCAGCGTGGGTCGCGTTGATGTGTATAGTTGTTATATATTTGCTTAGTGGAATTCATATATTTGGATTTATTTTATGTACTCTAGGGTGGTCTGTTTTTTCGAGGGAGACGTTGCAGATCAGCGCGTCTCGCGCTGATCGACGGTGCAGGGTTTTTAAATACTATGGAGTTGTGTTACTACGATTCAGATTGGGGGGACATTGCAGATCAGTGCGGCTCGCGCTGATATGCAGTTTTTCGTTTTAGGTGACGGACTCCAGTTCATCACTGTGATCCTCAAACTATTTATCCTGTAGGCTACCTAGCTATGTCAAATTGTCTGGCTTCTCTGATAGTATATTGTCAAATCAACGCGGCTCGCGCTGATTTGTATTCTGTCATATTTTAGGGTTTTAAGGGCAAGGCTACTTCTGAACTTGTAAGGAATTTCTCACACAAATCCAAAACAGATACAGACCCTAAGCAAACCTATGCACAAACAGACCCTCAGCCAAACCCTATGACAAGAGCAACAAACTCTGAAATAAAAAAACTACAGTTACAAACAATGTCCGTATACGAACATGAATTCGGCAGATAGCAAGAACCTCAGAAATCCATGATGAAGCAAACCCTAAGCAAATCCAAGCATATACAGACCCTAAGATATTGGAAATCTAAACAAACCAAACCCGAAGCAAACACAAGCACATAGTGACCCTGCTGCGTAGAAGTTGTAAATTTTTTTTTGCTGCACACATATTAGTCTGAGTTATTGCTTTCTGCTGCAAAGGAGAAGCTGCATCTACTGAATTGGTTGAATGGTACATTTACCCTATGCATTAAAATGAAGCTGAGCTAGTATGCAAAATGGTTCCTTCTCAGACTTTGTATCCAGCAACTACCAAAGATTGGAACCCTAATGTTGAACCTCCTCCTCCATCATTCAAAAGAATCTTCAATAACTTATAACTACTTCCAGCATTCAGTGTTCTAAACCGTAACAGGAGAAAAGAAACAAGAAAACCTACATTCCTAATCATCAGAAAGGAAAACCTGAAGTACTCACCTGCCACGATTAGAAACCTTACAGATTTGAACCCCGACCTCTTTTTCAACAGCTTTCTTCAAAATACAGGTCTCCCACTGTGAGCTCCTTCAAAACACAACTCCCCCACCGTGACGTCTTCTAAAACAAACTGAAAGAAATATACACTGACCCTAAATCCTCAGAAGGAAGAAGGAAGAAGCGCCACAGAAGAGGATGAAGCGCACGCAGATAGAAGAAACTACAAAAAAATAATGCACTTTCCAACAATTCACATCACAATCTCAAACAGAGTGCGGTGGAATTGAAGCAATCCTAATATCATAGCTGTCTGTCGCTGATTGCATGAGCCCAAATTTTCTGACAGAGATTAAGCTTCTCATCACGTACGTGCACTTTCAGCATTCAGTGTTCTAAACCGTGGCAGGAGAAAAGAAACCCTAAAACCTACATTCCTAATCATCAGAAACGAGAACCTGAAGTACTCACCTGCCACGATTAGAAGACCTAACTTGCAGATTTGAACCCCGACCTCTTTTTCAGCAATTTTCTTCAAAATACAGATCTCCCACTGTGAGCTCCTTCAAAACACAGCTCCCCTACCGTGACGTCTTCTAAAACAGACTGAAAGAAATACACAGTGACCCTAAACCCTCAGAAGGAAGAAGGAGAAGCGCCACAGAAGAGGATGAAGCGCACACAGAAGAAACTGCAAAAAATTCATGCACTGCAGAAGCGAGCGCCAAACCCTGACGACAACCGACCCCGGCTGGAGAGACGATTCCCTGCTTTGGAGATACATCCTCCAATTTTCATCCACAACGAGCTTCCCCCCCGTGGCCCCTGATTTCTGGAAGGTGCCACTTATTGCTGACTATGCACTTGCCACCTCGATGCTATTACAGCGTGTCTGACACGTGTCATATTCTCATTAGCAAGTGAAGCCTCGATTACGTCGAAGGAAAAAAGTGACCTCCCAGCCTTCCCGCCCCTGATCTATTTGATACCCGCCCTTGATTTGTTTGATACCCATCTTGATCTGTTTGATACCCTCCTTGATATGTTTGATATCCTGGGCCTATACTCGAATACGAGATTGAAAGGGTGTCTCACGATTGATACCTACACATTGTATACCCAGGGCCTATACTCAGATGCAAGATTGAAAGGGTGTTTCACGAGTATCTCTGAATGGAAGATAAGTGGACATGGTGTGCGCATAGATGGATATCAATATCAATTAGAATCGATGGAGATACAAAGGCTAAGGCCTATTTTGAGTAACTTGGAATTTGTTTGAAATTGAACAAAATGCCAACATTTCCATAAGTTGTATCAATTTTTGTAAAATTGTAACCATACTAATTCAAACTTGACATGTTAGAGATCTCATAGGAAAAGAAAAGACAACAATATCACTTATACAGTAAAAGATTATAATGTTTGACCATGAAGGTGTTCAAACTGCAAAAAAATTTCAACCCTCTTTTCACAAGTCAAATCTAAAAAACTGGTGACCAAAAAAATTTGAGGTTACAAAGCCTAACATGTATAACTCCAATGAACTTATGGCTTCTTAAAATCTACTCTATAGTTGCTTAAAATCTACTCCATAGTTGTTTGATGCTAAAACTAGACTTCACAAAGTTTCTTTGGAAATATTAAACTTACTACTGAAAATAGCAACTTGGTTAGGTTTTGTTTGATTGCAAAGTTCTGCAAACACCACATTCTAATGCCTAGGACATTTACACACATTACTAACATAAATTGGTGACCCACATATTTTTTTAAAACTAAACTCTGAAAATTGACTGTACTTTTTGGTAGGTACAATGTCATGAAATTCAATCAAGGCCAATTATTTGAAATGGGCCCAACAAATTTGTCCACAAGTTCTAAATTTTTTTTGGTTGTGGGTTTGGTCAATGCATGTGTGAAAAAAATAAATCGGTGACCCACATGTTTTTTTAAACCTAAACTCTTAAAATTGACTGTACTTTGTAGTACCAATGTCATGAAATTCAATCAAGGCCAATTTAAATGGGCCCAATAAATTTGTGCACAAGTTCTAAATTTTTTTTGGTTGTGGGTTTGGTCAATGTATGTGTGGAAAAAAATTAAATTAGTGAACCACATGTTTTTTTAAACCTAAAATCTTAAAATTGACTGTACTTTATAGTACCAATGTCATGAAATTCAATCAATGCCAATTTAAATGGGCCCAATAAATTTGTCCACAAGTTCTAAATTTTTTTCAGTTGTGGGTTTGGTCAATGCATGTGTGGAAAAAAATTAAATTAGTGACTTACATGTTTTTTTGAAACTAAAATCTTAAAATTGACTGTACTTTATAGTACCAATGTCATGAAATTCAATCAAGGCCAATTATTTGAAATGGGCCCAACAAATTTGTCCACAAGTTCTAAATTTTTTTTGGTTGTGGGTTTGGTCAATGCATGTGTGAAAATAAATGAATCAGTGACTCACATGTTTTTTTAAACCTAAACTCTTAAAATTGACTGTACTTTGTAGTACCAATGTCATGAAATTCAATCAAGGCCAATTTAAATGGGCACAACAAATTTGTCCACAAGTTCTAAATCACTTGAACTATAGATCATCATATTTAACAATTTCTAGTTTCATGTGACATTCATTATAATAGATTGAAATTGTTTCAACTAGAGTATAATAAATGTACTTAGTAGTAGCCTTATTAATATGATGTTGAGAGTCACAATTATAATGTAGTGTCACCACAAATTACTTAAAATAAATAACGCTTCATCATGAATTCAATTTAGTAGCCGCAGTCATTATGATGTTGGTACCCATAATTACAATTTAAGGTCACTACAAACTCCCATTAAGCGAATAACGCTTCACAATAAATATCTTAACACACTTCACAATCAAGCATTGAAATTCAAGGTACTAGTGATGATATTCGTAGTGTACTATGAATATAGTGGCATTGTACCAATTGAAACAAATGTTTACTAAATATTGTTGAGGTCAAAGTAAATCTACTTAATGATAATGGTTAGTAGTATGTAATGTTTTTCCAAATGCATTGACCAAATCCACATCCAAAAAAAATTTAGAACTTGTGGACAAATTTGTTGGGCCCATTTAAATTGGCCTTGATTGAATTTCATGACATTGGTACTACAAAGTACAGTCAATTTTAAGAGCTGTTTAGGTTCAAAAAAACATGTGGGTCACGAATTTATTTTTTTCCACACATGCATTGACCAAACCCACAACCAAAAAAAATTTAGAACTTGTGGACAAATTTGTTGGGCCCATTTAAATTGGCATTGATTGAATTTCATGACATTGGTACTACAAAGTACAGTCAATTTTAAGAGCTGTTTAGGTTCAAAAAAACATGTGGGTCACGAATTTATTTTTTTCCACACATGCATTGACCAAACCCACAACCAAAAAAAATTTAGAACTTGTGGACAAATTTGTTGGGCCCATTTAAATTGGCCTTGATTAAATTTCATGACATTGGTACTACAAAGTACAGTCAATTTTAAGAGCTGTTTAGGTTCAAAAAAACATGTGGGTCACTAATTAAATTTTGTCCACACATGCATTGACTAAACCCACAACCAAAAAAAATTTAGAACTTGTGGACAAATTTGTTGGGCCCATTTAAATTGGCCTTGATTGAGAATCATGACATTGGTACTACAAAGTACAGACAATTTTAAGAGTTTAGGTTAACAGAAATATGTGCGTCACTTATTTATTTTTTTAAACATGGATTGTCTGAGAAAGTTGAAAAAAAATGCAATGGAAGTGCAAATGGAAAAATAAATTAACGTAGAAGTTGGAAACGCCCTCTTTGATGATAATCCATGGGCACCTCTTTAAAAAAATAATGTAACTGAATTTTTCCACGTGGACCAAGTTCATGCAAAAATGGCCGGGGTTGTACTTTGTTTGAGAAAGTCAGAAAAAACATGCAAGGGAAGTACAAATGAGGAAGGACAAATAGGTAGAAATTAGAATCATGCTCTTCAATGATAATCCAATAATCTATGATTGGGCACCTAACAAAGAAAATAATTTAATTTAATTTTTCTATGAGCCCTTCAGTTCATGCAGATATGGCTGAACTTTGAATTTTGAAGTTCTTGTATGCATTACTCTTTTCACTTGACATTTTTTCTACTCTTCTGAATTAGCACTTAATGAACCTTAGAATGAAAGTAAAACCGTGACGGCTATTTTGATTTTTGTTCATTTTCAAAAAAAAAATTCTTTTTCCTAAGAAATGGCCAGAGATTGTACATTTCGA
This sequence comes from Climacium dendroides, assembly GCA_950106755.1. Taxonomy (NCBI): domain Eukaryota; kingdom Viridiplantae; phylum Streptophyta; class Bryopsida; order Hypnales; family Climaciaceae; genus Climacium; species Climacium dendroides. Next base: position 29,424,674 of record OX467089.1, on the reverse strand, counting down.
ATCCATTTAGAACTTGTATTTTGTTGTTCGTTTTGAACTCTATATTTTCCGCTTTGGTTTGCATGGGTAAAAATTAGAACCTCTTCAGAGGCAAGGTTAAAAGAATTTAGGAATGGTAAATGTAATTTCCTTTCAAATTTTTTTGATGACTTGCTGGAGACAATTTATTTGAATTTAGGGCGTGGATTCCAAGCCCTAAATCCTAAACCTTGAGACCGTGAACCCTAGAAATTGAAGGCAAAATTTTCCCATCCTAAACCCTCAAATCTGCTGCAGGAAAAGGGACATTCTTTAAACATTCCAACATTATTAGGAATTTTTTTAAATCATACTTTTCATTCACTTTAGAAGAAGAACAATATTCCCGCTGACTAAAGCTGGGGAAGTTTGCAGTAAAGGCACTTTCTAGCCAAAATTAACATTATTCTAGTGTGTGCTATATATATGGCAAGCCGCGTTAGGTGCCACATGGTTAGTATAAGTAACGGAACCTTCATTTCCTAATAATGAACTTAGGTGCATTGTAAAGTCAACAATTGGGCTTAAATTTTGAAGTCAAAGTAGAAAAGGATTTGGATAGTAGCTTCTGCTGTCCGCATTTGAAGATTGCCAAAGGGGATATGCCACTACGGACTTTAAAAGTCAACACAAACTTAATGAAAAGTGTAGTGACCCCATTATTTTCGTGGGGCCAGCCACTAAATTCAGGATTGCATGTGGATATCGAAAGGTTTACGTGGCAAGGCCGTCGTGATTCTAGGACCACTTGATATTAGAATGTACGTCGTTCAAAAATGAGAACTGACTTCGCGCTCTTTCCTTCCCGCCGAGGAGTTGAGTGGACGTCGGCAGTTTAGTTGCATTCCAGTCATTCCACCTTTCTCTTCAACTGCATCAACTTTGAGCTTTATTGTTGTTCTCTGCGCTTTCAACTTGTTCTATTATGTCTTTAGAAGAGTTTGATTAGTCTTGTTCTGCAATTGTATTGGTACAACGCCGGTTGTTGCCCGTTGTATTGCTCAAGCAGGAGATCCATCGCATAGGAATTATAGTAAGCCACTCCGACCCCTTTGAAAACATGAGAATTCTCCATTTAGCAGCTTCTAGGATCTGTCATTCCAGCCTCTAGGTTTGCATAAGATCTTTCATTCCATGATTGGTAGTTGTTTTGCGTATGTGCTCAATGATCTCTAGCACAGTTCACGTTGTGATCAGTCAGTCCGACTATTATCCATGAAATGTTCAAGTCCTCAAGTCGTTCGACGAGCGCAGTCTGGAAAATGCGCAGAACTCTATATAAACCCCTCCGTGAAAGACGGACTTACTATAAATAGAAATTCCTTGACTAAAATGAAAATGAAATGCACTTCAGCGCGACTCGCGCTGAAGTGCTTCTACCAGAGTTTCCATTATTTTTGTGCAGACGGATCACCTAGACTCGCGTTTAATTGATGTTCATCCCTGGTCGGGCTGAAGTGTATTCACAAAGGTAAAGGAATATGTAGTGTCGACACTTCAGCGCGACTCGCGCTGATGTGCACTGAAGTAAGCTGGTTTAGATCTGTATTCTATAAAATCGTGATGGAATATAATATGGAGACACTCCATAGCTATTAGAGCTGAATTGCAATTCAGCGCGACTCGCACTGAAGTGTAGATACGCACGTAGTGAAATGTATTTTGACGATATTACACCACGACTAATGCCTAATTACAATTCAGCGCGACTCGCGCTGAAGTGTCGTCACGGAGGGAATGAAATATATTGTGACGGTATTCCAGTGCGAGTAATTCCGAATTGCAATTCAGCTCGCAGAGAATGAAATTCATTCTGATGCTATTTTAGCTCAATTGGCGCTGAATTCTCATCACGCAGGGAGTGGAAATAGTAAAGACGTATGTCTGCGTTGTGGGTGCTAAATTGCAATTCAGAGTTGGTCGCGCTAAAGTGCAATCACCTATTGCATGAAATTGGTTGCGACGATATGTTAGTGTCTTGGGAGCTGAAATACAATTCAGTGCCAATCGCGCTGAATTGCCATTCGGATATTACTGCCGCTCAGAAATACCAACACCATTTACTACGTCAATCAGGTCGATTGGAGTATGATGCCAGACATTGACTTCAATACTGCTTTTCATTTGGTTTTCCAGATACGTGACATGACTTCGTCTGCAACTTTTGACAACTTCATGGAATCCTCAGATGATGAATTCCTAGTTTTGGAAGGGATGAATGTAGGCATTCCTGAATGCGAAGGACTTCCGCGTCATCTTTGGAATACAAGATGTGTCACTCTTTACAATGAGGAGGGTCTACTTGTTGGCGAAGGGACTTGCCATAGTGTCAACTCAGACCTCGTGCTTGGAGCTAATGGTCCTCTTGGAGATACCCATGTAGCAGTTCACATCACCAAGACATTTTCAGAAGCGGATATCCCTCAGGAGCAGATTTACTATTTGGTAGCTTGGCCGATTAAACGAGTCCACTGTGCGGGAGCAAGTCTTCACAACCATGAGGCGCAAGACAGATTCAATCAGCTACAAGCCCGCCTCTTGAATCCACAACCTCTAGCATCTGTACGGCCATATTCAAGTATCCTTAGGAATCCACCTCGTGTGACCTCTCGCAGATCTAAGGAACTCCTCACTCCAGAGTGCATCAACTTGGTGTCTAGCAAAGTCTGTTGTTCCCAGAATTGCGTTCAGCCATTTCCAAGGGAGAAGATTCGGGCCTTCCGCGAGAGAATGTACTCCAATACATCATTCAAGTTTAGGTCACACATGAAGACTGATGTACACAGGTCAGTGCATCTTGATGCACGTGGGAGGAAGACAATGATCGTTGAAGGCATCAACGTGTGCATGCGAGCATGGATGCATATTTTTGGGGTCCCAGAGGCTACATTCTATTGATACCTCAAATATTGGAAGGACGAACGAGAGGCAAAAGACCATGGAAATGTAGGATTGGAGAAGCCGAGAAAGCACACTCAACAAGCAACTGCCATGCTAAAGTGCATCCTTGAAAAGGAGGCAGATCACATGCCACATCGTACTCGGACTTTGAAGTCAGGGGACAAGGTCGTATCTATGTGTCTTCCCTCTACTTTTCAGTGGAAGGGTAAGATGAAAGAAATTAATGATGTCAATGCAGCCTTCGGATTACCCGAAGTTTCCACTTCAAACTTGAGCAAGATCAGGTCCTCGAAGTTTTCAGAGTACGAGGTGAAAAAACCTGGTGATAATTTTGCTCGGTGTTCAGTGTGTGACAAACTACAAGAGCTACGAAGGAGTTGTATTGCTGGATCTCAAAGTGCTTTGATATGGTCAAGGAGGCTTGACAAACATTTGGCTATTGCTCGGGCACATAGGGAGCTGTACTACGCAAATCGTTACCGCTCGCATGAGTTTCCACATGAATGTTTGACGATCATGCATGACAAGATGGACCATGCCAAGACCACTTCTCCGGTTTTTTCCCACAAAACTAAAGAACTTGATGGGTTCATGAAGTTGCCCGTCTCAATCACTGGCATGATTGCGCATGGTCATGCTGATGTTCGATATGCGCACTATGGCTTGGATATGTTTCCCCACGACTCAAACTACACTATTGGCTCCATGGCAAAGTTGCTGCGAGATTTGGAATTGCCACCAAAATCGTCTTCTCGGCAATTGTTTACGGGGTGTGGATCCACAAATTTATCCAGGGCAATACTGAAGGGTGCCGAAGTTTGCGAAGCATCGCTACCTCCGCTACCGGAAACGTTATATCCAGGGATGCCGTTGCCTCCTATTTTGAATGTGCAGATGGATAATGCCACCGGAGATAACAAGAATAGATTTGTTTTTTGTTATTGGTCTCTACTTGTTGCAAACAAGATCTTTCGTGAAGTGTACGTGAACTTCATGATTGTGGGTCATACTCATGACGACATTGATGCGCTCTTTGGAAGATGGAGTATGCTTTTGAAGAAGGAAAACTTCCTTACAATTCCTGCACTTATGAAGTCGTTTATGGATGTGGAATCCATTCCAACAATCCCTCACCTCATCGAAGAGGTGCCAGATTTCAAGGGTTTCATAGCAAGCAAAGTTTTGGATGGCAATGACATCATGGTTGGACACACAAAGCCACAACAAGTGAAGTTCTACCTTGACTCGACTGGGTGTCCAGTCATGAAGTACAAAATGCTGTGCACTGATGTGGAGTGGTTGCCGAAGGGGACTGGTCATGGAATGAAATTGTGGAAGGAGGACTCTGAAGGACAAAGTTTGTGGCCACGTGGAGTACCAGAAGCAGTTGTGCCGAGTCCAATGAAAGGTGCAGAGGACATCTTGAAGGGCATATCCGGATTCGTGAGGTATTGGGAGAATTTGTGCAATCAAGATCGCACTAGAGAGTACCGAAGACGCTATGAGCACGTAGTGCACTACTGGCAAGGTGTCAAGGTAGCATTGCTAGAACCACTACCTTCATCTTCTATTTTGAAGGATGGTTTTTGGCCTACGAGCCGTGTTCAAGCAACTCAAGTGGATGAATTAGACGAAGACGGCGAGGATCGTAAAGAGTTTGGAGAAGATGACGCGTACGTAGGCCCTTTGAGAGGTCGCCCACAACCATCCTTTAGGGTGGGTCGAGATCTCTTTGAAGGATATTTTGTTGCAGTTCGACCCGCAGATGGTGACAATCATCCGGTTTGGATTGCAAGGGCATTATCTGATCCAAATTGTAATCCGGAGAAACCTAATTGTATACGCATTCAGTACTTCCGTCCAACATCGAGAGATGAAGATGTTCAAGACTTCTACACTGGATGGGATAGTGAAAGAGGTCTACGTTGGAAAGTGGATGAAACTGAACCGCCACTTTGGGAGCATACAAATGCTGTTATGACAACGTGGAAGTCTAGCATTCGAAAAGATACTCGTCAATGCATGATCAAGATTCCTGCTGCTCAAATTGACGTTATCAACCAAAGTCTCGCATCCTACACTTGATATCTGTAGCTATGTAATATGTATGCATATGATTAGATGGTATAGTTTTGAGTGGATTGATTTTATTTTATTGCTCGGCATTGCATTATTGATTTCAACTGTATATTTTGTGTTTACAGAACATTGGAATTTAAGTATAGTCTCAATATACTTCTTTTTATATTCTTCAGCACTCTTTTCTTTATTTTTTACTTCATTATCTTATTTGTTTATCATTGAGTATGTTTTATTTCAAATTACATTGTTATTGGGAAAAAAAGTAGTAGATATATCTACTATTTATTTGGTTAACAGATAAAGCACTTGTCACATTCTGAGTAGGGGGGTGGTTGATTGTTACAACTTTCCTGCCTACAAAGCTCATTCAGCAGCACCAAGTCATGTTGTTCTCTCATGCACTCATACAAGTCCAACGGGAATCGAACCTGGACCGCTTCAATGAGATGAATAACCCCTCACAACCAACCGCGGAGTTCATGACTTGGTGTTTAGAAGATGACGTAATCTTTATTTATATTAATTATAACATTACTCTAAACCGAATTACATGTGTTTGAACAGACTATCACTCAAAAGACTCTCATTTTAATGGAAATTGCGCATTACAACTAGCAAATTCAGTGTTTGCCCACCTAAATTGCCTAAAATTATAATTCATTTGTTAGGGTCTAAATGGACAATATTATTATGAGAGACCCCAAACCTCTCAAAATATTGAATATTGTGTTTGGTTCTGTCCAGTCTGAGGTGTAGCCTTCCGATTCACTTGTTTCTCCCATATGTTCCTCATTCTTCCAAGGGATCCGGACACCAGGATTCCCAATAATGAATTCCTTGTGTCCCCAATCCACAATTACCCTGGCAGCATACAACCAAGGTCTTCCTAAAAGCATAGGAAATGGCCTTCCTTGGTCTACCCGGATAATGACAAAGTTAAGAAGATAAGTTACCTTCCCTACTTGGGTTGGTACTTGGGATAATCTTCCAACTGGAACAACTCTGGACTGATCCGCCATCCGCAATACTTGGTTTATAGTTTCAAACGTGGTAAATCCCAAGTTGAATGCCATATCCTCCAACATCAAGTTTACTCCAATTCCTCCATCCACCAAAACTTTGGGAATGGAACATCCTTCAATCTCCACGACCAGCTCAGGTGGTCCATAGTCTTCAACTTGAGCAAAGTTAACTGCTACACCCGGAAGCTTAAATCTTCTTTTCCTCCCCTTGGTCCATGCCTCCCGGATCAGCTTCTGATAATTGGCATTATCATGAAGAAGCTGACCAATCGTGACATTGGCCTTCTGGTCTTTAATATCCTGAAGGATATTATACTCTTGCTCTTCCTTTCTCTCAGGCTCAATAAAAATGGGTTGATCATTGAACTTCACCTTCTGGGGTGAATGCGGAAATGCGAAACTCGGAAACTCCTCATCTTGTCGACTGGATTGGGAACCTCTAAGTTCTTTTCTGACTTCTGCACTCACATCCTCAGGTATTCCCTTAGGCTGTACCCCATTTTCAAGAGGTACTACGGGTTGAGCTAGATCAGGTTCCTCCGAGTGATTAGAATCACTGGATTCTGGTTCCTGCTTTATCCTAATCCTAGATTTTCTACCTTTATTCCTAGCTAACTTCCGGTTCTTAGTGGAGCTACGAGTTTCTACTCTAAGAACCGTATTTCCTACTGTTTTTGGCAACTCCACCGCTACGAGTCATTTATCCGGATTTTCAATCCCGGATTTGGATCCGTACTTCAGTGCTGTCTGATCTCTAGGAGGAATCTCTACTTGCTTATAGATGATCCTATTCTGCTGGGGCTTGGGACACTGGTGTAAACCATGCCCATACTCCTAACAGTTCTGACAAGGGAGGATCATGGGTGCACCCTACCCTTGTCCTTTGAATTGACAATTGTTGGCATAGTGATCCGGTCCTCTACAAATAAAACAACATCTGAAGAGTTTTGGCTAAGCCATCATACTTGAGTTCATTCCAAGTGGGACGGACCTTGGTATGACATTGGCTCGTACCAACTGTTGAGGTGGTTTTCCTCTTCCGTATGAGGACTGGATCTGAAACACTGGATTCAAATCCGCATCTTCTTCTTCCTCTTCCATAGTAACGTACACTTCTCCTGCCGGATCAATGTAATGAACTTTCTTTAAAGAAGGTCTGTTACATTCATTCGAATAATGTCCTCTCTCTTGACACCTTGGGCACCAAACGTTGGCTCGGATCGAAGGAGTAGTCCTTCGAGGATTCCGGTTTTCAGCCAAATTGACCTTATTAGGCTCAAGTGACTCCTGGATGCTCTTCATGAACTTCTTGGAGTCGTCCTTCTCCACCTTCACCTTCACAACGCCCTTCCCTTTATCTGCCTTGGAGCTTTTGTGTTGATGATGGTGTCTGTGGCGCGATCCAGATCCGGATCTGACACCAGGATCCGAATCCGAACTCTCTGATTGAGAAGTTGGAGTGGTAGATCCATTGCTCGAACTTGAGCTGTCAGAGTATCTTCTCCTTCTTCTCTCCTTCTTGTAATGCTTCTTAATCTTCCGCTCACTTCTCTTCAAAGCATTCCGGAGGGATTGAGCCGAATCTTCATAATTTTGGGCTACCTCCATAGCCTCCCTCAATGTAGCTGGGCGAGCTTGACGGATCTGGAATCCCATCTCTTCCGGAAACCCTGCAACATACCACTCAACTTGCACACTAGGAGCAATGTCTGTGGTCAGTTTTAGGATCAGAGCTTTCACCCTCTGTCCATATTTCCTCACTGACTCATCCGACTTCATGGTCATCCTACTCAAACGTCCTAAGGCTCGGGCCTCACCTCCTGCTTCTCTAAAAGTTCTCACAAACAAGTTAGTGAGCTGGTTCCAGTTATCCCGGATCTCTTCCGGAACATCTTGGTACCATTTCAGTGCTTCTCCTTTTAGTAAGCCCTGGAAAATTCTTCGTTTGGCATCAAAGTCCTCCTGATTTGCAGTAGCAATGGACTCGAACTCACAAAGCCAATCGTCAACATCCTCCACTCCATCTCCCTTAAATCTACTATACTTCAGGCGAGTGGAGGGAGCCATGATAATGTGTTCAGATTCAGAGTTGACTTGTTCCTCTTCCTCGTCTACCGGAACCGGAAACTCTCCGGTGGTAACCGAATCTGGTTCCGTTTCAGGGGTATCAAACACTTCGTCAGTTGTATCTGTAGCAAACTCTTCTTGAACTTCAAACACAGAACTAAGCCTTTGCTCTGCGTTTATACCAGGTATCCCGTGAACAAGAACTTCCCCTCTTCTAATCCGGCCAGATCTTCTTTCTGAAGTTCCTCCTTTCTCTGTCCTTTTCATGAGGAAGTATTCCTCTATAACCCTCACTTCAGGGCTTCTCTCAAAAAGAAAGGATTCTAACAATGTTTCGTCCATAAAGAAGAACAGCCTTGCACTCTCCGTGACAGTAGAATCAACAAAAATGGCGATCCCTAACACAACCCGGAATCTCTAGGATGCTAGTCTAGAAATCCCCGGCAGCATCACCACTTCGTCGTGTTATAGCACAAGGAAGCACAAATCCTACCCTTAGGTGTTAAATTGATGTAAAACACCTTAGATGACTCGTGTATCGTTTCCACAGGATTTCAACGTTAGTTTCCTCAAGATATCCGGAACAGGATTCGAAAAACACCAAACCCAAGCAAAACCAAATCTAAATATTTGCAACATAAAACTCTCTCAATACCCTCTCCTCTCCATATTCCAATTCCCTTACATCCACTCCGAATCTTCCACCAGTAATCGAACAAGGAGGATTGTCATAATCCTGTACTTCTCTCTATCCAGATCAATTTAGACAGATGCGGAATCGGAAAGAGGATTTCTATCCGGTTACAGTAACTCACAAATTCTCAGTTTAACCTCTACCAAGAGGGTCCCGCTCTTTGGTTTTAGGAAGGGAACGTAAACCCTACCCTTCAAACGTGTTTAGAGTGAAATGAAGATCCACTTAAAATAACAACAACAAATACCAGAATAGGAAATAGTTACTTCCTCACAACTAACCCGGATGTTGATCCAAACTAGCAGGTCACTCAGGAAACCCCTATTATCCTCTCAGCACTACAACGACAGACCTATCCGGACAGAATTCCAAGAGCGTGATCCGGCACCCGATAACTGAGAGATCCTAACTACCTTCCTGTTCCTCTCTTCCGGATTCAGTAGAACCTCATCAGACGTCAGTTGGCATTCGTTCTCCCTCCTGAAGAATTCACCCAACCTAAGAATGGCTATCCTACTCAGAAGACACCCAAGGAACTTCAGCAACTAGAACTCCCTCTCAATACACAAAGTTTTCCTTAACTAAACCTCAATGCTCTCAAAATCAGATTCTAGACAGAATCCGGGGGCTACTTGTCTTCCTCTACACCTGCAAACCAGCTACCCGCACTAAACAATGGTTCTAGCATTGCACGGCATACCAACACAGAACTTAGCCTTTTCAGGCCAGCACTTATGAAGTGGAAATCTGACATCAATTTGCAAAGTGTTGAAAAAACACAAATATGAAAACACACCCGCCCCAAAACACTTTCCTCTCTCCACTCAACGCTCCGAAGATCGTATTGGCTCATGTCACCGTAACCCGGTTTGGCTATTCCGGATACAAGATTGGTACTATAAATTCTAACATCCTCCTCTCTCTTGCTACCTTGCAATCAGCTACTGCGTAGCCATCCTTAGGGTGAGGAGGATTAGAGAATTTACCTTCCGCGAATTTGTAAACCCGCGAAGCCATCTCCTCTCCAGATCGAGGAAAGTCGTAGACCCTCTTCCAGATGTCCATAGTCCACTTTCCGGGCAGAGCTCGGACGGTCTTGATCCATTCGTTCGACTGCTCATTCATCAACTCCCGGATCATTTCCTCGCTCTTCAAACTCCATGGTCGGCATAGGAATCCCTCACACCTCAATTGGCCCAGATCCTCCTCCAGCTGCTTCCTCTCTCCGTCATCCTTCGGAATCACTGGACAGATGCTCTTGGTCTTGAAAGGAGATGACCCGCTTACTTCCGCCTTCACCATGGTTGCAAAACTCTCCAAAACACTCAAACCTCCTACCCTTTTCTTGCCACAGCTCCCGGTCAATCCTCTTCCTCTCCACGATAGGATCCGGAAAGTAAGATTACCCAATCCTCTCACACCTCTAAAGACAGACCTCGTTCTAAGAGTGCTCCAAACCACAAAGACACAATGAGGTTTGAGGAACCAAACCCCTGCGTATCCTTTCCTGGCAGTCACAGCCGTTGAGAAAGTAGCCGTTTCCGCAATCATCGCGGAGGAATCTAGCCGTTGAACGGTCCTCCGTGATGTATGGGATTACCATTGGATCCGAGATTTCCTCTTCTCGTCCCGATAATCTTCCGATAGCGTGCGGATGCGTTTGCTTCCGGCCCCGGTATATTTTTCCGATCCCTGTTTAGTTCCTTGGATGCGGATCCGGTTCCGAATCTTTAGGAAAACAGGAAACATATAATATCTTTCTTAACCAAATTATCTATCTACTACTAATCCAATAGTGAGGTAGAGTTAATATTGGTAATATGATTAGTTTACCATTTTGTAAATCAAAAAATTTTACCAATGTCAACTCTTTACTTCTAAATTCTATATAACCAACTTCATCCTCTCATTTTGGTCTACGACACACCGGGTCCATGACTTGTTGTAATGGTTGTAGGCCATCGAAGTCCTTATCAATCACCAACTGCACCATATAAGAAAACTGTGTTTTTTCTGATGTCCGGCCAAAAACGTTGTACATCCAAGATAACATCATACGTCTAAGAAAACATTGGGATGTCACGTCGACAGACGTTGGAAAAGCAGAGATTTTGGTTTGATGTTATAGAAAGCATTGCTAAATTTCAGTCACAGCATATTGGTGCTATGAAAAACAATGATGCAATCTAAGACATTGTTGTGGACATCAGATGTTTTCAAAAATGTCCAGAAAAATTTTCAAAATATTATAAGCTATATAGATTTAATTTATATAACAATTTTATATAAATTAGATGAATGGATTTGTTATGAAAAAAGGTTTACAAAATCATATCAATATTATATTATATTAAAAAAATTATTTTTAACTTAAGATTTAAATTCTAAATTTTATTAGTTTAAAATCATAAATTTTGCATCAATATCTAATGTGGGGTGATTTTCTAGTGTTCTTGGACTTTGAGATATTTGACATCTTAACCTTTAAAGGACCAAGGCCTTTTTTTTGCCAGAAAACATTGAAAATTGCCATTTCTGTAGCAAAGAGTAAAAGAAATTTTAATTTTTTTCCACATCTAACTATAGGATCTTACACCCAACAAGTAGAAAAAATTGTAGAAAAAATTTCAGAATTTTTGACCGCATAGATTTAAAGTGGAAAAAACTTGTTTTTTAGCGCATTGGGGGACTAGATTTTTTGACTTTGTAAAATTTTTGCACTACAGAGTTTTGAGATTTAAATATTTATAGTAGAGAATTGAGTTGAGAGTTCAGGCAAATAAATAAAAAATAAAAAAACTTAAATTTCATTCTTAAGAAAATTGTTAAGTAGAAGTAGGTATGAGATAGAAGGAAAATCTAAATTATTAATAAATTTTAGATGGAATTAAAATGCACTAATCCCAATGGTGAGATTGTTCTAGCAAGTAAACTAAACCACGTGAAATTTTTATTTTGAAAAAATTGTAAAAATTGCATTCAGAAATGCATCCAACAAGTTATTTTTTTCAAGCAGATGCTCTAATTGCCTAAAAAACAAAAATGTCCATAACTTTCTCATAACAAATCCAAATGAAATGAATCAGAGCTTTCTAGATAGACAAAAATATAATCTACAATTGAAATTCCATGTTGGATGTATTGTTGTGTCATACTATATTGAACTTGATGTTGCAAACAACCTAGATTTAATAAATGTTAATAAATGTTACTTTATCAATTAAATGTTCAAGGAGACATCCCCATATATGTTGGAAATGACATGCAAATGTTCATCATAACATCATAAACAACAAAGAAGATTTGTAAAAAATTTAGAAATTGTTGAAGCAAATGTTTAAAACAACATTGATGTGAATGTCGAATTTCATACTATAGATGTTCTTTTGAATGTTTACAATGACGTCGAAAAAAACATAACTAAGACATGTAAATGTTTTTTAAGACATTATTTCAGACATCATTGTATTTATATTGCTGCTCATATTTTAGTTTTGTATATCCCATATTGTTTGTCATGCCTCCTACACCCCACTAGTATAAAAAGCTTGTCTTTTCATCAGTTAATAAGTAGATTTTTGAGCCATTCAATATACTTGATAAATATAGTGTATGGCATATTGTATGGTGTATTTTGTATGGCATGTTGTATATATATTGTATTTTGTATGGTGTATTTTGTATGGCATGTTGTATATATATTGTATGGTATATTTTGTATGGCATATTGTACATATATTGTATTTTGTATGGTGTATTTTGTATGGCATGTTGTATATATTTTGTATGGTGTATTTTGTATGGCATATTTTATATGTTGTATTGCATATGATATACCATATATTGCATATTTTATATTGTGTACAACATATTACTACATTGACAACATTAGAACGTCCAATACAATGCATACATGCGTTCTAGGAGATGTCCCAAAAAATAAGTGGACGTCGCCGCTGACATCCTACAATGCAAGAAGCCATCTACTACCCCAGCATGTACTTGTGTTGGCTTGTGCAAACAGACATCTCCTATGACAGGGTAGGCTTTGAGAAGCACACATGTGCAAATTCCACATGCTCGGATGGACATTTCAATCAACATACAATTGTTTCACCTGACGTCATTTAAGACACTTGGATGTCCACAGCGATGTCTCAGAAGACATCCTAAAATGTTAGGCAGACCAAGCAAGTGGCCCCAAAAAACGCCACGTCAGCATCCGTGGATGCCACGTTAGCCAATCCCGTCAGTACCGACGTGGCATGCCACGTCAATTACACGTCAGATGCCACATCATAGACAAGCAATGGATGAAAAAAATGACACTCTGGCTTTCCCGCGCCTAGGTGGCAGCCACATGTCAACTCCTAAAGTTACCCGTTGATTGATGTCTTTTTGGACATCACGATGCTGGGCCTGCAAATCTGATGCAACGTACCATGTTTTTGGCATGTCCACGGCAGCACGAAGTGATTGGACATCAGTGCAGACATAGAACGCATCAAGCGTGATGTCCAAGTGTCCAAATTGTGATGTCACGGCAGACACAGTTTTCTTATAGTACTCTTCCGCGCCACCGTACGCACTGGGATGGACATGGCAACCAACGTAGTGGATGCCCGAGAAACCCTCCCCCCCCCTCCCTTGGAACGGACCTCAACCACCTTCATTTGAAACGTTGTGGTCTGAGAGTGCTGCAACGCCTACACAGGACAGTGAGGATAGGGCAAGAAGGCGAAAGAGACGCCAGGAGTATGACGCAGGGAGTCACAATCGTGGGGTAGAAGGGAAGAAGCCAAATTATGTCTGTGTGTGCGAGGGAAGTGAAGTCAATGCGGGCTACGGGGGGAAAAATGCGTGGGATGAAGCTATCCGCGATTATACTCCAAGGATGTTGGATATGTCCTGCACTATATGATCCAAGCAGAATCCTTTTGTAGTGCGCAAACTCAAGGAGGCTCTGGACCATGAGTTCGAGTACAGAAAGCAGCCCTTTAGCCAAGCCAGCTTCAAGACCGCCATAATCAAATTCATGAAGTCGGAGTGCTCCCGCTTGAAGGTGAAGTGGCTCGCAAGACAAACAGATTGTCCAGACCACATCAATGGTACGCAATGGGGAAGGATGAAGGATTATTGGGACACACCTGCCCAGCGAATCAAAGCGTTGAAAATGAAGACTGCCCGACAAAGCGTGAAGGTGTCCCATGTCGTAGGAAGGAGAGGGCAAGTTGGGAAGGAGGCAACCCTCATGAGTCCTTTTGCTCCCCTCTCTTCTTGTCATGTCCTTCTACTTTTGCTTTGTCCGTCAGGTGTGTGGAGAGGTAGTGAGGAGGTCTTGAATTTCTACACCTCAGTTGTGCATTGATTTGTTTAACGCGGTCTCCATTGCAGAGAGAAGCTCGGGAGACGATTCCAGGGATTTGTGATCTTGCCGATGGACTAAACCTCACTCCCACTTCTAGGGGGGGACATCTGTAAGTTTCTACATTCTGTTTGTTTTTTCCTTTTTGTCCATCTATTGTTCTTGTAGTTTTGGCCTCAAAATGGCTTCTTGCTGCACTTCTGGTGAAGTTAATCACTTCAAACAGTGGAGGACATCTTGCCCTCGAGCAAATCCTTCTTAATTGCTCTATTGTTGTGCTTGGAAGCACGTGTTGCTGATATGAATTTTACTCTTCCAATGTTTGGATTTGGAGTCATTATACTGTCACAATGTAGTGATATTCCTCGCGCGTTGTCACTCTAAAGTTGGCCTCGCTTCAGCTAAGTGACGTCGCAGTCATGTCGGGTAAGTACATTGTGAACCACCATACTAGTTCACTTTTAATATAATAGAAAATAATTAAAATATATATATGAGTTTTAGATTCAAAAGTGTTAGTATCCTAAATTAAACTATAACCATTAGTTAGAAGACTTTTGGTACATAGGACAAGAAACTAGATCAAAATTTCAACCCAAAAATATTTAAAAAGATGAAAAATACAAAAAGGAATTGAAAACAAGGATTAGAAGTTGAAAATGAACCTAAATATAAATAAAAAAACCAACAAAAAAGAAGAAATATGAAAAGCACAAAAGAAGTTATCAAACTTAAAACTACTATGAGAAAACTAACATAGTGGTAGAAACTTTAATTTAGGCAATTAGTAATGATTTAATGAAATTTCAGTAAATTAGCTTGGATGAAAGTGATTTAGAGTGTTAGTTAGTTAGTTGGTTTAGGGTTAGGAGTTTTTTTCTCCTCTCTCTCTTCTCTCTTGTGTGCTTGTTTTTTGGCTCTCTTGCGTGTTGTGTGTGTATGTCTTTTGGGGGAGAAAACAATGAGTGCAAGAGGTTGATTGAGGATCTTAGGGTAATTAGTCGAGTAAGTTTTCACCTTGGGAGGAAAAAAGGGGTGAAAAGAGAGGAGTGGTGTAAGGTTAGATGGGAAATTGGAAGAGAAAACATGAAGGAGAGTTAGGGTTTCGGAGCCTTGCACCAAACTGCCATCTTTGAAGAGCTACGAAGGGCGGACAGTAGCTTTGATGGGGCCGAAGATTGTAGGGGAGGGGCGCATTCAAGTTAGCTTTCCATGAAGACAATTTTCATACAATTTGAAGCAAATTTGAAGAAATGGCGGCCGTTTTTGTGAGGAGAGGTCTACTGCTGCGGCGAATGGACAGCACCGACTTTGGCGAGACACTTTGGACGATTGAAGAACGGGATGGAGCTGAATTTTGAGGAGGACAAGGAGAATCAAGTTAGCTTTCCAAAAAGTCAAAACTCAAGCCAATTGGAGATGATGTGAAGAAATGGCGGCCGTTTTTGTGAGGAGAGGTCTACTGCCGCAGCGAATGGACAGCACCGACTTTGGCGAGACACTTTGGACGATTGAAGAATAGGATGGAGCTGAAATTTTAGGAGGACAAGGAGAATCAAGTTAGCTTTCCAAAATGTCAAAACTCAAGCCAATTGGAGATGGTGTGAAGAAATGGTGATTGTTTTTGTGAGAAGAGGTCTACTGCTGCGGCGAATGGATAGCACCGACTTTGGCGAGCCACTGCGGACGATTGAAGGATGGGATGGAGCTGAATTTTGGGGAGGACACGGATGATCAAGTTGGCTTTTCAAAAAGTCAAAACTCAAGCCAATTGGAGATAGTGTGAAGAAATGGTGACTGTGTTTGTGAAGGCTGGTCTGCTGCCTCTAGAAGGGGGAACAATTGGAGGTTTGGATGGGTTTTTTCCTTCTCAATTGTGGTTAAACAATTGCAATTTTAATTGCACATTGCTATAAAACCTGTGATGAACCAAGTGTATGTAGAGTGAATGGGTGCATGTGATGCTATGGGAGAGTGAGTGCTGGAATTTTCACTTGAACCTTACTTAGAGTCACATTGAGTGTCCTAATGGTAATTTTTAAGGCAAAATCACATACTAAAGTTAATCTACTAAATTGAGGATGAATGGCCATTGCTTGGAAGGCTAGGTAGTTAGGGGTCCATACACTCCTCACGGCCCAATTTTGTGAATGGATTTTGCTGCATAGTGAAATCCACTCACATACATGACTGCAAAAGGACTGCAGTACTTGCCCCTCTGGCCTTGATTTGTTGTAATATTTGGAGACAGTGCATAACATATCCCTGTCTAATTTGAAGATGCGTAACTCCTCTGTTTTCAATTGTCAATCATACCCTAAACCCACTAAGACTACAGGCACGATTGATGATTGATGTAGTCTGGTGAACAGTAAGTTCCTCTAGTCCATTCCTTGTAGAATTAAACCGTGCTAGTGTGTATGTATGGCGCGAATGGAGGGGGAAATGACTTCGACGTTGGTGTCTACACTTGTGACAGAAGTAGACAGCATGAGTATCCCAGGCAACAAAATGCGCGGCATTAATGGCAATGTATATGAACCATGTCCAACACAGGAGTCAGTTTGAAGTCATTAGGCATTGTTGTGTATCATTATGAAGTTGTTGTGTAGTGATTTGGAAGTCATATTTTGTCATTGAAGTTGTGGAGAAGTCATGTTTTGGTTTAAGTGACTCAGGAATGACTCGACTGCAACTTCCAACCGGTTTCAGTACATGCATGACTAATCCTTGAATCTTGTCTTATTGGTGTTCGACAGAGTGCTGTCGCAGGTGATGGGACTTTGAAATCGACGGTGGAGTCTTTCAAGCGCGAGGTGGTTGAAAAATTCTATAAAATGCAAACAACAGCTGAGGCTCAGGCGTCTGCAATTGACGACCTGAAGGTCATGTTTTTGGAATTCATGGAAAGGTCAAAGGGGAGAATAGAAAGAAGCCCATTTGGGACTGTCTCTGTGCTGGACAACGAGGTTACTGCTGGGGGCACAGAAGGCTCTACGGGAGTGGCAAGGGCAGTTTCTCGCAGGAAGAGACACCTCGTGAAGAAGTCAGTGGACAAGCGTGCAGGTAAGTTGCAAGAGAAGAAGACTATTTCTGAAGCAGGTGATCAACTAGCCTCTCCGGCATCGTTGACTTTGTCCTCGGACAGCAAAATCCCAACCTTGGATATCCAAAAAACCCCATCCCCCCGTTGGAAGGTAGCCTCCCGTGAAGCATCTCCCGAGACTTTGCCCACTTCGGAGTGCGCAGAGGCTGTAGTCGCTGTAGAGCCTGTCCATGGCGTTGAACAGGAATCCACCGACCCGTACCGTACATCGTCCAAGAATCCTCCGGCAGCTATTGCTCTTGTAGGTGCGAATGACCAGTCACCAAGCGAGGTGGCTAACCAAGACCGAATCTACTCCACACCAGAAGCCCCGGTTCTAGAAGAGGCAGGCGCTGATGCGGTTCTAGGAGAGGCAGGCGGTGATGTGCCTGTGTTGGACGCCGCTGCAGGTTCACCCGCCGTTACAGCAGACACGGGAGCGGCCCAGTCCTCCGAGGAGCCAGCCCTTCCAAGCGGCAACGTGGAGGTCAGCCTCGATGAAGGAGGCAAGGGAGGTTTCGAAGACGCCTCCACTGACCGCTTAACTGCAGCCAATGTCGCAGCAGCGCCGTCAAGGAAGGCTAAAAAAGCTCCCAAGTCTCCTAAGGTTTGTATCTCCAAGCACACAAGTCCATGTGCGTCCGTTCCCGGAGTGCCTTTCCTTATATTGCAGGACCTCGTGACTAATTGGATGGGCAGTAGTAGTTTACATGTTCGGAAGCTTGTCATTTTCAATGTACAAGGAACCCTGTTGGACTGCAGTTTGCTTGCTGCTCCAAACCCGAACTGTAGTATCTGTACTAGCAACCATACGCAATTCCATAGAATAGTTTTCCGACCATGGCTGAAGCACTTTTTGGACCGATGCTTCAGGCACTTCAAAGTTGCATTTTGGAGTAGTAGAAGTGCTCCGTATATGGAGGATGTGGTCCCTCAAATGTTGGCAGGGTTTTACAGTCATGCCTATGATAGGGATCCACTCTTCTGTTGGTCTTGCGCAACTGATTCCGAAAGTAGAGGGGAGCAGGATAAGGGAACCTTGGGGCAAAAAAACTTATCTGTAGTGTACAGGCAGTACCCTGAGTTCAATCCAGAGAACACAATCATTGTAGATAGTAAGCTTTGTAGGGTCACAGAGAATGCACAATCCAACGTACTCATCACAAATCCTTTCTATGTGAAGTGGCTGCGCTCCTTGGCTGATGACAAGGAATATTTGAAGTTATACCTGTGGCCTTTGCTGGAAGCCTTCTGGAGATGCCCCGACATGACTACCTTCCGTACAAAGTACCCGCAAGTTGTGAACAAGTCCAAATCTCAGTGGCTCTTGAAGTGCAAAAGTGGAACTGGATACAATTTTGTGAACATGGTGGAAGGTGAGGGACTTGCAATCCGACTAGTTCGAACACCCTACGACCCTCACCTTCATGTTTTTTTATTTTTAACTTCTGCTCCTTGTTTTTGTAGGTAAGGACGGGGAAACAGAACACGCGATCGAAGTCAGCCTTTGCCACGGGGTCGCGTCGTGATAAGGTAGGCACTACATAGCACTCATTTCATTTTTTGTTCAAGCGGTCCACCCTTCAATTGCGTTCTTGTCGTGTATAAGTTGCCCACAAGTGACGTTCCAATCACGGCTGGTCATCAAGTCGTACTGTAGTGTCGGGAAAGTCGTGAATTCTGTCCATGACTGCTTCATGACTTCACAATGACTCAACGGCGTATGCAATGCAGGGTGTTACTTTGAGAACAGAAATGGACGCCACTGTCAAGATCGACTACCAATTGTTGTTTGTAGTTTTTTCTTGCATTGTTGTTGTGGGATATGAGTTCATCGCACCTATCAGCATTGTCGTTGGTCATTCAAGTGTCCATTGTGAGTTAGTCCCACGATGAAGTGGTATATTCACAAGCTCCGCAGCACTGCACTAAGTAATGCTGCTGTGAACCTTGTAGGCCATTCTAGAATGCGTGATGTCTCAACTGAATCACATTTTGCACTTTTTTGATTATGTAACCGTTAACTAAATTGTGCTATGTCTTACATGCCACAGGGTTTCATCATTGGCGATGAAGTTTTCCTCATGAACCCACGCGCTGTACGGCAGAAGGTGGCCCTTGGAACGGTCATTGGACTTCCAGGGTCTCACAAGTATCATGGTAAGGACATACCAGCATTGTGGGTGAAGGTGGACATCCGTGAGGTTCTACAAACAGAGGTGAGCCTCATGTTTCCCAATTACGCAGCGGACTAGGAGTTTATAGAGCAAGTGAAGGGGTCTTGCGCAATATGGTCGGAGAAGTCAATGAAGCTTGCGAATGGTACTTGACTTATGTTGTAAATTTTTATTTGGGGACTTAGTGGACCACCACACGAACTTGTGGACGCCATGTATGTTGGGGTTGCTGTCTTATCCCACTACACACCCTTTACAATGTAGGATTTTGTTTCTAACTACTTGACTTAGCTTGTAAATTTTGTTGGAGACTTACTGCACCCTAAACCCACTTGTGGACGCCATGTATATTTGGGCTGCTATTATATCCCACTCCATTCCTTTTGCAATAGAGGACTCAATTTCTAACTCTGTGCCTGTGAATTTGTCATTGTTGTGTCAATTTTTGTTGGCTTACCGTTTCCTCAGCCACGGCTCTGCGTTTGCAATGTTGTTCTTGCTCGTTTGCACGTAATTAGGTAGTACGTATTACTTGAATGTAGTGTAGATGAACCAACTGGTGAATGACCCCTTCAAAGTTGCTGTGACTTCAGCACTACTAGCGGAATAGTGCACATGCTACTATGACGCAACTCCATCTACACTGCAGCACGACTTCTGAATGACTCCATGCCGCCTCTAAATTGTTGCCCACATCATGTTCATTTGCGACTACAGCGTGATTGCAATATGACTCTGTTTGGAATGCCCACGTCAGATTTAGGAGGGGTCAGACACCACTACAACGTGACTTCACCATGACTGCAAGTGACGTCCACGTCAGATTTTAAAGGGGTCAGATGCAACTTCAATGTGACTGCACAATGACTGCGACTGATGTCCACGTCAGATTTAGAAGGGGTAACACACGACTCTAGCATGATTGCAGGACGACCGGTTCAGAACGTCCATGTCAGATTTAAAAGGGGGCGGACGCAACTTCAGAATGACTTCCTTGTGACTACACCCAATCTGTCCACGTTAGATTTAAAAGGGGTCATACACGACTCTAACATGACTTCAACGCGACTACGTCTAAATTGTCCACGTCAGATTTAGATGGGGTCAGACGTGACTCCAGAATGACTTACACGTGACTACTGCAAAAATGTCCACGTCAGATTTTAGAGGGGTCCCGTGCTTGTCCAACTCAACCCAAGCCATCTTTCCTTAGTCTCATTTTCTTTATCTCCCGCAACTAAGCCTCTTCTCATCCAAAGTTCCATCCGTCCCCACTTCGTTGGGTGATAATAAATCTGCAGTCATTCTTGTAAATGACTTGTCCGAAATGACTGCAGGGCCTTGAAGTCACATTTTCATTTTTCAAGTCACATTCTCGTTTTGCGACTGCAACATGACAGTTTTGCAGTCATTTACCGCAGTCACGATTACCCCCAATTCCTTGTAGTGCAGGTCCTGTTAGAATAGGGGATTAGATTAGTCAAGTGAGTCTTTCATCACTATAAATTTCGGAAGGAGTGGTGGGCCTACCTCTCTAAAACCAAGTGGCGGATCCCTCTGAAGTGCCAACAGAGGTTAAGCAAAATAGGAACGGACATCGAGGAAAAAGGAGATCCTCGGGTGGTAGTAGCGAAATCCGAACAGACGTGTTAGTTCCAGTTGGTCTTGAATTGATTAAGTAACCGGATCTTGATTCAGGTTAAGTAGAAGTATAGTCCAGATCACTGATCATTGGTTAAGAGAATTATCCGATTTGGGAGGAAAGAAGAACTGGAGAGAGAGAGAAGAGAATACGTACTAATATTCATCCCCAAACTACCTAGTAATACAAAACACTTCACAGACTGTCTTGGGTTCAATCTTTAGAGTCACTTTGTTATGCTTTAAAGTGGTTTTTGTGAGCATGATAGGGAATTTTACTTACTCGGTGTTGCGACAATGCCACCCAAAGTTTCAACACCGCGTCCAAACAGCACCCAACCTCTTGAGGGGAACCTTCAAAGTTTCGAGAAAGGGAGTTAGAGGTGACCTCATTGAGCGGATCGGAGGAATGACCAATCTGGCTCGAACAAATCAAGATAGTTTCATGCACATGCAGGAGACTACACCAAAGAAAGGGGTTGAATCAATGACACTGGAGAAGACGTCATCAGAAAAGGGAATGGAGGTCCAAGTCATTGAAGACTCCGAGGAAGAGAGCGCTCATTTCACATCCGGAACGGAGGGAGATAGCGATCCGTCTCCAACATGGCGCCACATTCAAACCCGGGCGGCAACAAAGACGACTCCAGTGAGGAGAGTTAAAGGGACGCCGACCAGTCATATGGGCAGCCGCTCGAAAAAGACTCGGAAGCTAAGGCAGTAGGGTTTTAGGGACGGATAGTTTTGAATCCGGAACGGGTTTCCAAACGTGGGCCCGGGTTCTAAATTTTAGGCAAATAGCTTAGGAATCTCCGGTTTTCTCGGAACAACTGATGCTGATCTTTCCTGATATTCAGTGATTGGTTGTCTGGATTTCCGGTTTTCTTTTCAGGCTTTTGGGCATTGACTTTTTGGTTTTCAGTTAGTATTTAATGGTAGGCAATTTAGTTGTCTTGCATTCCATCCTAGCGCTTTCATGTATGTTATTTCACTTCCCTTCTTAATCTAAGTAAGTTGGGGTACTACTAGCTTGGCTTTGTTTACAGAGTTCTAGCTGTTGTGTGTGTGTGTGCATATGGGTACCTAAATATTGGAGTGAGAGAGGGACGGGTGAGGAAGAATCTGGGTCTTAAATGACGGATCTCTTGGGTGTTGGAATAGCTATGAGGAGATGCAATTTGGGTGAAGGAGTGTGAGTGTAACGTGCCTTTAAATTGCTAAAACAGAGATCCGGATAGAGAAGTAGAGGTCCATGCAAGTCCGAAACTAGGGAGGTTCCATGCGGAGATAAGCAACCGCTAGTGGAAAGATCTCCTACTATTCCAAAAGGTCTACCAACCTCCGCATCAGTACACTAACCTTCCCTTGGCATTCTACTCCCTTGAATCTGGAAGTTCGGATCTGTCGTTGTAGTAAGAGGAGTGTTAGAGTTCTTTTGTGTGACTTGTCTCCAAATCGTCCAATCTAGAAACTATGAAAGAATATTTTTTCCTCCTCGTAATGCAACTCTGTCGTCTATATGTGTGTTTAATTAGATTCAAAGTTTAGAGATCTTAGATAAACGAGTGGTGAGTCTCCGCGCATTTTCAGATCAACGGTGGACCCTCTGAGGGTAAAACAGAGGCAACAAAAACCATTAACTAAAGGAGACGAAACCAGGTTCCATGGGTGTTCCGGATCCAGATCGGAATCCGAAAAGTCTTGATTTTCCGGAACATAGTGAGGAAGTAGTGAGAAGAATAAGTGAATTGAGGGTTTAAGAAAGAAGTAGTAAAGATCTAGAAGTCTCTACATCAACAATACCATACTAGAATTCCCTGGAACGATAATTCGTGTCATCTTACAACAATTTGCCATTGTAAGAATACTTATGGCTAACTGAGCATACGACATCCGCCTTTGGAAGAAATCCAAGCAGGCCATTGGATTTGTCCCAAGTATATGTCGGGGTGTGGACAAGCATCGACATCTTAGTACGGGTTTTCCATTGGATTCTTGTTAATTCTTCGGAGAAGCCTACTAAGTTCGCCAGTGTGAAAAGGGCTTTAGCACTAGCAAAGGGGGCGAGTAAAAGAGTGGTTGTGAAACCACTTTCTACACTTGGTATATTGAGTACTATGGGATTTTTATTTCCTTACTATGCTATGGATATTGCTAGTATTAGTGCTAATGGTGATAGAATGCTATCATTATTTGCAAGCTTTTACTGTGATTGTAACTTACATCACAAGTTACAAGGCGTTTTCCCTATGACCATGATGTCCACCGTTGGTTAGGGGCTATTGGATCTTGGTGTGGTTAGGTTGCTAGCTAATTAATAATTACAAAGTCTATTGTTTACTTATTGCAAGTTTTCTCCCATGTTGGCTCGATATGATCTTGGTACAATGTGTTTATACATGATAGCTGTCATGAGAGATGCATGGACTTGAATTCCGCATCGAGTGGTGTTTGCAGAGCTGTGGAGGTGTCAAAGGAAGTTTGGAACGCCCGAGACACCAACGGGATTCCGGCATCTCATTTGAAGACCTCAAAACCCTTGACCTCCACATGGAGGTTTTGGAGACTCATCTTTCTCAAGTTGAGTCTCCTGCATGATGGAGTGAGAGGTTTTACCTCATGGACTTCATCTACACATGCTATCATTCTTTAAAAATGGCATTGGCTCAACTTTGTAATTCTTTTATGAGTTTTTTTTAGTTTCTTTAAAAGCTTTTCCTCACGTTTGTTAGTAAAGGAGTGGTTGTGAAACCACTTTCTTCACTTAGTGTATTGAGTACTATGGGTTTTTTATATCTTTACTATGCTATGGATGTTGCTAGTGTTAGTGCTAATAGTGATAGGATATTTTTCGCATTGCTATCATTATTTGCAAGCTTTTACCGTGATTGTGACTTATATCACAAGTCACAAGGCGTTTTTACTATGACCACGGTGTCCACTGTTGGTCAGCAACTATTGGATCTTGGTGTGGTTAGGTTGCTAGCCAATTACAAGGTTTATTGTTTACTTATTGCACGCTTTCTCCCATGTTGGGTCAATATGATCTTGGCACGATGTGTTTGTGCACGACAAAGTATAAAAGTCTAGATTCTTTTCAACGCATTTTTTGGACACTTTATGAATAAACTATGAATTTTTCAAGCACTTGAAATAGATGTTTTTAAAAATCAACACCGGACTCCTATGAATATCGTACTTGGATATAAGGTTTAGTATTTTAAGCCAAATATTTAATTAAACTTAAAAAATAAACTTCACAATTTTAAATTTTAATTTAAAATGTCGGCATTAAATTTTAAAAATATATTTTCATTCAACATCTAACCTGCCATATCTTCATCCAACACAAATGGATGTTTTAGGTGTAGTTACCTTGAGGGAATAGAGAACCTAAGTGATTGGAATTTGAGGACTTTATAATCTTTATTTATTCCAAATATAATTATTACTTTGCACATTATATAATAACAATTGCTTATCACAATGGGAGCCAGTCCCTCATGTCTGGAATTTTAATCTTACTGGAACACAATACCTGGCTCTGTCAGCACTATATCAGCAGCATTTTGAGCAGCATCTGTTGCATTGGCAACTGCAATACCAATGTCAGCCTTTTTTAGAGCAGGAGCATCATTTACACCATCACCAGTCATTCCACAAATATGACTTCGCTCCTGCAACATCTTCACAATTTGAAACTTGTGTTCTGGAAAAACTCCTGCAATTTTCTGAATGTACAGGTGTCACAACAGAGGATTGAGAAAATTCTTATTCAAATATGCTGCACTGCAAAAAGTCACAGTAGCCTTGCAACTCATGTTGTTGACAAGTACCTTTTCGGTACATTGTGTAACAATGTAAAAAAATTTAATTTAAATTTCCTTAATTCTGCACCCCCTTCCCCCTCCCAAAAAATTTTGAATTAAATTTTAAAATTTTTTGGGAGGGGGAAGGGGGTGCTGAATTAAATAAAATTTAATAAATTTTTTTTAATTCAGAACCCTCCCCCTCCTTCCCCTCTTGTAATTTTCGGAGGGGGGGAGGACTTCAAACAATAAGGGACAAACATTCAGCCATATACGCATTCGGCTGTATTCGTATTTGTTTTCAGTTGTATTTGTATTCGTACCCGTATCTGATCCAACGGCTGTAAAAATTTCTTTGAGGGGGGTGCAATTTTTTCCCCCAAATCCAACGGCTCACAATTTTGCCAGGGGAAGATATGACAGCCACTTTTCGGTACATTGTGTGATGCTTTTATAGATTTTGGAAATTAGCCAAAATATTAAGGCAGTCTTAAATTTATTGTTTGCTTTCTTGGATTACTGTATGTTTCCATTGCTGATAATGGGGGACCTCATCAAGGTAGAAGAGATGCTTCATCAATCAGCAAGATGCTATCATACTATTCTTGGTGTTTCCTGGCAACTTTAAAATTTTTGCCCTGGATTTGAATTTCACCTAATTTCTTAAAAAAATTTGGCTTCAACTAATGAAATGAAGTTGATCAAGTCTAGTTTCCACTTCAATTTTTTTTAAATTTAAATTCCTAAATTTGAATATTTATTGTTTGTCAAACATTACAATGCTCTACTATTGATATATGCAAAATGACAAATTTTGTTCACATATTCATATTCTTCACTATGATACACCTCATTACAAAGTTTAGACCCTATGGTTTGTCAACAGTTATCTTGTGGTTATCGCTGTTTCATGGGTTCACATGTTAATTACAATTCATCGCATCGTCACAATGCATTACTTCGCATTGTTATTGCATCGTTACAATGCATTACTTGCAATTGCATTGTAACAATGTGAAGTAATGCATCGTAATGATGCGATAAATTGTAATTAACATGCAAATTCATGAAACAACGATAATCACATGATAATTGTTGACAAACCGTAGGGTCTAAACTTTGTGATGCTATGTTGAAATTTGAAAAAAATTGAACATACTTGGTATTTGATATGAAAATCCTTCAAAAAAATTCTTATGAATTTTAAATCATCAGTGATAAATCTAAATATTTAATAATAGTAGAAGACATGTGATTTCATCTTTAAAAAACAAAATATAATTAGCCATTCATATATTGGAGCAAAAGATAGCTTACATTTTGAAGATTTTGACATTTGATTGTATATTCATATAATCTAGGTAAACATATGAGAAATTATATGAAAGTAATAGTGTAAAATACCTGCAGTATTTTTGGAATTCATGTTTTACATTCAATGTATTTTTTGTTATAACTTCTAAATTAATCAATTGATGGATTTAAATTTATAGTAAAAGTAAAAATTATCTTTTAAATTGTAGATTGAGGGTTTTAGGCTTTAGGTTTTTAAATGATCTATTATTAAATCCACTACATTCTTAATTTCTATAGTTTTCAAGACTTCAAAGAATCAGAAATGGGAAATCAAGATATCACCTATTGGGATTTATGCTTTTACACAACCATGCATAGATCAAGGGGCATTTTAAAATACAAAATTTTATATCTTACATGTAGGTGCAAAGAATGCTCTATTGCATGAGCATTTTTGACACTTCCAAACACTTCTATTATATATCTAATAAAATCTCATCTCCATTAAATTATTGAGATGATTTTTAAAATTTTAATGAACTTTTTCATTATTTTTTTGATAAATCAAACATTGAAAGTTCTATTTCTATACATTTTCCTATTAATTTTTTTCATATATAACTTTTGTAGAATCTTATTTTTGTTCCTAAATTTTGAAAACACAATGTTTGTTGTGTTCTAATAATTTTTCATAATTAATTTTATTAGAAATACTTTAACTCCAATATTCCAAATGCAATAAATGCAGTAAAACTAACAAAAGTTTCATAATTTCATTCCAAAAAATCATCTCTTTTTTAGCACCTATTTTCATGCAATTAAAAAAATATGTTAATTTTTACATATTGATCCCTAAAATCCCATTGTTCCTTTGTAGGACAATATTGAATTTGGATAGGCTCATGTAACCTCTATTTTTGAGATAATTTTTTGAAAAAATTTCTTAGGATAGAAAAATAGATCAACTTTAAGATGATATAATTTTTTTATATATTTTAATTGGTATACAAAAACAAAACTTATGCTACAACAACTCAAAATAAAGGAGATTGGGCAATAAAAATAATCTACAAAAACTCAAAATTTGAAAAAATAATTCTCATAAATTATATTTTCTACACAAAAAACTTTGATTCATTTGATTTAGATTAATGATGTGAAAGTTAAAGAGCTTCTTATTTTGCGGGCAATCATAGAATTGTTTTTAGAAATTAACATATAGGATTTGCTTTTGAAATTTATTTTGAAATTAAATTTTTTTAATGAGATTAATTATGCTTTCTAGAATGATCTCATATTGAAATCAATGCATTTCAATTCTATTTTAAATTTGTTGACAATGTAGTTTCTCCTTCAATCTTATAATTATCTACTTCAATTTAATAATTTTTTAAATTAAAAATTGAATTTTTTTATATTTTTAAATCAAATATTTAACATAAAAATTTTAAAATTAAAATCTAAATAACAAAATATTTAAGTTAAAAATATTCAAAGTCAAAAAATGTATTCAAAAACATATTTTCTTCATTTTAAACAAAAATATCTTGCAATCTACATGGTGAGGTTTTTGAAATTTCTTATACACATTTTTGTAGTAATTGTGTACAAAATCTTACAGTTAAATACGCTAGAAGGACAATTTGAAAATTTTCTTGCTCTTTGCAATAGAAATGGTAGTTTTGAATGTTTTTGAATGAAATAAGTCTGTGAATTTAGAATTCAATAAATCTTTGTGAAGTTAGCATAAGTAGTTGGAATTTATTAAAAGCACAATGATTGTATTGTAAATTTTCAAACTACAACTATAAGTTGTAGGAAATTCAATTTCATGATCCATGTAGTGCACACCATGAATTGATATTATTAATATCAACAAGGAAGAGATTAAAAAAGCTTATTAAAATTGTCCACTTAGATTGATTCAAATTCTACTTCACCTATTCATTATGGAAAAATGATCATTGACATAAATATTTAGAAATTTTGTTGGTTTGATTTTCATCACAAAGTAAAAGACAATATTTTGTAGGGAATGATTAAAGACATGGTTATCTAAAATAGAATATAGGATTGTTTTAGTGTCTAAAGGATTGAGGTAGGTTTTAAGTAAAAATTGTCAAAAATTGTCACTTTTTAGGACAATGAAAAAAAATCCAAAAAATAGTTTTTTCATCAACACACCATGGGAATTATTGTATTTCAATTCCATCTTAGAGCTATCAATGGTTTAGTTTTTGCTTCAATTTTGAATCTACTTCAATTAAACAATTTTTTAATGAATTAAAATTAAGTGTTTTTTTTCTTGAATTTTTTTTTGTCAGATTCTCAATTCATCTATTCACCATAAAAAAATTTAAAAATCAAAATCAATAGTACAATAATTTTAAGTTAAGAAGATTCAAAGTCAAAATCTTTAATTAAGTAAAGTGCAAAAAAATTTGTTTTCTTCACTTTAGATGCAAATATCTTGCAATCTATGTAGTCAAAGTTTCTAAAATTTCTTCCATTCATTCTTAAACTAGTCTAGTATAATTATGTAATTCTTAAGTATGATTAAATACATACAATTTTTGTTCTTTTTAAAAGTTTTGCACTTTGCAATAGAAATGGCATTTTTGAGTATTTTTTGAAGGAAAAAAGGCATCGATCCTTTAGTGATTAAGAAGGAATTGCTAATTTATTTGTTAAATTATACAAGGAAGATTAGGAGATAGGCCTTTATAATTTTTCTTTTATTTTGTAGAGCTTAGGATTAAGTCTTAGCAAGGATTTAGTGAAAATTCCTTTTTGATCACAAAATTATAGTAATTAAACTTTTAATATAAGTATTTCAAAACATTTTTGAAGGTACTTTCATCTTTCAAATGTAGGATTTATGACCATATTAAATTTGAACAACTATTGTTTTTCATTTTCAATGTAACGTAAAAAATTACAAACCATGTTCTATGGTCATGAAACTTGCATGAGAATGAGGGAAAAGGAACATGCAAAATTTATAAAATATTTAGAAGATGTAGGATTCATGAACAACTTAACCCCTAAAGGTCCAATACCTTTTTTTTGGCATCATAGCAAGTTTGGGTAGTTCACTACAAATGGAATTTTTATTTCTTTTTTTTTAAAATTTCATAAAACATGTGCTTGAGGAGTAGCTTCAAGGCCCAAAAATTTTCATAACTTTTTGACTACATGGTTAAAAAGATATTGCATAATATGTAATTTTAAACATTCGGCAAGCAGCTTGGGCAGCCTAAAAAACTTCTTTAAAAATCACTTTTTTATGAAATAAAAATTTAAAAATGGTTTTCTAGATTTTATATGTACCTAAAAAACTTCGAATCATTTCATTTTGATTGATGAGATGAAAGTTATGAGGAATTTTAGTTTGTGGGTAGGTATGGAATCTCTAGATGCCATACCTACCCGCAAACTAAAACTCCTCATAACTTTCATTTCATTAACTGAAATGAAATGATTCAAAGTTTTTTAGGTACATATAAATCTAGAGAACCAATTTCAAATTTTTATTTCTTAAAAAAGTGATTTTTAAAGAAGTTTTTTAGGCTGCCCAAGCTGCTTGCCAAATGTTTAAAATTACATATTATGCAATATCTTTTTAACCATGTAGTCAAAAAGTTATGAAAATTTTTGGGCCTTGAAGCTACTCCTCAGGTGCATGTTGTGTGAAATTTTCAAAGAAAAGAAATAAAAATTCCATTTGTAGTGAGTTGCCCAAAGTTGCTATGATGCCAAAAAAACGGTGTTTGGACCTTTAGAGGTTAAAATAGAACAACTACTGATTTTCATTTTTGATGTAATGCATAAAAATCACAAACCATGGTTAAAGAAATCCAAATCTCAAATGTCTTGAAACTTGCATGACAATGAAGAGAGAAAAATATGTAGAAGTTGCAAGGCCTTTGGAAAATTTAGGATTTATAGCCAAATTAAATTCAAAGCACTATTGTTTTTCATTTTTAATGTAATGCATGAAAATCCCAAATCATTTTCAATGTTTAAAAATCCCAAATCTCAAATGTCTTGAAACTTGTAGGAGAACAATGGAAAAGAAAATATGTAGAAGTTGTAGGATTTATGACCAAATTAATTTTGAACCACTATTGTTTTTTTATTTTTTTATTTTTGATGTAATGCATGGAAGTCACAAACCATGTCTTGCGGTTTAGAATATCCAATTCTCAAATGTCTTGGAACTTGCATTAGAATGAAAAGAAATAAATATATAGAAGTTGTAAAGTATTAGATGATGTAGGATTCATGACCAATTTAACTTTGTACCACAATTGTTTTTCTTTTTTAAATTAATGAGTGAAAATCACAAACCATGTTCTATGGTTAAGAAATTCCAATTCTCAAACTTGCATGAGAATAAACAAAAAAAAAATGAAGTTACATTGTATTTAGAAGATGTAGGATTTATGACCAAATTAAATTTGAACAACTATTTTTTTCATATTCAATATAGTGCTTGAAAATCATGTGTCTATTTATTAAACTTACATCTCACTTTTACTGTAGTTTATATGAGAATGAAGAGAAAAAAATGTAAAAGTTGTAAATATGTAGAAGAGGTAGGATTCATGATCAAATTAAATTAAATCCTTTATTAGTCTTCAATGTAATGCATGCATATCATGGACTATGGCTTGCACTTTAGACAACACAAATATTGAATATTTTGAAATTTGCATGAAAATGAAGGAGAGAATTTTTTTGATGTGCTTTAAAGAACTCTAATAAAAGGTGTAGAATGTTTAAATTTGAAAGATTTTGAGAATTATGAGCATACAAATTCTCGGAGAGGACACTCCTTGTATGTTTGGGGGACCCACGTGTGGCAGTGGGGTATTTTTTGGGGGTCTATTTACCTCCTAGAAAACTTTTAAAGGGCCCCTATCATTACCTAAAGCAAAAAAATCACCCATATTATCATATCTATCATTACTTATAATATGTAGGTCAAAGGAATTTATTGGAGGCTATTTTCTTTGTAAGGAAAAAAACTAACTAAAAAAATAATGAAAATAAAAGTGACTAGAATATACCTTATAGAAGAAAGGATTCAAGTTACAGCTGAAAAATGTATGCCATCTATAACAATGCATACTTCAATACAAATACATGCATGAATGAGAATCAAAAGCAAGACATTAGAAATGAAAAAGTATTGAAGAGATTTTATATACAAAATGTGTTTAAAAACATAGACATGAAATTCATCACAAAACTATGAATGTAAAACTAGTACAGAAAATGTGAATGCACATCAACAACAATGTATCAATGTGCATCAATGTTTAAATGTGCTTGGCTATGAATTGTGAATACAAACATATGCCTCGTATACAAAAATTCCGGCAACAACACCCTACTGCCGTTCTAATGCCCTCCACCGCATGTGAGAAAACAAAATTAGACTCTATGACATGGTGCTATCCAAACTTTAGAGAAGTCGTTCGAGGCATTGGCCATGTTGAACTCTTGCACCCAACCAGATTGCAAACATTAATGGAGTTTGATCATTAAATCTGCCATTTCATCTACAATACTTCAAAATCATCAAGTCAAGTACCATCATTAGGATGAGTCTTGTACCTTCAATTTCCAAGGGAATTTGAACGTTTATTTCAACCTATTCCTAATCTTCTCTTGTGAATCATCCAAACTATCACATATATGCACAGCCACAGCCACAGCCATGTTTAGCAAGTCCGCCAATCATCACATTCCGGAGGATTACATTGTGATCCTCCATCCTCTCAAAAACCACTCGTGCATCATCCAAATTGCCACATTTACATTACATGTGAACAAGTGCATTGCAAATACGCAAATCCAACTGAAGTCCTATTTCAACGACATGTTTGTGAACCTCCTTCATCTACTCTGAAGCCCCAATGCTTGCACATGCATTCCAAATGATAGTATAAGTGAATGCACTACAACAAAAGCAGTGTTTTATGATTGCAAAATATGACTGCAGTGAGTCGTAAAATCAAAAAATATGACTCACACAGAAATCACTGTAGATGACTCGGAATATGACTGACTCTAGTCGTTTAGAAGCAGTCGCTTCAGACATCAGTCATATTGGTAGTCATATGGGTTGAGGGGTATAAATACCCATTTTAGCCATAGTATGCCAACTAGGCGTATACTTTGACTATCCTAGGGGGGTTTTGACTTTTTCTTGGGTTGCCCGGACAAATAAAAAAATCCTACGTGGAATACAACTGTGTCGAGTCATATTTTTTTGATGACGTGGAATATGACTGCAATGAGTCATATTTTTTGATGACGTGGAATATGATTGCGATGAGTCATATTTTTTGATGACGTGGAATATGATTGCGATGAGTCATATTTTTTGATGACGTGGAATATAACTGTGGTGAGTCATATTTTTTGATGACATAGAATATGACTGTGGTGAGTCATATTTTGCAGTAACATGGAATATGACTGCGGTGAGTCATATTTTGTAGTAATGTGGAATATGACTGCGGTGAGTCATATTTTGCAATAACATGGAATATGACTGCAATGAGTCATATTTTTTGGTTACATGGAATATAACTAGGGTGAGTCATATTTTGCAGTAATGTGGAATATGACTGCGGTGAGTCATATTCTTGTTAATGTAAAAAATGATTCTCATGAGTCATATTTTTGAATGATGTAGAATACGACTCTCGTCAGTCATATTACTAACTACAATCACATTTTTAATGCATTTTAAATGGATATGATATATAACTATCATACATCAAGATGATTTGACAATTGAATAAAAAGCCTCATGCAATTAAAAATGAATACATAATATATAATTTTAGAGATATATGAGAGATAATCATATTAAAGAAGGAGAATGTAAGAACAAATACAATTATCTTCATTGACATTTATTAGTCACTAATACAAAATATATATATCACAATGAATCATTCACACAATCCAATAAGGCCTACAATCCTTACAATAATGTGAAGATGGCTTCATTGGGTTGTAAATAGCTTCCAATATCTTTGTTTCAACTTTTGGTGCTTGCATATACAATTAAAGAAATGAGAGGTTAATTTTTAGTAATTGAACAACAAAGCTTAACCTTCAAAGGCTTATAACAACACAAAATATGTAGCTCAAGTTTAGGATAGAAAGAATAAGATTGATGATGGAGAAAACAAGAAAAAAAAGATAAGTATTAAAAAATAACAAGAAGTAAAAGTTAAGATGCAACAAGAAATAAGAAGCAACAACTAAGCAACAACTAAGACACAACAAGAAACAAGAAGCAACAACTAAAACACAACAAGAAACAAGAAATAACAACTAAGACACAACAAGAAACAAGAAACAACAACTAAAACGCAAGAAGAAACACAAAACAAGAAACAACAACTAAGACACAACATGAAGTAACAATTAAGACACAAGAGGAAATAAGAAGCAACAACTAAGACACAAGAAGAAACAAAAAGCACCAATTAAGACATAACAAGAAACAACAAGAAATGAGAATGTAGATGCAACAAGAAGAAATAAGAAGCAAGAATTATAAAACAAGAACTAAAAAGAAGAAAGAGTTCAAATGCAAGAGAAAAAAAAAAGAATTTAGATGCAACATAAGAAGCAAGAAACTTGAAGTAAAGAGCAACAAGAAACAAGAGTTGAGATGCAACAAAAAGCAACAACAAATGAGAGCTAAGAGACAATAGAAGGTAAAGAAGAAGAACCATAAGAAGTGATGGTTAGGGTTTCAAAACCCTAAAAAGTGGCGGCTAGGGTTCTAAAACCCTAAAAAAATAATAGCTAGGGTCTCAAAACACTAAAAAAATGGTGACTAGGATTCAAAATCCGAAAAAGTAGGTGACTAGGATTTCAAAATTTAAATGATGGCTTATTAATATTTTTTTTAGAATTGCCCGTATTTTTCTTGAATTGCCCAAAACAAAAAAAAATTCACTACTATGAAAATATAATTGATAATATAACTCAACGTTCGTAAACATGTTCCCTACGTTCTCTATGAAGTACTTTGGTATTCCTAATGGCCGTATAGTATACACTTGTGAAGTACAAGGTGTAAAAATAATTGGTAGTCATATTTTGCAGTTATATTTCTCCCCAAAGTGTTAGCCTTCAAGAATATGACTGCAAGCAGTCGCCAGTCATCCTCAGTCATAATTCTGCAGTCATAAAATACTGCCATTATTGTAGTAATGCATTTAGTTTAATGCCTTCCTATTGTATTTGAGGAAACCGTTCATATGCGGTGTGTCCATAGCCATGCTCTGCAAGCCAATTCATTAGAGTACATGCATTTGATCTAGCTCGGGCAATTTCACCACTTTTCACTTCAAACTTCGCATACCGAATCCAAGTTTTATCACCAGGGTGACATTCTACGTACCTACATGTTTCAAACCAAACCAAAGAAAGTTAAGTGGAACACATTATAAAAGACAACTAGTATGACAAGGCCAAAAATAAGAACTACAATGAAATGCTATGAATGCTACACCCTAAATAGATCAAGTACAGCATTTGAATTCTAACTTCTATAATAGGTCAAAAATCTCAAATTATAAAAACTGTAATGATTAGTCGGACCAATATTCCTCCCGTTAGCCCTTAATTCCTACTAAAGACTAACTTAGAATAAACTGCTTCGGAATCATTTTCACGAGGACTCGAGGCTCATGAATCTAGGCTAACTCGGTCTTAGCTTTTCCTTTCTCTCCTACTTTTTAATCCGGACCAGAGGTCCGGTCCAGCTACTAGTGCCGGGTGGATTCCGGAAAAGTCCGGAAACCATTCAGTTGCCCCTTCTGGGATCCCTGGATTTAGATGACAAGTGGCCAGATCCACCGTCCGGATGTTTATCGTGTCTGGAAACACTGACTCTCTCTCTCTCTCTTGGCCTCTACTACTAATGCTAACTTAACTTTAGGGACTGGAAGTATCCTACTGTTCCGTCACCTTACAAATCTGGAATACTTACCAGACCAGGTCATGCAGGGACAATCAAGGACTACAACGACATTCTAGCATTAACCCAACACTGAGCCTCCCATCACTATAAGAAAACAGTGATTTTGGTAGCGTCTAGAAAAACATGCTTGGAACAAGATTACACGTTATTGGTGACATAGTCCAAAATACGTTTTTTTGGGTGACGTGCAAAATGGCCCAAATTCTATTAAATGTCATGAAAAACATGCCAAATTTTGCGTGACATCACTTGTAATCATGGTCCTTCAAACTTCCCAAAGTGTGCCACGTGGAGGGATCCACATTGCCAATTCACCCTTTTTAGGGATGAACATGCCACGTGGTTTTTTGGGAGGGCCTGCCTGACATAGTGATGTGGATTCCTGTGAAATCTGACGTGGTGCTTCCACGTCAAATGCCACGTCGGATGGTTTCAGTGAGTATGTTTTCAGTGACGTCATCAACAACGTTTTCGACGACATCAACACATTCTTGTATTAGTTAAAATTTTAATAAAATTTTAATATAAATTTAAAAATAAAATAAAATGTTCATTTTCTTTTTTTTTCTTTTTTTTTCAAAGTATGCCACATAACTGCTCATTTCCTAAAATTTTCACATATGGTCAATTTTTTTTCATAGACCATAATAATTTTTAAAAGCTTCTTCATAGTCAAAATGAATTTTTTGCTGACATGGCAATCTATATTTTGGAGGATGTCACCAAAAAACGTCTTATGTTGTGTCAAATGTCGCAGAGGATATGTGACGTTGCAAGTGTCATTAAGATGTTCTTTGAATTTTGTTGCCCTGTTTTCGGTGACATCAACAATGACGTCGTCAAAAAGCCAACATTTTTTTGGGAACATCGCATGTTTTCAAAAGACAAGTGACATCTTCTTGGACGTCACGTGTTTTTGTAAAAACATGAGGAAAAACGTAGTTTTCTTATAGTGCATCGACCGGGTAGACATCCTTGCACTTTCTTGGGTGTTACACCGGGGCTTTGACTCCGTCTATGGGGGAATTCCGGTATTCGGAATTCGGGTCATGTCTTACATACTCCCGTACACGAAAGCTGCTCGCAGACTCTCAAACACCCTTATACACGAGGCAGTATCTTCCCCTCAGGCTATACCGGCATCCAAGCAGATAGTACACTAACACTTCCTTCGGAACAATCTGGCCGATCTCCCCATCAATCCAGTGACATCCGGAACCACTCACAACATCAACACTTGCTAATCAAGGTAAGTTCTCAACATCCGGAAAAGGCACGAATGGACCCACACCCACAAAAGTATACACCAAGTATAAGAAGGAAGAGAATGGAATGCCTCCAAATGCTTTGAATTAAGCTCAAAAAGGTACACACTGAAAATCATGTGGTAAGTGAGTGACTACAAAGGTCCATCAAAATCTAACTTATATTAAACCTAACATCATCTCAAAATCACACAAAACACTTCTACTAGCCCGCTAGATTTCCGGTAATCCTCAGTGAACATCCCGGGATATCCGGAAAGATTAGCGTCAGATCCTATAAATCCGGAAATTCCTAAAATTCTAGATCCATTCCGAATCTGCCCTTTCCGGATCCGCCCTTTTCGCTTCCAGCCGAAGTCGTCTTTGTTGCCGCCCGGTATGAGGCTTCTATTCCAAATCATGTTCCGAATTCCGGATCCTATCTAGATCTTCATCCGGATCCTAGACATTTACGGATTCTGGATTCGTTAGTTCAGAATAGTTCCGGATTGATTCCGGATTGATTCCGGATTTAGTTCCGATACTACAAAAAGTCTTTGAAAATACTTTTTGGACAACTCTCCAGGCTCTGGTTTCCGGTTAGGACGGAAAGTGCAAATTTCCTCCTTAACCATTTTACCTCAATTAAGAGCCCCTATAGTTGTTAATCCATAACTCTAATAATTTCTCTATTTCTACCCTACAGAATAAAGAAAATATACTATGAATGGATTTCTTACTTCAAATTCTATTTGAAATAAATAAAATCTATTTGTTCCGGTTCCGATATAAACCTATCATAGATTGACCTTGCCCAATTGATTTTGTTGTATTGAAGCTCAAACATAATATACACAGCCTAACCATGATGATTAGGTTCCCAAGTCATCCACCACTCAAGGATTTGTCGAGCTCCAGGCAAATTTCCTAACATCTCCTCCATGTGAATATACTTATACTAGAGTTGGTTGATTCTCGGAAGCAAAGACACAGCTTGTGAAACATTTTTAAACATGCGTTGCGTATATTATGAAGCAAAGGGACAATACGTCTTGGCATTTAATGCAATGATTAGTGCAAAAATACCTCGACATCCATAGTTGTGCGAGCAGAAGCACTGTATCCACATTCCATACCAAAAATCATCTTGCATTTCTGTCTGTCAAAAATTGACGCAAATGCTCTACATCATTTCGATCTAGAGAATAGACCTCATTTCCAGGGTTATATGCCAAGGTCATGGTATGGATAATGCAATCGATGTCAATCCATTTGTTGTCAGTATGATCATAATTATTTGAATTTGTCTCGTCCAATATATTTGCGGTAATACTACAACATGACCTCAATATGTGGATTCTAAGCTTTTTGCTTCCCATTTTCCTCCAACCTCGCAAGTAAGTCCACATGCTGCTATAGTACACCAAGCTGCTTTCGCACTCATTCTACAATGTTCCTTAATTTGGCCTAAATTCTAAACCTCATAGAAATTGTGCCTGCATTGACCAACTGCGAGTACCTCGACTCTGTTCGAACTATCCGAGATCCCTCTATAAAGAATCCAAAATACCTTCACCACACCTCCGTGCCCTAAACCACAAGTTCAAATTTTGTCAAACTCACTACGCATCGCGTGCGCGCGTATTTCCCACTAGCTGTTACACTGAAAATGCACTAAAGTACTAAAGCTTAACAAAAAATCCGGATTAAAATGAGCTCATTCATCCAATGACTTCAAGATATGCTCTATATATATATATATATCCTAGACTTATATAGTATCTATATCTAACTAGTATTGTAGCTGAATATTAATTGAACCTACTAAATTTAATTCCTTAGATCCCATTCTTTTGCCCCTAATTTATATCTACCTAAATTTTAATGGACCATATTTTCTGGTTACCTATATTAGTTATAAAAGACATGTCACTTTTAATGTTCACTAATTTATATGTAAGTTTCTTATAAATTTTACCCAAAATGATTTAAATCTAATCTATCT
Organism: Climacium dendroides; assembly: GCA_950106755.1. NCBI lineage: Eukaryota > Viridiplantae > Streptophyta > Bryopsida > Hypnales > Climaciaceae > Climacium > Climacium dendroides. Next base: position 29,386,246 of record OX467089.1, on the reverse strand, counting down.
TCCGTCACACGTAGGTTTCTAAAATGCGGGAAATGTCCTCCCTGAGTACAAATTATGTACTATTTTTTAGGGTGGTTCCTAATGGAGATGAAAAGAGTATGAATCCAATGTAGTATGTTAAAAACTTCAAATGCATGATATTTGTGTGAAAAAACTAACAAAATTATAGAGGGCAATTTATATAGTTTTAATTATTTAAATTTCTTATTCAAAACTATAGAAGTTATTATTTATAATATAATAATAAACAAAAAATAATTACCCATAGTCCTAGTGTAATGAAGTACCCAACACCAACATTTGGTTTGGTAGCAATGGAGGCTCGACTTATATTTAATAGTTGCACTAGACATTTGCTTTGGGTCCAAACCTGCAAGTTTGGTGGTTCACAAGGCTCGATTGGTGACTTGGGCTAGGTCCATGTACTAGATGTCTGCTTTGGGTACAAACCTTCAAGTTTGGTGGTTAATGAGGCTCAACTAGTAGTTTAGGTTGATTTTATAAGGTCATTTCCTTCTTTGTATTGTAGGGAGTTCACTTTGTGTTTTCATTTTTTTGTGTTGTTTGATTGTATGTAGTTACATTTTCTTCATATTTTTGTTGTTTTTCTCATGCTACTCTTTCCTTAGTGTTTGTTATTTGTATTTAGCTTGAGTTCAAGTTTGTTGTAGAATTGTAGAGTGTTGTGGAGTTATGAAATTTGTACTTGTGGTATTGCAGAGTGAGTGTTCTGATCTTGTGAATTTGAAAGCAGGGTTGTATGGACATCTCGACGTCCAATGTCACGTCTAGATGTCCAACGGATGTAAATGTTAGGCTCAAGACGTCCCTAGGCATTCGCACATGAGTGTTTTAAGGACGGGCAACGATTTGGTAGACAAGTGCTTTGCTTCATCAGGGCTGTCTGCTACATCGAATGGTCTCTACACAACAAACAACCAAGTGAACGCTTTGATGGACACTTGGCTGTCCACTTTGGCGGACACTTAGCCGTCTACCAAATTTGGACATTTGCTGAAATAGACACCCGAGGCAGGTGGACGGCTAAGCGTTTGCCTTGTGTGTCCGTTTGTGTTTGCCAGTCATTTGATGCGGCGGATAGTTCAATGTCCACTACATCGAGTGATGGTCGAGCATTTGCCTCGTCGTAGCCATCCAATTAGGTGGACCTGTGGTTTGCATTTGCCAAGTATAAGAGGGGTAGACGGGTCGTTCCTGATTCACTTTTACCTTCTCCTTTGTGTGACTTGCAAGCGTAGAGTGGAGAGCTTGGTGGTTCATCCTCTATTGGCTCCTCTCCTTGGAAAGATAATAGCCCAATTTTGGAGGCCCCCTTACTACTACTATTAGAAAATTTAGTTTTTCTATTGTTTTGGTCGCATTGATCCGGTCAAAATCTAATAGAATTTTTTTGATTTTAATAGATTTCTGTCAGATTTTGACCAGATCAACGCAACCAAAACAATAGAAAAACTAAATTTTTTAGTAGTGTGCTATTTTTTTCTGGGCTGCGCTATATGTGTTACTATGAGGTCTTTGCCAATTATATTTTTGACTTTGAAGTACTCTTATATTTACGAACTTCATCATAATGCTAAGAATGAAGAAGGTTGCTAAAAGGAAACATGTGATGGACTGAGGGCAATCAAGCATAGAGGCAACTAAAAACAATCCTTCTGGGGTATGCAAAAAATATTTGATTGAAGTCATTGTGAAGTTTCATGAGTTAGAAATGACCATGTTGTTGGACAACAAATATGTTTGATACTAAGAGGATTGCTCAGAGAAATTCAAGCAAGACATCATGCAAAAGATATTAGATGCTTTGTACAATCTACAATGGCATGATAAGATGGAGAAGAGTGGCTTCCAAATTTTTTTGAAAAACAAGGCCTACGATGTTTTGTAAAATAACAATGTGGTTTTAGCAAAATATGGCAAGGAATATCTACTATAAGAAAATTGTTTTTTTCTATGTAAGCCAAAAACGTATCACGTCTAAGATAACACAATATACCTTGAAAAACATTTGGATGTCTACTAGACAGAGGCTGGAAAAGTAGAGATTTTGGTTTGATGTTGTAGAAAACATTGCTAAATTTCAGTCACAACAAATTGGTGCTATAAAAAACAATGATGCAATCTAAGACATTGTTGTGGACATAAGATGTTTTTAAGAATGTCTAAAAAAACTTTAGTAGACATATCAACATCTTTGGTCAAAATTAACTGAGAATAAGTAATAGAAAATTATTGTGGTCAGTGGTAAAGTGATTGTCTGGGGTGAAAAAGAAGATAACGAGTAGGTGGTGTGGTCAAAAAGCTGATGTGGCATATGACATGGCACAATGACATGGAAATTATGTGATGTGGACATGAAGTGGTGATGTGGCATGCCATGTCAGCATACTTGATTAGCCTATGTTTCAACCTTGAATGTTTTTGAAGATGTCATACAAGATGTATTGACGTTTCCAGGAACATTACTTTTGGCACTAACATTTTTTACTCGTTGCAAATGTGACTTGAAATCACATGCTATCCATTGTGCTATTCATTACGTCTCATTGGATGTGCAGACGTTGTAAAAGTAATCGTAGGCATCTTCTTTGATGTCAACATGACTATAGTTGTATGACATGACTTTATACCCAAGGCTGAATTTGAATATGATACATGCCTTTTTTGTGTAATAGAAAATGACTTATTTGTTTACTTGGTAGAGGTTCATTTCTGGGCTATTGAAGTGATAGATTTGGCGCAAGTTTTTAAAACTTTAGGATAAAATTCAAATGATATATTATTTGAAACACTTTGTCTTTGGATTTTAAAACATGTCTAATTTAATACTTGCCTTGAATTATCAAAATTAATTTACTATAATTTAATCTATCTTATATTCTTAGAATGACTTTGATGTTAGAGTCATTGGTAGGTTTAGGGGGGACCATTTTTTTAGACATGGCAATGGATGGAATGTACAAAGAAGGCAGGTTGTGCTTTGTGCATTTCTTGGTAATTTATGATGCAATTTCCTACAACATGTGTATTTCAAAATGCTGACAAGGTCCTCCTAAGAGCGCAATAAAAGTATTTACAAAATTGATGCATACATTTTCAAAAGATAAACCTTCCTTGTTCACATGATGTCACATGCAGCATCGAGCAAAACAACTTCTATCACAAAATACATATTCAAGAGACAATGGATCTAGTTGGGAGACATCAACGTACCAATGACTTTGTATCCTTTAGACGTCCTATGTGACGTTAGAATGCAACTATAGCAAAGACATGTCAATGATGTAAATGTTCTACATTTCATTCTTAGGTACAATGTCATCGCACACTACAAAAACATACTCTCCACCATTGTCTACAAGTTGGTGCACCAAGTCTATGACTCGTTCCATTGGTTGTAGTCTTTTGAAGTCCTTGTCATTCAGCAACTACACCATATTAGGGATTGTTGCAATAGGGTGCAATGGCTTGTGTCTGCCCCCTGACCTTGGTTCGGCAAACAACTTTCCAACCATGTCGATGTAGATTGTTGGAGAAGAAAACCTATTAGCAATGCAATGGAAAGGCAAATGAATTGGTGTGGACCTTTCCATCCAAGTGGTTGAAGTTTGCTAAGGTGAAGCCATATTTATCCTGTTGTATGCTTGGAATTCAAACATCCTCTGTTCCCCTCACCTAGTTACATTGTCGCAACGAGAATTTTTTATTTTCTTTAGTTTACCTAAAATGGAACGGAAACTAGTGGCAAGGGAACCGGATTTGATTAGAAGGCTTAAGAAAACTAAAAATATACAAGGAAAATGAAATAGTAGGCGAACTGGATCTAATCCAACCCAAAGTTCAAGTTGGATATGGAAACAAAAACCCATCCGAATCTAGTCTAGGAACCGGATTAGGGTTAAACCGGATGTCAAGCTGTCAAAACTAGAAAAGGTTATAATGACCAATACGGGGTCCTGAGACTATTTAAAGACTGGCCTTATCAGTTACACCTCTATTTATTTTCTCGCGGCTTAGGTGCTTCTTGTGTTCTCTTTTGTTTCCAATGCCTTATTTTTCCGTGTAGTATTTGTATGTGAGATTAAGGTAGTGTTACAAGAGTATACACATAGACTTCAAGAGTGTGTTGCAAGTTTCATTTCCAGTTGAGATCGAAGAAAGTAAGTGAGGAACGGGATGTGCGGCTAGGAGAGAATAAGGTAGAACCGAAGAGGGTTTGGAGTGAACAATCTATATCCATGCCACTGGCTCCATTCCAATTGAGGTGAAACTTCGGAAAGTAATTCCGGTTATTCCCTTTGAGGAGCTGGAAAAGGCCCAACTGTCATAGTACAAAGTAAGTGAAATTCCCAATTATGCTCACAAAACCATTTTAAAGCATAACAAAGTGACTCTAAAGATCAAACCCAAGAGACTCTGTGAAGTGTTTCGTATTGCTAGACAATATGGGGTGTAAATATTAGTATAAATTATTTCCTTTCTCGTTAGCTTTTCTTTCCCCCCAAACTGGATAATTCTCTTGACCAATGATCCCTAATCCGGACTATATTTCCACTTGATCCAAATCAAGATCTGGTCACTCAATCAACTCAAGGCAATCCGGTCTCAACACATTCATCTGGATTTCACTACTATGTTCGAGGGTCTATTTTTCCTCGATTTCCGTTCCTTTTTCTATTCTTGTTTTGCTTAGCCTCTGTTGGCACTTCAGAGGGATCTACCACTTGGTTTTAGAGAGGTAGGCCCACTTGTCCACTCCTTTCGGAACTTGTAGTGATGGAAGACTCACTTGACTAATCTACTCTCCTATTCTAACAGGACCCGGTTTGATCTTTCACAATAGACCAAAAATGCATCCGGTCTGCAGGTCACACAAAACCCCCCCGTACAATCCTCTCCAACTACAACGACCTTAATACTTCCTCTAATCTATGTGAAACTAAGGCGGCTACAAGTGTGTCCGCCTGTACCAACGCAATCTAGAATTCTTCTGTTTACTACTTTAGATGGCGAAACCTCTCAAGCAATCGGATGCTAAACTAGATATTCCATCCGGTAGCTCTAGCACAAGTAAGAATCCCTTTCCTAATTGCCTAGCCTAACACTAGCTATCTCACCCAAAATAATGAATTCTAAATCTACTAAGGTGAAATGACTCACTCCCAATACTTACAACCCGTTCATATGCACATGAAATCAAAGGAAAACACCAAGGGGAGAAATTCCTCTCACACTCCACTCATCAATACTCAATCTCTCATTCACTCACCCGGCCACTCTTTGGGAAGGCAAGAAAACAATAGAAAATACAAAGATACACAGAATATACAAAGAAAGACTCTCGATCTCAGTCTTGAGACTTGAATTATATACAAGATTTTACAAAAAGTGATCTAAGAAATTCGGCACTGATCCGGCCAAGATTTTCGGATCTGACCTTTTCCTAATTTTCCGGGATAAGGTCCGGTCTAACAAAATTTTCTACTTCTACATTCCTAACTACCTACTCAATCCTATGGGGATCCACCACTATAGCATGTGGCGATATTTCACTAAGGTTCTTACTCCTGTCTACCCCTTTCAAAATGTGTTCCGGTTTCACAGGGAAGTTTTTCCTTGTTCTTGTCATTGGAGATCCTGACATGGAAGTTCTCCCCCCTTCTTTCTCCTTTGAGACTGGAGTCTCAAACTTCCCCTTCAAAATCTCAAGGTCATCCAATTCATCCGGAATCGAACTCCTGGATAAGGAGATCGGATCACTCTGAATCTTTTGGATGCTCTCCTCTATTCCCTTAGCATCCTTCTGGAATTCCTTCATGGTGTCTTCTATCTCCTTGACAAAGTCAGCGAGGATGTAGACAATCCAGGTCCCAAAAAGCTTCTGATCTTTATGCACTCCCTCGTCAAACAACTTGGTCTTCGCCATCACATCGCCGGATGCTCCTACCACCAAAGTCATCTGCTCTATTGCTACCATGGTCTCTTCCTGTAGTGACCTTGCAGCTCTCACCTACTCCCGGTTGATCTTCAGATCCTTCCGGAAGCCTTGGATCTCTCTTCGCAACCGGAGCAGCAACTCGTCCATCTCCCGCAGGTTAATGTTCTACTTCAGCACTCGGTCCTCTAGTTCTCAGATTACATCCAGATTGCTGATGTAGTTCACTGTCGTAGCATAGGAAAGTTAGGTTGCTTCTCTAGGACCGGAAATGATCCTAAAGTGACCCGTTTATCGTTCCCATAGAGATTTAGTTGGAGAAATCCTTGTTCGTCCGGAAGAGAGGGATCCGCGTATTGGGTTTGAGGCAGAAAGCTTAAAAACCTACCCTCTAAGTTTTAGAGTGACAAGAGATCCACTTTAAAAAGAAGAAGAAAAAAAACAACACAACACAACAAAGCCTAATTCCGGCCGAACTCTCCTTCACAACTAAAACGGATAGCTATCGGGCTGAGCAGGTCACATAAGGTATAATTGGCTAGAATGCTAATTTGAACTACAACGACGGCCTATTAGTTAATCTGGATTTCTGGCAAAAACCGGGATGGTTGAGTTAGGGAGTTGTTACCTCCCCTTCGGGATTCTGATTAAGTCTGAACCTATCGATCGGAAAACGGGAGTTGCTCTGGAACAGTCAACAGTTACACTCTGCACGCATCCGGGACTATCAAAACTCAACTAGAAACACAAACCGGTCACACTTGGGTCCGGAAAACACCCTCGCTTGCAGTCTCTCTTCAAGAATCCGAACAATCTTAATATCTGGGCACACTCCTTCCTTACCTATTCCTGCAATCTCTACAGAACATACATCAATGGTTATCCACCACCAAAGCACACGTCGCCACCTCAAATTGTGAACCAGAAGGCTGATTTGGATTGCACAATGCTAGGAAATCAAAGTATGGAAATGCACACCGGATTAACAATAACCGGCTAACTAAATACTAAACAACCCATAGGACTCCTCAGTCCATGGGAGTAAAAATCTACCTTTCCTGAATCAACACGTGCCCTCCTCTTCATCTACAAAAATGACGTTGACTTACTATAATCCTGGAACTAGCCGTTAAAATTCCTGTTCCGATAAATCCGGATCTAGGAAGTCAATTCTACCTTTCCGGCTAAAAGTGATATATAAAATACTTTCTATCCAAAACCTGGATTTTCAGCCGAGAGTCTAACCTACCTATTTGTCCTATTCTAACTTTTTTGCCGCTTCCTGGTGTTGCACTTGGTTTCGGGGTGCCCTTCTGTGCTGGTTGTTTCTGGACGGAACTGGAAACTGTCTTCCGTTTCTTGGCCTTGGAGGACTGAGCCTTGGTCTTGGCTCTCTTCTTCTTTGGTGCGGCCAGTTCCTGATTCGGATCAGAGTATGGTTCGGACTCCTTTCCAGATTCAGAACTGGAATCCTCTTCTTCCTCCTCTTCTTCTGAACCTTCATCTTCTTCTTCTTCTTCCTCTGACTTCGCCCGGATTGGTTTCCTTGCTGATGGAGGCCTTGGAGTCTTCATCTTCAACTGGCTAGGAGTGGGAGAGGCCTTCGAAATCTTGCTCTGCGGCGTCCCTAAATCTACCTCTTCCACTTTCGCCTTTTCTCGCAATACTGATCCGGGTGTTGGTGTGGGCACAGTTCCGGTTTCCGGGGTAATAGTCTCCTTAGCAAGAGTGACTATCACCACATCTTCGGATGAATGTCCGGATTTCTCCTGTGTCATTGGGGATGTCTTCTTGGTCTTTGACCGCGGTGGCTTGAATGGAGTCGCCTCTGTTGTAACAACCATTTCCGGTTTTGATTCCGGTTGGGGAGGTGGACTGACCTCCCCCATGACTTCTCTCAATTGAACAAGTAGCTGCTCCATCTTGGAGTTGAAGGATACTAGGACATGAATGACTTTGTCCCCTAGCTTTCCTACCCCTTCCAAAACCTTCTCATCAAATAACCTAACCTTGTTCAATGCTTCTACCGGAAGGGCGATGAACTTCCTAATCTGGTCAATCGTCTCTACAGTTTGAACTGAATATTTCTGGTTACGCTCACTTTCCTGTTTCTGTCTACTCAGTTCTTCTTTCAAGGACAGCAATTCATCCGCCAAATCCTGATACTTCGCCTCTCTGGATCTTCCCTCAACATCCTTTATCAAGTTCCGGATTTGCTCTACACACTCTGTCCTAGGAATATCCCCCAACAACTTACATACCTTTTTTCAAGGTACTTCTCTCTTTCTCATGTTCTTCGCGGACTTTCATGAGCTTCTTTATAATCGACCCTAAGGGATTGCTGTTCCAGATTGGATCCTTCTCTTTCTCTATCTGGACCTCTTTTCCGGTTCCGGTTTTTCCGACGAATTGGAAGCCTCTCTCTTAACCTCTTTCTCTTCCATCTCAACATCGGAGTCAGGTTTCATCCCGTGGGCCAGTTTGACCTCCTGGACTGTGTATTCCTGTCTCTCTTGCACCCTCATACAATCTTGGGCATGATACAAATGAAAAAGTAATGGGGAAAGGCTAGATGGTTTAGTCTTTCCCACTTCCTTGCATAGTTTGGCGACATAATCTCTCAAAACTAGCCCCCAATCTACCTTCCTGTCTCCGGACAGTGCACCAAAGATCGTATTTTCCAAAGTGATGGTCATCCGGTTTCCTCTATCCGAACTGAGAATCGGAACTAGAAATTCTAGCACCCTTTTCTCTCGCTCATCCTTGTAGTCACTCACCGTGTATCCATCCTTTGTATGAGGGGCGTTCCGGAACTTACCCACTGTGGTCTTGTCTATCCGGGAGGCCATCCCTTCTCCGTTCCGGGAAAAACCGTAAACCTCCCGCCATACTCTTGCGGTCCACTTGTTTGGAAGTGCCCTCAAGGTCTTCCTCCATTCGTTCGACTACGGATGCAATACCTCCCGCACCATCATTTCATCTTTGAAACTCCAGGGCCTTTCTATCAGCCCTGCACAACCCATCTAACTAAGATCCTTCACCAAGTCTTCTTTCTCTTCCGCATCTTCCGGAATAACCGGAACGATGTTTATAAATGATATCTTCGTAGTGGGGGTCTCTTCTTCAGCCTCACTTCTAGACATGGTTGTAGTGCTCTCCCCTTCTCTTCTTAGACTAACCCTCACAGCAGTCGCTCGCACTGCAGCACTGGCTTACTCGGAAACTCAAATTGTCAAGAAAAACCGGAAACTCTCCAATCAACTATGAACCCTAACGGAAACAATTCCCAAGTTATAACTTGCCGAAGAAACTGGAATAAGGTCTGACATTGAATTCTTCCTACTTTTCGTTTCCCACCGTTGGTTTTGACATTTCTGGTCATTGGACCGTTAAGATGGCTGTTGGAGGTTCGCCGTGAAATCCTCCGGACCACTACTTTGCTCATCATTATCTGGGGATGACCGTTAACTTCCGGTTTCCGGTTTCTACTGAGCCCTGTCTTTTGGAATACCAACTGAAATCAATCCCGTTCCCGGTTATTAATTTTCCGGTTCCAGTTTTCAGGAGTAACCATTAACTCTATTATGGAGTTAAGGTTTTTCAATTTTCCGATTTCGGTTCTTCTCTCTCCCTGCTCTATTTTTATAGCAAAAAGACAAAAAAATTTATCTAGATGAACCCACTATGTCCTCAATTCCTCCTAAAAACTTCTAAGGCCCTATTTAGGACTCCCACACACCTTGAGTCCACTCTTCCTTGCCTATAGCATTCGTATCCCGCGATGCTGCCAATCCTTCTCATCCTCGAGTCGAGGATAAGATTGACGAGGTTCGTCCCTCCGGGGACGACTGTGTTGTGGTGATTCCAACATCTCAACTGCCCGTGCCTAGTCTCACACGTCACAATGGGCAGTCTGCGCCCATCCTTGAATCTGTGGGTGCCATTCCTCCAGCACATCCTTGAATCGAGGATATTGTTGGAGTTCCTACGTCTTCATCCGCAGGACCCTCAAGGCCCCCAAAAGTGGTCGACAAAGGTGTGATTACAGCGGGAGAGGCAGCTGTATGCACAACTTCCTAGGAAGCGGGTAGAGAAGATCTTCGTGTCGATGATCTGAAGGAGGAGCTTCTTGATTACGGGGAGGCCGAAGAAGACATCCTCGAGAACATTCTCGAGGAGGGGGAAGTTCGGGCGGAGGCGATTGTAGTTGGTGGGGTCGATGGATCATAAGGCAATGCATCGGAGGTACACTTGGCTAATCCATATGCGTTTATCTGAGTGTCTGTGATGTGTAGTGATTCATGTCTTGCTTGGCTTGCGGAAGAGGCTGCTCTTTTGATGTGGATTCCCTATACTAAATCAAGTTTCGTTGGCAAGAAATCACATTTATGATTGCTAGGCATTGATGCAGACCTCTAGGCCTGCCTACGTGTAGAATAGTGTAGCATAGAGTGTTCGTGTAAATCTGTGCTTCATTTAGTTTCACGCGAAGTGTAACATGTAATCTTTGTAAAGAAAATGTAAATAAAATTCCTGTTCTCACAGGCTTCTAATTTCAATCTTTGTTGATGTTTTGTTTGCTCAGTCTATAATTCTTAAAAGCTTGCACCATCCGAGGGCACTGAAATCGCTTCCTGATTGGAAGATGCAATTCATTAGTGGAATTCTGTGCTCCGTCCCGTTGTTTGGCTCACTTGATTCTGCATTCAAACAGGTAACTCCATTTCTTTATTGTTCTGCTTTCATTAGGTAGAATTGCACAGGGGCAGAGAGAACATGACGGATATTGTAGAGTCCTCACCCCCGGTCAAGTGGCTCAACATTGTCTTCGATGTGAACGGCATTCTCTGTCAGTGCTTGCTGAGGTTGTACGCTAATAGTTTCAAGCCATATTGGATGGAAGACAATGTCTTGTGCCACATGATCCCGACTATCGTTGGGCCGAAGGCCGTGATCGCGCGACAAAACGTCCGACAGTTCCTGCACGAGGTATCCCAGATCGTAGACAGAATTGTCATATGGTCCTCCATGGTGCAGCCCACTGCGGAGTTGGTCATGGAGCATTTGTTTAGGGGAATAAAAGCCTCGTATGACGTCCTAGGTCAGGAGAAATGCAGAAGGATAGAGACCTCGAAGGGAAAGTTTTTGATGCATTCTCTGTCAGTGCTTTGAGTTTGTGTCTGCAAATTGAGTGTGTTTGTGTGTGAATTGTGCAAAGTCTGAGAGTTGTGAGTGAGCGCGTTTGTTTTCTTTACATGGGCGCAGGGATTAGAGAAGAATTGAGTGCGTGAGCAAGGCGGAAATTGAGAGAGAGAGAGAAAGGGAGTACCGCGGGACTTGTGCATTGAGTGATTCGGTTGAGACCGAGGAGTGTGTGAGGAAACAGGACGTGCGGCTAGGAGAGAAGAGAGGTAGCGATCTAAAAGAGAGACGAATGCCGCAGTTAAAGCGCGTATGAAATCAGGCACCGGCGAGCGCTCAGAGGATAGAAATTAGAGTGAGGAAAGTGGCTCCTTTAGAGCCCAGTAGTGAGCGGGAGAGTCGAATTGATGGAGGACCTCTCTGCCATGGGTTGTGCAGGATTCCTGGGAAAACCTTGGGGGTTTCGGAACGAGGCAATATTGAGGGAGTTCATTGAAGGAGCCCCTAACCAGTTCGACAACACTATCCGACCGGCTCCGCCCATGTGGACCAGGGAGATCTAGAGGAAAGTTTACGATTTGGAGGAAGGCAGCGCGGAACAAGCCAGCTGGAAGGGAGACTTCGTGCGCGGGAAGTTCCGGGGAGTAGCTAATCCCAAGGACGGGTACGCAATCGAGGACTGCGTCAATGCGCAGCACAAACGACTGTTGGAATTCATGGTCCCGATTTTACATCCGGAAAAACCCACCCGAGTGACTTCCACGCTCGGAAACGCGATCTTTGGAGCCTTGAGCGGAGATTAGCGGATGGATTGGGCGGCATTCATTCAAACAATGGTGAATGTCTTAGTCTCAAGTGTGGGAAAGAGTAGGGCTACTCCGGTAGGCCCCTACCTTTTCCACCTATACAAGAAGGAGAAGGGTGAGAACCCTAAGAAGAAGAATTGGGCAGAAGAGGAAGAGGAGGAAGATGAGGAAGATGACATTCCTCTCAACCGAAGGATGAAGAGGACACCCAGTCTAAGGGGGTCTCCTTCGGAGCTTCGGAGGGATAAGGGACCGGAACTAGTGGAGCCGGTCATCCCAAAGAAGTAGGAACCGGTGGAAGTGGTCAAGCCGAGACCTGTTCCATCGTCCCAGTTGTTGGACCTGACAAGTCCATACAACGACCTAATCCGGATTCTCAGTGCAGTGAGAGTGGATTGGGAAGTGAAGACCACGACGCTTCGTGAGGTGGCGGATTTGGTAGGAAGCGCTCTGACCAGTTCTCTGCCGGAAGTCGTGGCAAATTGCATCAGCAATCCGGATGAAGTGAAGGAGTTGGAGGATAGGTTGCTGAAGCAGAATATCAACCAACGGGAGACAGACGAGAAGGTGGTCTGGTTGCGAGGAGAAATCCAAAGCTACCGGAAGGACTTGGATGCTAGTCACGACCAAGTGAAGGCCGCAATGTCCCTACAGGAGGAGACCAGGACTGCAATCAACCGGATGACGACAGTAGTAGGGGCATCCGGTGAGGTAATGGCAAAGGCCAAATTGTCTGATGAGGAGATACATAAGGATCCAAAACCTTCGAGTACCTACATCGCTCGCATCTTGGCTGACTTTGTCGGGGAATTAGAAGAGGCAATGAAGGAATTTTGGAAGGATGCAAAGGGATTAGAGGATATCGTCCAGAAATTCCAGAGTGGGTTAGTCTCTTTATCCAGGATTTCAATCCCGAATGAGTTCGATGAGGTAGAGATATTGGAGGGGAAGTTCGAAACTCCAATGTCGAAGGAGAAGGAGGCCGGAAGGACTTCTACTTCAGAAGCCCCACGGACGAGGACAGGAGTAACTTCTCCTGTACAACCGGAACGAGTTCCGAAAGGAGGAGATAAAAGTAGAAATTTGAGTGAGCTCTCCCCCATAGCTACTCTAGATGTGGTGGACCCCCTTAAGAGGGATAGGTAGTTAGAAATTAGAAAGTAGGAAATTTTGTTAGACCGGATCTCATTCCGGAAAGTTAGGAAAAGTTCAGATCCGAAAATCTTGGCTGGATCAGTGCCGGATTTTCGAGGAGATCTTTTTGAAATTCTGTATATAATTCAAGTCTCAAGACTGAGATTGGGAGTTTTTTCCTTGCATATGTTGTCTCTTGTGTATTGTCTATTGTTTTCCTTGTCTTCCCAAAGATTGGCCGGATAAGGGAGGGAGAGATTGAGTATAGATGAGCAGAGTGTGAGAGGATCTTCTCCCCTTGTTGTCTTCTTGTGATTGCAGGTGTATGTGAACAAGTTATAAGTGTTGGGAGTGAGTCAAGACACCTCAGTAGGTTTAGAGTTTATGATTCCGGGTGAGATAACCAGTGCTAGGCTAGACAGTAAGAGAAAGGATTCTCAAACCGTGCTAGAGCTACCAGATGGAATGTCTGGATTAGCCTCTGAACACTTGAGAGGTCTCACCATCTGAAGAAGTAAACGGAAGAATGCTAGATTGTGTTGGTACGGGCAGACGCACTTGTAGCCACCTTAGTTTCGTACGGATTACAAAAGGTAGTAAGGTCGTTGTAATAAGTGAGGGTTGTACGGGGGATCTTTGTGTGACCTACAGGTTGGGATTACTTCTAGTTTGCTGTGAAAGATCAAACCGGATCCCGTTAGAATAGGAGGATAGATTAGCTTAGTGAACTTTCCATCACTATAAAGACCGGAAAGAGAGGAGTACCTACCTCTCTGAAAATAAGTGGCAGATCCCTCTGAAGTGCCAACAGAGGCTAAACAAAACCGGAACAGAAGCCGAGGAAAGGAAGTCCTCATTTAAAGTAGTACGGGATCTAGTCGGAAGTGTGAGTTCCAGTTTGGTTCTTGTAGGTTGTCGATCGAGTTTGATTCGGATTAGTGTTAGTCTGGACTGGATCAGTTTATAGGAGGATCAGGAAATAAACCAGTATTTGGGAAAAAGGGTGAGAGAGGTATAAAGAAGAATAATGGAATTGGGAAACTTTCCTCAATTCATCTAGTAACACGAAACACTTCACAGAGTCTCTTGGGTTCGATCTTTAGAGTCACTTTATTATGCTTTAAAGAGGTTTTTGTGAGCATAATAGGGAATTTCACTTACCCTATGCTGTGACAACTACCAAGTGCAGTTCTTCGTGGAGGGGATGAGGATGTCTACCAGGAATCTGGGATATCGTTTTGAGCTTCCGGGCCTCCAGCTAGCGATAGGCCCGGAGAGACGCGATCCCTAGTCTTCCCTAAAGTCGTTTGTTTAGGGTTCCTTCGGGCGGCCTCGTAGGTTTGGATTGGATAGGAACTCACGTTTTGTATTTTTGTAATATTGTTCATTAATTCAATTGTATATAATTTTGAGAGTGAAGATTTTGGCACACATGTTTGGTTGTTGTATCGAGCGTTCCAATTGTCTGTCTAAATGAATATGCATTTCCTTTGCTTGTGACCATTTCATCAACGGTATAATGTGGACAAAACTTGTGTAATCTAGGCTTCCTGTAGGTTGGTTCTCCAAATGGAACTAAAACAGGCAAACATCACCGGGTGGCCAGGAGCCTCCTTTCCGGGTCGGAGAAGTTGCTCTCCAAGGCGTCAGGCTCTGCCGGAGGTAGTACCAAACCGTCCATGTTTTCGGGGCCCTACATGATGCGCACGGCGGAGGACGAGGCATCTGCAGCCATTGACTTTGTGAAGGCCGATGTTGAAGACGGCGTGGTGGACAGTCCCCCGGGTCGAGGACCCGTCAAAACCCCCGTCTGCTCCCCGTCTCTGCTCAAGCGAGCATCCTCGAGTTGAGGATGCCCCTTCTCGCCCCCGCTGCGGGCCGATGTCGTCACAAATCGGAAGCTTGTTCTCCCTATGAGCGACGGTACAAATCATCCTCGCCTTGAGGATGGTGTGCCCATAGATTCTGTAGTTCCACCTACGGAGACAGAGGTCGTTAAGGAGGTAGTTGGCTTGCCGAATCAAGCAAGGGGGGCACAACTGGGGGCTCACAATGCACCTCATTTGCCTCGACTCGAGGATAGTGGGCCCCCGTCCCCGCGTAGTGTTGGACGGCGAACATTACTTCCTTTACACATTCTGTTTCGGCGGACAATGGCGAGAGAACAGCAGCGGTCGACGAGCTCTAAATCAATTGGATATGCACGTCTGTATATAAACAATGTCGATATGCCACGGCCGACACCTCGAGGATCGAGGTCCTTGTCTTCCTTCAAATTACCTCCACGCAAGCGTAAAGCAAAGCGCAAGGACAATACCTCCCTAGGTATGGACCTCAACAGTGGCACGCAATATCCAAGTGCATCGTATTATTCCTCACGACGTGAGGATATTTATAGAGGCATGGCAAGGCTGAAGGCGTTGGAGGCACTAGAGGCGGCCAAGAACAATTGTACAGGCCGCAAATGACGTTTGGTCAAGCTGATTCAATTTTGGACGCCATGGGCGTCAAATTGCCTAACCCCTTTAAATAACATGATAAATAGAATACAGAAAAAAATTACTTAGTAGAGTTGAGGTTTACGTGTACAGTTAGCCTCTCCGTTTCTACACAAATTCAGAGTACCTAGCGCTCAATAGCCATTTACGTCTAATGACATCGTAATAGAGGCTTGAAAGTTCTTTGTGTAATTAAACTCTCAAGTAATTTGAGCTTACTGAATGCAATTGCACTCACTTTTCTATGCATCTATTTATTCCTTGCTAATTATTTTTTAGAATGTAGCCTTAGAGATCTTTATTGTTGTTGTGAGTTGAGGGTTTATTTACAACTATTCAATCAATTGAGCTTCGCACTCGGGTTTTCAATGTCTCAAAATGACCATTTGGTCTCAATTGAATGAATATGGGCTTACCTGGATAACTTGTGGTTTGGATAGGTTGATGCATCATCAGCCCTTGACTTGGTTCATACAAGAAATTCTGGTTCAACGAGTTGGACTGTATCGGAATCGCAATTCCTTTTCCTCTCCCGTATGTCGACTGTACTTGGTAAACTTCTTCTTCATTATCACCTCCCATAGTATAGTAGATCTCTTCCTCTTCCGGATATACATAATGTATTGCCTTGTGAGTGGCTCTCTGACACTCACTCGGATAGTGCCCCGGTTCTCCACATCTTCTGCACCATACATTTGCCCTAGAAGTAGGAACGATCCGTCTCAGCTTCTGGTTTTCCGCGAGATTTACTTTGATGGCCTCCAAAGACTGCTGGATACTCTTCATCATCTTCTTAGAATACGGATCCTTCGTCTTGACTTTGACAACAGCCTTCTCGTGCATACTCTTGGATTTCAACGATCTTCTTGGAGGTGAATCACTCCTTTCTGTGTCGGTTTAGGGGACTGTCGCAGCACAGAGTAAGCAATTTCCCTATTATACTCACAAAAATCACTCTAGAGCATAACAAAATGACCCTAAAGATCGAACCCACAAGATCCTGTGAAGTAGCTAACTCTAACAAGGAGATAAACTCAATTAAACCCCTCAATTCTACTTTTCCGGTTCTACCTCTAACGACCGGAACATCTAAAACCAACCGGAAAGCTTTGACCGGACTGTTTCCTACTTCCGGTTTTACTAGTTCCCCGATTTCTGGACTGACTTCTCGATTCTGGACCCTGCAACTTCCGGTCCTATGTACCCTCCTAGGCGAATCCGGTCTGGTCGCTACTTCCGTACCCGGTTTAGTTTTACCTCTGTTTTACCATCAGAGGGTTCGCCGCTTGCTTTTGAAAGTGGTAGGCCCACCACTCCTTCCGTGACTTATAGTGGCTGAAGACCCACTTTCCTATCCACTGATCCCCTAACTAACACGGATCCGGTTTGGTCCTTCACAATAATCCGGATAGCAATCCGAATCACAAGTCACACAAAGACCCCCCGTACGATCCTCTCATACTACAACGACCTTGACACTGATCCGTTCCGTACGAAGTTGGATGGCTACAAGTGCATCTGTCCGTTCCAACACCCATGAAAGTTCTTCTGTTCACCAACAACGGTGGCAAGATCTCACAGGAGTCAGGATACTCGACCAGGTTTCCCACCCAGGAGTTCTAACGCAACTAAGGAATCCCTCCCTATCCGCCTAGCCTGATCAACGGATCTCTTATCCGGAATGCTAAACTTCTGTAGTTGCTGAGGCACTGGAATCCATTCCTAATTCTTCATAACCTACTCACATGTACCTAGAACCGGAAACATACATCAAGGGGAGAAACTCTACCAACACCTCCGTACTCACCTTCCTATTCCGACTCCGTGCACTCTTGCCAATACTCGGGAAAAATACACAAAAGTTAGTTTAAAGGAAAGTACATAAGGAAATGCCAAAAGAACTCTCTCCGTCTCCAGCTCAGAGACTGTTTTATATACAAAAAGCAAAAAGCAAAAAGTGAATACATGATTTCCGCCTCTAAAGGCGTTGACAATTCGGTCCTACCTTATCCTAACCGGATTCTATTCCGGTTCCTATCTATAAGTCCTATTTTTACAATCCTTCCTGTTCCATTTCATACACTCGGGATCCAATGGTAGGGCTCTCATCAGGTCTCTCCAACTGCTCAAAGACCTCATTTAGATTCTGGTTCTGTTCCCCATCCGTAGGTGGAACCGGATGTTCTTCCTCAGCTTCCGGGGAGTCCAAATCTATCGGCTGATGTCCGGTCGAGGGCGTCTCCTTCTTTGCTCTGCTTGACTGGGGCATTTTGTCCTTTCCCGGCTCCTGAGCTACGTCTTCCGGAAACAAGTCCGGAAGAGAAATTTCTTAGAGCCGGACCGGAACTTCTGTCAACTTCTGGTTGTTGTCCACGATCCGGTCCGCTGACTCCCGTGCCTTGGATAGGAGCTTCTCCATCTGCTCCTCAAAATCGGTGAGGATGTGTACCACCCTGGTTCTGGATATCTTCTTGTCCTTGTGCACCTCCTCTTTGAATAGGCGCGCCTTGGTGACTGCGGCTCCGGGTCCTCCAAGCACGTCCTTCACTTCCGCGGCCAACTTCTTCATTTCCTCCGCCATCTCTTTTGTCGCGGTGGCGTTCTCAAGCAGCGCGAATAATTCGGCCTTGAGGGTGTCCACCTCATCGTGCTGCCGCTTGCTGTCCTCCTTCATCTTCCGGAGCTCTTCCGGATTGATAACACTCTCAGCCACCTTCCGCGGTAACTGACTGTCCGATTCCGCTCCGATTAATTCCGCGATCTCCCCGAGCGTCCGCCTCTTCACTTCCCAATCCGCCCGGATTCCGTAGAGGATCCCAACCAACTCGTCAAACGGATCTGCGGTTCCCGATCCGGATGCCACATCCGGTTCAGTTGGAGTCTCACCTCTGCGCGGCCTCGGATGTCCCGGGGGCGTTCCTCGATTCCGAGTCGGTGTGGTCTTCTGCCTCTTGGCGGGGACATACGGTTCCTCCTCTTCCTCTTCTTCTTCCTCCTCCTCCTCGGTTTCGTTTCCGGAATCCACTTCTTGGTCGGATTCGGATTCTCCGTACTTCATGGTCCGCTCCTGGGCCTTCCACACCTTCAGCTCCACCTCCGTCAGCAGTTCCTGTTGCTAGTAGAGGTGGTATACATAAGGGCACAGTGGGGTAGCCCTACTTCTCCCCACTCTTGTAGTAAGCTGGGACACCAGATCAAAGAAGATCTGGCCCCAGTCTACTTTCCGGGTTCCGCTCAGCGCTCCGAAAATCGTGTTAGCCAAGGTGATAGTCACCTTGGTGGGCTTTTCCGGATGCAAAACTAGAGCAGGCGTCGCTCCCGGTCATCGAGGCAGTCTTCGACTGCGTAGCCGTCCTTCGGGTTTACTACGCTTCCGAACTTGCCCTGGACGAAATCATCCTTCCGATTGGCAAGCTTGAGTCCTCCTGGTCGGAATCCGTATACGTCCCGCCACAAAGCCTCGATCCATTGGACCGGATTCCCTCTCAGGGTGTTATCGAACTGATTCGATACGCCACTCAGGATTTCTCTAACCATCCTCTCATCTTTGAAACCCCAAGGTTTCAAAGCTAACCCCTGACAACCCATCAACGACAAATCCTCTCTGAGCTCTCCCTGTTCCGATTCCTTGGTCGGCATGACCGGAACCACTTTTCTAAGCTTTACTTCACTCGGGGGCGGGGTGTTAGAACCTCTCTTCCAGTTCAACTGCGGCATGAGGGTAACTCTACCTGGTTTTCACTCTTCTATAGTCCTAACAAGGGAGCGCCGACACTTAGATGTTCCGCTCCGCTTGTAAACTAATCTACTGGCGTGCTCACACTTTTAGTTTCTCACGTATCCGCTCGCATTCAAGGTCTCACCCACTCATGTCCGGAGGGGATCTCTCCGTCTTACACCCCTCTTTCACTTCCGGACCCTCTTGTACTTCTTCTTCCTTGCTGTGGTCAACGATAGAAACGTCAGGCGCTAAATCAGGACACGACAACACGTGGAAATCCAGAGACCTGAAAATGGGCAGGGCCAGGCTTTATATAGTCCTGACGCCCTAGACTATCTTTATGACCGGTCGAATATCCGGTCCGGTTCTTGACATCCGGTTATCTCCCATCCGGTCAACAAGATTCTGGTCGGAAATACTTATCCGGTTGTACATCTAATCCGTTCCGCTTTGACCTAAAACCGGATTCGTTCCGTAAGGTCCTTTTGTGACTATTTTTGGATTTTATTTTTCTCTCTAGATGAATCCGGATACCTATTTCTAAATTCCGGTTCGCTCAAAAAGGTAAACAAATAAAAATAAAAAATATGAGTTGTCACACGGATCATTCAAGGTTCCGGGACAACAAGTTAGGGGAGATCTTATCAGCCGGATCAGTGGGATGACCAATCCGGCTCGGACTAATCCGAAAGGATTTGTGCACATGCAAGAGACCACGCCGGAGAAAGGAAGCGAACCCGCAACATTGGAGGATACAACACCAGAGAAGGAGAAGGAAGTTCAAGTCATTGAAGATTCTGATGAGGAGAGTGCCCACTCCACTTCCGGAACTGAAGGCGACAGCGATCCGTCTCCCACAACGTGCCATATCCAGACTCGGGCCACAGCAAAAACTACGCCAGCGAAGAATATGAAGGGGACGCCTATCAACCAAGCGGGAACCGTTCAAAGAAAGGACGGAAGCCAAAACATTAGGGTTGGTAGGAGAAGAAGTATAGGATCCGAATGGGGTTCCGAGCATGGACCCGGTTTCCGGAATCTTAGGCGGATAGTCAGGAAATCCGATAATCTCGGACGGTAGTTAGCAATCTTTCCGGATATTCCGGGAGGTTCAGGGATTGGTGGCCTGGATTTCCGGGTTTCCTTTTCAGGCTTTTAGGAGTTGACTTTGGGTTTTTGTGTTAGTATTTTAAGGGCAGGCAAGTTAGTTGTCTGCCATTCCATCCTACTCCATTCGATTTTAGTGCTTTCACGTATGTATTACAATTTTTTTTTCTTAATCTAAGTCAGCCAGGATACCTTTAGCTGCACTTTTGCTTAGACAGGGTCTTTTTGGCTGAGTGTATGCATGGGTGTATGATCTGGTACTGGAGAAAGAGAAGGGAGGGAGAGAAGGAATCCGGATCTTGAGCCACGGATCTCTTGGTGTTGAGTTGAGTAGGAGGAATGCGAACTAAGTAAGGGAGTGTAAGTGTGACGTGCTTTTAAATTTCCGGAACGGCAATCCGGATAAGAGGGTAGAGGGCCCTGCGAGTCCAGAACCAAGAGGGTTTTGTGCGGAGATAAGCAACCACCAAAGGAAAGGAACTCCCGCTACTCCGGAAAGTCTACCAACCTCCCCCTGGGTACATTATCTTCCCCTTGAAACTCTATTCTTTGGGATCTATGAGTTCGGATCCATCGTTGTAGTAAAGAGAGGTGTGAGAATTTCTTTGTGTGACTTGATTCCGGATCGACCAATCTAGAAACTGTGAGAGGATACTCCCTCCCTCTTCCTACAGCTGTGTTGTCTTGGGTGTGTTGTTTAGTAGATTTAGAGTATAGAGAGGATATTGCACAAGTGGTGAGTCCCCACCCCTTTCTAGATCAAGGGCGGACCCTCTGAGGGTAAAACAGAGGCAACAAAAACCAGTGACGGAAGGGAGACGGAACTAAGTTCCGGGTGTGTTTGGATCCGGAATGTACTAAGTTTCCGGAACGAGATAGGGTAAGTGAAAGAAAGAGGATTAAGTGAGTAGTCACGATCCGGATACTTCTAACTCAATCGATATCTTACTAGAAGTTCCCTGGAACGATAATTCATGTCATCTTGCAACCATTTGTCATTGTAAGGATACTTACGGCTAACTGCGCGTACGACACTGAGCCTAAGGGGGAAATGACTTCCCTACTAGGGGAAGTAATAGACATTGCTCTCAATGCAACAGAAGTAGTGAAGGCGGCTGAGGAGGAGAAGACGGGAGAAGTAGAGACAACAGGCGAGGCGAAGAAAGCATCGGAGGAGGTGAAGGCCGCAGATGAAGAAAAGACAAAATCTGGACTGGAACCGCCCGAGAAGAAGAACGTGCCCAAACTAGGGCTGAGCAGCAAGTTTATCGACTTAAGTGAATCATCTCCAATTTCTCCAATCCCTCCAACAAAGAAGGAGAAGGTATTTCCCTCCACCCCACTCAATTTAGCTTTGGGAAGTGAATTTGGGTCGAGAATAGAAAGGAAGACTGGATCTCAGGGATGAGGATCAGGGAAGGGTGGAACAATTGAAGAAACCACTCCTCAGAGTGCTAGGGCCAAGGTTCCGCCCACACCAACCACGCAGAAGAATAAGCCTCTAATTATGTCAGCACAGAAGAAGAGGACGATGACGAGGAGGAAGAAGAAGAAGAAGACAAGAATAAAGAATCCGGAACTAAGGAAGACTCGGAGCCATATTCTGACCTGGATCAAGCACTAGCAGAGACTCGGGCGACCAAGGTTGCAGTAACCAAGAAGAAGAAGCTCGCCGCCCGGGGTAAGACACACCAGAGACAAAAGACCGGAACCGTAAAGAAGCCGGCCGCAACGAAGTTGAGAACTTAGGAAGTTACTTAGGGTAAATTTTTGAGGATAGAGTGGTGAAAGCCTAAAATTTGGGATAGTTGTACACAATTAGGAAGTTTACTTTTTGACTAACACAGCCACTACCAGTTGGAAAGTGACCGGGTCCGTAATTATAGGATCTGAGATCCACTTTTAGCGGAAGTAGTGGGAGTTTAAGCAAAAGTCAACAAGGCTAGAAAGTAGTAAGGGAATGAAATGTGTTTGGCTTTGATTGGTTGGGAGGATACTTTTAGGATAGGATTTTGAGGGAGTAGTTTAGTATTTAAATCCGGGACTTGCTAGGTCCCAGTATGCATCTTTATCTTATTTTTTTATATTCATGAGTACCTTAGGGTTCACTCTTGGAGTGATTGAACAAATCATAGTTGTGTGTACTTGGCACTTGGCCGTGTTTTGGAAGTCCAGACTGGAAATTGAGTGTAAGTGGATACAAGGTGTGCCCAGATGCTGAGTTTATCCGGTCCAATATTGGATTAGTGTGCGTGGACAGAGGCAGAAGGGATCTCTAGTGTGGACTAGGAATGGACTCGGAAGAAGTACGGAGGAGGGTTACTCTCCGGAAGAAGTAAGGGTTAACACACCTCCACAGCGCTCGTTTCCCCTTTGGTCCCCGCTAGTTCAAACCGGATTTAGAACTAACTCAGTAGGCTATCGTTGTAGCATTGGTTAGGAGGAATTAGACCGGCTTGCGTGACCTGTTGGACACGACTGTGTTTTCTTTCTAGTTGTGAGGATGGTTTGTTTCTCATTTGTAGGATTTGAAAGTTTATTTTTGAAAGTTTGATCACATAGTGAAACTTCTGATACTTTAAAATCGGAGGGTAGGAGTTAAGCTTCCTTTTTGAATCCCAATTAGCAGATCCCTCTTCGTTTAGAGGTTAAACTCGACATGGTTACAAGTAGAGATCTGGACCGGATGTGAATACTAGAGGTTAAGGTTAGATCTGTGGAAACGCAGATCCCGGTTACGGTCTGTAAAACGTAAATACGGGAAACTACTAGAGGTATGTGAATAGAAGTGTTGGGAGAGTTACGGGGTAGTGTAAAGATGTGGGGTAGGAAACCAATCAGTTAGAGAGTCTGTGTGATAAACAAGTGGGTGTTAAACCGGATTAGATCCAGTCAGTGTTGATAGAACGGGAAGATCTGGTCTAATGTGTATTAGTAATTGTTGGACCAAAGGGATCCGGTCTATTGTTTTGCTTGGGGTTTTGTGTTTCGTGACCATCACTCTACTATTTTCCGGTAATTGTGAACCTAGGAATTCAATCTTCGTGGGAACAATACCCGAGTCACTTTAAGGCCTCTTTTAAGAAATATTGAGTTTTATAAAAGGATTTTTGCTTTCCTGTGCTACGACATGCTGCCACCAATGATGAGAATTCGGCGCAGTCTCTCCGGAAGTCTTTGAGAAGGAGTGATAAGAGAGACAAGGGGAAGAAAAAGAAGCGTGATAGGAGATCGAAGAACCAAAAGAAGATCTCTGATTCGGAAAGTAGCTCAGAGAACTTTGAATCTAACGAGTCGGATTCTAGTCCCTAAACCCTAAACCCTAAACCCTCCTTTTTTGCACAATAAAGCATAATAGGGGAAATATTCTTACATAAGTTATGATATCAAACTTATCATGGAATATAGCAAATGGTCTAAAAAATGGGAAATACATAGAACAAGATGCATCATGATGTTCTTAGTAAAGCACATTCCCCATCAATATGGGGAATGGTAATACATGGCTCTATGATTAATTAATCATATGGTAGTAACATGTAACAACTGTGATTATTTTTGTCCCACCCACCCTCCCATCAAACCTCAACCATACTTATCAATAGTGGAGGGGTTGATTAAAGACTTCAATTAAAATAGTTAAATACCACTATGGAATAGTACCAAATTAAACCCAATTAGTGGGCTTAATGACAACACTAATCGGCCAGGTGATGAAGTAGCCACCGGTCGATGTGGTACAAGATAGTGAGCTGTGGCTAGTACGCCCGTAATGGATGCAGAGACCCAAGCAATCAAGCTAGTTCATGTAGGTCCAAAGACTTGGCAAATTTAAATAACCCACAAAGCAGATTGATCCATATCGAATTCCAGCTAATGTGCATGTGGCGGATGTGCTAGATCGACCTCTGATCACGATACAAGGATCTCTGATCACGATATGACCTCTGATCACAATACTGGATTGAACCAACAAAGCTATTGAAGACCAAAGCCTGTGGAGGAGCAATCGGGGGAGGTTCTGAAGTGATCCCTATGAGCTGGGGTGCTTCCGCTTACGGGGGAGCTGTGAGCTGGAGACTGGGGTGCTTCCGCTTATTAGGGAGCTGAGCTGGGGACTGATAACACTGAGGGGAGAGGATGGTTGCATCACAGGTCCTTGAGCTGTAAATTTATAATTTCCATGGGTTACTATTTGCTTTCACAATTTGGTTGCATGATTGTAGGAATTGCATGTTTTTGGTTTTCTAGCATTCGTGACAGCGATAACAAGCAGCTTGTAGACTGAAGACACCTCGTCTACGGAACACTAAACATTGTAATGTGGTCTGTTTCATGGGGACAGGTGAGGTCTGCAGCCTCGGGGACTATTTCACCAAGACAACGTGATTCCAGATCATATGGACCAAGATAGGGAGACAACACTAGATTCATATTGTAGTGACATATGAACTTAGATGTGACGTGAGGAGATAATAGTAGGAAGTTGATTATTAAGATGGATTTAAAAAATGTTGCTGTGAATTTCTAATAACTCAGCAATGCTTCTTTTTGATATATGAAGGATAAAATGTCTAAAGTCTTTTGTTACATGATGGGACTAGAATGCCTTTATAAGAAATAGTTATGAAATATATTGCTATGCAGTGATTTGTAGAGTGAAGGATTGAGAGGAACTGCCCTGATTTGGGATGTCCCACCCACCCTCCCGAGGGTCCCTGTGACAACTCATATTTTTTATTTTTATTTGTTTACCTTTTTGAGCGAACCGGAAATTAGAAATAGGTATCCGGATTCATCTAGAGAGAAAAATAAAATCCAAAAATAGTCACAAAAGGACCTTACGGAACTAATCCGGTTTTAGGTAGAAGCGGAACGGATTAGATGTACAACCGGATAAGTATTTCCGACCAGAATCTTGTTGACCGGATGGGAGATAACCGGATGTCAAGAACCGGACCGGATATCCGACCGGTCATAAAGACAGTCCAAGGCGTCAGGACTATATAAAGCCTAGCCCTGCCCATTTTCAGGTCTCTGGATTTCCACGTGTTGTCGTGTCCTAATTTAGCGCCTGACGTTTCTATCGTTGACCACGGCAAGGAAGAGGAAGTACAAGAGGGTCCAGAAGTGAAAGAGGGATGTGAGACAGAGAGATCCCCTCCGGACATGAGTGGGTGAGACCTTGAGTGCGAGCGGATATGTGAGAAACTAAAAGTGTGAGCACGCCAGTAGATTAGTTTACAGGCGGAGCGGAACATCTAATTGTCGGCGCTCCCTTGTTAGGACTATAGAAGAGTGAAAACCGGATAGAGCTACCCTCATGCCGCAGCTGAACCGGAAGAGAGGTTCTAACACCCCGCCCCCGAGTGAAGTAAAGCTTAGAAAAGTGGTTCCGGTCATGCCGACCAAGGAACCGGAACAGGGAGAGCTCAGAGAGGATTTGTCGTTGATGGGTTGTCAGGGGTTAGCTTTGAAACCTTGGGGTTTCAAAGATGAGAGGATGGTTAGAGAAATCCTGAGTGGCGTATCGAATCAGTTCGATAACACCCTGAGAGGGAATCCGGTCCAATGGACCGAGGCTTTGTGGCGGGACGTATACGGATTCCGGCCAGGAGGACTCAAGCTTGCCAACCGGAAGGATGATTTCGTCCAGGGCAAGTTCGGAAGCATAGTAAACCCAAAGGACGGCTACGCGGTCGAAGACTGTCTCGATGACCAAGAGCGACATCTGCTCCAGTTCCTGGTTCCGGTTTTGCATCCGGAAAAGCCCACCAAGGTGACTATCACCTTGGCTAACACGATTTTCGGAGCGCTGAGCGGAACCCGGAAAGTAGACTGGGGCCAGATCTTCTTTGATCTGGTGTCCCAGCTTACTACAAGAGTGGGGAGAAGTAGGGCTACCCCACTGTGCCCTTACGTATACCACCTCTACTAGCAACAGGAATTGCTGACGGAGGTGGAGCTGAAGGTGTGGAAGGCCCAGGAGCGGACCATGAAGTACGGAGAATCCGAGTCCGACCAAGAAGCGGATTCCGGAAACGAAACCGAGGAGGAGGAGGAAGAAGAAGAGGAAGAGGAGGAACCGTATGTCCCTGCCAAGAGGCAAAAGACCACACCGACTCGGAATCGAGGAACGCCCCCGGGACATCCGAGGCCGCGCAGAGGTGAGACTCCAATTGGACCGGATGTGGCATCCGGATCGGGAACCGCAGATCCGTTTGACGAGTTGGTTGGGATCCTCTACGGAATCCGGGCGGATTGGGAAGTGAAGAGGTGGACGCTCGGGGAGATCGCGGAATTAATCGGAGCGGAATCGGACAGTCAGTTACCGCGGAAGGTGGCTGAGAGTGTTATCAATCCGGAAGAGCTCCGGAAGATGAAGGAGGACAGCAAGCGGCAGCACGATGAGGTGGACACCCTCAAGGCCGAATTATTCGCGCTGCTTGAGAACGCCACCGCGACAAAGGAGATGGCGGAGGAAATGAAGAAGTTAGCCGCGGAAGTGAAGGACGTGCTTGGAGGACCCGGAGCCGCAGTCACCAAGGCGCGCCTATTCAAAGAGGAGGTGCACAAGGACAAGAAGATATCCAGAACCAGGGTGGTACACATCCTCACCGATTTTGAGGAGCAGATGGAGAAGCTCCTATCCAAGGCACGGGAGTCAGCGGACCGGATCGTGGACAACAACCAGAAGTTGACAGAAGTTCCGGTCCGGCTCTCAGAAATTTCTCTTCCGGACTTGTTTCCGGAAGACATAGCTCAGAAGCCGGGAAAGGACAAAACGCCCCAGTCAAGCAGAGCAAAGAAGGAGACGCCCTCGACCGGACATCAGCTGATAGATTTGGACTCCCCGAAAGCTGAGGAAGAACATCCGGTTCCACCTATGGATGGGGAACGGAACCAGAATCTAAATGAGGTCTTTGAGTAGTTGGAGAGACCTGATGAGAGCCCTACCATTGTATCCCGAGTGTATGAGACGGAACAGGAAGGATTGTAAAAATAGGACTTATAGATAGGAACCGGAATAGAATCCGGTTAGGATAAGGTAGGGCCGGATTGTCAGCGCCTTTAGAGGCGGAAATCATGTATTCACTTTTTGCTTTTTGCTTTTTGTATATAAAACAGTCTCTGAGCTGGAGACGAGGGAGAGAGTTCTTTTGGCATTTCCTTATGTACTTTCCTTTAAACTAACTTTTGTGTATTTTTCCCGAGTATTGGCAAGAGTGCACGGAGTCAGAGTAGGAAGGTGAGTACAGAGGTGTTGGTAGAGTTTCTCCCCTTGATGTATATTTCCGGTTCTAGGTACATGTGAGTAGGTTATGAAGAGTTAGGAGTGGATTCCAGTGCCTCAGCAGCTACAGAAGTTTAGCATTCCGGGTAAGAGATTCGTTGATCAAGCTAGGCGGATAGGGAGGGATTCCTTGGCTGCGTTAGAACTCCTGGGTGGGAAATCCGGTCGAGTGTCCTGATTCCTGTGAGGTCTTGCCACCGTTGTGAACGGAAGAACTTTTGTAGATGTTGGAACGGACGGATGCACTTGTAGCCACCCAACTTCGTACGGAACGGATCAGTGTCAAGGTCGTTGTAGTATGAGAGGATCGTACGGGGGGTCTTTGTGTGACCTGTGATTCGGGTTGCTATCCGGATTATTGTGAAGGACCAAACCGGATCCATATTAGTTAGGGGATCAGTGGATAGGAAAGTGGGTCTTCAGCCACTATAAGTCACGGAAGGAGTGGTGGGCCTACCACTTTCAAAAGCAAGCGGCGAACCCTCTGATGGTAAAACAAAGGTAAAACTAAACCGGGTACGGAAGTAGGGACCAGACCGGATCTGCCCAGGGAGGTACATAGGACCGGAAGTTGTAGGGTCCAGAATCGAGAAGTCAGTCCAGAAATCGGGGAACTACTAAAACCGGAAGTAGGAAACAGTCCGGTCGAAGCTTTCCGGTTGGTTTTAGATGTTCCGGTCGTTAGAGGTAGAACCGGAAAAGTAGAATTGAGGGGTTTAATTGAGTTTATCTCCTTGTTAGAGTTAGCTACTTCACAAGATCTCGTGGGTTCGATCTTTAGGGTCATTTTGTTATGCTCTAAAATGATTTTTGTGAGTATAATAGGGAAATTGCTTACTCTGTGCTGCGACAATCCGGTCATCAAATTCAGCATTGTTTGTGCCTTGGGAACTTTCGGGGTTGAGAACTTAGATGGCACCGGAACCGTTTTCGCGCTAGACTCAGGTTCTAGTTCTGTGGCTGGCCTCAAATTCAACTCCATCATCCGTATTTTATTGGCGGAAGGCTCGGCTGGTGTGAGTATCCCCTCAAACCCTTCATCCGGGTTGCATGATCCGCCACTGGTTTTCTTGGGGTACCTGCGACAAAAGGAAGTTCCGGAAAGGTGGAGAAATTCATCGCATGGTTTGGGTTGATGGCCGCCAGCAACTTTTGGATCTCCTTCAAAACTCGCTCTATCCTCGCGGTGAAGTCTACGAGGATGGTAACTACCTTGGTTCCGGTAATGTGGCCTTCCGATATCATCTTCGAGTCAAACAAGGCAGCTTTTGTGATGATGTTGGCTTTGATGTTGACTGCTCCGGTTAGATTCTTCACCAGAGCGAGAGCCTCTTTCTCTTTCTCTTTTGCAGCTACCATTTCCCCTTCCGCCCAATTCACTCGGGTCTGGAGTAGGTTCCGTTCCACCTCCAACTCCTGGATCCGCTCCTCCCTCTTCTTCAGATCCTCCGGTTTGGGCAGTTGCTTGACAGCTTCCACAATCTGATCCGGATCCACCTTCAACACTTCCGCGGTATCTATCACCAAATCTGACAACCCGTCGTGGAGTACCTTGGCTTCACGTATCCACTCGAGCCCCGCATTGAAAAATGCGGATTTTGTTTCCATTTCAGGTTCTTTGCTGGATTCCCCCCTCTCCATCGTCTGTGGCTTGATTCTCGACCCCGGATCGGTTGACTTCCTCTTCTTGGTCCTCAAATCGGTCAGACGTTCCTCGGGAAGTTCCTCCGGATCAGACTCGACCGGATCTTCCGCTTCCTCCCCGGAAAGTCCATATGACAGGAGCGTCTTTCCGGTGTCATACTGGATTACTTCCGCCGCACTCAAAAGTTCCTGTTGATGGTACAGATGAAACAAGTAGGTGCTAACTGGACTCGCCTTTGCTCGGGTCACGTGATCCGCTAATTTAGCCACTATCCCGGCTATGACCCTACCCTAGTGCACTACCCGGTTCTCCATAGCCCCAAAGATAGTATTGGCCACCGTAATAGTAACCTGCGTTGGCTTTTCCGGATACAAGATCGGAATCAGAAACTCTAGTATCCACCTATGTCTCTCGTCCTTGCACTCGCTAATAGCGAATCCGTCCTTAGGGTTTGCAGACCTAGTGAACTTCCCAGCTACAAAACGGTCCGTCCTCGATGCTAAACCATTCCCACTCTTCCGGAACTGATAGACGTCCGCCCAGATGTCCTCGGTCCACGTGACTGGCCGCCCTTTCAAAGTGAGCTCATACTGATTCGGAACACCGTGAAGTAGCTCTTGAATCATCTCTTCACTCTTGAGGTTCCATGATTGGTGTAGTAGATCGACACATCCTAACTTAGTTAAGTCCTCCTCTAACTGTTTTGTCAAGTCTCTCCACCAACACCGGATTATTCTCACGATCCGTCGTTTTCTGATTACTAAGATTCGGTCTCGACGATTCCTCGACTTGGTGGTTCTTACTGATTTGCTCTGACTTCCTTCCCAACCTTTCTACTTTTTTCATTAGTTAGGATTCCGGTTTCTATAATAAATCATTCTCCAATTCCCAGAAAATCAATAGAGGGGTTAATAATTACTGACTTCGCTTTATTTTCCGGTTCGAAGTGTCGCAACGTAAATTTTTGGTTTTGTTTAGCTTATCTAGAATTCAAAGCGGAAACTAGTGAAGTGGAAACGGAACTGAGTGCAAGTTGTAAAAAAACCGGATATATACACGTGGAAAATGAAATAGTGAGTAGACCAGATTCCATTCAGTTGGAAATTTCAAATTGGTCGAGACCGAAAACCCATCCGAAATTAGGGTAGATACCGGATTAGGGTTGGACCGGATGTCAAGCCATCAAACCGGAACCTGACTGAAATCTTCGAGGGGATGGAAGCCGAGCCGAAGGGTCCTACCTTAGGGTTAGGATTGTAGATAGTAAGAGTTTTTGTACATACTAGAGGAGTTGATCGGAACCGGATTCTATTCGGTGGTTGGTAGGTAGGTAGGATTGGAAGTTTAGCCAGAAAATGCGGCTGGATTCTGTGACACTTTTAACCTTTTTGCGCTTTTGTGGTGCTGTATATAAATCTGCCTTGAGAAGGGAAGAGAGAGAAAAAAAAGTCTTCTTTTGCAAAATTCTTTGGTGTCTTCTGTTTTTGCTGTTGTATGTCTGTGCCATGGAAGTTGTGTGCCTACTGTATGACCGGAAGTGAGGAGAGCAAAGAGAGAAAGCTAAGAGTTGACATCTTCTTCCCTTGGTGTATTTTATTCTTTAAATTTCAGTGCATGTGAATAGGTATTAAAAGAGTTGGGAGTGTGCTTCAGTTCCTCAACGTGTCTAGAGTTTGAGATTTTGGGTGAGAAAACCGTTGTTAGGCTAGGCGGATAGGGAGGGATTCCCTATTTGCGCTAGAACTCCTAGGTAGGAAATCCGGTTGAGTGTCCGATCTTGTGTGAGGTCTTGCTGCCATACTTGGTAACAGAATAGCTCTAGTACGTGTTGGAATGGACGGGTTCACTTGTAACCACCTAACTTCGCACGGATAGGAGAGAGTGCCCAAGGTCGTTGTAGTATCAAAGGATCGTACGGGGGGTCTTTGTGTGAGCTGCAATCCGGATTAATACCCAGGTTGTTGTGAGAGATCAAACCGGATCCGTAGTAAGTAGGAGAATAGAAGGTAGAAGAGTGGAATCTTCCGCTACTATAAGTTACGGAAGGAATGGTGGGCCTACCACTCTAAAAACCAAGGGGCGAACCCTCTGATGGTGAAACAGAGGATAAATTAAACCGGGTGATATTCAGAAAAGGGCTGTCAGGTTGGAACGGATAGGTCTACAGAGGTACCTAGGGACGGACATTATAAACCTTCGGGGGGGGTGGTTGGGGTGGTGGTTGGGGTTGTTGTTCAGACCGGATAGTTGGTAGAACCGGAAGTAGTAGGAAGCTAATTCTCTTTCTTTCGGATTGTATAGTCTTCCGGTAATTGACCTGAAATTGGA
Organism: Climacium dendroides; assembly: GCA_950106755.1. Lineage (NCBI taxonomy): Eukaryota > Viridiplantae > Streptophyta > Bryopsida > Hypnales > Climaciaceae > Climacium > Climacium dendroides. The sequence continues at coordinate 29,354,615 of OX467089.1, read as the reverse complement.
AGTTGGGTTTTATAAGCAAACTCATCCTAAATCGTGTAATGAAGCCAAATACTTCACAGTATTTTGTGGGTTCGATCTTTAGAGTCACTTAGTTATAATTTAAAGGAGTTTTCGGGAGTATAATAGGGAAATTACTTATTTTGTACTGTGACACGAAGTAACACTAACAACTTTAGAGTCCCCGGTAGCGGCGCCAGATTTTTGCCATGTCGTAGCATAGGGTAAGTGAAATTCCCTATTATGATCACAAAAACCTCTTTAAAGCATAAAAAAGTGATTCTAAAGATCGAACCTAAGAGACTCTGTGAAGTGTTTCGTGTTACTAGGTGATTTGAGGAAAATTCTCAATTCAATTATTCTTCTTTCTCACTGTTTATCCTTTTTTCCCAAATACTGGATAGTCCCTTTCTACTACCGTAGGTTGATCTAGTCTAGGCTAATACCCGATCCGAATTAAAATCCATTCACATAACCAACAAGAACTCAACTAAAACTCACACTTTCGACCAGATCTTTTATCACTCTATCTGAGTATTCATTTTCCTCGGTTTCTATTCCGGTTTCGCTTAACCTCTGTTGGCACTTCAGAGGGATCTGCCGCTTGGTGTCAGAGACGTAGGCCCTCCTCTCCTTTCGGTCTTTATAGTGATGGAAGATTCACTCAGCTAATCTATCTTCCTATTCTAACAAGATCCGTTTTGATCTTTCACAGCAAACTAGGAATAATCCCAGTCTGTAGGTTACACAAAAATCCCCCGTACGATCCTCATCCACTACAACGACCTTACTATCTTCTTAAATTTGTACAAAACTAAGGTGGCTACAAGTGTGTCTGCCTATACCAACACAATCTAAAGCTCTTCCGTTTACTTCTTCAGATGGCGAGACCTCTCAAGTGTTTGGAGGCTAACCCAGACATCCCATCTGGTAGCTCTAGCACAGTTTGAGAATCCTCTCTTTTACTATCTAGCCTAGCACTGGCTATCTCACCCGGAATAATGAACTCTAAACCTACTGAGGTGTCTTGACTCACTCCCAACACTTACAACCTGTCCACATACACATGCAATCACAAGAAGACACCAAGGGGAGAAGCTCCTCTCACAATCTGCTCATCTATACTCAATCTCTCCCTCCCTCATCCGGCCAATCTTTGGGAAGACAAGGAAAACAATAGAAAATACACAAGAGACAGCCTATGCAAGAAGGAAAAACTCCTTGTCTTAGTCTTGAGACTCAAATTATATACAAAATTTACAAAAAGGTCTCCCCGGAAATCCGGCACTGATCTGGCCGAGATTTTCGGATCTGACCTTTTCCTATCTTTCCGGAATAAGGTCTGGTCTAACAAAACTTCCTATCTTCTAAATTACTAACTACCTATTCATCCTAAGGGGGTCCACCACTATCTGGAGTAGCTATAGGGGAGAGTTCACTCAAGTTTTTACTTTTATCCCCCCCTTCTGGAACTCATTCCGGTTCTACAGGGAAAGTCACCCCTGTCATTGCCCGCAGAGCCATTGAAGTGGAAGTTCTTCCTCCCTCCTTCTCCTTTGTTATTGGGGTTTCAAACTTCCCATCCAAGATTTCCACCTCATCGAACTCATCTAGGATCGAAATCCCGGATAGGGAGACCAATCCACTCTGGAACTTCCGGGCGTTGTCTTCCAAGCCTTTTGTGTCCTTCCGGAATTCCTTCATGGTCTCCTCTACTTCTCCAGCAAAGTCAGCTAAGATGCGAGCAATGCGGGTACCATAAGGTTTCTGATCTTTATCCATTCCCTCATCAAAAAGCTTGGCCTTTGCCATCACATCACCAGATGCCCCTACCATTGCTGTCATCTGGTCAATCGCCGCTTTGGTCTCCTCTTGTAGAGACATTGCAGCCTTCACTTGATCGCGACTAGCATCGAAGTCCTTCCGGAAGTTTTGGATCTCCCCTCGCAATCGGATCACCAACTCATCCGTCTCCCGCTGGTTGATGTTCTGCTTCAACAACCTTTCTTCTAACTCCTTAACCTCGTCCGGATTGCTGATGCAGTTCGCCACGGCTTCCGGTAGCGCACTAGTTGGAGTACTTCCCACCAAGTCCGCCACTTCACGAAGTGTAGTGGTCTTCACCTCCCAATCTGCTCTCACTACACTGAGAATCCGAATTAGGTCGTTGTATGGACCCGTTAGGTCTATCAGTTGAGACGGCGGAGTAGGTCTTTGCTTGACCACCTCCACTGGCTTTTGCTTCTTTGAGACAACTGGCTCCATTGGTTCTGGTCCTTTGTCCTTGCGAGGTACTGAAGGAGAGCCCCTTAAACTAGGCGTCCGCTTGGTCCTCCTTCGGTTGAGAGGAACCGCCTCTTCTTCCTCTTCTTCTTCCCAAGACCTCTTCCTAGGGTTTTCACCCTTATCTTCTAGTTCCGAGATATCCGGTTCCGTCTCGGATTCCTCATCCGATCCACCGCACGTCCGGAGAGCCATTTGAGCTCTCCACTCCTTGTTCTCCTCTAAAGTCAGGAGACTCTGATTCTTGTACAGGTGGAAAAGGTAGGGGCATACCGAAGTAGCCCTACTCTTTCCCACATTTGAGACCAAGACATTCATTAACGTGTGAATGTAGGCCGCCCAATCCATCCTCTTTTCTCCGCTCAAGGCTCCAAAAATAGCATTCCTAATTGTGGAAGTCCCTTGGGTGGGTTTTTCCGGATGTAGGATGGGTACTAAGAATTTGAGCAACCGTCAATGTTGCACATTGACACAGTCTTCGATGGCGAATCCGTCCTTGGAATTGGCCGCTCCCCTGAACTTCCCGCGCACGAAGTCTCCCTTCTGGCTGGCCTGCTTTGTGCCGCCTTCCTCTAAGTCATAAACTCTCCTCCAAATCTCTCGCGTCCACATGGGTGGAACCGATTGAAGGGAGTTATCAAACTAGTTAGGGGCTCCTTCTATGAGCTCCCTAACTATGGCCTCACTCCGGAAGCCCCAGGGTTTTCCCAAGAAACCCGTGCACCCCATGGCGGAGAGGTCTTCCATTAACTCTGCTCTTTCCCGCTCGCTACTGGGCTCTAAAGGTGCCACCTTTTTCACCCTAATTTCTATCCTATGTGCACTTGTCTGTCCTTGATTTCGTCCGCGCTTTAACTGCGGCATCCGTCTTTTCTTCAAATCACTACCTCACTTCTCTCCTAGCCGCACGTCCCGTTTCCTCACACTCACTCCTCGGTCTCAATCGAGTTGCCTAGTGCGCCAATCTCACACAGACTCTCGCGGCGTTCTCCCAATCTCAACCGGCCACACTCAGATACATGCAACCAATTCTTCTCTAATTTCTGATCAGCGTACAGAGAACAAACATACTCACACACAACTTTGCACAACTTATAAAAACTTGCACAACTCCCAAGAACTCACAAACACTCAATTCTCAAACACAAACACAAAGCACTGAGAGCGTGCCAAGTACGCTTGCGCTTCCAGGTGCAAATGATAGCCCAAACCCTAAAGCAGTCTCTTTTGTACCCTAGAAACCTAATCATTACTTTTTTCCGATTTTCCAGACGTAGATCCCGTATCCATTCCTCTGGTTATGGGACTAGACCGGATTCGTTTCCGATATCTGTTCCGTTCCATATTCCGGTTCATTCAGGGCTTATGGTCATAATCTTCCTAACTCTTAGCTTTTCCTTCCTTTCTGTACCAATTCGGGTACTCAATCCAGATTCCGTGTTTCAAAAGACGATAGAGAGAAAAAAACAAAAAAATAGGTTGCGACACTTGCTCTAGTATATACTTGGCGAAGGGTATGCGGCTCAAGCTTGCGGCTACGTCGAAGTTGGCTTCAAACAATCGGGCCTTATTAATATAGTCCGCCGAAACCTCCAAAGAACTTCGGAGCTGGGTCACACTCCGGTATAGTGCCTCCATCTGTCGGCGGTGCTCTTCCTCCATGACTTTGGCCTTCTTTTGGACCGTTTGCAGCTCCTTCTCTATCTGGGCACAAGTAGACTCCGACTCTTGGGCTCGTTCCAACAAAGTCCGGTTCTCCCCTCATAAAGCGTCTACCTCTGTCACCATCTTCTTTTGTTCCTCGATCAGAAGGGTGTTTTGTTTTTCCGCCGTCACCAAAGCATCCGTCCTCCGGAAGATGGCATTCCGGTCGGTCAGTGCCATCTTCCGGCACATCCATTTGAAGGTCTCCTCATAGTTTTGGAGAATCTTCATGATTGAGATCGTCAGCCCGCCACATGATGTGTTGGGCTAGTTCCGAAATATCCTCAAAGGACAACCCCCCTAGTCAGAGCTCGGTCCTCTCTTTCTCCTCTATCTCTGTAGATTTGGTCCGGGAGGGACCAACCTTTGTCTGAGAGGGACTGGCTTCTAACTGAGAAGGTCCAACTTTTTCCTTCTGGTCCAGAGCGTCCTCCTCCATTTGCTCTGGCGTGGGAGGATCCTCCGTTGGTGTCACCTACCGCCGAGACTTTTTTGTTAGAGGAGTGGACTGCTCCTCGTCTTCCGTCTCCTCATCATCCGGTCCTTCCCGATGAGAGGGTTCCTCTCCTCCGTACTTCTGGAGCTGTCGTAGTATAAGGTAAGTAAATTCCCTGTTATACTCCCAAAAACTCCTTTAAAGTATAACTAAGTGACTCTAAAGATTGAACCCACGAGTCTTGTGAAGTATTTGGCTTCATTACACGATTTAGGATGAGTTAGCTTATAAATCCAACTTCCGGTTTCAGGTCAATTACCGGAAAAAAAAACTATAATATCCGGAAAACGGAGAATTAGCTTCCCACCACTATTCCGGTTCTACCAACTATCCGGTCTAAACAACAATCACAACCCCAGGAGGCTATAATCTCCAATTCTAGTTACTCTTGTAGACCGATCCATTCCAGTCTAACGGTACTCTTCTTGATACTACCTGGTTTAATTTATCCTCTGTTTTACCATCAGAGGATTCGTCCCTTGGTTTTCAGAGTGGTAGGCCCACCACTCCTTCCGTAACTTATAGTGGCTGAAGATCCACTATCCTATCTTCTAATCTCCTACTTACTACGGATCCGGTTTGGTCTTTCACAACAACCTGGGTATTAATCCGGATTGCAGGTCACACAAAGATCCCCCGTACGATCCTTTGATACTACAACGACCTTGGGCACCCTCTCCTATCCGTGCGAAGTTAGGTGGTTACAAGTGAACCCGTCCATTCCAACACTTACTAGAGCTATTCCGTTTACCAAATATGGCAGCAAGACCTCACAGGAGATCGGACACTCAACCGGATTTCCCACCCAGGAGTTCTAGCGCAAGTAGGGAATCCCTCCCTATCCGCCTAGCCTAACAACGGTTTTCTCACTCAGAATCTCAAACTCTAGACACGCCGAGGAACTGAAGTGCACTCCCAACTCTTTTACTACCTACTCACATACACTGAAACTTGAAGACTAAAATACACCAAGGGGAGAAAATGTCAACTCTTAACTCCCTCTTTGCTCTCCTCACTTCCGGTCATACAACAGGCACACATACTCTTATGGCACACACATACAATAGCGAAGCAAAACGGAGGACACAAAGGAATTTTGCAAAAGAAGATTTTTTTTTCCCTCTCCCCTTCTCAGGGCAGGTTTATATACAAAACCAAAAAAGTGCAAAAAGGCAAAAAGTGTCACGGAATCCAACCGCATTTCCCGACTGAACTTCCGATCCTACCTACCTACCTACTATCGGATAGAATCCGGTTCCGATCTAACTCCTCTAGTATGTACAAACTTTTACTATCTACAATCCTAACCCTAAGGTAGGACTCTTCGGCTCGGCTTCCATCCCCTCGAAGATTTCAGTCAGGTTCCGGTTCCGTTCCCCATCCATAGGTTTTGGAACTAGATCAGCTTGATCAGAATCAGGTGTGGATTCTGGGGTGTTTGCCGGTTTAGACGCCTGTGCAATCATTTTGGACTTGGGAGTCTTATCCTTCCCCTCTTCAGCAGTTGTCACATCCGGAAACTCTTCTCGTAGAGAGAGCTCCGACAGAGGGACCTCCTTAGCTCCCATCAGTTTTCGACTACTCTCATCAATCCGGTCTGCTGAAATGCGTGCCTCCTTCACTGTCGTCTCAACCCGCTCCGCATAGTCCATGAAAATCCTTACTATCCTAGCACCGGATAGTTTCTTCTCCTTATGGACTTCGTCGTCGAATAGCTTGGCCTTAGTGGCGGCCGCCCTAGATACTCCAAGAATGTCCTTCACCTAGTCCGCTATCCGTCGTATTTCTTCTGCCATCTCCCTTGTGGCGGCTGCATCCTCCCTCAAGACGAGATTTTCCGCCTTCAAGGTATCCGCCTCAGTTAAAGTCGGATTACTTCTTCCCGCCTCCGATACTCGACCGGATCGGTGATACAGTCGCCTACCTTCGTTGGGAGCTGGCTGTCTGGCGGAGCATCTACCAGTCTTCCGATCACTTGCAGGGTCAGATGCTTCACTTCCCAATCCGCCCGGACACTGGAAAGAATGCCAATCAAATTTTTGAATGGATCCTGTGGATCCATTTCTTCCTCCATAACACCCTTCCGTTTCTCATCTGGAGTTGACGGGCCATGACCTGGAGGTGTTCCTCGCCTATGGGGAGGAGTTGTCTTCTGTCGCTTGATTGGCGGCATCAACTCTTCCTCCTCTTCTTCCGTTTCCGGATCCAAATTCGGAACCGATTCCGCTTCATCGTCTTCTTCTAATTCCCCATATTTTAGGAGAGTTCCCTGAGCCTTCCACTCCTTCTCCTCATCATTTGTTAGGAGCTGATGGTTGTGGTACAGGTGGTACAAGTACGGGCACATGGGTGTAGCCCTACTCTTTCCTACCCTTCTGATGAGCTAGGTTACCAGATCAAAAATGATCCGGGCCCAATCCACGTTCCGGGTTCCGCTCAGGGAACTGAAAATGGTATTCCCTAGGGTGATTGTCACCCTCGTCGGTTTCTCCGGATGGAGGATCGGAATCAGAAACCTCAAAAGACGACGGTGTCGGTCGTTTATGCAGTCGTCAACTACATATCTGTCCTTAGGGTTGGGAACGCCATGGAACTTCCCCCGGATGAATTCATCCTTCCGGCCAGCCATCCCAAGACCCCCTACCTGGAAATCATACACTCCTCTCCAGACTTCCTCAGTCCAGACTCCAGAGGGACAGATTCCCTCTCAAGGTATTATCGAACTCATTAGATAATTTGCCCAAGAGTTCCTTCACCATTCTCTCCTCCCGGAATCCCCAAGGTTTCTCAATGAACCCCGGGCAACCTATAGAAGTTAAGTCTTCTATGAGCTGGTCCTTCTCTTGTTCGTCTGAGGGAATCACCGAAAATATCTTCCGGAGTTTCACCTCGACCGGACCGGATCCTGACGACCCCGTTTTCTTCTGACGTAGCAGCGGCATGGGGTGGATCACCTCTCACACGGATTTCCTCACCAATTCTACCTCACCCACTCCTAGCCGCACGTACCGTTCCTTTCTTCTCTCTCCAATCTCAACCGGAAGTACTAAAATTCTACTGACGCACTCTCTCCTGACACGAGGGTACCAAATGTTGTAAACAACATGAGGAGCACCCAATCTCGCGAGGAAATGAAAGGGGTAAGATTAGCAAGCTTGGTCTTTAAATAGCCCCAGGACTCCGCCGTGGTCATAATGGCTATTTCCAGTTTGGCGGCTTGACGTCCGGTCCAACCCTAATCCGGGTTCTATCCTAATTTTGGATGGATTTCTGGTCCCGATCAATTTGAAATTTCCAACTGAATGGAATCCGGTCTACCTATTATTTCATTTTTCGCATGTATATATACGATTTTCCTACAACTGGCATTCCAATCCGGTTCTCCCCAACTACTTTCCGCTTGAATTTCTAGATAAACTGAACAAAACAAAATTTCATGTTGCGACAAGAGCTGAATCAACTTCCGATAGGCTTCCTCCTCGTTTGACTTGAGTAAAGAGTGGTGGGAATACAGGTCGGAGACATAAGTCGGAAAAGGGTTCCCACCCTTCTTCCCCTACGGAGAGAACGCACGAAATCCCCTACCAACTCAAAAATGATGAACGCCCAATCCATCATCAACTTCCCTTGGAAGCTCCCCAGGATGGTGGATGCTACCTTGGCCACCACTCGCCTGGACTTGGTCGGATGGAGGATAGGGTTGAGAAACGCTACCACATCTTGATATTTCGGATTTACCAAGTTTGAGACTTGGAAGCCATCCTTCGGGTTCACCGCCGTCCGGAACTCGCCCTCCATGCACTCCTGGTTCTTCTCCATCACCTTGTCTGGTGCCATCCGGAACCCGTAGACGGTTCTCCACTCGCCTATCGTCCATTACTCAAGTTTCATCCGAAGGGTGGTATCCAAGATACCACTTTCCGATCGCAGTAGGTCCGCCACCAAACTCTCCTTCCGGATGCCCCAAGGGACATCCATCAATCCCTCGCATCCCATGTTGGTGAGGTTTTGTCGTAGGCGCTCCATCCGAACCTCATTGGTTGGAATTTCCGACACCATCTGCATTACCGAAATTGCCTTCGTCTGGGGTGGCAGCGTTGGAATTGGATCGTCAGAGTCCTCCGGCTCCTCCCTCATTCTGCACTGGCTCGCCCTGGAAGACATTTTGCACACACAAGGAGTTTCTCACAATCTCTCTCTAATTTTCTTCCTCACAAAAGGTCACTCCGGAACACCCCTACACGATCGCAACTCACACAGTCCCTCAATCTACAGGCAATTCAAAGAGATGGGAAGGCAGGAAAATAAAAATGTAAGGTAGCAAGAAACAGCTATGCCTACCGCCGACTACAGTCCTTGTCTTATACTGGTCTAGACGGACGGACGGTTGAACGGATGGACGGTCGGACGAATGTACGGAATAGGTTTTAGCAGCAAAGCCTAACCTTAATACGGATCCAATTTTCGGCTTTTAGGGTTGGCGCCGTCATTCGGTTTCCGGAACTTTTTAGGGTTCCAAAATTACGTTTCTTACACCTAATAGGGATTCTCCCAATCCAAAGTTTAGGTATTTTCCAAATCCTTCTAATCTCCTATTGGAACTCGAAACTTTCATTTTTAAAGGAATAAATTTGAAAATTTTCCATTCAATGCTAATTTTCTAGTCTAGCATGTGGGATCACATTCCTACAGGCGAGAGCCTCTTTCTCCCTCTACTTCGAGGCCACCATCTCACCTTCCGCCCAGTTCAGTCGAGTCTGGATTTGATTCCGTTCCATCTTCAACTCCTGAATTCGGTCCTCCTTCCTCTTTAGGTCTTCCGGTTTGAGTAGTCGCTTGATTGCTTCTACAATCTAGTCCGGTTCCAACTTTAGGATTTTTTGTATCTATCACCAAATCCGCCAAGCTGTCGTGGAGCACCTTGGCTTCTCGTATCCACTTGAACTCGACATTGAAAAACGCCGACCCATGTTCCTCTCCTGAATCCTTGCTAGACTCACCTCTCTCTATCACCGGGGGTTTGATCCGTGACCCCGGATTCGTTGACTTCCGCTTCTTTGTCCTCGGATCGTTCAAAGGTTCCCTAGGTTGATCTTCTGGTTCCGATTAGACCGGATCCTTCGGCTCTTCTCTAGAGAGCCCATATGTTAAAATAGCCTTTCTGGTATTATACTGGACTATCCCTGCAGTACTCAAGAGTACCTGTTGATGGTACAAGTGAAACAGGTAAGTGCTAACTAGACTAGCCTTCGCACGGGTCACATGCTCTGCTAGTTTGGAGACTATTCCTGCTATGACCCTACCCTAGTGGACAGCCCTATTCTCCATGGCCCCAAAAATCGTGTTAGCTACCGTAACGGTGATCCACATAGGTTTTTTTGGGTACATGATCGGGATGAAAAGTTCTAGGACTCTCCTATGTCTTTTGTCCTTGCAATCGTTAATAGTGAACCCGTCCTAAGGGTTTGCAGACCCCGTGATCTTTCCAGCTACAAAACGATCCGTCCTTGATGCTAATCCGGCTCCGCTCTTCTGAAACTGGTACACATCTGTCCAGGTATCCTCCATCCACGTCACTAGCTCTCCAATCAGAGTGAACTCGTATTGATTTGGAATCCTGTGGACCAATTTCTAAATCATACCTTCACTCTTTAAGTTCTATGGTCGATGTAACAGCCCGACACACCTTAGACTAATTAGATCCTCTCCTAACTGCTTGTACTGTTCTGTGTTGTCTGGGATGGCTGGAGAAATGATCCAGGCAGGCACAACTAACTTCTGGACAGGCCCCATCGCCATAAAGCTAAGTGGAAATGAGGGAAGGAAAGAAAGCCTAAAGCGGTCGCTATCTCACCACTCTTTCTCTCAACTACCCACATAGAAGACTAGCAAACAAACAAGAAAGTGGAGATGGAAACTCCGTGTAGCCAACTTAAATATTGGAGCGTTTCCCTACAATCATCGAGATAACGGCTACAGGACCGTTTTATGAACGGTATCCTATACCCGTAGCCCTAATGGTCTATATTGTAGGTTCTTGAGTTCTGGATATTTCCGTATTTCAAATCCGAATAAGTTCCGATTACGGATTTTGTTGGAATGTCTATTTTCTAATTTGGATTTTATTAAACTAAAATCAAGTTCTAACTAGATTTTTTATTTAATTTTCTATTTCTTTCTACCTATTTGAATTCTCTCAAACCTGATCCGTCCCTTGATTCTGGAATCCCACAGGAATTAAAATAGAACGGGATCAAATCCAATCTCAACTAAACTGGGTGGAAGGTGAGATGGCGGCCTCAGAGCAAAGGGAAAAGGAGGCCCTCGCCTTTGTCAAAAACCTATTCGGAGCAGTCAACGTCACAACAGATGTCATTGCGAAAGCAGCTCTATTGGATGCTAGGATGATACAAGAGGGTCACATAACCGGAACTAAAGTAGTGACAATCTTGGTAAACTTCACCGCATGGGTAGAGCGGGTCTTAGGGGAAATGCGGCATCTGTTGAGTAACATAGATCCAAAACAATTTCTTGAACTTTTCGGAACTCCCTTTTGTCACAGGGACTCTAGGACGGTCGTTAGCGCATCGTGCAATTAGGACGGAAGGTTTGAAGGAGATACTCACGCCAGCCGAACCCACTTCCAACAAGACACGGATGACAAAGTTGAATTTGCGGCCAACTTCGGATCCAAAACCCGAGTCCAATGCAAAGTCAATTTCAGTGCCACCCAAGGTTTCAACTCCAAAACCCCCTAAAGCCTAGACGGCGCCCAACCTCTTAAGAGAACCTTCAAAGTTCCAGGGCAGGGAGATAGGGGAGATCTCATTGAGCAGATTGGAGAAATGACCAATCCGGCTTGAACGAATCCGGAGAGTTTGTGACAACTCATATTTTTTATTTTTATTTGTTTACCTTTTTGAGCAAACTGGAAATTAGAAATAGGTATCCGGATTCATCTAGAGAGAAAAATAAAATCCAAAAATAGTCACAAAAGGACCTTACGGAACTAATCCGGTTTTAGGTAGAAGCGGAACGGATTAGATTTCCAACTGGAATCTTGTTGACCGGATTGGAGATAACCGGATGTCAAGAACCGGACCGGATATCCGACCGGTCATAAAGACAGTTCAGGGCGTCAGGACTATATAAAGCCTGGCCCTACCCATTTTCAGGTCTCTGGATTTCCACGTGTTGTCGTGTCCTGATTAAACGCCTAACGTTTTTATCGTTGACCATGACAAGGAAGAGGAAGTACAAGAGGGTCCGGAAGTGAGTGAGGGGTGTGAAACGGAGAGATCTCCTCCGGACAAGAGTGGGTGAGACCTTAAGTGCGATCGGATACGTGAGAAACTGAGAGTGTGAGCACGCCAGTAGGTTAGTTTACAGGCGGAGCGGAACATCTAAGTGTCGGCGCTCCCTTGTTAGGACTGTAGAAGAGTGAAAACCGGGTAGAGCTACCCTCATGCCGCGGCTGAACCGGAAGAGAGGTTCTAACACCCCGCCCCCGAGTGAAGTAAAGCTTAGAAAAGTGGTTCCGGTCATACCGACCAAGGAACCGGAACAAGGAGAGCTCAGAGAGGATTTGTCGTTGATGGGTTGTCAGGGGTTAGCTTTGAAACCTTGGGGTTTCAAAGATGAGAGGATGGTTAGAGAAATCCTGAGTGGCGTATCGAATCAGTTCGATAACACCCTGAGAGGGAATCCGGTCCAATGGACCGAGGCTTTGTGGCGGGACGTGTACGGATTCTGGCCAAGAGGACTCGGGCTTGCCAACCGGAAGGATGATTTCGTCCAGGACAAGTTCGGAAGCGTAGTAAACCCGAAGGACGGCTACGCAGTCGAAGACTACCTCGATGACCAGGAGCGACGCCTGCTCCAGTTCCTGGTTCCGGTTTTGCATCCGGAAAAGTCCACCAAGGTGACTATCACCTTGGCTAACACGATTTTTGGAGCGCTGAGCGGAACCCGGAAAGTAGACTGGGGCCGGATCTTCTTTGATCTGGTGTCCCAGCTTACTACAAGAGTGGGGAGAAGTAGGGCTACCCCACTGTGCCCTTATGTGTACCACCTCTACCAGCAATAGGAACTGCTGACGGAGGTGGAGCTGAAGGTGTGGAAGGCCCAGGAGCGGACCATGAAGTACGGAGAATCCGAGTCCGACCAAGAAGCGGATTCCGGAAACGAAACCGAGGAGGAGGAGGAAGAAGAAGAAGAAGAAGAGGAGGAACCGTATGTTCCCGCCAAGAGGCAGAAGACCACACCGGCTGGGAATCGAGGAACGCCCCTGAGACATCCGCGGCCGCGCAGAAGTGAGACTCCAACCGGACCGGATGTGGCATCTGGATCAGGGACCGTAGATCCGTTGCTTGAGAACGCCACCGCGACAATGGAGATGGTGGAGGAAATGAAAAAGTTGGCCGCAGAAATGAAGGACGTGCTTGGAGGACCCGGAGCCGCAGTCACCAAGGCGTGCCTGTTCGAAGAGGAGGTGCACAAGGACAAGAAGATATCCGGAACCAGGGTGGTGCATATCCTCACCGATTTTGAGGAGCAGATGGAGAAGCTCCTATCCAAGGCACGGGAGTCAGCGGACCGGATCGTGGAGAGCAGCCAGAAGTTGACAAAAGTTCCGGTCCGGCTCTCAGAAATTTCTCTTCCAGACTTGTTTTCGGAAGACGTAGCTCAGGAGTCGGGAAAGGACAAAACGCCCCAGTCAAGTAGGGCAAAGAAGGAGACGCCCTTGACCGGACATCAGCCGATAGATTTGGACTCCCCGGAAGCTGAGGAAGAACATCCGGTTCCACCTATGGATGGGGAACGGAACCGAAATCTAAATGAGGTCTTTGAGCAGTTGGAGAGACCTGATGAGAGCCCTACCATTGGATCCTGAGTGTATGAGACGGAACAGGAAGGATTGTAAAAATAGGACTTATAGATAGGAACCGGAATAGAATCCGGTTAGGATAAGGTAGGACCGGATTGTCAGCGCCTTTAGAGGCGGAAATCATGTATTCACTTTTTGCTTTTTGCTTTTTGTATATAAAACAGTCTCTGAGCTGGAGACGGAGAGAGTTCTTTTGGCATTTCCTTATGTACTTTCCTTTAAACTAACTTTTGTGTATTTTTCCCGAGTATTGGCAAGAGTGCACGGAGTCGGAATAGGAAGGTGAGTACGGAGGTGTTGGTAGAGTTTCTCCCCTTGATGTATGTTTCCGGTTCTAGGTATATGTGAGTAGGTTATGAAGAGTTAGAAGTGGATTCCAGTGCCTCAGCAGTTACAGAAGTTTAGCATTCTGGGTAAGAGATCCGTTGATCAGGCTAGGCGGATAGGGAGGGATTCCTTAGCTGCGTTAGAACTCCTGGGTGGGAAACCCGGTCGAATATCCTGACTCCTGTGAGGTCTTGCCACCGTTGTTGGTGAACGGAAGAACTTTCGTGGGTGTTGGAACGGACGGATGCACTTGTAGCCACCCAACTTCGTACGGAACGGATCAGTGTCAAGGTCGTTGTAGTATGAGAGGATCGTACGGGGGGTCTTTGTGTGACCTGTGATTCGGGTTACTATCCGGATTATTGTGAAGGACCAAACCGAATCCATGTTAGTTAGGGGATCAGTGGATAGGAAAGTGGGTCTTCAGCCACTATAAGTCACGGAAGGAGTGGTGGGCCTACCACTTTCAAAAGCAAGCGGCGAACCCTCTGATGGTAAAACAGAGGTGAAACTAAACCGAGTACGGAAGGGTGGACCGGATCGGATTCGCCTAGGAGGGTACATAGGACCGGAAGTTGCAGGGTCCAGAATTGAGAAGTCAGTTCAGAAATCGGGGAACTAGTAAAACCGGAAGTAGGATACAGTCCGGTTGAAACTTTCCGGTTGGTTTTGGTTGTTCCGGTCGTTAGAGGTAGAACCGGAAAAGTAGAATTAAGGGGTTTAATTTAGTTTATCTCCTTGTTAGAGTTAGCTATTTCACAGGATCTTGTGGTTTCGATCTTTAGGGTCATTTTGTTATGCTCTAGAGTGATTTTTGTGAATATAATAGGGAAATTGCTTACCCTATGCTGCGACATGCAAAAATCTGGCGCCGCTGCCGGGGATCCTAAAGCTAGCAGACTCTAAACCGGGAGTCGTAGTAATTCGGTTACCGTTGATTTCGTTTGAATGAACCGGAACCGGAGTTTGTACTCATGAGAAGAAGGACAAGAAGCGAACGGAAAGCGGAAGGATCGGCTGCGCCCAATTTGAGTGATCCGGATTTCTCAGATCCGGAAAATCAACCAATTCCTACACTGAAGGATTTAGACGAGAATCCAAGAACGGTACACACACCTCAAGTTTCTGAGTACGGATCTGAACCGGAGGTAGCAGAGTTGCGATTCAACGAAGAAGACAACATGACCCGGTTAAGATACAAACGTTTCAAGGGAGATGGGAGCCAGGATGCGGATGAATGGGTCTGCGAGTTTGAGTCAACCGCACTCGCCAACCGCACTCGCCAATCAAGAGAATGAGGCGGGCTAGAGAAGGATTTTCCAAGGACTGTTAAAAGGAGAAGCCCTCAAATGGTACCAAGATGTTCCGGATCCAATCCGGAATGACTGGGACCGGATGAAGGCAGACTTCTTACAAGCCTTCCGAGAAGTAGGAGGAGAGGCTCGAGCGCTGGGACGGCTGAGCACACTCACGATGAAGTCAACGGAATTCGTACGGAAGTATGGACAGAGAGTAAAGGCGCTGATGCAGAAATTGACCACTGAGATTGCGCCAAACTTACAAGTGGAATGGTACGTGGCCGGATTACCAGAATCTATGGGATTCTTGATCCGGTAGACACGGCCAAGGACACTAAGGGAGGCTATGGATGCGGCAGCCAACTATGAAAACTCGGCATAGTCACTTCGGAAGTCCCTGAGAAGAAGTGAGAAGAAGGAGAAAGAGCGGAACAAGAAGGGCAACCGGAAGTCAAAGCACCGGAAGAAGACTTCAGACTCGGAAAGCAGCTTTGATACATCCGGAACGGAAGCATCGGATCCGGATTCTTCCAGTTCGGATGAAGAGAGAAGTATCTCACCACCTCCGCAATCATCAAGACGGAATCAGAGAGAGAAGACCACTATCAAGGTGAAAGCGGAGGATACGGATTCGAAGAAGATGATGAAAAGTATTCAGGAGTCTCTGGAGGCGATCAAGGTCAACCTCGCAGAGAACCGAAAACCAAGACGGGTTGTTCCGACTTCCCGATCTAATGTCTGGTGCGGACGATCTGGAGAACCGGGTCACTACCCGAGTGAATGTCCACGAACTCCATCGAAGCAGGTTCATTATGTGTACCTGGAAGAAGAGATGTACTACACCATGGCGGAAGAGGAAGGGGAAGTTTACCAGGTTCAACCAACTTATGCAAGGGGAAAAGGGATCGCTGTTCCGATCCGTTCCAATATGTTGAACCGGAACTTTTTACCTGGATCAAGTCAAGGGATGATGATGCAGCAGCCAATGAGACCATCCGATTATCCGGATAGACAAGTGGTGATTTGTTATGGTTGTGGGGAACCAGGACACTATGCCAATTCCTGTCCAAACAAGGGAATAGGGCAAGGTGCGCCACGGGTTCTTCCCTACCAGAACTGCCAAGAATACGGACATCCGGAAGAACAATGTCCGAAACCGGTTGTACCAAGGCCGGTGTATAAACAAGTGCAAATTCTTCCAAGGGAGCAAACCGCCCTCAATTACGGACACACGGCTGGCATGGAGAATCCAGACAAATGACGGTGTGAAGTGGAGCTGCCAGAAGAGGTGGGAACTATGGTAAACCGGGTAACCACCCACAGCTCCACCCGGAACGAACCGAATCAGTCGAATAGAAGGAGGAGGAGGAAAAAGCATAGGGAGAAACCGGAATCAGGTAGTGTTTCCGACCCAGTCCCCGTAGAGGTAAGACCGGAACCGGATAGGATTCAGTCTGAGGAAGGGGTGGGGAGGAATCGGATTCCGAGAGATATTAGTGCAGAGATCCGCACGGAAATTTCCGGATCGGATCCTGTACCTAAACCAAAGAGGGTGAGTTTTAGTGACACCCCTGTCATTATCAACCCGGATGCAAGTACCCAGGAGTACAACATCATCCAGGACATCAAGGATCAGAAGGTGAATGTGACTATCGGCCAGCTACTGCATGACAATGTAACGTACCAGAAGCTGATCCGGGAGGCATGGACACGGAGACGGAAGAGGCGAGTGAAACTTCCGTCTGTTGCAGTGAACTTCACAAGACCGGAAGATTCCGGAGCACCAGAAGTCACTGTGGAAATAGAGGGATGCTCGATTCCGTATGTGCCTATAGATGGAAGATCTGGGGTCAACTTGATGTTAGAGGAGACGGCATTTGACTTAGGGTTCACCACTCTGGAAGCCACGAATCAAGTCCTTAGAATGGCGGACCAGTCTCGGGTGAATCCGGTCGAAAGATTATCGAACGTACCAACCCGGATCGGGGGGATAGATTACTTGTTGAACTACGTGGTTATCCGAGTTAACAAAGGAAGGCCATTTCCAATGTTGCTCGGAAGACCTTGGCTATATTCGG
Organism: Climacium dendroides; assembly: GCA_950106755.1. Classification (NCBI taxonomy): domain Eukaryota; kingdom Viridiplantae; phylum Streptophyta; class Bryopsida; order Hypnales; family Climaciaceae; genus Climacium; species Climacium dendroides. The sequence goes on along the minus strand of OX467089.1, from coordinate 29,337,545 downwards.
CCCGGGTATTGGTAGATTGGGGAGCCAAGGAGTTGGTGGTAGGAAAACCTCCTATCCGTATTCCTTGGGCGACGGAAAGACATCTGGGGGAAACCAGCGACTCGGAAGGATACACTACGGATTGGTCGGATCCGGAAGATTCCGCTCCTAGCTATTATGTGGACTCATTTGGAGATCAGTCTGAGACTAGCTATGGCTTTCCCAATGCCGTCCTAGAACATGTTCCGAACACAACCGGAGATCCGGTTGTGGAAGACCGATCGCTGGGAGAGTCAAGCGTTCTGCTTACAGTTGAGTGGATCGTCGGACAGATACAAATCGGAAATCTTCCAGCCAATATCCTCGGAACGGAAACCAAAGAGTGGGCAGGTATAGATTCCGATCCGGAAGAAGTTCATCCGGAAAAGATCAAACCAGTCGTTTCACCCACGTATTATGAGAAAGTGGAAATCGACCTCGGTAAGAGCTTTTACATCAATAGGCTGTTACAAGGGAAAAGGAGATCTGGATACAGTCAGCTGTTGAAGGAGTATCTCGACATTTTCGCTTGGGAGCCATCCGATTTGAAGGGGATTCCCCCTCATTTAGGAGAACACCACATCGATTTGACGGAAGGATCCATTCCGGTCCGTCAACGACAATACCGGCTCAACCCCAGGTACTCATTGATGGTGAAGGAGGAAATTACTCGATTATTGGAAGCCGGATTCATATATCCGGTTAACAATTCCGAGTGGGTTTCCCCTATCGTAGTGGTCCTGAAAAAGGTGGGAATGGATGGTAAAGTCAAGATCCGGGTTTGCTAGGATTTTCGGAAGTTGAACGCGGCCACAAAGAAGGATTATTTTCCTCTTCCATTCACGGATATCATTTTGGACCAAGTGGCCGGACACGAGTGCTACAGTTTTCTGGACGAATTTTCTGGTTACAATCAAGTCTTCATCCGGTGGTGCGATCAGTTGAAGACCACATTCACAACGGAATGGGGGACTTTTGCTTTCACACGGATGCCGTTTGGATTGTGCAATGCACCCGGAACCTTCCAGCGTCTCATGATGGACATTTTCAGAGATTTTCTTCGACATTTTATTAAGATATTTATCGATGACTTTGCGGTTTACAGGGACCGGAAAAGTCATTTGGATTGTTTATGGAAAACTTTTGAAAGATGTCGAGAGACCAACCTGAAGTTGCATCCGGGCAAGTGCTTTTTCGGGATGAGTTCCGGAATACTACTCGGACATGTAGTCAGCAAATCCGGATTGCAGGCGGATATGGATAAAGTCAGGGCAGTGTTAACCTTACTGCCTCCGACCAACGTTAGAGAGATCCGTGGATTTCTTGGCTGTGTCGGATACTACCGCCGGTTTATTGACGGGTACGCAAAGAGAGCGATTCCTCTTACAGAACTCCTTAAGAAGGATACGGAATTTGAATGGACCGGAATCCGGCAGTAAACTTTTGAAAATCTCAAAATCCAGCTTGCTAAAGCTCCAATCTTGTGTGTTCCGGATTGGACAAAGGAGTTTCACGTCACCATTGATGCATCCGGTTGGTGTCTCGGATCTATTCTTTGGCAGTTTGATGGAGTAAAACGCAAGAATCCGATTTACTACGCAAGTAGGCAAATGAGTATGGCGGAGCGGAATTACACTACCACGGAACGGGAAGCGTTGGTTGTGGTGTACTCTTGTAAAAAGTTCCGACATTACCTTCTGGGTTACAAGGTAATTTTTCACACGGACCATGATTCTTTAAAGTATCTTGTAAACAAACCGGATTTGTCAGGCCGGATTGCTAGATGGATTTTGTTGTTACAGGAATTTAACTATGAAGTAGTAGTTAAACCCGGAAAGGAAAACTCAAACGCGGATTACCTTTCCCGACAAAAGGGACCGGAATCCGTAGCAGATATATCTGTTGGATTTCCGGATGAGTTTCCGGAAACTTTCTCACTAGATGTCTTTCACCTCAATAATGAGTCTATATCGGAATATCAGGATATCATAGATTACTTAGTGGAATCTAGATATCCGGATCAGATGAACCGAGAAGAAAAAGAGATTTTTCAGAGAAAAGTGGCTCCTTATACCTTGATTAGAGGAGTCCTCTTTAAGTTAGGACCGGATGACGTACTTCGGAGATGCCTAGAGCTTCCGGAGCGGAAGAGGGTAATCCGAGCACTTCATTCCGGAAGTTCAGGAGGACATTTTGCGTTTGTCAATACTGTCAACCAGATCCGTACATCCGGATACTGGTGGCTAGGCTTGCACCGCGATGTGAGAAGTTATGTACGGAGTTGTGATCAGTGTCAACGGACCGGAGCACCATCTTTCCGGAACCATTGGCCGCTCACTCCAATCATCCCTTTAGCACCTTTTGAGAAATGGGGGATAGATTTTATCGGACCTATCTTTCCAGTCAGTACACGGAAGAAGAGATACATTATCCTAGCCACAGATTACACGACCAAATGGGTGGAAGCCAAGGCAACTAGGAAGAACGATGCGGAAACTTCAGCGAACTTTTTGTTTGAAGAAATCCTCATGCGATTTGGGCACCCATTGGAGTTAGTTAGTGACCGGGGCACTCATTTTCTCAATGATGTCATCCTCGACCTAACAAGCAAATATCTCATCAAACACCGGAAGACCACTCCTTACAACCCAAAGGCGAACGGATTGACAGAGCGAGTGAACGGTATCATTGGTAAGATCCTGAACAAAATGGTTTCCGCTCACAAAATGGATTGGGACCGGAAACTACCTTCGGCGGTCCATGCATACAACACTACGGAGAAAACCACGACCGGAAAGACACCATACTTCCTGGTCTTCGGACAAGAAGCAATGCATGGGGTGGAATTAGAGGTGGAAACATTCCGTGTAATGGCAGCTCGGAATGCCGAGTCAAAAATGGAAACACTTCCCCGACTCATTGCTATTGAAGAACTGGAGGAAATCCGAGATACAGCACTAGCGAGGACTACGGGTGTTCAAGAGAAGCGGAAGGTAATCTACGACCAGAAACTTCTGGTTGACCACGGAATTCAAGAAGGAGGATTGGTCCTTCTATACGACAACCGTCACAAGGATTTTCCAGGTAAATTACATACCAGATGGATGGAACCATTCCGAGTGAATCAAGTTTTTCAGAATGGCTCTTTGCAACTGGAAACATTGCAGGGCCAATGGCTTGATACTCGGGTGAACGGATCGAGAGTAAAGAAGTACAATGCTGCTACTTCTTCCGATGATGAGGAATGATGTTCGCGGGGACGCTCACAGATGAGGAGGGGGTAATGTGACAACTCATATTTTTTATTTTTATTTGTTTACCTTTTTGAGCGAACCGGAATTTAGAAATAGGTATCCGGATTCATCTAGAGAGAAAGATAAAATCCAAAAATAGTCACAAAAGGACCTTACGGAACTAATCTGGTTTTAGGTAGAAGCGGAATGGATTAGATGTACAACCAGATAGTATTTCCAACCGGAATCCTATTGACCGGATTGGAGATAACCGGATGTCAAGAACCGGACCGGATATCCGACCGGTCATAAAGACAGTTCAGGACGTCAGGACTATATAAAGCCTGGCCCTACCCATTTTCAGGTCTCTGGATTTCCACGTGTTGTCGTGTCCTGATTAAACGCCTAACGTTTTTATCGTTGACCATGACAAGGAAGAGGAAGTACAAGAGGGTCCGGAAGTGAGTGAAGGGTGTGAAACGGAGAGATCTCCTCCGGACAAGAGTGGGTGAGACCTTGAGTGCGAGCGGATACGTGAGAAACTGAGAGTGTGAGCACGCCAGTAGGTTAGTTTACAGGCGGAGCGAAACATCTAAGTGTTGGCGCTCCCTTGTTAGGACTGTAGAAGAGTGAAAACCGGGTAGAGCTACCCTCATGCCGCGGCTGAACCGGAAGAGAGGTTCTAACACCCCGCCCCCGAGTGAAGTAAAGCTTAGAAAAGTGGTTCCGGTCATACCGACCAAGGAACCGGAACAAGGAGAGCTCAGAGAGGATTTGTCGTTGATGGGTTGTCAGGGGTTAGCTTTGAAACCTTGGGGTTTCAAAGATGAGAGGATGGTTAGAGAAATCCTGAGTGGCGTATCGAATCAGTTCGATAACACCCTGAGAGGGAATCCGGTCCAATGGACCGAGGCTTTGTGGCGGGACGTGTACGGATTCTGGCCAAGAGGACTCGGGCTTGCCAACCGGAAGGATGATTTCGTCCAGGGCAAGTTCGGAAGCGTAGTAAACCCGAAGGACGGCTACGCAGTCGAAGACTGCCTCGATGACCGGGAGCGACGCCTGCTCCAGTTCCTGGTTCCGGTTTTGCATCCGGAAAAGCCCACCAAGGTGACTATCACCTTGGCTAACACGATTTTTGGAGCACTGAGCGGAACCCGGAAAGTAGACTGGGGCCGGATCTTCTTTGATCTGGTGTCCCAGCTTACTACAAGAGTAGGGAGAAGTAGGGCTACCCCACTGTGCCCTTATGTATACCACCTCTACCAGCAACAGGAACTGCTGACGGAGGTGGAGCTGAAGGTGTGGAAGGCCCAGGAGCGGACCATGAAGTACGGAGAATCCGAGTCCGACCAAGAAGCGGATTCCGGAAACGAAACCGAGGAGGAGGAGGAAGAAGAAGAAGAGGAAGAGGAGGAACCGTATGTCCCCGCCAAGAGGCAGAAGACCACACCGGCTGGGAATCGAGGAACGCCCCTGAGACATCCGCGGCCGCGCAGAAGTGAGACTCCAACCGGACCGGATGTGGCATCCGGATTAGGGACCGTAGATCCGTTCGACGAGTTGGTTGGGATCCTCTACGGAATCCGGGCGGATTGGGAAGTTAAGAAGCAGACGCTCGGGGAGATCGCGGAATTAATCGAAGCGGAACCGGACAGTCAGTTGCCGCGGAAGGTGGCTGAGAGTGTAATCAATCCGGAAGAGCTCCGGAAGATGAAGGAGGACAGCAAGCGGCAGCACGATGAGGTGGACACCCTCAAGGCCGAACTATTCGCGTTGCTTGAGAACGCCACCGCGACAATGGAGATGGCGGAGGAAATGAAAAAGTTGGCCGCGGAAGTGAAGGACATGCTTGGAGGACCCGGAGCCGCAGTCACCAAGGCGTGCCTGTTCGAAGAGGAGGTGCACAAGGACAAGAAGATATCCAGAACCAGGGTGGTGCACATCCTCACCGATTTTGAGGAGCAGATGGAGAAGCTCCTATCCAAGGCACGGGAGTTAGCGGACCGGATCGTGGAGAGCAGCCAGAAGTTGACAAAAGTTCCGGTCCGGCTCTCAGAAATTTCTCTTCCGGACTTGTTTCCGGAAGACGTAGCTCAGGAGCCGGGAAAGGACAAAACGCCCCAGTCAAGCAGAGCAAAGAAGGAGACGCCCTCGACCGGACATCAGCCGATAGATTTGGACTCCCCGGAAGCTGAAGAAGAACATCCGGTTCCACCTACGGATGGGGAACGGAACCGGAATCTAAATGAGGTCTTTGAGCAGCTGGTGAGACCTGATGAGAGCCCTACCATTGGATCCCGAGTGTATGAGACGGAACAGGAAGGATTGTAAAAATAGGACTTATAGATAGGAACCGGAATAGAATCCGGTTAGGATAAGGTAGGACCGGATTGTCAGCGCCTTTAGAGGCGGAAATCATGTATTCACTTTTTGCTTTTTGCTTTTTGTATATAAAACAGTCTCTGAGCTGGAGACGGAGAGAGTTCTTTTGGCATTTCCTTATGTACTTTCCTTTAAACTAACTTTTGTGTATTTTTCCCGAGTATTGGCAAGAGTGCACGGAGTCAGAGTAGGAAGGTGAGTACGGAGGTGTTGGTAGAGTTTCTCCCCTTGATGTATATTTCCGGTTCTAGGTACATGTGAGTAGGTTATGAAGAGTTAGAAGTGGATTCCAGTGCCTCAGCAGTTACAGAAGTTTAGCATTCTGGGTAAGAGATCCGTTGATCAAGCTAGGCGGATAGGGAGGGATTCCTTAGCTGCGTTAGAACTCCTGGGTGGGAAATCCGGTCGAGTGCCTTGACTCCTGTGAGGTCTTGCCACCGTTGTGAACGGAAGAACTTTCGTGGGTGTTGGAACGGACGGATGCACTTGTAGCCACCCAACTTCGTACGGAACGGATCAGTGTCAAGGTCGTTGTAGTATGAGAGGATCGTACGGGGGGTCTTTGTGTGACCTGTGATTCGGGTTACTATCCGGATTATTGTGAAGGACCAAACCGAATCCATGTTAGTTAGGGGATCAGTGGATAGGAAAGTGGGTCTTCAGCCACTATAAGTCACGGAAGGAGTGGTGGGCCTACCACTTTCAAAAGCAAGCGGCGAACCCTCTGATGGTAAAACAGAGGTGAAACTAAACCGAGTACGGAAGGGTGGACCGGATCGGATTCGCCTAGGAGGGTACATAGGACCGGAAGTTGCAGGGTCCAGAATTGAGAAGTCAGTTCAGAAATCGGGGAACTAGTAAAACCGGAAGTAGGATACAGTCCGGTCGAAGCTTTCCGGTTGGTTTTGGATGTTCCGGTCGTTAGAGGTAGAACCGGAAAAGTAGAATTGAGGGGTTTAATTGAATTTATCTCCTTGCTAGAGTTAGCTACTTCATAGGATCTCGTGGGTTCGATCTTTAGGATCATTTTGTTATGCTCTAGAGTGATTTTTGTGAGTATAATAGGGAAATTGCTTACTCTGTGCTGCGACAGAGTTTTACGCACATGCAGAACACTACACCGAAGAAGGGGAGGTGAACCAATGACCCTGGAAGAGACGCCGCTAGACAAGGGGACGGAAGTCCAAGTCTTTGAAGACTCCAAGGAAGAAAGTGCCTATTCCATGTCCAAAACGGAGGGAGATAGCGATCCATCTCCAGCAAGGCGCCACATTTATTCTAGGGCGGCAACGAAGACGACCCCGAGGAGGAGTGTTAAGGGGATGCCGACTAGTTAGACGGGCAGTCGCTCAAAGAAGATTCGGAAGCTGAGGCATTAGTTTTTTTTTAGGGCGGATAGATTTTCTAATTCGAAACGGATTTTCCAAGTATGGGCCTAGGTTTCGAGATTTTAAGCAAGTAGTTTAAGAATCTCCGATTTTCTTGGAACAACTAGCGTTGATCTTTCTGGATATCTCGGAGGTGTTCAGTGATTGGTTGCCTGGATTTCCGAGTTTTCTTTTCAGGCTTTTAGGTGTTGACTTTGGATTTTTTAATTAGTAATTTATGGTAGGCAAATTAGTTGTCCAGCAATCCATCCTAGCGCTTTCATGTATGTCATTTCACTTCCCTTCTTAATCTAAGTAAGTGAAGGTACTACTAGCTTCGCTTTGTTTACAGAGTTTTAGCTGGTATGTGTGTGTTTGTGTGTGTACCTGAGTATTGGAGTGAGAGAGGGACGGATGAAGAGGAATCTAGGTTTTGAATGATGGATCTTTTGGGTGTTGGGATAGCCATGAGGAGATGCAATTTGGATGAAAGAATGTGAGCGTACCATGCCTTTTAATCGTTGGAAACGGCGATCCGGATAGAGAAGTAGAACACTACAAGGAATTGGGGGTTATCGTGACTGCGATAAATAACTGCAAAACTATCATGTTGCAGTTGCAAAATGAGAATGTGACTTGAAAAATGAAAATGTGACTCCGGGGCCCTGCAGTCATTTCAGACAAGTCATTTACAAGAATGATTGCAGATTTATTATCACCCAACGAAGTGGGGACGGATGGAACTTTGGATGAGAAGAGGCTTAGTTGAGGGAGATAAAGAAAATGAGACTAAGGAAAGATGGCTTGGGTTGAGTTGGACAAGCACAGGACCCCTCTAAAATCTAACGTGGACATTTTTGCAGCAGTCACGTGTAAGTCATTTTGGAGTCGCATCTAACCCCATCTAAATCTGACGTGGACAATTTGAACGTAGTCGCGCTGAAGTCATGTTAGAGTCGTGTATGACCCCTTTTAAATCTGATGTGGACATTCTGAACCGGTCGTCCTACAGTCATGCTGGAATCGTGCGTTACCCCTTCTAAATCTGACGTGGACGTCAGTCGCAGTCATTGTGCAGTCACATTGAAGTTGCATCTGACCCCTTCAAAATCTGACGTGGACATCACTCGCAGTCATGGTGAAGTCACGTTGCAGTGTTATCTGACCCCTCCTAAATCTGACGTGGACATTCCAAACAGAGTCATATTGCAGTCACGCTACAGTCGCAAATGAACATGATGTGAGCAACAATTTAGGGGCGGCATGGAGTCATTCAGAAGTCGTGCTGCAGTGTAGATGGAGTTGCATCATAGTAGCACGTGCACTATTCCGCTAGTAGTGCTAAAGTCACGTCAACTTTGAAGGGGTCATTCACCAGTCGATTCATCTACACTACATTCAAGTAATACGTACTACCTAATTACGTGCAAACGAGCAAGAACAACATTGCAAACGCAGAGCCGTGGCTGAGGAAACGGTAAGCCAACAAAAATTGACACAACAATGACAAATTCATAGGCACAGAGTTAGAAATTGAGTCCTCTATTGCAAAAGGAATGGAGTGGGATATAATAGCAGCCCAAATATACATGGCGTCCACAAGTGGGTTTAGGGTGCAGTAAGTCTCCAACAAAATTTACAAGCTAAGTCAAGTAGTTAGAAACAAAATCCTACATTGTAAAGGGTGTATAGTGGGATAAGACAGCAACCCCAACATACATGGCGTCCACAAGTTCGTGTGGTGGTCCACTAAGTCCCCAAATAAAAATTTACAACATAAGTCAAGTACCATTCGCAAGCTTCATTGACTTCTCCGACCATATTGCGCAAGACCCCTTCACTTGCTCTATAAACTCCTAGTCCGCTGCGTAATTGGGAAACATGAGGCTCACCTCTGTTTGTAGAACCTCACGGATGTCCACCTTCACCCACAATGCTGGTATGTCCTTACCATGATACTTGTGAGACCCTGGAAGTCCAATGACCGTTCCAAGGGCCACCTTCTGCCGTACAGCGCGTGGGTTCATGAGGAAAACTTCATCGCCAATGATGAAACCCTGTGGCATGTAAGACATAGCACAATTTAGTTAACGGTTACATAATCAAAAAAGTGCAAAATGTGATTCAGTTGAGACATCACGCATTCTAAAATGGCCTACAAGGTTCACAGTAGCATTACTTAGTGCAGTGCTGCGGAGCTTGTGAATATACCACTTCATCGTGGGACTAACTCACAATGGACACTTGAATGACCAACGACAATGCTGATAGGTGCGATGAACTCATATCCCACAACAACAATGCAAGAAAAAACTACAAACAACAATTGGTAGTCGATCTTGACAGTGGCGTCCATTTCTGTTCTCAAAGTAACACCCTGCATTGCATACACCATTGAGTCATTGTGAAGTCATGAAGTAGTCATGGACAGAATTCACGACTTTCCCAACACTACAGTTCGACTTTATGACCAGCCATGACTGGAACGTCACTTCTGGGCAACTTATACACGACAAGAACGCAACTAAAGGGTGGACCGCTTGAACAAAAAGTGAAATGAGTGCTATGTAGTGCCTACCTTATCACGACGCGACCCCGTCCTTACCTGCAAAAATAAGGAGCAGAAGTTAAAAATAAAAAAACATGAAGGTGAGGGTCGTAGGGTGTTCGAACCAGCCGGATTGCAAGTCCCTCACCTCCCACCATGTTCACAAAATTGTATCCAGTTCCACTTCTGCGCTTCAGGAGCCATTGAGATTTGGACTTGTTCACAACTTGCGGATACTTTGCACAGAAGGTAGTCACGTCGGGGCATCTCCAAAAGGTTTCCAGCAAAGGCCACAGGTATAACTTCAAATATTCCTTGTCGTCAGCCAAGGTGCGCAGCCACTTCACATAAAGGATTTGTGTTGAGCACGTTGGATTGTGCATTCTCCGTGACCCTACAAAGCTTACTATCTACAATGATTGTGTTCTCTGGATTGAACTCAGGGTACTACCCGTATACTACAGATAAGTTTTTTTGCCCCGAGGTTCCCTTATCTTGCTCCCCTCCACTTTTGGAATCAGCTACGCAAGACCAATAGAAGAGTGGATCCCTATCATAGGCACGACTGTAAAACCCTGCCAACATTTAAAGGACCACATCCTCCATGTACGGAGCACTTCTACTATCCCAAAATGCAACTTTGAAGTGCCTGAAGCATTGGTCCAAAAAGTACTTCAGGCATGGTCGGAAAACTACTCTATGGAACTGCGTATGGTTGCTAGCACGAATACTACAGTTCGGGTTTGGAGCAGCAAGCAAACTGCAGTCCAACAGGGTTCCTTGTACATTGAAAATGATAAACTTCCGAACATGTAAACTACTGCCGCCCATTCGATTAGTCACGAGGTCCTGCAATGTAAGGAAAGGCACTCCGGGAATGGACGCACATGGACTTGTGCGCTTGGAGATACAAACCTTAGGAGACTTGGGAGCTTTCTTAGCCTTCCTTGACGGCGCTGCTGCGACATTGGCTGCAGTTAAGCGGTCAGCGGAGGCGTCTTCGAAACCTCCCTTGCCTCCTTCATCGGGGTTGACCTGTACGTCGCCGCTTGGAAGGGTTGGCTCCTCGGAGGATTGGGCCGCATCAGCGTCTGCTGCAACGACTACCAGAGCCGCTCCCGTATCTGCTGCAACGACTGCTAGGGTACTTTTACGGCGTCTTCTTGCTTGTCCCTGGACTGCGAAACACGATAATGAGCGCCACAAAGAACAAGAATGCAAGCGCCGCGAGTAGACGCTAGGACAGAGAGTCGCTAAGAATCAGCTCCAAAAATGATCGCAAAGCCAAAAAATGATCCCCTCTGCGCGAAGGTGACATTAGGGTTTGCTAGTGCGCTGCAGGACGCCTGCTCCCGCAAGCGCAGTGGATTCCACGTGGACCGGTAACTTCAAATGCAAATGAGGCTCGACCAATTTCAGAATGACTGTGACAGGACTTCATTTTAGTGACGACAGAGTTGTAACTTTGCAAAAGTGACGTCCTTGCGACTGTCGTTCGACATCGCGGCCCCCCAAAAAGCAAACGGCGCCGAAATTAATGACTGAACACCGGCAAAGCCTAGGACACCAAAATAGTTAAACCTCCCTATCAAATTATTCAAATTGTCATTGCAAAATTGGATCGTGCTACGAGGACCCAACGTCTACATCTGCGTACAGGATGACTATATTGTTTGGATAGCTGCATGCGACGGAGGCCTGTACAGACTGAAGTTTGCATGTAGCACAGTCAATCGAGGGAGGCACTACATGCATGCAAGAAGCAAATCTACGACAATTCGTAAAGCACAGTTAAGTGGAACTCACAACTCTCTCCTGGCGCGGAAAACGGGTTCCAAGGCCTTCAACATCTCGGCCTTTTTCTAGTCGCACAGGACCTCATAAGCTGTCTGCGGATGAGGCGGGCTCTCTAGCGGCAACTCCATGACACAACGATTGTTGCGTTAGATGCGAGCATGCACGGAATTCTCAGTAGGCTGTTTCGGACGTTGATTGTCGACAAAAATCGCGAAGACAAGCTACTGCTCCAAGGCGCTAAATCAAAACAATTCAGGAGGCAGCGGAGCGGGGAGGAGGTTGTACCGCAAATGGCAGAGTCGCGGACTGCCTTGTAAGTGCCTAAAACCTTACTTTGAACTCTGATGGCGGGGCAGGGAGTGGTCATCGTAGGGTCCCGGTAGTTGGCGGTGGAATACTGGATACTGTCTTGTCGAGCCGCTATGTAGTGGCTATTGTTTCATTTACAGAATTGTGACTGAGTTGCGTACAAGTCATATTGCAGTCATTGGAAATTTTAGTACTTCCATGCGACTTGTAAATGACTTGATGAAGTAGCGCTGAAGTCGTGTTTTGACTGAATCCATTCAAAGTGAAGTGTCCTTGTGTTGCGTACACTTTGATACCTGACCTCCTTGGTACCCGACCCCTTCTAGAACCCTAACCCAGCCCGCTGCTGGTTACCGACCTCCCGCTAATACCCGACCCCCTCTTACCCGACACGCTGCTGGTAACCTAATCCGACCCCCTCTTACCCAACCCCTTCTGGTACCCTAACCCGACCCATTGCCTGGTAACTGACCTCCCGCTGATACCCAACCCCTTCTTACCCGACCTCTTCTGGTACCCGAACCCCTTCTGATTCAGACCAGGTCCCTTTGTAACGACTACATTAATGATGATAAATACTAGTATGTTGTCATTACTCTAATGATGATAAATAGTATTACCTATATTAATTTATTTAGAAAAGCCATAAGTTTTCATTCTTGATGAATATTTTTACCAACTATGGATGTAGAGTTTTCCCACTTAGAATGATACTAGGAGTTATGGTTTTCGTAAAAATATTTATGAAGAGTAAAAACTTATAGCATTTCTAAAACAATTAGTATGAATAACACTATTTATCATCATTAGTGTAGTGTTACCTGGACCTTTCTTTTGCATTCTAAACTTCGATTAGTTACCATTTTTCATTTTATTCACTTTTTTGACCAATAACCTTTTTGAGCATGTCATACACTTTTTGGATTATACGTTTACTTTTGCATTTTGATGAAAAAATAAACTAATAGTAAATGGAAACTTGTAAAAAGATTTATATCCAATAAATCAATACACTTGTGAAGATTTTAATTCTAAAAATGTCATTATAATAATAAATGATGGATTATAATGTTTCCTTACCAAAGCAAGCACCAACTAAGTAATTCCAATTTTATCAGAATTTGTGATATTATAGGAATACAATAGGCAGGCCACATTCATTAAAATGAGACAATGTGTAGTCTCAATTTTATCTTCGACTTGAAGGTAGATCATCATAACTCTTCAATTCTGAGACTATTTGATAATTTCAGACTTTCATATATTAATATATATAAAAACATTTATATCCAAAGGTTGCACTCTCATTTTATCTTCAACACGGGGATAAAATCACTGTAATTGTCATAGGGTAGAAGTCTCGAAATGACCATTTCGTCTCATTTTAACAAATATGGCCTTTGGCTTATACAATATCACATCTTTAAATCTTGGGAAATTACAAAAACATTATGGTGAATGAAGAGAGTTGAAATTCAGAAGTAAAAATAGAGTGATATAAGAGAATTGGCATTTCCAAATTTAGAATTGAAATCTTCAGAAGTGTATTGATTTATTGTATGTACACATATAATATGTGAATGAAGTTTGAAGCCAAAATAAACAATTAACATGCCACCTCTCTAATGTCATTGTATTAATCCACTCTAATATCAATTCTTTTCCACAAACATGTAGAACTTGTGGGAAAATACTTTGGGCCCATCTAAATTGGCCTTCATTGATTTTCATGACATTGGCACCCAAAAGTACAGTCAATTTAAGACTTTACATTTGAAAAAACATGTGGGACACCCATTTATTTTTTTCACACATGCATTGACCAAATCCACAACCAAAAAAAATTTAAAACTTGTGGGAAAATACTTTGGGCCCATCTAAATTGGCCTTGATTGATTTTCATGACATTGGCACCCAAAAGTACAGTCAATTTAAGACTTTACATTTGAAAAAACATGTGGGACACCCATTTATTTTTTTGACACATGCATTGACCAAATCCACAACAAAAAAAATTTTAAAACTTGTGGGAAAATACTTTGGGCTCATCTAAATTGGCCTTGATTGATTTTCATGACATTGAGACCCAAAAGTACAGTCAATTTGAAGATTTTACATTTGAAAATACATGTGGGACATCCATTTATTTTTTTCACACATGCATTGACCAAATCCACAACCAAAAAAATTTTAAAACTTGTGGGAAAATACTTTGGGCCCATCTAAATTGGCCTTGATTGATTTTCATGACATTGGCATCCAAAAATACAGTCAATTTGAAGACTTTACGTTTGAAAATACATGTGGGACACCCATTTATTTTTTTCACACATGCATTGACCAAATCCACAACCAAAAAATATTTAAAACTTGTGGGAAAATACTTTGGGCCCATCTAAATTGGCCTTGATTGATTTTTATGACATTGGGACCCAAAAATACAGTCAATTTGAAGACTTTACGTTTGAAAATACATGTGGGACACCCATTTATTTTTTTCACACATGCATTGACCAAATCCACAACCAAAAAATATTTAAAACTTGTGGGGAAATACTATAGGCCCATCTAAATTGGCCTTGATTGATTTTCATGACATTGGTACCGCAAACTATAGTCAATTTTAATAGTGTAGGTTTATAAATACATGTGGGTCACCAAATGAATGTATTTTTTTCGACACATGCATTGACCAAAACCACATCCGAAAAGAATTTAGAACTTGTGTACACAGGTTTTTGGCCCATCTAGATTGGCCTTGATTGAATTTCATGACGTTGGTATCTCAAGGTATTATGACATTCGTACCACAAGGTACTATAACATTAATGACGTTCGTATAGGCTTGGCCTTTTTTGTATGAACTTTGAGGCACGTGGAAATATTCATTTACATTATTTTTTTGATTAGATGTCCATGGATTGTTAAAGAAGAGCGTGATTGCAACTTCTATGAATTTTTCCTTTCTCATTTGCACTTTTATTGCATATTTTTTTTGACTTTGTGAGACAAAGTGCAGTCTCAGTCAGTTTAGCATGAACCTTGAGCCACGTGGAAAAATTGAATTACATTATTTTTTTCATGAGGTGCCCATGCATTATCATTGAATAGGGCGTTTTTAATTTCTATTACAATTTTTTCTCTCATTTACATGTCTATTTCATTAGCCAAATGAACCAAAAAGTTTTAAATTGTAGATGTTTCTACAGTCAATATGTGTTCCGTCTCCGAAGTGTAGAGTGATCTGGATTTGTTGTAATTAAGTAAACTTAAAATTATTGTGGAGAATGTATTTTACATTTGTGGGATTTACTATTAAATAGATGCATTTATTTATATAGAATATTGAATTATTCAATTTGGACTCTGGAATTGTTATGTTTTTTGAACCTGTTATTAGTAGATTTAATATTCTTATTAATATGGAATATATTGAATTAATAGTGCATTCATTTTGTTTAAAAAACATTCATGCCTATTTTTGATTTCACAACAATTAAGTTCTTTATGGAAATCTTGAAATTTACATTTCAGAAGTGCTTCTTTTTTATTCTAGAATTTGGATTGCCATTGTTTGTAATAATTGATTCAAATTTCTAATGCATTTTAATGTATCATTAATGTATAATATTTAACATAAATCATTTAATGAATTTCTGTTGTATATATCAAAGTTTGCTCATTTGAAAAAAAATTTACGAAAAATTTAATAGTTTTTAGTTGAATATTTATTTTGAAAACTAATTCTTATTCTATCTAATACATAAAAATTATACTGAAATTCAAATGATGAATGCATAGCATAGCAAGGACGAACCGATTCTTCATAATTTTTTTAAATTAATTTCAATTTGAAGATTTATTAAATTTTTGTTTCTGCATTCTATATGATATAATGCACTTAAATTCTAACAAAATACTAATTATGAATTCAGAAGTACCAACCGCTAGTTAAACTTTAGAGTATTTCCCTGGAAAGTATGCGTTCCATATTCTCGGGAATGTATGATTGGAATGTACACCTAATAGTACCCCGGAAGTTCGCTTCGGATGCTCTTTTTTGGTTGTGCTTTTTCAAAGTACTCCCTGATTCTAGGAAGCCCTACAGTGACGCATTTCAAATTTCAGTTCGCGCCGTTCTCTTGCCGCTTAGAAGTTCCCGCCATTGACTGGAGGGTACGCCTTCGCACGGAATTCAGTCATCTTCTTTCTTTCTTTTTCTCTGTCACTCTCTTTGTCGTCGTCCGAGTCGACTTGTGTGTGCTTTCCCCTCAGCATTTATGAAGGACTTGTAAGTGCTACACTTGTTTCTTGCAGATTTGGGGATGCTTTCATATTTCTTTTGAATGAGACGTACGTGATGTGGTGGTATGCGACTTCCGTTTGATGCTTTGTTGTTTTCGTAATGCGGTTTGATCGATATAGAGTTCAGGACTTCGCAACTCTGGTGTACTAATGAACGCGTCGGCCGTTTCTATAGTTTCGTAACGATGATTGTATGAAGCAATTTGCCCTTCATTACCGATTTAATTCTACCATTTCGCGAACCTCATCGTTGATGAAGTAGAGTTGTCGCAGTGCTGAGGGAACTCTAAAATGTATGCCGGAAAATACGGAATACTCTATTCAATATTACTGAATCAATTATTCCGGAAAATCCGGGGAGATTTAGTTCGAATTGAGCTTATCATTAACACACAAGGAACATATTGACTAAGTGCAGAAACTCTACAGTCAGCTCGATTCGAGCTGACTGAGTTGACAAAGAATATATATGAACGAGTGCACCGACTACACGATCAGATCGATTCGAACTAAACTACAATTCTTGAAGATCTTATCTTGCCAATTGAGAAATAATTATCAATTTCACATATTTGCTCTGAAAAGAGCTGAACGAGGAAATAGTCATGTAGTGTGGTTGATCAGCTCGATTCGAGCTGAATGAGGATTTATGATCATAATGTGGTTGGTCATCTCGAGTCGCCGTGAATAAGGATTGTGAAATAGAAAATTATAGATTAGATTGAATAGGTGTGAATCGATAGATCCAGTGGTCAGCTCGAATCGAGCTGACATTGACGTGGTTAAGTTCCCATTTATTTGTCGAAGAGGATTTCTAATGCCTTAACTACCTGCGCGCCCTTTTCCAAATATTCAGAGCTTTCAGCTTTTCTAGATGCTTGTATACGCAGAACGTACTATCATTTCAGTGAGTGTACTAGATCTCGAGATCCACTCTGTTAAGCTCGATTCGAACTGATTGTTATGGTTTCATTCGGATACTGAAAGACGTGTGTTCTTTTGAACAGAGTGACTACCATTTTGTCTAAAGGATACGGAGATGAATATTGACGGGGATCCCATCAACGACATGGAGTTCTCGGATGAAGAATTTCTTGTTCTGGAAGGGATGAATGTCAGCATTCCTGAATGCGAGGGCATCCCGCGTCGTCTATGGAATATAAGATGTGTCACTCTCTACAATGAGGTGGGTTTACTTGTTAGCGAAGGGACTTGCCATAGTGTCAACTCAGACCTCGTGCTTGGAGCTAGTGGTCCCCTTAGAGATACCCATGTAGCAGTCCACATAACCAAGACATTCTTTGAAGTAGATATCCCTCAGGAGCAGATTTACTATTTGGTAGCTTGGCCGATTAAGCGAGTCCACTGCGCGGGAGTAAGCCTTCACGACCATGAGGCTTGGGATAGATTTAATCAACTGCAAGCTCGTTTCCAAAATCCACAGCCTCCAACATCTGCTCGGCCATATTCAAGTATCCTCAGAAATCCTCCTCGCGTGACATCCCGCAGATCTAAGGAACTCCTCACCTCAGAGTCCATTAACTTGGTGTCCAGTAGAGTCTGTTGCTCTCAAAATTGCGTTCAATCGTTTTCAAGGGAGAAGATTCGAGCCTTCCGCGAGCGAATGTACTTCTGTACATCATTCAAGTTCAGGTCACACATGAAAACTGAAGTACATAGGTCTGTTCATCTGGATGCGCGTGGTAGAAAGACGGTGACAGTTGAAGGTATTAATGTGTGCATGCGAGCATGGATGCATATTTCTGGAGTCCCGGAGGCCACATTCTATCGATACCTCAAATATTGGAAGGACGAACGAGAAGCAAGAGATCATGGGAATACAAGATTGGAGAAGCTGAGAAAGCACACCCAACAAGCAATTGCAACGCTAAAGTGCATCCTCGAGAAGGAGGCGGACCACATGCCACATCGTACTCGAACTTTGAAGTCAGGGGACAAGGTTGTTTCTATGTGTCTTCCCTCTACTTTTCAGTGGAAGGGTAAGATGAAGGAAATCAACGACGTCAATGCAACGTTCGGATTACCCGAGGTTTCAACTTCGAACTTAAGCAAGATCAGGTCTTCCAAGTTCTCGGAGTTCGAGGTGAAGAAACCTGGTGATAATTTCGCTCGATGTTCAGTGTGTGACAAATTACAAGAGCTACAAAGAAGTTGTATTGCTAGATCTCAAAGTGCTTTGATATGGTCAAGGAGGCTTGACAAGCATTTGGCTATTGCTCGGGCGCATAGGGAGATGTATTACGTCAATCGTTACCGCTCGCACGAGTTTCCACACGAATGTTTGACAATCATACATGACAAGATGGACCATGCCAAAACTGCTTCTCCGATCTTTTCCCATAAGACTAAAGAACTTGATGGACTCATGAAGTTGCCCGTTTCAGTGACTGGCATGATTGCCCACGGTCATGGTGATGTTCGATACGCGCATTATGGCTTGGATATGTTTCCCCACGACTCCAACTACACTATTGGCTCCATGGCGAAGTTGTTGCGAGATTTGGAATTACCACCAAAATCATCTTCTCGGCAATTGTTTACGGGGTCGAGATCCACAAATTTGTCCAAGGCAATTCTCAAGGGTGCCAAAGTGTGTGAAGCGTCGCTACCTCCACCACCGGAAACCTTATGTCCAGGGATGCCACTGCCTCCAATTCTGAATGTGCAGATGGATAATGCCACCGGAGACAACAAAAACAGATTTGTTTTTTGTTACTGGTCTCTACTTGTTGCAAACAAGATCTTTTGTGAAGTGTACGTGAACTTCATGATCGTGGGTCATACTCATGACGACATTGATGCGCTCTTTGGAAGATGGAGTATGCTTTTGAAGAAGGAAAACTTCCTTACAATTCCTGCACTTATGAAGTCGTTTATGGATGTGGAATCCATTCCAACAATCCCTCACCTCATAGAGGAGGTGCCAGATTTCAAAGGTTTCATAGCAGGCAGTGTTTTAGACGGCAATGACATCATGGTTGGTCATACCAAGCCACAACAAGTCAAGTTTTACTTGGACTCTACTGGATGTCCAGTTATGAAGTACAAGATGTTGTGCACTGATGTTGATTGGTTACCAAAGGGGGCTGGTAATGGAATGAAATTGTGGAAGGAGGACTCGGAAGGGCAAAGTTTGTGGCCACGTGGAGTGCCAGAAGCAGTTTTGCCAAGTCCAATGAAAGGCACGGAGGACATCTTGAAGGGCATATCCGGATTTGTAAAGTACTGGGAGCATTTGTGCAATTAAGATCGCACTGGGGAGTACCGAAGACGTTATGAGCACGTAGTGCACTACTGGCGTGGTGTCAAGATAGCATTGCTAGAACCACTATCTTCATCTTCTGTTTTAAAGGATGGTTTCTGGCCAACTAGCCGTGTTCAAGCTACTCAGGTGGATGAATTAGATGAAGACGGCAAGGATCGTGAAGAGTTCGGAGAAGATGATGCATACGTAGGCCCTTTGAGAGGTTGTCCACAACCATCCTTTAGGGTGGATCGAGATCTCTTTGAAGGATATTTTGTTGCAGTTCGACCCGTAGAAGGTGACAGTCATCCTGTTTGGATTGCAAGAGCATTGTCTGATCCAAATTGTAATCCGGAGAAATCTAATTGTATACGCATTCAGTACTTCCGTCCAACATCGAGAGATAAAGATGTTCAAGACTTCTACACTGGATGGGACAGTGAAAGAGGTCTACGTTGGAAAGTGGATGAAACCGAACCGCCACTTTGGGAGCATACAAATGCTCTTATGACAGCGTGGAAGCCTAACATTCAGAAGGATACTTGCCAATGCATGATCAAGATTCCAGTTGCTCAAATTGACATCATCAACCGAAGCCTTGCATCATATACTTGATATTTGTAGCTATGTATTGATGTATATTGCAAGTTTTATAAATATGTTGTTTCCATCGTCATGTTTTATAAAACGAATGAAATTCATATATTAGAGTAGATGGTGTAGGTTTGATTTGATTGTTTGTATTTCATTGCTTGGTATTGCATAAATGTGTTGAAGTGTATGTTTTGTGTTTACAAAACAATGTTTTTTCTGTTCAATATTCTTTATTTTGTATTCTTCAACTTTGTTTTATCTATTTTTAACTTCATTTTATTTTGTGTTTATCATTGAGTACATTTTATTTGAATTTACATTGCTATTGGGGAGCAAAATGTAGTGGAAATATCCACTATTTATTTGGTCAATATGTAAATCACTTGTCACATTCTGGGTAGGGGGCCGGTTGGTTGTTATAATTTTCCTGCCTGCAAAGCTCACTTAGCAGCACCAAGTCATATTTTTTCTCTCATGCGCTCATATGTCTTTGACGGGAATCGAACTCGGACCGCTTCAATGAGATGAACAACCCCTTACAACAGACTGCGGAGCTCATGACTTGGTGTTCAGAAAATAACACAATCTTTATTTATATTAATCAAAACATTTACTCTAAACCAAATTACATGTGTTTGAACAGACAATCACTCAAAAGACTCTCATTTTAATGGAAATTGCAAATTACAACTAGAAAATGTAGCCTAAAATTATTTAGGGTCTAAATGGACCATATTATTTTGAGAGACTCCAAACCTCTCAAAATATTGAATATAGTGTTATATGCTTGTAAACAGAAGTTGTCCAAAATTGTCTCTGTCGCCTCTCCGCAACTCACTCCTCAATTTTTACAGGAGGTACTTCATACGAATTCATATACACACCTTCTTTGGTCATCAATTCATGTAGCCTAGCAAGGGAATGAAACGTGTTAGGCCCTGATTGGCTGGAGCGTTACTTTTAGGTTAGGATTTTGAGGGAGTAGTTTAGTATTTAAATCCGGGACTTCTTTGGTCCCGGTGTGCATCTTTATCTTACCTTCTTATATTCATGAGTACCTGGGAGTTCGCTCTTGGCGTGATTGAAAGAAATCATAGTTGTGTGTACTTGACACTTGTCCGTGTTTTGGAAGTCCAGGCTGGAAAGTGAGTGTAAGTGGATACAAGGTGTATCCGGATGCTGAGTTTATCCGGTCCAGTATTGAATTAGTGCGTGTGGATGGAGGCAGAAGGGATCTCTAGTGTGGACTAGAAATGGACTTGGAAGGGAGTACGGATTGAGGACCACTCTCCGGAAAGAGTAAGGGTTAGCACGCCTCCGCAACGCTCGTTTCCCCTCTCTTCCCCGCTAATTCAGACTGGATTTAGGACTAACTCAGTAGGCTGTCGCTGTAGCATTGGTTAGGAGGAATTAGACCGGCTTGCGTGACCTGCTGGACACGACTGCATTTCCTTTCCAGTTGTGAGGACGGTCTGTTTTCTCATTTGTAGGATTTGAAAGTTTATTTTTGAAAGTTTGATCACATAGTGAAACTTTTGACACTTTAAAATCGGAGGGTAGGAATTAAGCTTCCTTCCTAAATCCCAATTAAGCAGATCCCTCGTTGAGAGGTTAAAATCCACATGGTTATAAGTAGAGATCTAGACCGGATGTGAATACTAGAGGTTAAGGTTAGATCTGTGGAAATGCGGATTCCGAATCGGTCTAAAAAACGTAAATACATGTAACTACTAAAGGTATGTGAATAGAAGTGTTGGGAGAGTTACAGGGTAGTAAACTAACCCATTAGAGAGTCTGTGTGATAAACAAGTGGGCGTTAGACCGGAATCAATCCGGTCAGTGTTGTTAGATCGGGAAGATCTGGTCTAAAGTGTATTAGTAATTGTTGGACCGGAGGGATCCGGTCGTGTTTGTCCGAGGAAACAAGGAGGCCAAGTGGAAGTTCCGCTCTATTGTTTTACTTGGGGTTTTGTGTTTGTGTGTCTTGTGACCATCACTCTACCATTTTCCGGTAATTGTGAACCTAGGAAATTCGATCTTCGTGGGAACGATACTCGAGTCACTTTAGGGCCTCTTTTAAGAAATATTGAGCCTTAGAGAAGGATTTTTGCTTTCCTGTGCTATGACAGCCTCCAAAGGAAAGTTCTTGACGCGCGATTCTAAGCCGGTATTCTTGGAAGTCCTGTCTGAGCGTATGTTCAACCACAGGGGCATGCGCACGACTTTCAACATGAACAACACCCTGCTTATTGATGACTCTCTCGAAAAGAGCGTCTGCAATGAGTTGTGGAATGTTGTGTTCTTCAATACTTGGACTCGTGCGCACTTGACAAACAACTTCCTCATGTTAGAACTCCTTCTTTGGCTTGTGCGCTTAGAGTTGGTGCACAATCTGGGGCATCTGCGTGAGTTTGTAGGGGCAAACAGGATTGGTTTGGAACCCCTCACGAAGAACGACTACCAAGTGCAGTTTCTCGTGGAGGAGATGAGGATGTCATGCCCCTATCTACTTGGGGTATCCAATGAACCTTAGTGCGCAAGGGGGACCTTGGGGGTGACTTCCCAAGCCTTGCAATAAACTAGCTAGGGAGAATGGAGAGACTCCCAATCAAACAAGGCGTAATGGTGCCTTGGTTTTGAAGTGGACATGAGAGTGTCATACATTCTTAGAAAGCTCTTGACAATTTTTTTCTAATGTCGCAAAGAACGCACAATTTAGAGTTGTGAGCTAAACATTATGGCCGCTCAAAGTTGACTGGGTCACGGAGGCCCCGGGACATTTGAGGGCTAGGTGTGAGGGGTTCCCAATGAATCCCACAAGAAAGTATGGCATGTGGCATATCATTGAAAAGCTATAAATACAAGGAACCTAGAATGACAAGCATTACGAGGTTCTAAGACATGAGTCAAAAGTTATGGCCAAAAGAAGAGCCGTGGTGAAAGCGTGACGCCTCCCCCGGTGCATCCGAATCTTTCGAGGGCCTTACACTACAAGGATTTGGAGGTTATCGTGACTACAGAAACGTGACTGCAGGGATTTTGCGACTGCATCGTGACTTCACCTCCGTAATTGCACCAGTGGGCCGATCTTCACAACGCTACAGTCGTGATTCAGTCATTCTGTAGTCGCGCGATTCACTATGGGATGAACAGTTACTGCGCTGAAGGTTCATCTACAACGTTCCGTCCACAGGGTCCACAAAGAAGTGACGTGGCTACCAAAAACGCGACTGGAGACGACGGAGTCGCGGAGGAGTCATATAGACTTCATTTTTGCGACTACAGGGGATTTCCAAGTGATTGCAGTATGACTTCAAGACTGAAAGAAGTCATGGGGAAGATGTTTTCTTTTACTTATACGTAAAGAAAAAGAAGTGAAGCCCTAGAGTAGTCCATGGAGGACAGAAACGGGCAACTTTGGTATCGGGTATGTGACTTCAATATGACTGCAGAATCACTGGGACTTCTTGCACATATAATTAAGGGCATGCAGTAAGGTGTTTAGGGGAATATGATAGAGGGGGCCATGCTGCAAATGGATGGAACTTCCAATAAGATGTGATGCAAGAAGCCTGAAATGAAACAACATTTAGATACAAAGAGAGAGATGTGGGAGTGCCATTATTCAAATGAAGCACATACAACATGAAGTATACAAAGAAGGTATAATACTACTCAGGGTGGAAGCTCATTGAACATGGAGGCGTTTGAGGCGGCAACTAGCATGCCAATGTCTCAAAGATGAGGTGAGCACTAATCCCACATCATATTTGCGGTTTTGGCATTCACACTTGGTTGATAAAGTTTGCATTCATGCATTGGACACCAAGGTTCATAGAAATGTGGCTAATACAGTACCTACACAAGCGGGAAATTGTATTGAGTATGAATGAAGGACAATGACAAAGGCAAGGTCATCACCCAATAAATGGGATGACATTGAGAGGAAGGGACACCTTGTGGCAAGTGAAGCCTAACTGATTGTAGTATGACTTCACCATGATTGTGATGTAACTACAGAATAATTGAAGCACGATTGGAGAGTTTAATTAATGACTCCAGTATAACTACTAACACAACCGAAATGTTTGCAAGTGGTCTACTTGCCTGATTGCTATATGACGCGTTTAGCTTCTGTGATGCTCCGCGGCCCATGACACAATGAGGGACACTAAAAACGACGTGATTACCTTCTGACTACGGACCTAAGTAGGACTGTATCTAATATTGCTCTTGCACCAATAAGTTCTCTTCCACCGATAATTCGATGGCTTTGACTAGATTGGCGGTGGAGCTTCTATCCGGCACTCTTTATGGAGCTGTAAGTCCTATGGCCTTGCCATTAGTTGTGATGAAGGCATCTGTGCGGTCGAGTACCTCTCGTTTCGAACGGGTTTCATGGCGTAAGACCACTTTCCAGTCAGGTCTGTCCGCCGCATTGGAGAAAAATACCAGTGTGGCTTGACTCAGGAAGATGAATGGCTCGGCCATGCGAGGGAGTTTATGGCGGAAGTTCACCAAAAAGGAATCTTGCGTCATCACACACATACGTAGGGTTTCCTCGCGTACCAATTGGTTTCACCCACAATATAATGTGGTCATGTTTACAAACACTGTTTTAGGAACTCCTATTTGGAGAAACACACTGCAAACACTCATAGTTGCCACGGTGTGCAATTACGGGATTGAAATGAAAGACAGAAATGTGACTTCAGTGTGACTGCCGACGGAGTGACGAGCAAGTCGTGTAGAGGCCAGGGACTACGGACTGACTTCTATATGACTTCTAAGGGTTCTGTGTCTGTGGATGGGACGATGGACTTACCCACAGTGAAGTCACTCCGTAGTTGTATCCTCCTCTTTGATTGCTGCTTGTCATATTGCACGTATGAAAGTTAGAGCGTGTGCTATGATTAGCCAAATTCCATTTTTGTATCAGACATGAGTCTAAGGGCAGCTAAAATTGAGGTCAATTCATGACAATTCTGATTCCATTTTTTTTTTGGCTTCGCAATCTTTCATCAACAAATAATTAACCTTTCTTTGAATGGGTGTTCTTAAGCATGCATGTCCATTGTCATGGACATTATCGTTGGTCATACTTATATTCTTGTCCATGGAAATAGTCATTATCCTACAGCGTGACTTCCGGGTTCCAAATTATTATAGTGTCTATCGTTCTGACACACCTTCATCTAGCCTGACTATCTTATGTACTGAATTCAAGATGTATGAGACCTGAACAAAGCATTGAAGTGAATGGGCTACACTTGGGAAGAGGCTCAAACTTTACACTACACACATACTCCTCTTCCAAGGCCTCCATACTCTGTAATTTATAAGGTGGTTTCTGATTGAGCAATTGTAATGGGAGTGTTGTAAGGTTTAAGGCCCTTAGGGAAGAGATTACAACAAATTACAAAGAAAAGAAGTGGTCTATGCATTGTAAGGAATTGGAACAAAAGGCCTTTATTGCACACAGATTTAGACTTGGCACCATAGACTAACTTCCAGGAGTCATTTCCAAGTAACGAAAATCAAGTCATGACAGAGAAATGACTGACAGAAGTCACGTAGGAGTTGTTCACGATTCAGAATGACTTCACTGTGACTTTCGGGTGACTTTTCTTTATGGGACAACGAATTCATGCTGAAGTGGACTCCAATGCACTATTGACTGGGGGACCGCCGCCCACCGTACCATGCACACGAAAAATGAAGACGACAACGCACAATTCTATCCATCAATCATCATCATGAGCAAAAGATTGAAAAGTACACGATCACACCGCACTTGAAAACTGATGTACATGCACTCACTCCTCACAGTCGCCCGTGTTCATTGCGCAGCTTCGCCCCACGTCCGCCGCCTTTGCGAGGGACTTTACGATCCACTGCCAACTACTGGGACCCCATGATGACCACTTTCTACCCCGCCATCAGAGTTCAAAGTAAGGTTTCAGGTACTTACAAGGCAGTCCGTGACTCTACCATCTGCGTTGCAGCCTCCTCCCTGCTCCGCTGCCTCCTGAATTGTTTCGATTTAACACCTTGGAGCAGCAGCTTGTCTCCGCGATTTTTGTCGACAATCAACGTCCGAAACAGCCTACTGAGAATTCCGTGCATACTCGCATCTAACGCGACAATCGTTGTGTCATGGAGTTGCCGCCAGAGAGCCCGCCTCATCCATAGACAGCTGATGAGGTCCTGTGCGACCAAAAGAAGGCCAAGATGCTGAAGGCCTTGGAACCCGTTTTCCGCGCCAGGAGAGAGTTGTGAGTTCCACTTAACTGCGCCTTACGAATTGTCGCAGATTTGTTTCTTGCATGCATGTAGTACCTCCCTCGATCGACTGTGCTACATGCAAACTTCAGTCTGTACAGGCCTCCGTCGCATGCAGCTATCCAAACAATATAGTCATCCTGTACGCAGATGTAGACGTTGGGTCCTCGTAGCACGATCCAATTTTGCAATGACAATTTGAATAATTTGATAGGGAGGTTTAACTGTTTTGGCATCCTAGGCTTTGCCGGTGTTCAATCATTAATTTCAGCGCCGTTTGCTTTTTGGGGGGCTGCGAAGTCGTGCGACAGTCGCAAGGACGTCACTTTTGCGAAGTCACGACTCTCTCGTCACTAAAATGAAGTCGTGTCGCAGTCATTCTGAAGTTGGTCGAGCCTCATTTGCATTTGAAGTTCCCGGTCCACGTGGAATCCATTGTGCTTGCAAGAGCAGGCGTCCTGCAGCGCACTAGCAAACCCTAATGTCACCTTCGCGCAGAGGGGATCATTTTTTGGCTTTGCGATCATTTTTGGAGCTGATTCTTAGCGACTCTCTGTCCTAGCGTCTACTCGCGGCACTTGCATTCTTGTTCTTTGTGCCGCTCATTATCGTGTTTCGCAGTCCAGGGACAAGCAAGAAGACGCCGTAAAAGTACCCTAGCAGTCGTTGCAGCAGATACGGGAGCGGCTCTGGTAGTCATTGCAGTAGACGCTGATGCGGCCCAATCCTCCGAGGAGCCAACCCTTCCAAGCGGCGACGTACAGGTCAACCCCGATGAAGGAGGCAAGGGAGGTTTCGAAGACGCCTCCGCTGACCGCTTAACTGCAGCCAATGTCGCAGCAGCGCCGTCAAGGAAGGCTAAGAAAGCTCCCAAGTCTCCTAAGGTTTGTATCTCCAAGCGCACAAGTCCATGTGCGTCCATTCCCGGAGTGCCTTTCTTTACATTGCAGGACCTCATGACTAATCGAATGGGCGGCAATAGTTTACATGTTCGGAAGCTTATCATTTTCAATGTACAAGGAACCCTGTTGGACTACAGTTTGCTTGCTGCTCCAAACCCGAACTGTAGTATTCGTGCTAGCAACCATACGCAGTTCCATAGAATAGTTTTCCGACCATGCCTGAAGCACTTTTTGGACCGATGCTTCAGGCACTTCAAAGTTGCATTTTGGGGTAGTAGAAGTGCTCCGTACATGGAGGATGTGGTCCTTTAAATGTTGGCAGGGTTTTACAGTCGTGCCTATGATAGGGATCCATTCTTCTGTTGGTCTTGCGCAGCTGATTCCGAAAGTGGAGGGGAGCAAGATAAAGGAACCTCGGGGCAAAAAAACTTATTTGTAGTGTACGGGCAGTACCCTGAGTTCAATCCAGAGAACACAATCATTGTAGATAGTAAGCTTTGTAGGGTCACGGAGAATGCACAATCCAACGTGCTCAACACAAATCCTTTATGTGAAGTGGCTGCGCACCTTGGCTGACGACAAGGAATATTTGAAGTTATACCTGTGGCCTTTGCTGGAAGCCTTTTGGAGATGCCCCGACGTGACTACCTTCTGTGCAAAGTATCCGCAAGTTGTGAACAAGTCCAAATCTCAATGGCTCCTGAAGCGCAGAAGTGGAACTGGATACAATTTTGTGAACATGGTGGGAGGTGAGGGACTTGCAATCCGGCTGGTTCGAACACCCTACGACCCTCACCTTCATGTTTTTTTATTTTTAACTTCTGCTCCTTATTTTTGCAGGTAAGGACGGGGTCGCGTCGTGATAAGGTAGGCACTACATAGCACTCATTTCATTTTTTGTTCAAGCGGTCCACCCTTCAATTGCGTTCTTGTCGTGTATAAGTTGCCCAGAAGTGACGTTCCAGTCATGGCTGGTCATAAAGTCGAACTGTAGTGTTGGGAAAGTCGTGAATTCTGTCCATGACTACTTCATGACTTCACAATGACTCAATGGTGTATGCAATGCAGGGTGTTACTTTGAGAACAAAAATGGACGCCACTGCTAAGATCGACTACCAATGTTGTTTGTAGTTTTTTCTTGCATTGTTGTTGTGGTATATGAGTTCATCGCACCTATCAGTATTGTCGGTTGTCATTCAAGTGTCCATTGTGAGTCAGTCCCACAATAAAGTGGTATATTCACAGGCTCCGCAGCACTGCACTAAGTAATGCTACTGTGAACCTTGTAGGCCATTCTAGAATGCGTGATGTCTCAACTGAATTGCATCTTGCGCTTTTTTTATTATATAACCGTTAACTGAATTGTGCTATGTCTTGCATGCCATAGGGTTTCATCATTGGCGATGAAGTTTTCTTCATGAACCCATGTGCTGTACGGCAAAAGGTGGCCCTTGGAACGGTCATCGGACTTCCAGGGTCTCACAAGTATCATGGTAAGGACATACTAGCATTGTGGGTGAAGGTGGACGTCCGTGAGGTTCTACAAATAGGGGTGAGCCTCATGTTTCCCAATTACGCAACGGACCAGGAGTTTATAGAGCAAGTGAAGGGGTCTTGCGCAATATGGTCGGAGAAGTCAATGAAGCTTGCGAATGGTACTTGACTTATGTTGTAAATTTTTATTTGGGGACTTAGTGGACCACCGCACGAACTTGTGGACGCCATGTATGTTGGGGTTGTTGTCTTATCCCACTACACACCCTTTACAATGTAGGATTTTGTTTCTAACTACTTGACTTAGCTTGTAAATTTTGTTGGAGACTTACTACACCCTAAACCCACTTGTGGACGCCATGTATATTTGGGTTGCTATTCTATTCCACTCCATTCCTTTTGCAATAGAGGACTCAATTTCTAACTCCGTGCTTGTGAATTTGTCATTGTTGTGTCAATTTTTGTTGGCTTACCGTTTCCTCAGCCACGGCTCTGCGTTTGCAATGTTGTTCTTGCTCGTTTGCACGTAATTAGGTAGTACGTATTACTTGAATGTAGTGTAGATGAATCGACTGGTGAATGACCCCTTCAAAGTTGACGTGACTTCAGCACTACTAGCGGAATAGTGCACATGCTACTATGATGCAACTCCATCTACACTGCAGCACGACTTCTGAATGACTCCATGCCGCCCCTAAATTGTTGCCTACATCATGTTCATTTGCGACTGTAGCGTGACTGCAATATGACTCTGTTTGGAATGTCCACGTCAGATTTAGGAGGGGTCAGATAACACTGCAACGTGACTTCACCATGACTGCGAGTGATGTCCACGTCAGATTTTAAAGGGGTCAGATGCAACTTCAATGTGACTGCACAATGACTGCGACTGACGTCCACGTCAGATTTAGAAGGGGTAACGCACGACTCCAGCATGACTGTAGGACGACCGGTTCAGAATGTCCACATCAGATTTAAAAGGGGTCATACACGACTCTAACATGACTTCAGCGCGACTACGTTCAAATTGTCCACGTCAGATTTAGATGGGGTTAGATGCGACTCCAAAATGACTTACACGTGACTGCTGCAAAAATGTCCACGTTAGATTTTAGAGGGGTCCCGTGCTTGTCCAACTCAACCCAAGCCATCTTTCCTTAGTCTCATTTTCTTTATCTCCCTCAATTGAGCCTCTTCTCATCCAAAGTTCCATCCGTCCCCACTTCGTTGGATGATAATAAATCTGCAGTCATTCTTGTAAATGACTTGTCCAAAATGACTACAGGGCCCCGGAGTCACATTTTCATTTTTCAAGTCACATTCTCGTTTTGCGACTACAACATGACAATTTTGCAGTCATTTACTGTAGTCACGATAACCTCCAATTCCTTGTAGTGATAACTTTGTGAGAACTTGTCCAAATGGGATGAGTGAGCAGTCCATTGGCATTTACGCGTCACTTAGATGTCTAAAATGGGCTCGCATGTTGGATTTGGAGCTCTGAACGCAATGTTATGCCGGTTGGAAGTTCTGGAGTCGAAACGGTGACGTAACTTGGCGATTTGGGTTGGAAGTGGGTGGTCTTCCACAACCCAAGGTTATCCAAGGACTTCCTTCGACCTAGGACGGGGGGGTCTACCAAATACCACAAAGAGTACTATAGGAGTGGTTGGTCTCCATAACCTTTGAATATTGATGAACAATGATCTTTACTATAAGAAGGACCTCCCTATTCCTCCTACTTTCAACATATGATTGAACTTTGAATCCACATGATTGAACATGAAGAGCAAATGGTTAGTCACAGCACCTCTAGCATAAAAACCTCACTCCCTCTTGAAGCCTTGGTGAGGCCCGGGGACTCTTGGTTGGTGGTGGTAACTTCACCACCACTTCAAGGCACTATGGGACACTTACGTATGTCCCATGGCATCGATTGGGTGGAGTCCCGCTCCTTGCTAAGCCTCCTTGGATGTGTCTTGAGTTGTGAGCGTCGGTTATCTATAGTGGATGAGTAGCAAATGCAAAAAGGGCTAGCATGGAGTGGGGTAACACTCAAGGGCAGTTAGGACCATGGTGAATAGTGCCACCATGGGTCCTTGCACATTAAGGTGAAAGTTCCGCCCCATGTTACTAAGTGACATGCCCGGTGTCACGATGGAAGTGTGTGCTAGTACACCCGGTGATTGGGACTTGGCAAACTGAGTTAGAAATGGGGACTAACACTGTGTGTGATTGGCATGTGTAGTGTTAGGCAGTTGGTGACCAAGTGACGCTGTAGGTGGATGTAGTGATTAGTCGGACCAGTATTCCTCAAGTTAGCCCTTAATTCTCACCAAAGGCCCACTTAGAGTAAACCGCTCTGGAATCGTTCCCATAAGGACTTAAGGCTTACAGATTCATAGGATAACTTTGACCTATGCATTCACTTTCTCTTTTTCCTACTAATCCGTACTTCAGGTCCGGTCCGACCACTAGTGCCGGGTTGGTTCCGGAAAAGTCCGGAAACCGTTCAGTTGCTCCTTCCGGGATCCCTGGGTTTAGGTGACGAGTGGTCAACTCCACCGTCCGGATGTTTACCGTGTCCGGAAACACGCTCTCTCTCTCTCTCAACCTCTCAACCTCTAATACTGATGCTAAACTAACACTTTAGGGACTGGAAGCCAATGTCCTACTTTTCCGTCACCTCACAGATCCGGAATGCTTACCGGACCAGGTCACGCAGGGGCTGTTAAGGACTACAACGACATTCTAACATTAACTCCGTCTATAGAGAATTCCGGCAATCCGGAATTCGGGCACGTCTTGCAAACTCATGTACACGGAAGTTGCTAGCAGCCTTTCAAATACCCTTTCCCCTAAGGCCGTATCCTACCCTCAGGCTATATCGGCATCCAGGCGGTAGTACTCTAACACTACTGTCGGAACAATCCGGCCGATCTCCTCATCAAGTTAGTAACGCCCGGAAACCACTCACGAAGTCGATTCTTGCTACTCAAGGTAAGTTCTAAGCGTCCGGAAAAGCAAGAATGGACCCACACACCCCACAAGCATGTACCGAATACAAAAGGTAAGAGAATGGACACTTCCAAACACTTGGATTAAGCTCAAGAAGATACAAGCTGAAACTATGGGACGGATGTGAATGACCAGAAAGGTCCATCAAAACCTAACTTATACTAAAACTAACATCATCCTAAAAATCCTACAAAACATTCCTATTGGTCAGCTAGATTTCCGATAATCCGCAGTGAACATCCCAGGATATCCGAAAAGATCAGCGTTAGATCCTATAAATCCGGAATTTCCTAAAATTCCGGATCTTACCAAATTTCCAGAACGTCCGGAATTTCCTAAAATTCCTAAAATTCCGAATCTGTTCCGGATCTGCCCTTTCCGCTTCTGCCCTTTCCGCTTCCAGCCAAAGTCGTCTTCGTTGCCGCCTGGTATGAGGCTTCTGTCCCAAATCATTTTCCGGATTCCAGATCTTCATCTAGATCTTCATCCGAATCCTATCCGGATCCTAGACATTTACAGATTCTGGATCCATTAGTTTCGGAATAGTTCCGGATTGATTCCGGACTTAGTTTCGATATTATAAAAAGTCTTTTGAAAATACTTTTTGGACAACTCTCCAGGCTTCGGTTTCTGGTTAGGACGGAAAGTGCAAATTTCCTCCTTAACCATTTTACCGTAATTAAGAGCCTCTACAATTGTTAATCCATAATTCTAGTAATTTCTCTATTTCTACCCCACAGAATAAAGAAAATGTACTATGAACGGATTTCTTATTTCAAATTCTATTTGAAATAAATAAAATCTATTTGTTCCGATTCCGACAGTGGATTGAGGTGAATCTAGTGAACTGCTAGAAGCTATAAAGTGTCATTTGGGTCGTGACATAGGGGAAGATGATGGTGGACTGGGCGTTCATCATCTTTGAGATGGTGGAGGATCTCGTGCATTCTCTCCGTAAGGGGAAGAAAGGTGGGTGCCCTCTTCTAGTCTATGTCTCCCACTTGTACGCCCACCATTCTTTGCTCAAGGAAAATGAAGAGGTGGCCTATGTGGAGCTGGTTTAGCTCCAGCAGTATGGCAGGGATGAACCCTCTCAGCGGGACGGACCGGATGACGAGGAGGCGGAAAAAGAGGAGCAATCCACTCCTCTGAAGAGACGGACGCAGCGAACGGCGACATCACCGGAGACGCAGAAGAAGAGTCCTTCCGCTTCGGAACGAATTGAAGAGGCACACCGGACGAGACCAAGCGAGGAACCCAGAGAACGCGCCAGACCAGACAAAAAGCGGTCACCTTTGGACCAATCCACTGGAGGAAGAGGAGGAAGAAAGGATCAAGGTCCGATTGGGGGGGTTGCCCTACGAGGACATTACGGAGATGGCCCAACACATTGTGTGGCGGACTGACGATATCATGAAGATTCTCCACAATTATGAGGAAACCTTCAGACGGGTGTACCGGAAGATGGCACGGGGGTGTCTGAGAGTCTGAGAGCAGCTTCCATGTATGGGAGTTTTATGAGGCATAATCTGAATTCCGGAATATCGGGATTCCCCCATAGACGGAATCAAAGCCCTGCTGTAACGCCCATGAGAGTGCGAGCATGTCCATCCGGTCGATGGGAGACTCAGTGTTGGATTAGTGCTAGAATGTCGTTGTAGTCCTTGACCGTCCTTGCATAACCTGGTCCGGTAAGCCTTCCGGATTTGTGAGGCGACAGAATAATAGGATATTTTTGGTTCCTGAAGTTAGGTTAGCAATAGTATTAGAGGTCAAGTGTAAGAGAGAGTCAGTGTTTTCGGATATGGTAAATATTCGGATGGTGGATTTGGCCACTTGTTAATTAAACCCAGGGATCCCGGAAGGGGCAACTGAATGGTTTTTGGAATTTTTTGGAACTTATCCGGCACTAGTAGTCGGACCGGACCTTTGGTCCGGATTGAAAAGAAGAAGAGAAAGGAAAAGCTTAGACCTAGTTCGCCTAAATCCATGAGCTTTGAGTCCTCGTGGGAACGATTCCGGAGCGGTTTATTCTAAGTTGGTCTTTAGCAGAAATTAAGAGCTAACTAGAGGAATATTGATTTGACTAGAGTTATCCTATAATTCCGAGATTATCAAGTCCCCGGCAACGGCGCCAAAAATCAACCATGTAGTGATTAGTCAGATCAGTATTCTTCCAGTTAGCCCTTAATTCCCACTAAAGACCAACTTAAAGTAAACCACTCCGGAATCGTTCCCACGAGGACTCAAGGCTCACGGATCTAGGCTAACTCGATCTCAGTTTTTCCTTTCTCTCCTACTTTCTAATCCGGACCAGGCTAACTCGATCTTAGTTTTTCCTTTGTCTCCTACTTTCTAATCCGGACCAGAGGTCTGGTCCGGCTACTAGTGTCGGGTGGGTTCCAGAAAAAGTCCGGAAACCGTTCAGTTGCCCCTTCCGGGATCCCTGGGTTTAGATGACAAGTGGCCAGATCCACCATCCGGATGTTTATCGTGTCCGGAAACACTGACTTTCTCTTTGACTCTCTCTCTTGACCTCTACTACTAATGCTAACTTTAACTTCAAGGACTGGAAGTATCCTACTATTCCGTCACCTCACAAATCCAGAATGCTTACCAGACTAGGTCACGCAAGGACGGTCAAGGACTACAACGACATTCTAGCATTAATCCAACACTGAGCCTCCCATCGACCGGGTGGACATCCTTGCACTTTCTTGGGCATTACACCGAAGCTTTGGCTTCGTCTATGGGGGAATTTTGGTATTCGGAATTTGGGTCACGTTTTACAAACTCCCGTACACGGAAGCTGCTCACAGATTCTCAAACACCCTCATACACGAGGCAGTATCTTCCCCTCAAGCTATATCGGCATCTAGGCAGGTAGTACACTAACACTTCCTCCAGAACAATCCGGCTGATCTCCCCATCAATCCAGTGACATCCGGAAGCACTCACAACATCGACATTTGCTAATCAAGGTAAGTTCTGAGCATCCAGAAAAGGCATGAATGGTCCCACACCCAATAAAGTATGCACCAAGTATAAGAAGGAAGAGAATGGAATGCCTCCAAACGCTTTGAATTAAGCTCAAAGGTACACACTGAAAATCATGTGGCGAGTGAGTGACCACAAAGGTCCATCAAAAACTAACTTATACTAAACCTAACATAATTTCAAAATCACACAAAACACTTCTACTGGCCCGCTACATTTCCGGTAATCCGCTAGATCCTACTTTTCCAACTCGACGACTGGACTCCGGTACTGTTACAAGTATGTACAAAACTGCTTTCTATTCTTCTGCATCCTTTTCCTTAGGAGGAATAATATCTTTTAACAAATCCAGGTATATTCGCTTCCGACTACTCCCCGAAGGAAACTCACTAGGGACTCTTGCTCCCCAACTTAGACCTACAGCGATATCGATTCCTTTGTCTACACTCCGGGTTCCGGCTACCAGAACTGTCGTAGACCAAAATGAGAGGATGAGGATGGTTATATAGAATATATAAGTAAGGAGTGGACATTGGTAAAAAATTTTGATTTGCAAGATGGCAAACTAATTATATTACCAATATTAACCCTACCTCACTATTGGATTAGTAGTAGATACATAATTTGGTTAAGAAAGATATTGTAAGATTCCTATTTTCCTAAAGATCCGGAACCGGATCCGCATCCGAGGAACGGAACAGGCGTCGAAAAATATACGGGGGCCGGAAGCAAACGCATCCGCACGCTACCGGAAGATTATCGGGACGGGAAGAGGAAATCCCGGATCCAACGGTAATCCCATACATCACGGAGGACCGTTTTAACGGCTAGTTTCCTCCGCGATGATTGCGGAAACGGCTACTTTTCCAACGGCTATGACTGCTAGGAAGGGATACGTAGGGGTTTGGTTCCTCAAACCTCATTGTGTCTTTGTGGTTTGGGAACGCTCTCAGAGCAAGGTCTGCCTTTAGAGGTGTGAGAGGATTGGATGATCTTACTTTCCGGATCTTGTCGTGGAAAGGAGGAGGATTGACTGGGAGTTGTGGCAAGAAAAGGCAGGAGTTTTGAGTGGTGAGTGTTTTGGAGAGTTCTGCAACCATGGTGAAGGCGGAAGCAAGCGGGTCATCTCCTTTCAAGATCAAGAGCATCTGTCCAGTGATTCCGAAAGATGACGGAGAGAGGAAGCAGTTGGAGGAGGATCTGGGCCAACTCGGGTGTGCGGGATTCCTCTACCGACCATGGAGCTTGAAGAGCGAGGAAATGATCCAGGAGCTGATGAAGGAGCAATCGAACGAATGGATCAAGACCGTCCGAGCTCTGCCCAGAAGGTGGACTGTGGACATCTGGAAGAGGGTCTACGACTTTCCTCGACCTGGAGAGGGGATGGCTTCGCGGGTACACAAGTTTGCGGAAGGTAAATTCTCTAATCCTCCTCACCCTAAGGATGGCTACGCAGTAGCAGATTGCAAGGTGGCAAGAGAAAGGAGGATGTTAAAATTTGTAGTACCGATCCTGTATCTGGAACGGCCAAACCGGGTCACGGTAACTTGGGCCAATACGATCTTCGAAGCGTTGAGTGGGGAAAAGAAAGTGTTTTGGGGAGGAATAGTGAAAGATCTGGTAGGGAAGATGGTGAATGCCCTAGGAAACGCAAAGGCCACCCCCATTGGGCCATTCTTCTTTCACCTGTATGACTTCCTAGGTACTCTGAAAACTTCAGAGAAGACCATGTACAAGGCCGCAACCACCCTAGTGAAACTTAATCTTACTCCACCCCGAGAGGAAGAGGAAGAAGAGAGAAAGGAGGGACCAGATGAGGGATCTGAGAGGGGATCCTCAGAGAGAAGGAAGGAGCCTTCCAAAAGGAGGACAGAGGTTGAGAGGGTTTTAGTCTCTTCTAAGAAGGGATCCAGAGAGAAGAGGAAAGTCTCATCGAAACCAGAAGTTCTGGAAGAGGATACTTTGGGGAGGATCATTTCGGACTTAGGGAGAGTCCGGGAGGAGCTTGACACGGAGAGAGGAGCAATGAGAAATGTATGTGGACTGCTTGGAGGGATCAATGTGTCAGAACTCGCGGAGAAAGTAGAAGGGTTGATCCGGGATAGTGAAAACTGGAAGTGGGAGACCCACATCAAGGAGTTGATTGAGAGGAATGCGGATCTCCAGTGGCAAATTGAGAAGGGTGAGGAAAAGAAGAGAGATGTAAAACGGCTTACCTCAGAGTTTAAGGGGGTCATTAGGAGAGTTGGGCCTTTGTTTCCAACACTGCGGATGTTGTAAACAAAGCCAAACTCTATGATGAGGGAATCCATGAGGCAGAACTGGAAGCCGCAGGTAAAGTTGTCTTAGTTTTGGCAGAGTATTCCGAGGAGATGGAGAGGTTCATGTTTGAAGTCCAAGACGTTCTTCACCAAGCAGAACGGTTTTCGGAATCCGGAATAAAGAGGAAGGATGAAGAGATGGAGCCAACCAAAAAGGATGCGCCCACAAAGACTCCAACAAAGACGCCAGCCAAGCGGGAAAGGCAGGAGGATGAGTTGACACCAACCTCTAAGGGTATGGAGGGGAGGAAAGAAGGATCAGTGCACGGATCCGGATCAAAGGATCGAATCCGGAAGTCGGAATCCGACTTAGGCACACCACAGAGTAAAGGCTCTCAACCCTCATCCGCCAAGAAGATTGTGAAGAAGGTTACTCCCGTCAGAGGAAGAGACGTGCCTCTAAGGAGTCAACAATCCGCGGAGGACGAGTCTCCAAGCCAATCCGAGCGGGAGGAAAGTCGGTCGAGATCCGGAGAAGAGGATTCGGAAGACACCGGATCAGAAGAGGAATCAGAACTTGAGCAAATCTCACCAGCAAAGTTCAAAGGGAGAACCTCAACACCGTCTAAGGGGAAGTCGCCCTTGAGTGGGAAACCGTCAGCTAGTAGGAAACAGCCAGCTAGGAAGGGGGCAACAAAGTTAGAGGAACCTTCTCCAAGGAAGGCTAGGAAATAGATAGGAAAGTTGTTAGGAAGTTTCTGGGAAGCAACCCTAGCATGGTCAGCCAAAAACTCAAGTTTTGATAGGTAGGAAGTAGCTTGGGAGGTGCTTTTCAGGTGCATACACTTGGACTGCACTTTCTGGATTTTTAGGATCTGAGATCCACATTTTGCGGATCGGATGGGGTTGGTAGGGAAGTCAACTTAGAAGGATAAGGAATGACACCTGTCATTCTCTTGTCCTTTAGTTTTATTCCTTGGGACCTTTGGGGTTCCCTAGAGTGTGTATTTATTTAGGGGGGCTGAAGTTAGTTTGAAGCCCTGGGGTGTTTTCTTATTTGTGTTTTTCAACACTTTGCGAATTGATTTCAGATTTCCACCTCATAAGTGCTGGCCTGAAAAGGGTAAGTTCTGTGTTGGTATGCCGTGCAATGCTAGAACCATTGTTTAGTGCGGGTAGCTAGTTTGCAGGTGTGGAGGAAGACAAGTAGCCCCCGGATTCTGTCCAGGATCTGATTTTGAGAGCTTTAAGGATTTGGTTAAGGAAAACTTTGTGTACTGAGAGGATATTTTATTTGCTAAAGTTCCTTGGGAGTCTTCTGAGTAGGATAGCCATTCTTAGGTTGGGTGAATTCTTCAGGAAGGAGAACGAATGCTAGTCGACGTCTGATGAGGTCCTGTTGGATCCGGAAGAGAGGAACAGGAAGGTAGTTAGGATCTCTCAGTTATCGGGTGCCGGATCACGCTCTTGGGGTCCTGTCCGGATAGGTCTGTCGTTGTAGTACTGGGAGGATAATAGGGGTTTCCTGAGTGACCTACTAGTCTGGATCAACATCCGGATTAGTTGTGAGGAAGTAACTATTTCCTATTTCTTTTTGGTATTTGTTGTTGTTATTCTAAGTGGATCTTCATTTCACTCTAAACACGTTTGAAGGGTAGGGTTTACGTTCCCTTCCTAAAACCAAAGAGCGGAACCCTCTTGGTAGAGGTAAAACTAACATTTTGTGAGTTACTGCAATCGGATAGAAATCCTCTTTCCGGTTCCGCATCCGTCTAAGTCGATCCGGATAGGGAGGGATAGAGGATTATGACCATTCTCCTTGTTTGATTACTGGTGATAGACTTGGAGTGGATGTAAGGGAATCAGAACATGGAGAAGAGAGGGTATTGAGACAAAGTTTCATGTTGCAAATATTTAGATCTGGTTTTGCTTGGGTTTGGTGTTTTCCGAATCCTGTTCCGGATATCTTGAGGAAACTAACGTTGAAATCCTGTGGGAACGATACATGAGTCATCTAAGGTGTTTTACATCAATTTAACACCTAAGGGTAGGATTTGTGCTTCCTTGTGCTATAACAAGAACTTCCGAACTGCCTTGGGAATCTCTCCGGTAAATTTCATGCGGGGAGAAGATTGAACAGACCGAGTCCCCCTTGTCTTCGGAGGAGTACCTGTAAGGTCTGTGACCGGATTCTCCTAAAGGAGGTCCTCACTTCCCTTAGGTACAATGGTACCCCAATCCACTCCTGTTTTTTCGGTTGGAGGTGATAGTTCTAGGAAAGGAGGTACCACCGACGACACCTCTGCAACAACTGTTTTCGGAAGAACAATTTCCTCCGAAACCGGCAATGTATGGGTAGGAGAGGAAGGAGAAGGGTCTATCGGATTTGGCTCTGCGGGTGCCAAACGCTCTACCAATTCCCGCATCTCTGCTTGCAATGCGTCCATCCTCCTCACCTACTCCAGTAGACACTTGACTATGAGCACCCGGCTTGAGCTTGTGGCTACGTCGAAGTTGGCTTCAAACAACCGGGCCTTGTTGATGTAGTCCGCCGGGATCTCCAAGGAGTTCCGGAGCTGGGTCACACTCCGGCTTAGTGCCTCCGTTTGTCGGCGGTGCTCTTCCTCCACGACTTTGGCCTTCTCTTGGGCCGTCCGCAACTCATTCTCCAACCGGGCGCAAGTGGACTCCGACCCTTGGGCCCGTTCCAACAAAGTTCGGTTCTCCACTCATAGAGCACCCACCTCCGTTACCATCTTCTTTTGGTCTTTGATCAGAAGGTTGTTTTATTTCTCAGCCGTCACTAGAGCGCCCGTCCTCCGGAAGATGGCGTTCCAGTCGGTCAGTGCCATCTTCCGGCACACCTATTTGAAGGTCTCCTCATAGTTGTGGAGAATCTTCATGATGTCGTCAGCCCACCACACGATGTACTGGGCTAGCTTCGTGATATCCTCGTAGGACGACCCTCCAGTTGGATCTTGGTCCTTTCTTCCTCCTCTTCTTCTGGAGGATTGGTCCGAGAGGGACCGGCTTCTGTCCAGTTCGGAACGTCTTCTGTCCGGTCCGGAGCGTCTTCCTCAGTTCGCTCTGGAGCAGAAGGATTCCCCGTTGGCATCTCTGGTGGAGTCACATTCCGCCAGGTCCGTTTCTTCAGAGGAGTGGACTACTCCTCGACATCCGGCCCGTCCCGATGAGAGGGTTCTTCTCCTCTATACTTTTGGAGCTAAATCAACTCCAGATAGGCTTGCTCCTCATTTTTTTTGAGCAAGGAATGGTGGGAGTATAAGTGGGAGACATAAGCCGAAAGAGGGCTCCCACCTTTCTTCCCCTACTGGAGAAAATACACGAGATCCCCTACCAGCTCAAAGATGATAAACGCCCAATCACTCGAGTGAATTACACTCACAGCTGTTATAGTGTACACAGTGCAATGTAATGAACTACATTACTAACCTTTATAGTTTATTGCCTATAATATAGTGTCACTGCCCCTACTTAAATGTAGTTGGAGATGTATAGAACAATTCATGGTGTACAAGTGAAAGGTCAATATGAAAGTTTACCTTTTGGTTCTGATATTTGATTTCTACTTATGTTCATCTTATTTTAATTCTTGTATGATATGAATATTGTTCGAGGAATTTTCTTCTCCGTTTTTGAATGAAATTAGACTTCTATAACTCTCATTTCGGTGGAATACTCTCATTTTAATGAATATTACGTTGCTATTGCATTGGCACTTCCAATAACTATACTATACGCTATGCAACCTTAGGATCAAACACTACTAGAAAATGGTGTCCAAGTCAACAAAAAATTAACAATTTTTTGTTGACTTGGGTACCGTATTGACCATTTTAACAATTTTTTTTTAATTTGAACAAGTTAACAAAATGGTCATTGAATTTTTGTTGATTCAAATAGTACAACGTCTCAATCAACAAAAAGTTAATACTTTTTTGTTACGAAGACATGCCTCTCACACATTAGTGATATAAGAGAGGTGACTTTGGTGACATAAGAGAGGAGAAGACAAGCTCTTTATACAAATGAGGTGATAAAAGGTCAAAACAAATCATATGGAATATGTGAATCATTCATAGTCTTAATTCACATGTCCATATGGTTTGTTCTACCTTCTGCCACCCCATTTCTATAAAGAGATTGTCTTTTCTACTCTTCTATCATCAAAATCACCTCTCTTCTATCATCGAAGTCACCTCTCTTCTATCACCAAAGTCTAAGTTCTAAAAACTTGTCTCTTGAATTAATTGTAAGATCTAACTTTCTTTTAATTAAATTGCAAAGTCTAATTTTTCGTCTTGTTTATGTGTCATTTTTGGCCTACATGGCAGTTTGTATTGGGATGGTTCTTGGCTTGCCATGTGGTAGCCATTCATTGAGCAAATTTTAAAATGAATTGATATCATTATTTTTCTGATTTGACCACCATAACAAAATGAACAACAGTTTTTTGTTAGGTACTGTCCAAGACAACGCGACCATAGATACAAACGCCCTCAACATTTTTTTTGTTGACATGGTCACTGTTTTTCTATTAGTGAAATCCAAGTATCCATTTCTAAAACTATATAGATATCGTGAGGATATGAGTAGAAAGAAAAGGAATTACTTTAGAATGTGTGTTGTTTTAATCATAATTTTTTAAATTTTAGCCAAAAATAAATGTGCCGCCAACTTTATTCTCTACCATTGTAAGCCATCTTGATATGGTCACCATCAAAGAAGTTCTTCTAACAAAGCATGCAATTGAGACATTTTGTGTAAGGCAATCCACTTTTTGTTTAAATATATCTTGGTCTATAATGATTTCATGTCTTAAATGCCTAATCAAGTGGCCAATATAGTTATGGAAGTAGCCTTCTAAGATATCCTAAGTAGCCTAAATATGACCTTCATTGGATGTGGAAATAACTTGTTGTTATGGTAGCTTTCAAAGAGTTGTGAGACTACTAAAACTTCTTCTCTCCAATTATTGCCTTGGCTCTATTGTCTTTTGCATATGAGTCTCCAAAGCATTGCACCTTACATACTCGATTAGCATATGTATCCACAGGGTTACATGGACGTCCGGATGTTCGGACGTCCGGACAGACGTCCAACGTCCGCGTCTGCCGGTTCCCAGACGTCCGCCGACATAGGACGTTCTGACTGTCCCCGTCCAACGGACGGGGATTCGGATGGGGTGGACGGGAAGTCGAACGAGGCGGACGAAGGAGATGGGAAGGTGGACGGGGCGGACGGGAAGGCGGATGGGGAGGCAGACGGGGAGGCGGATGGGGAGGCGGACGGGGAGGCGGACGGGAAGGCGGACGGGGCAGACGGGAAGGCGAGTCGGTGTGGGGTCGTCCGATTGGGGCATCGAGTGGAAAATGGGGTAAACTTTGGTGTAGGGGTAAACTTCAGTGTAGGGATGATTTGGTGCAGTCCATTTTTTTTTTAGGCATTTGGGCCTTTAATTGGCCCAAAAAAAATTGGTTGATGGTTCAAACAAATCCAATCATCCAAATAACCATAGGATGTTGTAACCCCTACATGCCCAAGCCTTGTTTTCAAATTTCAACTTCCTCTAATTTGCTCTAAATTGAACAAAGAGCCCACATTTTGGTAAGATGTATCAATTTTTTTGGAATTGTAACCATACAAATTCAAACTAGACTTGTTAGAGATTGCATAGGAAAAGAAAGCACAACAATATCACTTGTAGAGTGAAAGATTATAACATTTGACTATGATGGTGTTAAAATCGAAAAAAAAAGTTGAAGCCTTTTTGGCAAGGCAAATCTAAAATGTTGGGGACCCAAAGAATATGAGGTTAATGGGCCGAACTTGCACTACCCCAATCAATTTACGGCTTTACAAAATTTACTCTATAATTTTTTAATATAAATTTCCAATGTGAATTTTCCTCCAAGATCTACTGTATTTGAGGCTCATTTCCAAAAGCTCTTAACACAAAAGAAAAGTCAAGATTGCACAAGGTACCCTTGCATAAAATCTCTTTTCAAAAAATCATTGTCCTTTAATTGCAAGATCGGACTTCTGGAGCCAAAAGTAGACTTCAAAAAGAATTTCCCAAGATTATTAGCTTACTAAAATGATGAAAAATAGTTAAGTTTTACTGAACTTCAAAGTTTTGCAAACACCATATTTCATATTTTGGTGCCTCAAGC
This sequence comes from Climacium dendroides, assembly GCA_950106755.1. Lineage (NCBI taxonomy): Eukaryota > Viridiplantae > Streptophyta > Bryopsida > Hypnales > Climaciaceae > Climacium > Climacium dendroides. The sequence continues at coordinate 29,294,576 of OX467089.1, read as the reverse complement.
ATTTAGGGGGTAATTACTATTTTTTTTTAACATCTTCATGAAGCCGACAAACCTGTTGCATTAAAAAAATTAACAACATACCATTGATACCAAACAAAAAACCATGCTTCTAGAATCTAAAAGACAATTTACAATTATACATAATACATTGTCCAACTGAATATCTTCAACCATACATGGCAAATTGAACAATTGGAAGACCATACAATTTAAGACAAAAACTTCCCAATCTTGCAAATACCAACTTAAAAAATCACAATTTCCGTAATTGCAGGGTTTTAGACTTTTCTATGCAAAATTGCAAACCAACAATGACAAAAGATAGGGACAATTCACACACTTTAAAAATCATTATCAATTAAAATATCCTCGCCAATTACAAAGGCACATAAAAGTCCAACTACATTGGCATTCATTGGTCTTAAAAAATCAAAATGGTGCACATATGCTATGCAACTATGTAATTCGCATACATACTACTTGACATCTATGCATACTACCAGCCTATATAGTTATATAAACTATTCTTGAACTTCAATATGAACCACGGAAGTGTTCATCCGAAATAGGCCAGTTGAATGAAGTACTAAAACGGAAGATGACTTGTGCCAAAGTACTCTTTTTGTTCTGAACGTGCTTCAAGTAAGTATCAAACACCTGTACAAATTGTGGATGGAGGTACTTGACATGTGAGCTACTTGATTCACGCTGCAACTTGTGATACGCCTCCGACATGCACTGCCTATTGATCCGTTCAGCTAATTTAGCAACAACATACTGCTCGGATTGCATGGAAAGAGAAGGGATGTTTTGCACATCTGCATCTCTTCCGTGTACATAGGTAATAGTGGGATCCACCCACCACCTCATCTTTATAGCTTCGTTCTTTTCAGCTGTTGATGTGAATGTATACAACGACTTCATGGGCTCGCTCATCACTGTAGTCATCCCCCAATCACAAACTCCAATGTAAACCCGGGACTCATCTTTAGGAAAATGAAACATAATGTTGTCCGGAGAAATGTCGTTGTGGAGATGTCCAGCGGTGTGCACCGCATTCATGATGTGCAGTAATGCCCATGCAAGCTCCACGCGTTTGGCTCTAAATCGCTTCAGATTTTTAGTAGCAATGATTTCTTCTTCTGTTATACGCGGCTCATACAGCACTGGAAGGGCTATGTTGTCTGGATAGTCGTCATCCTAACGCATCATTTCACGCAATGTATCGCCGTTCCACCAGAATGAATATCCTTCATTCTTTTTGGAGTGCACTACAAAAAAACGTATCACTCCAGCATGCGGAATTCTCACTGCCATAGTCTTAGTATTGTGTTCCATCTTTGCAAAAGCAGGTCGTTCACCTTCTTCGAGAGACATCTTTGCTGCAAACTCCCATGATGGATGAATCTCCGCACATCCTTCTATTCGTACTCTCCGAATTGTAGCATAGCCACCTCGCATGATTTTGTTATTTACGAGAATCATCGTGGCCGTTTTTGGAAGGGCTATTAGAAGGCGACGTGTATTTTGTGCTTGGTCCATTCCAGACTTGCTCATCCACCAACCAATTGACCGTGCTCTATTCTGCCTCTTCGTAAATGGTTGGTACCTTTTGGTGAATAAATCCGCTTTCATAATAACATGCTCAAAGGCTGTATCACTTCCGCGTTTCTTCCTCCAATATTTATCCAAAATGACCGAGGCATTCCATAATGCATCATGCACCTTGCTGTCAAGAAATTTGGGGAAATTCTTCTTCTCCGTTTCATGAATCCACTGCAATACGTGCAAGGCATCCAACATCCTCTACTTCATATCCACGAAGAATTTATCGATGCAGTCCTCTTCATATCGCACATATTTAGTGTCAAGAGACACTGTAGTCTCTGTCTCATAAAACTTCACAATCAATTCGATTAAAAATACTTTGCAACTCTCCAAGGCATTCTCCCTTGTCCACTGAATAGAGGGGGCTTCTTCTTTTCCCTTCAGCTCTTTGGAAGCCTTCTTCGCCCTCGGCATGTTGATAAACCGGTAGAATAAATGATGAACGTCAAAGTTTTTAAAAAAATTTGGCAAGAGTTACCCCAAATATTAGACTCTTACCCACCCAAAGAAAGGAGCCAATGGAGATCAAACCACCAAGCTCTCCGCTCTCTCTGGCATGTAAGGGGGAAGGCAAAAGTGAGAGCGGACGGTCCGTCCGCTTCTCTTATATGAGGCGGACGGCCTCATTCTAGTCCTACAACGGACGGAGGTCGTCCGATCGGCCGCCCCGTTGGATCCGTCCGATTAGGTGGACGGATTGGCTATCCGCCTCTTCCTAGCCGTCCGATTGGATGGTTTAGGGTTGGCGGACCCCTCGTCCGGTCCGCACGGTCGGACAGAGGCCGTCCGATCGGGCGGACGGGGTGGCCGTCCGCCCCCTCTGGCCCGTCCGATCGGGCGGACAGACAGCTGTCTACGTGATCGGACGGTCTAGAGGGGGCGATTTTTAGATCGTCCGCTTCATTTCTACCGTCTCATTTTTAGGGTGATTTTTCCCTCTTTTCATTCAATAAGCTTTATGTAGGTCTTCTTGTTTGGGAGGAATTGGGCATTTGGGCATTTCAATGCCTAATAATTAAAAAAATAGACCCAAGGCTTCTTCTCAACTTCCTTAAATTTCTTGAAATTTTTACTTCTGAAGAAATGCCAATATTTTCATTACATTTATCATTTTTTTAGAATTTTAAGTTTTTAACCATACAAATTCAAACTAGACATGCTAGAGATCATGGAAAAAAAGAAAGCACAACAATATCCCTTATGGAGTTAAAAATTATAATGTTTACCTATGAGGGTGTTCAAATTGCAAAAAAGAGTTCAAATATTTCTTGCAAGTCAAACCTATGAACTTCGTGACACAAAAAATTGGAAGGCTTAATGTATATAAGCCCAATTACATTATTTAGGGCTAATCAAAATCCACAATACTATTATATAGTTCTTCCAAATGAATTTGGATTCTAATTTTTTCTCCAGAACTAATTGTATTTCAATCTCATTTCCAACTTCCAAGAGCAAGTAAAGAATACAGAAAGTCAACATTGCATTCGGTACCCTTGCACTAAATCTCAAAAAGAAAAAACACTATCAAGCATTTCTAAGATAAGATTTTTGGTACTACAACTAAACTACACAAAGAAGTTTTCAATAATATAAAGTACAAAAAATAACATACGTCTCTTGTATTCTTATATAGAAGGGGTATTCCATACATATTGTTTTCAATAGATGTGCATGTTCAAAGTTTTAAATAGTGACATCATTGACCAATGATGGTCACAAAAGTAGTCACAAAATACATTTAAACAATAATAGTAAATCCATAACCTCCGAATAAGTCAAAGACATCTTCTACTCTACCTTTAAATAGTTAAACTACATTATACTCTATTCTGAATCCGAACTAATATCGTCATTTTGACCTTGGGGTGTGGGACCGAAGCCACCAGATCGCCCATATCCGCCAGACCCTCCTCCTTGTCCATAATCAGAGAAGTATGGACCTCCAAATGGTGGAAGTAGAGGAGGTGATGCATTTGCCTTGGACCCTCTTGTCCCTCGTTCGCTTGAGCCGGTGTAGTATGAGCTTCTGCGAGGCCCATATGAGTCCGGCCCTCCCGTCCCCGGATAGAATTGCGACCCACCATATTGAGATCCACCGTAGTCCGTGAACCTTGTGCTTCCATGGCTTCTTCGTATGTTTTGGAAGTCATCGTGGGGGTCAGGGCTAAAACGTGAACTTCCTCCTCCATATTGCGGGCAACGCACATCACAATCATGACGAGGTAGTGACCATTGTTGACGCAGGCGACCTTGATCCAAAATACTATTTCTTGTTGCCTTTCGCAATTGATTTTGGAAGTCCAAGTCTTCGCGCTCTTCTCAATGTTCGTGCCTTTGTGGAAGTGGAGGTGGAGGTGGTAAGTCTTCTTTGTCATCATCATCATTGTCCTCTGCATCTGGCAATGGTTTCGGAGGAAATCCAAATTGACCACGATTAGACCACTTCGGCATGCAATCGCTTGGGCCAACCCAATTGGTGTCTATCACCGCTTTGTCACAGCTCAATTTGGTCTTCTTGTCCTTTGCAGGCACCGTATGCCAATCCACGTCTTTCTGGAGTACAATCTCCGCCCAAATCATTGCCATGGTGGAATAGTTCATGAGATTTGGTTTGGAAGCACCTAGACTGCAAGATGCCCAAATCTCCTCGTATCTCTGCTTGAAATGTTCACTCTTGCAAGTGTTCATGGGACCTTCCCACCGTCTCACTTGTCTCTCTAACATAGCCGTGTTATTTGCTGACCAGAGTTTTGCAATGTGTGACATTTTCACATACTCTCGGCACGTTGTGCAAGTCCATACTGCTTTGGGCTCGTATTGCCATCCCTCTTTAGCCACACAAAAGTGGTTGAAGTAGGCGTACCAATCCATGTCTTGTGATTTTTCCTTTGTACTCTTCTTGAGCGGATTGGGAAATCTTTTTGGAGCCATGGTAATCCTTCTTTTCCGCACCGAATGCAATGTTTGAGTGAGAAGTTTACAATTTCTATAATTGAGAAGGTGATGAAGAGAAAATAAAAAATTAAGTTAATTCATTCACAGTTGTTCACGCTCCAAGTCGGAAGGGGCTCACAAATACCAATTGGCGCTGAATCTGTCCACTCTACAAGGGAAACAACTGTGCGGAATGGGCCGTCCGTGCCCCTCTTCATACCGTCCGCCGATGCTGACATCACTGCCCGAATCCGACGGGCGGACGGGTCGACTGCCAGATCGGACGGGCAATATGCCCCGACGCGTCCAATCGCACAGCCTTAACGAACTACGGACAACTGCATCAGACGGAGCCCGCGGATGGACACTCCGACCTCGCGGCGGACGGACAGCAGGCGGCGGACGGTCGGACGGATAGCGGACGCACAACGAACGAGGCGGACAGGTAGACGGCGGACGAGCAGACAGCGGACGGCGGACGAGCGGACAGCGGACGGGCCATTTTTCTAGTACATTGAAGTTCATCACTTGGAATACCCTATGCTTAAGTCAGATTCGTTAAAAATTAATTAAAAAATAAAATAAATATGGCATGTAGTGAAATTCTTAGAATATATAATAGGACATAAGTTGAAATCTCAAAAAAAATTGATGAAAACAAATTGAAATCTCATAACAAATCCTAATTAAATGAATTAAAGCTTCCTAAATACTAAATAAGAAAGAAAATTATCTATGAGAATAGAGATTCAATTTCTTTTTTATTTGGCATTTTTCCAAATCTTTCTAAATTTTTAAATATCCAAGGCACAAAACTTTGGTGTGATCTATACTTTGAAGTCTAATAATACTTAACCAAGTTGCTATTCTTAGTAGTTTATATAATATATATATATATATATATATATATATATATATATATATTTTAAAGTCTATTTTAAATCTAATTTTAGCATCAAAAATCCAATTTTCAAAATGATTGATTATGATTTTTTTATTCAAGATTTTGTACAAGAGTGTCCATCACAAACTTGACTTTCATAGTGTTGAGGGCTTTTGGAAATGAGCCTCAAATACACTAAATCTTGGAGAAAAAAACACATTAAAGATTCATTTAAAAAATTGTAGAGTAGATTTTGAAATGCATATTAGACCCTTTATCCTCATATTTTTTTGGTGACTTGATTTCTTTCATATTTTTTAGATCTTTCTGTAATTAGTTATGAATTTTTTTAAGTTGAAAGGCAACGGTCATTAAAAGTGACCATGTCCTAAAATGTGCTAGTACATTCACTAAAGCAAAATGTACCTCTCCGTCATGATCACTCTTAGAGTACGGGTGTTTTTAGAGCAACTCCCTTATGGATTTACTTTATTTAATTTTAAAGGAAAATCATCTAAGTGACTACAATAAAGTACCTATGTTTTAGCATTAAACATGTTGATTACAAATGCATATTCTATATAAGAGGAAAACCAAAATATTAAATTTCTTTTTTATTTTTAAGTAATAAATAAATAAACTTCTTTTTGTATTTTAGAAATAAAATATATAGAAACAAAAAGAAAAATGAAAAAAAGAGAAAAATCTTTGTTTTTAATTAAAAAAGAAATAAAAGATAAACATGCATATTTTTATATTTTTTTTAATTGAGCCTTAAGAAAATTGAAGAGTACATGAATTGAAAATCCGGCCCTAGAATCCGGCCCAAGGGGTTTAGATTAAGTAGGGCCGGATGGAAAAACTGGGGCCGGATTGAAGAACGGACCGAAGACAAATCCGGACGGCCTTCCATCCGGCCTTAGGCACAGTATAAACCCAGCCTTAGATAAAAGAAGAACTTATACAAATGGAAACTAAATATGTTTTATTGCTTCACGTTTCAAATTCTCTAGGAAACAAAACAAAACAAAACAAAACAAAAAACAAAAAAACACACCCAAAAACATATATTTTATGGATTAGAAGATTATAATGCTTTTTTCATTACGACAGGGTTTTACAGTTCTACTAATTCCAGAAATGTTGTGAAGTCTTACACTCTTTGTATACCCTTACTTTTAAAACAATCCTAATAAAAAAAGGGCATTACAAAATATAGTACAAACATGGCGTTGAAGTATGTGACATGCATAAGTTATATACATTTTTGGCTTCTCCATAAGTCCATATGTACAAAACACTTTGAAGTCAATGGAAATTGTCCATGAGGTTCAAAACCAAAACCAAAACCAAACACCTTCAAGTAATTGTTGTGATTGTAGCACCATCTCAATTCGGTCAATTGTAAATTATAACGTTTCACTTCATCACTAATATTGATCATGTTCTTGTTTTTTTCTTTCCCTTTGAAATATCCTACATAATGAAAAAATAAATAAAAAAATAATATCCTTTATGTCTAGTTAAAATTTGTATGCATACAATTTCAAATGAATATTACAAATTTACAATTTGCTCAAAACAATGGCGTAATCTGAAATGTAGGAGACTAAGAGTTGAGGGTTTTAGGGTTTAGGGTCTCACTGTAAACTTCAAAGAACTCTAAATGATTATTTAAAATCTGATTATAATTTGTCTATTTTTGATTTTCTGGGTTAATGACAAAAGCATAGGATGCTGAAACTTTAATTGACCCAAAAAATCTAACAGTAAGTAAAGGCAGACGATAAGAATCCTAGGTTTCATGCCAAATTGGAAAAAATTTGGACGCCTCGAAATACTAGGCGACGGACTAGGCAGACGGGGCGGACAGGGTAGTCGGACGCAATCAGGTCGTCCGCCTGTCCGCTTCGGCGGCGGATGGGGCAGGTTCGTCCGCCCGTCCGCCAGGCGGACGCGGTCGGCCCGGCCGGCCGGCTGATTCGGTGGCAGACGGGGAAGCTCCGTCCGCCCGTCCGCCGGCTCGGGCCACATCCACGTGGTCCAGGACAGGTCCGGTCCCAGGCCTCTTTTAGGTCTGGGAGCGGACGGGTATATTGGCGGACGGCCAACTTAGATTTCCTCACTTTCACTTTTCCATTTGGGAATCATTGCCATTTTGGATGTGCTACTATTGCTTCACGCGCTAGTTGCTCCTATGTGGTGAAGAGTGGGGGTCATATTTTGATCATACTACATTGGATTTTGTTCCTTGGTTACTTACATACGTTTGGAGACATTGAAGCACATTATATATTTTGAGAGAACGGAGATTATATATTGGAAATTTCTATTCTAAAATTGCAAGTGAGTACTCGACACTCAAGTAGTCATAGCGGGGGCTCGTAGTGCTGCAGGTGAAGGCAAGAAGATGTCAAAACCGAAGGGCGTTGGTCATGAGCTACGGTTTGACATTTTGGATGACGTCAACATCATGGCTGAGACAGGTTGGGAGAAAGAGGATGTGGAGTATTGGACCTCTAAATTGTGCTACAAATACGTGAAAATGTATCACATTGGGAAGTTGTGGCCTCGAGAGTGTCACCCTCTTCACACCCGTGAATATTGTTTTAAACCATTGAATTGCCTCAATGAACATTTTGTGTACCGTTCGATGGAGGTGTAGAAGGCCCTATTTCCGGAGAAGGCTATGAACAAGGGCAAAATTAACTACAGCTTGGCAGGCATGGTTTACGCTGAATTCATACTAGGCCGTCAGGTGGATTGGAGTACGTATCCTACGGTAGCAACATTGCCACTTGCGATTGGCAAACATCAGAAACATATCCTTGATATGTTTGTTCCGAAGGCGCAACTTCTTGAAGCAAGTGAAAAAAAGAAAGCATTAGAGGACGCTGTGGAATCAATTCAGATCCCTCTTGAAATCCAAGTGCGTCGTACGGAAGTGGTGAATGGAAAGAAACTGGCGGTAGAACCGACTTGTATGGGGGACCCCACAAAAGGAAGCACTTCTCTTGTGGACGGTGTGGAGGGAGAGGTCTTTTTGACTCCACCGACGGATTTGAACCCTATACAAAACGTATTAGAAGGGGTGCCAGAAAGCAACGTTGCAATGAAGCTGCCTCGGCCAACAGAACATGGATCTACATCGATGTCACAGAAGTACTAAGAAGAGGATCCTATAAAAGACATTGAAGATACAGAAGACATTCAAGACGTGAAGGAGGCTCACGCTTGTATTGACCGGTTTTTAGTAAACACAGCACAAGACATCATGTTCTATGTCCCTCCGTCTCCTAAATCGAGGAGAAGACCAAGCCTACTATCCAAACCTGAAAATGCAATTCGGACTTCACCAAACCAAAATGAAGAGCATCCAACTCAATCGATAGATGTAAGGATGGACTCTCAGAACGAGGCTGCTGTGAACAACGACGAAGAGACCTCGATTATCCAAGATCATCCATTGCTAGCTTTGTTGGGCCAGAGGATCTCAAGACTCTACAAAAGATGCCTCCACTAGAAGAGATGGAGAACTTGTTGCAGTGTTTCCTCCGATGGAATCAATTTGAAATTCACCGAGAAGCAACAAAGGGCGGAAATGAAGGGAGCACTATAAACGAAGGTGGCCTTGCAAATGTAGGAGGAAATCCTAATGAAGGTGGCACTACAAATGAAGGACGCAGCTCCACTTCAGGCAATTCAACAGCAGGATTTGGCGAGATATTTAGAACAGTGTATTCTCTATCATGTACAACTAGAGTTGTGGCTGTATTGACGCCTACTCTTGCGCAAATAACTGATACATTTACGAAAATGACACCATCCGTTCTTCATGGTGCTTTGGCTTTCAGAAGGTTTGTCGAGTTTGCGGACAAACTACAAGACGAGAAGTTGGAAGACCTTAAGCATAAATTTTTTTTGGAACAACAGAACTTGAAGTTGAAGGAGGTGTGTTACTCCAAAGAAGATCATGATGACCTCAAGGCAAAGTTTGAGTGTGGGAATGTGATCCCACATGCTAGACCCATAATACTAGCATATGACGGAAAAATTCAAAAATTATCTCCTTAAAAAGGAAAGTTTTTGAGTTCTCCTAGGAAATTAGGTTAATTTAGGAAAAATCGGATTTCCGGATCCGGTAAAATTTCATTAGGGCTAAAAACCTAATTCCGGAACCCTAGAAAGTTCCGGAAATCGAATGACGGCGCCGGCCCTAAAAAATGGAAACCGGATCCATACTAGGGATAGGATTTTGCTGCCAAAACCGGTCCCGTACATTCATCCGACTAAACCGGCTACTTGGCCAGAATAAGAAGAGGACTATAGCCGGCAGTGGGCACGAGTATCTCTTTGTTTTTCTTCCACCAGTGTTTTCTGTCTTCCTAGCTTTGTGAGAATTCCGATAGATTGAGGGACTGTGTGAGTTGCGATCGTGTAGGGGTTACCGGAGTGAAAGTTTGTGAGTAGGAGAGTTAGGGAGAGATTGTGTGAGGGTTGTTTGTGAGCCCGATGACTTCCAGGGCAAGCCGGCGGAAGCTGAAGGATCTGCCCAAGAACTCGGAAGACGAGATGCCGCCACCGGTGCCCCGACCGAGGACCATTCCGGTGATGAAGGTGGTTCCGGAGGTTCCGACTGAGGAGGACCGGCCGATGCGCCTGCGGGAGAACCTCAACAACATGGGGTGTGATGGGCTCCTAGAGGTGCCGTGGGGGATCCGGGAGGAGAGTCTGGTGTTTGACATACTTCGTTCGGAAAGTGGCATCTTGGATACCACCCTCCGGACAAAGCCAAACCTATGGACGGTTAACACATGGAGGGCCATCTACAAGTTCCGGAAGGCGCCGGACAAGGTTATAGAGAAGAATCAGGAGGTGATGGAGGGCGAATTCCAGGCGCCTGCCAACCCGAAGGAAGGTCACTAGGTTTCCAACCTGGTGAATCCGGAGTACCGGGATGTGATAGCATTTCTTAATCCTATCCTCCATCCCACCAAGCCGCAGCGAGTAGTAGCGAAGGTGGCCTCCGCCATCTTGGGGAGCCTCCAGGGTAAAATGATGATGGATTGGACAACCATCATCCATGAGTTAATCGGGGACCTGGTGCGTTCCCTCCGGTCCAAGAAGAAGGGTCAGAGTCCCCTTCCGGTGTATCTGTCCCATCCATACGCTCATCACTCTCTGCTCAAGGCAAACAAAGAGAGCGCCTATCAGGAGCTAGTTCAGCTCCAACAGTACGGGGGAGAAGAACCCTCGCCTCGAGACGAACCGGACGATGAGGAGACGGAGGACGAGCAGTCGACCACTCCTCTAAAGAAGAGGCAACGGCGGAATAGGACGCCGCCGGTGAATACATCAGAAGATCCTCCCGCACTGGAGCCATAGGAAGAAGTAGTTCAGGAGCAGAAGACGGAGACCAGACCAGCCCCGGAAGAAGTCTGACCTTCCATGCAACTGGTTGGGCCAGTGCGACCGCACGTTGTTGCCACTCAGGCCGAGGCCGGACCCTCCCGGACTAGGATGATGGAGGTAGAGGAGAGAGACACGACCACCATGCAACTAGAAGGGACGCCATTAGAGGACATACAAGAGATGGCTCAGCACCTGGTGTGGCGGGCGGATGACCTCACTAGGATCTGCGAGAACTACGAGGGGGCTCTCAAATAGGTGTGCCGGAAGATGTCACTAACTGATCAGAATGCCATCTTCCGGAGGACGGATGCTTTGGTGGCGGCGGAGCAGCAAAACGGCCTCTCATAGAAGAACGAAAGAAGCAGGTGACGGAGCTGGGAACGTTACGCGTAGAGAACCGGATGTTGCGGGACCAAGTCCGGGACTCAGAATCCAAATGTGTGGATTTGGAGAGCACTCTCCGCACAGCCCAAGAAACGGTCTGGCTCACAGAAGAGGACCACCGCCGACAGATAGCGGCATTGTGTCAAGGTATAGTTTAGCTCCGGAGCTCTTTGGACGTATCGGCGGATTGTATCAACAAAGCCCGGTTGTTTGAAGCCAACCTCGATGCAACCACCAACTCAAGCCGGGTTTACATCGTCAAGTGCTTGTTAGAGCAGGCGAGACAGATGGATGCATCTCGGGCAGAGATGAAGGAGATGATGGAGTATTTGGCTCCCACTGAGTCGGATCCGGTACCTTAGTCTTCCCCCTCCGCGCAAACTTTGGTGGTTCCGGAAGGCAACAATCCGGAACCTATGGTTACTGAAGTATCACCGGTGGTACCGATGAATCCGGAACTTTCACCACCAGCCGAAAGGCCAGAAGGAGTGGACTAGGGAGCCGTGGTACCTCAAGGAAGCGAAGATCTACTTCCGGTGACTCCAACCATCGACTTGACGGGTACTTCTCCGGAAGCTCACACTAGTCGGACAGTACAGTCTTCTCCTCGTCATAAGAAGACCCAGAAGGATTCCCGGTGGAGTCCGGAAGTTCCGGTAGTTGGGACCCGGAGTATAGACAGGGACCCCAATATCGTGGAGGTCCAAAGATGGGGACAAAGGGGTCCAAATCTGTTTTCTCCAGAGAGTGGCCGGAAGGAGGTGAAGCTGGATTTACTGAAGGACTATGTTCTTTCCAAGGATCCGGATTCCAAGGAATAGTGTGCAGTAGTGTAGTATAGCGGTAATATCGGAGTCCGGACGTCAAAGTTGGAAAAATAGGATCTGGAATTTACCGGAAATCTAGCGGGCCAGTAAAAATGTTTTGTAGGATTTTTAGGATGATGTTAGTCTTAGTACAAGTAGGAGTTTTGATGGCCTTTCTGGTCATTCGCATCCATTCCATAGTTCTAGCATTGTACCTTTTTGAGATTAATTTCAAGTATTTAGAGTATTCATTCTCTTATCCTTTTGTATGTGATACATGTTTGTGGGAGGTGTAGGTCCACTCTTACGTTTCCGGAACTGAGAACTTACCTTGTGTAGCAAGAGTCGATTTCGTGAGAGTATTCGGATGTACTAACTTGAGGGGGAGATCAACCGGATGGTTCCGGCAGTAGTATTAGTGTAGTACTACTCGGATGCCGGTATAGCCTGCGTGTAGGATACAGCCTTAGGTGAAAGGGGTATCTGAGAGGTTGCTAGCAACTTTCGTGTACGGAAGTGTTGCAAGACGTGCCCAAATTCCGGATTGCCGGAATTCCCCGTAGAACAGAGTTAAAGCCCCGGCGCAAGCCCAAGAGAGTATAAGGAAACCCACCCGATCGACAGGAGGCTCAGTGCCCGGTTAAGGTTAGAATGTCGTTGTAGTCCTTGACCGTCCCTGCGTGACCTAATCCGGAAAGCCTTCCAGATTTGTAAGGTGACGGAACACGAGGACACTTCCGGTCCCTGAAGAGTTAGGTTAGTACTAGTAGGAGAGAGAGAAAGAGAGAAAGAGAGCGTATTTTCGGACACGGTAAGCATCCGGACGATGGATCTGGCCACTCGTCATCCAAACCCAGGGATCCCGGAAGGGGCACTGAATGGTTTCCGGATTCTTCCGGAACCCATACGGCACTAGTGGCCGGACCCGACCTATAGTCCGGAGTAGTCTGACGGAGAGAAAGTGAATGCTTAGATTGGGTTATCCTAAATATCTGTAATCCTCAAGTCCTCGTGGGAACGATTCCAGAGTAGTTTACTCTAAGTGGGCCTTTGGTGTAAATTAAGGGCTAACTGGAGGAATACTGGTCCGACTAATCGCTACAATGAGATATTGGAGAGCCAATACAACACGTTGTATTGGAAGCAGACCCCAAACTCGAAGCCCTTGGGTGATGACTATAAGAGTGTTAAGAAAGATAACAAGACTTTGAAGTGAACGAATGAGAATTTGAAGGCCACGAATGAGAATCTCAAGGCTATGAATGAGAAGTTGGTGTTGGAGTTGAAGACATGCAAAGAGATGTTAGAAGAGCATCGCAAAACATTGTGGATATTACAGAACGAGAAGACAGGTCAACAATCGCCTGGCGGAACAGGGCTATTAGAGGCAAGTGAACCAACACAAGAGAGCGATCAACTATCTCTTCCTCTTGATGAGGGCAAAGCTGAGGATGGGACCGTAGAACTCCGACAGCGCATTCCGAGTCCTAAATCCATAGTTTTCCCCTCATTTGAAGATGCTTCCATGTAGTCACAAAATCTTGAAGTTGAAGAGTTAAGGCATCAATTGGACTTGGCAGTTCGAGGAATGAATGAGGCCGAATCAACAATGAAACGAATGATGCAAGTAGGGGTACTAAGTGAAATCCTTCCAATGGAAAATGCGGATTTACGGTGGATGGTGTGGGCGCGGCAACTATAAGATCATTCCTCTATATCATCCAGACTCATGAACGGGCTCTTGAGGTATGAATTGCAATCGGACACAGCATACGAGAATGTCAAGAGTTCTTATGAGCGTTTTGTGGAGAAGTTGGAGGAGGAAAGAAAGGACCCTAATTTAAAACTTACGGTTTGGGGGAACATGGATGGGATGTATGAGCAGCTAAACCACGGAAAGACCTATGATACGAAGAACATTGATTGGGCTTTGGAAGCAGAGGAAGGATGGGTCCTTTATGGCACATTGTCACTTCCCATCCAGCAACATGAGAAGGAGCTTGTGCTAGGAAGTTTTCCAAATATTCCCATCTTGGAGGGTCTTTGTTCTCTTTGCCAAGGTTGTTTTGGGCCCGAAGGAGCTATAGCATTGGGACAGTGTCGCCATACATTCCATGTGTTTTGCATTCAAAGATCAACGGAATTTCAACACCGTTGTCCCGAGTGTCGTATTCCTCTGAGTCCAAGGTTGTATGAAATGCTAGGGATTTTGCACCGTATGCCTACGGGGCACGAATACAATCGATGGAACCTTCCACTTGACCAAGAGCCATACAAATTTCAGAACTATTTACATTGGGGAAAACCAATGAAGTGGGATGCTTGATCACAAATATATGAGCTATGCGATGGCCCATTTCCCACCAAAGATAAATTTTTTTGGATGACGTTTGACGTGGAGGTTGAGTTGTGTGCCTTTGAGATTAAGAACAGCGAGGCTCGAGAGTTGTTCTGTCGCAGCATGGGCAGACATTGGAACACACAACACCAAAAGTTCTTTCGAATTCCCAAGAAGGAATGGAGGAGAGAGGGTCCAAATGACCTCTTGGTGGAGGTTGAGTGCGATCCAAAGGTCATAAAGCAATTTGAGAGATACAATACGGATTTGATAGGGCGGGCCCTCATTTTGTCGAAGTTGGAAGAAGCAGCAAGAGTTTGTTCTATGGTGGACCTAAACGGTAAATCATCTACAGAGCATAAGATGGAAGACGTTGCAAGGGCATTTGACATGAACATGAAGGACATTATAACCAAGTGGAGGAAGTATCTAGGAGAGGGAGGCAAACAAGCTTGGATGATGAAAAGCAAGGATGAAATGATAAAACAGCTGATGGATGACATAGATTGTGCTGTGAGGGCTTTGAGGGTCCACGAAGTGAAGCTGTCTCCGAAGAAAAAGAATAAACGGAAGATTGAAGAGGAGGATGACCACTCTCCGGAAACCAAACGACAATTTGAGAGGGTTGACATGCAGGTATAAGTTAGCCGCGAAGGGAGAAGCCATGGAAGTAGTCCGCAACCGGTGCCTCGTCGAACAAGTAGAAGACTCATGGCGAGGGAGGGGACATTTCGTGATGCCGAAGAAGATAATAGTGTGTTGAAGTAATTGTGAAATATTTAATTTCCTATGTAGTCGTATTTTAATGGCATTCAGGATATAATTATGTAGTGTGGGCTTCATTTTTTTTTATGACTAGTAGTATTGTACGTGGCCCACCATGTCCATCATGAATTTTTTGTATTGCATATACATGTAGGCAAGAAAAACATGTTGCAAGTAATTATTTGTTTTTTTGAATATATATATTATGTTTTTATCATAAAATTCATTTTCTTGGACTAAGTTTTATTGAAATGTACATGTTATGCCCAATTTTTAGTGAATTGTGTCTTTGATTGAGTATTTTGTTGTAGCACTTTACACTTGTTTTCTACTACTTTGGTAATCTAGTTATCCCTAGGATGGAATGCAACCAACTGAACCAAGAGCCCAAAAGTCTGAAGTAAAGAAGTAACTAAGTAAAATTAGCCACCCTAAAAGGCTAAAATCACCCTGTCCGCTCGACCGCCCGTCTGACCCGTCCGACCGCCTGCCCGTCCATTTGTCCAACCTGTCCGTCCGCCTCGACCGCCCATCCATCCACCCACCCTGTCCGCCCACCCCGTCCGCCGGGTTTTATGACCGTTGGCACTAATATTCAACGGTTACTTCTAAGGCATAGAACATTCAACAAGTTAGGAGTATAAGAACAAGGAAGAAGGCATTTACAAGCACTTCTGAAAATCTAAACGCTCAGATTTTCAAGGGCTAGGAGCTGCAATGTTTGTGTCTCTTGCTTGGTAATGCATAGTTCAGTGGACAGGGGGGCTTTGGTTTCCAAGGCTTTGCTTACAGACTATATTTGATACATGTGACATGGTGATTTGAACCTAAACATTTGGAACTGAAGACAAGATTGGAACTTGAACTTGAACTTGAACGGAGCTTTCCACAATGAGTAAGGATTTTTCCGATCGGTATGTTGTTCCATCAAGCGGTAAAGTGCAGTGTAAGGCATGTAACTTGGTGTTTGCAAATCGGAAGTGTCGCATGTTGAACCACCTTGGATATGAAGGCAAAGATAGTGTTCGCGATAGGAGGGTAAGCATATATCCAAAATTGACTTCGTCAATTCGAACTCTTTTTGTCGGTTGTAATGGGTTATTTCCACGAAGATCGGCCCTTGACAATGTAGATGGTGAAAACATAGGGAGGATTGCAAGCAATGCCTCAAATGGAAGGGATTTTTCACGTTCAACATAAGAGGACTTGTGTACAGCGCCGTCTGAAATTCATCGTGCGTCTTCAAGGGTACATCAAAGTGTGGAAACATCAAGTGAACAATGTCCAACTCCACCCTCTTCCATCAATCGGCCCCGAAGACAAAGTGGGCTAGTAGATGGGTTTGAACAAGCTGATAGACACAATTTGAATGCGCTGTGGGCCAATTTCTTCTATTCAGCCAACATACCATTTGCAGTAGCTCAAAGTGAGGCCTTCAAAGAAGCAGTGAAGAAAACAGCTAAGTTTGGTAAGCCATACAGCCCACCATCGTACGACGCTCTACGAACCAAATTACTAGAAGAAGCGAAAGAAGATGTCAAGCTAAAGTTGCATAAGAGGACTAAGGATAGTATCAGAAAGTTTGGAGCAACCTTGTCTATTGATGGATGGAGTTCGGTTACAAATCGGCCATTGGTGAATTGCATGCTTGTATCTTTTGTAGGGGAGTAATTTTTGGGATCGGTGGATATAAGTGGGTTCGTAAAAAACGCAGAGTACTTGGCCTCTATTTTGGATAAATTCATATAGGAGGTGGGTCCGCATAATGTGGTGCAAATAACAACGGATGTAGTGATTAGTCAGACCAGTATTCCTCCAGTTAGCCCTTAATTTACACCAAAGGCCTTCTTAGAGTAAACCGCTCCGGAATCGTTCCCACGAGGACTTGCGGATTACAGATTTATAGGCTATTCCAATCTAAGCATTCATTTTTCTCTCCGTCAGACTACTCCGAACTTTAGGTCCGGTCTGGACTCTAGTGCCGGATGGGTTCCGGAAGAATCCGGAAACCGTTCAGTGTCCCTTCCAGGATCCCTGGGTTTGGATGACGAGTAGCCAAATCCACCATCCGGATGCTTACCGTGTCCGGAAACACGCTTTCTTTCACTTTCTCTCTCTCTAATACTAACACTAACCTAACTCTTCAGGAACCGGAAGTGTCCTCCTATTCTGTCGCCTCACAAATCCGGAAGGCCTTCTAGATTAGGTCACACAAGGACGGTCAAGAACTACAACGACATTCTAACCTTTAACTGAGCACTGAGCCTCTTGTCGATCGGGTGGTTTTTCTTGTACTCTCTTGGGCTTGCACCGGGGCTTTGACTCTGTTCTACGGGGAATTCCGGCAATTCGGAATTCGGGCACGTCCGGCAATACTTCTGTACACGGAAATTACTAGCAGCCTCTCAGATACCCCTTTCACCTAAGGCTGTATTCTACACGCAGGCTATACCGGCATCCGAGCAGTACTACACTAACCCTACTGCCGGAACCATCCGGTTGATCTCCCCGTCAAGTTAGTACATCCGGATACTCTCATGAAATCGACTCTTGCCACACAAGGTAAGTTCTCAGTTCCGGAAACGCAAGAACAGACCCACATCTCCCACAAACATAGACCGTATACAAGAAAGATAAAAGATTGGATATTCCAAACACTTTAGAATTAAGCTCAGAAAAAGGTACAATGCTGAAACTATGAGCTGGTTGTGAATGACCAGACAGGCCATCAAAACTCCTACTTATACTAAGACTAACATCATCCTAAAAATCCTACAAAACATTCCTACTGGTCTGCTAGATTTCCGGAAAATCCCAGATCCTATTTTTCCGGCTTTGACGGCCGGATTCTAATATTGCCGCTATACTACACTACTGCATACTATTCTTTGGAATCCGGATCTTTGGGATCCGGATCTTTGGGAGGGACATAGTCCTTCAGAAGATCCAACTTTACCTCCTTCCGTCTACTTTCCGGAGAAAACAGGTTCGGATCCCTTTGGCCCTATCTTTAGACTTCCACGATACTGGTGTCCCTGTCTACACTTCGGGTCCCGACTACCTGATCGTCCGGACTCCCCCGGGAATCCTTCTAGGTCTTCTTATGACGCGGAGAAGACTGTACCATCCGGCTGGCATGAGCTTCCGGAGAAGCACCTGTCAAGTCGATGGTCGGAGTCACCGGAAGTAGGTCTTCGCTTCCCTGAGGTACCACGGCTCCTCAGTCCACTCCTTCTGGCCTTCCGGCTGGTGGTGAAAGTTCCGGATTCACCGGTACCACCGGTAAGACCTCCGTAACCATAGGTTCCGGATTGCTTCTTTTCGGAACCACCAAAGTTTGCGTTGATAGGGGAGACTGAGGTGCCGAATCCGACTCAGTGGGAGTAAAATACTCCATCATCTCCCTCATCACGGCTTGGGATGTATTCATCCGTTTCGCCTGCTCTAGCAAGCATTTGACGATAGGAACCCGGCTTGAGCTGGCGGCCGCATCGAGGTTGGCTTCAAACAGCCGGGCGTTGTTGATATAATCCGCCGGTACGTCCAAAGAGCTCCGGAGCTGAACTACCCCTTGGCACAATGCCGCTATTTGCCGGCGATGGTCCTCTTCTATAAGCCGGGCCGTCTTGTGGGCTGTGCGGAGAGTGCTCTCCAAATCCACACATCTGGATTCTGAGTCCCGGACTTGGTCTCGCAACATCCGGTTCTCTACGCGCAACGTCCCCAGCTCCGTCACCAAATTCTTCCGATCTTCTATGAGGAAGCCGTTTTGCTGCTCCGCTGCCACCAATGCATCCGTCCTCCGGAAGATGGCATTCCGGTCTGTTAGTGCCATCTTCCGGCACACCCGTTTGAGAGCTCCATCGTAGTTCTCGCAGATCTGGGTGAGGTCATCTGCCCGCCACACCAGGTGCTGAGCCATCTCTTGGATGTCTTCTAAGGGCGTCCCTCCCAATCGCATGGTGGTCCTGTCTCTCTCCTCTACCTCTATCATATTGGTTCGGGAGGGTCCGGCCTCGACCTGAGTGTCCACAGTGTGCGGTCGTACCGGCCCTACCAGTTGCACGGTCGGACTTCTTTCGGAATAGGTCCGGTCTTCATCTTCACCTCCTGAACTTCTTCCTGTGGTTCCGGTGCGGGAGGCTCCTCTAACGGATTTACCGGCAGCGTCCTATTCCGCCTTTTCCTCTTCTTTAGCGGAGAGACCGGCTCCTTTTCTTCTGTCTTCTCATCGTCCAGTCCATCTCGAGGCAAGGGCTCTTCTCTCCCGTACTGCTGGAGCTGGACTAGGTCTTGATATGCACTCTCTTCGTTTGCCTTGAGCAGAGAATGATGAGCATATAGATGAAACAGATATGCCGGAAGAGGACTCTGACTCTTCTTTCCGGACTGGAGGGAACGCACTAGGTCCCCAACTAACTCATAGATGATGGCTGCCCAATCCATCATCATTTTTCCCTAGAGGCTCCCCAAGATGGTGGAGGCCACCTTCGCTACTACTCGCCGCGGCTTGGTGGGATGGAGAATAGGGTTAAGAAACGCTATCACATCCCGATACTCCGGGTTCACCAAGTTGGAAACTTGGTGACCTTCCTTCGGGTTGGCGGGCGCCTGGAATTCGCCCTCCATCACCTCCTGGTTCTTCTCCATAACCTTGTCCGGCACCTCCCGGAACTTGTAGACGGCCCTCCATGTGTTAACCGTCCATAGGTCTGGCTTCGCCCGGATGGTGGTATCCAAGATACCACTTTCCGGACGAAGTATGTCCGAAACCAGACTCTCCTCCAAAATCCCCCACGGCACCTCCAGAAGCCCATCACACCCCATGTTGTTGAGGTTCTCTCGTAGGCGCATCAGTCGGTCCTCCTCAGTCGGAACCTCCGGAACCACCTTCATCACCAGAATGGTCCTCGGCCGGGGCGCCGGTGGCGGCATCTCGTCCTCCGAGTCCTCAGACAGATCCTTCAACTTCCGCCGGCTTGCCCTAGAAATCATCGTGCTCACGAACAACCCTCACACAATCTCTCCCTAACTCTCTGCTCACAAACTTTCACTCCGATAACCCCTGCACGATCGCAACTCACATAGTCCCTCAATCTACCGGAATTCTAACAAAGCTAGGAAGACGGAATACGCCGGCGGGAGAACAAACAAAGAGGTACGCGTGCCCACTGCCGGCTACAGTCCCCCTCTTATACTGGTCCGATGTACGGGACAGGTTTGGGCGGCAAAAATCTATCTCTAGTACAGATCCGGTTTCCGGTTTTTAGGGTCGGCGCCGTCATCCGATTTCCGGAACTTTTCTAAGGTTCCGGAATTAGGTTTTTAGCCCTAATGAAATTTTTCCGGATCCGAAAATCCGGTTTTTCTAAATTGGCCTAACTTCCTAGGAGAACTCAAAAACTTTCCTTTTGAAGGAAACAATTTTTGAATTTTTCCGTCATATGCTAGTATTATGGGTCTAGCATGTGGAATCGCATTCCCACAACGGACAATGCTCCTGTAAACCCTCGAGCATGTAGAATCATAAAAGACAAGTATCCTCACATTTCTTTTCAAGGTTGTGTGGTGCACGCCTTGAATTTGTTGCTAAAAGATTGGGGGAAGGAAGCATGGATGGCGGATGTCGTGGCCAAAGCTCGTATCGTTCTTACGTTTTTTAGAAAGCGGCACATGCCGCTTGCAATATTTCGTTCATACAAAAAAGAGCACAACTTATTGATGCCAAGCGAAACAAGATTTGCTTCAAATTTCATTGCACTTGAACGCTTGTTGAAAGTGAAGGGAGCACTTCAACAAAGTGTGACAGATCCTCGTTGGGAACAATATGTGAGGACGTTGGACGACAAGAAAAAGAAGAACCGCACAAAGTCTCGGTATACAAAGAAGATAATAAACAGTGAGCATTTTTGGAGGCGTTGCACGAATTTTGTGCAATTGATGGGCGTTGCTGTGTATGGCCTTCATGATTTAGATGCAAAGACACCATGTTCAAGGAAAGTTTTGCACATTATGAGGAAGATATGGTCGCATGTGGGGGGATTAGAAAATCCGCCTTTTCTATTGAGCCCCGAACTTGCCAAACCATTGAAGGAGGCGTTCAACGCTAGATGGGAAATGGTAGAGACCGATCTCCAATATGCAGGAGCTCTGTGGGAAGGCGCATGTGGGAAGCTCATTGCTCCAATTGCAAGGAGAATATTGGGCCAACCGGTATCTTCATCTTCATGTGAACGGAATTGGAGTAGCTATTCTTTTGTTCACAACAAATCTCGAAACAAGTTGAGAACAAAGAGAGCTGCGGATTTAGTGTATGTGTACACTAATTCAAGATTGTTGGCCACATCCAAGGAGAGGGATGAGAAGAAGTGGTACCTTGAAAATGTAGATTCAGAAGAATCGGAGGGGCCAAACGAAGATGACGAGAGCAACGAAGATGAAGAAGAAGGTGTTCGTGTGGACGGAAATGAAGCACATGGACAAGAAGCAAATTGGGACGATTCAATATTCAATGAAGAAGAAGATTTGGATGGCAACACATACAATTTTGGAAGTGAACCATTTGGAAGAGTAAATATGGATGATGATGACATGGACAATAATAACCGAGACTTTCCAATGGACGATAATGATTGTAGAAATGATGAAGGCGTACCTTCCATAGCAAGGTTTGTAGATGGAAACCGATTTCTAAGTAGCGACAAGGTCCTCAATCTAAACGAAGAGGACGCAAATGTCCAAGTCCTGGCTTTTAATAGAACCATAGCATCCAATGCTGGAACTTCCGAAATAGATGTGAAGTGATTGGAAGCGGTAGGTCTCCATCCATAGTGGTGGCCCAACTAGAAAAGAATGACAACGTTGAGGACCGCGAGCAAATGAATGTGGACAAGATAAGCGTGGAGTCTTTAGGAGGATTGGCAAGCAAAAGCAACGGGGAACCAAGTAGCTTAAACCATGAAGCGAGTGGAACACAAGACAATGTACGTTCACGTTTGATAGAATGTGGAAGTCCGAACTTGCTTCACAATGGCCAAGGCACAAAGGAAAACATGACAAGTTTTGTACGTCCACCGCGTAGCACTCCTCCAATAGGTGCACGCTCACTATTTAATAATGTAAGCACTACTTTGGTGGGTTCAGGAAGTTCTCAACATCTGACACGAGCTTCCATCATTTCGAAAGAAATAGAACGTACCGAAAATTGAAGATTGAAGATTTTTTCATTCACCGATCACTAGAAGAAACCCGCGTTTTAGGTGACGTTTTGTAATTTTTTCAGATGGATTTTAGGTGACGTCGGAAAAAACAACTTGTGTTTTTTTGTGTCTAATATAACATCCAGATGTTATATTAGACACAAAAAAACACAAGTTGTTTTTTCCGACGTCACCTAAAATCCATCTGAAAAAATTACAAAACGTCACCTAAAATGCGGGTTTCTTCTAGTGGATGACGAGGAAGATGAGACGTTGGCCTCGATGTTAAAGAAGCAAGGAAACCGCCTACCAACATCTTGGACAAGGCTAGCGGACCCGACACTAGAATCTTCAAATGCTATAGAGGCATTCACTGAAGAAGGGAGAAAGGCAGGGATGGCAATGATGATGGAAGAACCCTCTAAAGCAAAGAACAAACGAGTAATGGAGCCGTTTGCTATCTCTCCAACGAAAAAAGTAAATGCAGGAAAACCCCCCCTTCATAAGCGTCCGCCTATTCCAGAACTTCCCTTGAGAAAAGGAAAAGCGATTGATCGCCTCCGTGAACGTGTAGGGAAAACCTTGATGAAAGCAAAGAAGGAGCAAATGATGGGCAAGCCTAAGAAAGCTCGTGTATCTTCAACAATACAAGAGAAAAGAGGGGGAAATCAAACACTTTCATCAAACGATGAAGAGAACACCATGAGTGATGAAGATGATGGATTCCAATCAAGAGAGTATAGTAGCGGGGCAGAGGTGAAAGGAGATAGTGATTACCACCCCTAGGCATTCAAATTTAGAAAGGGTTCGAATCAAGAACATTTACAGAACTTGGTGCTCAAATGCTTACGATTTAGAGAGATGAATAGCTAAGATTTATTAGTTCTCGGAGCATTTCTTAGTAGTACAAGCTTGCCAATTTATCTTGAAAAAATTAATCAAACTATCATTTTTGGAGGATTTTGTCCCAAGTGATATTGAAGAAATCTTCATTATGTTATTTTTTGTTCTCAATTTCAAGTGTATAGCACGTAAAAATTTCTGAAGCGCCAAAACTCACAAATATGTAAAAAGAACCCTAAAACAAAATGAAAACCATGCAAAATTGCAAAATGCAAAGTTACAAACCCTCACTCACTCGGTCACTCCCTAAACCCCTTGAACCGTTCGCCCGTCCGCCCGTCCGCCCGACCGCCCATCCGCCCGCTCGCCCGTCCGCCAATAAAAACGCCCGTCTGCCCTCCCGACCGCAGGACAGCGACCAAGGACCGTCCGTTTGCGTCCGCAGGGTCCGGACGTACGGACGTCAAGACGTCCAATTTTGGACGCAATTTTGCCGCGGATGCACGTCCACAACAACCCTGTGTATCCACAATACCACTCAATGTTGTCATTGCCAAATGAAAGGAGATTGGATTTGTTCCTTTACACATGTATTATTGTCGTTTTGTCTATCTTGAAAATCTAGCATGGCTCTTCTACTTTCAATTTACAACTTTTTAAATTTTTAGATAAAAAGATTGAACTCAAGAAGCCAAAGCAAGAAGAAATCAATTAAAACAAACAAATGAGGAGAAAAATGCAAGATTCAAAACTTACATTCCAAAATCCTATGCACTAAACTTCTCTCAACCTTTAATTGTAAAACATAGAGTAGACCCATCACAAACAAAAACCCTTAGCTATTATTTTCAATTGTTGACTAATAAAAATGTTTTCAATTTTATTGTTTATTTTATCTAAATTTGTTTATCAAAATAATATTATAGATAATAGATTAACTGAAAAAATATTAATTTAAAATTATAATCACTAAATAATAATTAATAATATCATCTTTGATTTTATTTTTTGAAACCAATAGGCATTACATGAATATTATTTTCTTATACATGAACCATATAGATCCAATAACATTTTGAAATTTTTTACAAAAAAAATAAATATAATTTTATGTTTTAGAAAATAAGATAACAATTGACTTTTATAAGAACAAAAAAAGAACATGTTCAATTATAGGACATTCAATCCCTTCCCAAAAATGATTATTACACTTCAAATTCTTATGAAGATATTTCAATGTATAACTTTATGTCACTTTTTAGATGTTTGTATTATATATGGTGGAATGCGACAAGGATGATAGTAGTAGTAATATTTGTCAAATTTTATCAATTCAATTTAGGAGAATGATATATTATTGAAACCTCATTTGTTTTCAATTTTTTTTATGGAATTAAGAATTTAATGCAATATATTAAATAATAATTACATTAAATAATAAGAATTTTATTATTTTTATGATGGAAGCATCATTTATTTTCTTTCTTTTGAAAGTGGTTATTTACATAAAGATCATATCAAATATTGTACTTTCTAATTCACATTTTTATTTTTATTCTCTAATTATTATTTCATTTATAAAGTATATTGACAATATAATAACCCAAATGCAAGAGTTATATAAGATCAAGCTTTGATTTATTTCTACATTACAAATATTGTGAAGGATACATTGTAATTCAAAAAAGAATAGTTGATGTTAATTCTATTACTAAAGTATGCTAATATTTACTACCAAACTAAGCTACCATATAAATTGTGACATTTATCTTTATTTGTTCCTTATATCAATTCTTGCTCTAAATTGCATTTGAAGTTGATTCAACTTGTTAAAATTTTGGAATGGCAACAAGATATTATTGTCAACAATGTTTTAAGCGTTGTATCAAATGCAAAGAACTTTGAAACCCTCTTTGTTGCTTGCAATTGTGTAGATAGTATTCAAACCTCAATTTAAAGAGAAGACAAATCAATTTGATCAAAGTTGCTAGGGTCGTACCATATTCCCAATTTTGAATGTAAACAATTCCATACAACTAGAGTATGTGCAATTGTGCCTTGTTGTCATTCCTAAGATTGAACAAGGTAAAAGAATCAAATGCAATTAATTGGAAATATGACTCCAAAAAGGGGCTTAATGAAGTCTTAACAATGTATCATGACTTATAGAAATACTCTAATAATTATAATTTTTTTGAAAGGTATAATATAATTTTACTTGTTTAACCTAGATCCATATAAATGTAATTTGAAAACCCATCACAATAAGAAAAATGCCCAATCTACTACAACAAAAGTAATTATGTATAAATACTTCTTCATAAGCATTTGAACATTGTTCTTATATTAAATTGGCTAATTTTTTTGTTGCATCTTATTTGAATTCAAAAATATATTTTCTAATCCTTTTTAACCCTAAATCCTAGA
Organism: Climacium dendroides; assembly: GCA_950106755.1. Taxonomy (NCBI): domain Eukaryota; kingdom Viridiplantae; phylum Streptophyta; class Bryopsida; order Hypnales; family Climaciaceae; genus Climacium; species Climacium dendroides. The sequence continues at coordinate 29,268,974 of OX467089.1, read as the reverse complement.
AATAAAAAATGACTTTTCAAATTGTTGAAAATAGATACTTCAAAAAGCAAGTCCAATATTAGAAAAGTATCAAAATTATATGCAGTTATTTTAATATTATAGTAAATCTTATTCAACTATGATGAAATCATGTTTACCTGCAAATCCATCAGCTTGTTCAATCAAGTCATGTGGATCCATCCCAACAATGCCAAGATCACTCTGAGTATCTTTGTCTTTATTGAATAATGCAGTAGATGGATACATGTTGGTGCCCATTCCTAACCGCCTACCAGTTTCTTTGGCTATTGCTAATTGGTCTCCCGTAATCATCTTCACAGATACACCTAGCTCAAGAGCCCGGTGAACTGTATCACCTGTGTCATGGCGAGGAGGGTCAAAAAGAGGCAACAATCCTATCATATCCCATGGGCCACCTGCACTTTCTTTTTTACCTTCTGGTACTTCCTACATTCAATATGATAATAAAAAATTGAAATAGTGCAATAAAAAGAAAAAAAGAAATATTTGGCTCTAAATACAAAAGTTGATGAATTATTCAAAATAAAGGTAGTGTACCAAGTAACTTGAGAAAAATATTAGGTATTGGAATTCAATCGACTTTAATATTTTATAAAAAATTAAAAATACTAGGATTTTTATTTGGATGAGGCTTTGTCTTTCATATATTTTTTGATGTTCTTAAAGCAATCATAAAAATAACATATTTGTTTTATTTGTTGTTAATAAGTTGCTTTTTATTTCTTCAAATATATAATTCCAAAGAAGATCAATAAGGTCAATCTCTTATAATATGTGATAAATAAAAATGAATCAAGAATTAATAGTAGTATCACAAATTCTATTAGGAGAGACAAATAGTCTTCTTAATGTAAGATCTCATTAAGATAGAATTGCAAATTACCATTTAACCAATTTCCATGCTTATAAATTTTTAAATTTTCTAAATTATGAGGATATGGATAAATTTTAATTATCAAATATCACATGCTATATTCTAAAATAAAAATTTATTGACAATCTCAAAATCACATATGTATAGTGTAAGACTATATTTGTGAAAAATGTTTATTTCTTTTGAACAAGTAGAGTTCACTATCCTTTGAAGTTCTAATCCCTAAAAAACAAAGGAATCTACTTCAGAGGTTTTTAGAACTCATAAATATTCTATTCACTTCATAATTTGAAATTTTGCATGAATGTTTTAGAATGGATGCTTATCATCCTGATCTACTTGCAAAGCATATAGATTTACATCATTTAGTTGAAAATATATTTTTAAATAATCAATTAAATTAAATTTTTGATTGATTAATAGATTAAAAACATGATTCCAAATTAAGAGATGAAAGTTATGAGATGAAATAATGTGATGAAAGTTATATGAAGTTTGATTTTGTAGGCTAGAAGGTAGAAAATTTAAAATTAAAAAATCATTATATAAATTTTTATTTGAAAATTTCTATACAAAATAAAACAAAATTAACATATATAAATTGTAAATCAAAAAATGATTATCAATGAGATTGATAATCTTCACTTCCTTGTAAAAGTTATTATATATTTATAATTTTAATTTTTTTCATCCATTATCCCATTTTACTTTATAATGTTTTTAATGATGAATATGAAAGTTGTTATGGTTTTATTTATTTTAATCTACTTTCAACACAATTTTAGACATATTGACTAAAAGACACTAGCTAGATTTAGAATATATGTGTTTTCTTCTAAATATTCTGGGAATAGAACGACACTTTTGGAAAAAGGCTAGAAATAATTATTTTTTGAATTTTATGCATGTTCAACTTGCAATTAGTGGAAGTACTTGAATAAATTATTTAATGGCCCTTGTAGTTGGATTTATTAATGAAAAAATGTAGATAAAGGTTTTAGCCTTGCTTTGAATACATGTAATTTGGGCCTCAAAACATGATCATAGTCTTGAACACATTAAAAATGAATAGCTATTTTATAAATCAAATGGCATAATAACTTTTGCTTAATTCATTACTTTATACTTTTTTTTTATAAAGTTTTTTATGTTCTCTCCTTCCAATTCTTGTTACTGGCACCTTTAGGGCCTCTCTCTCATCTTGAGGCCTACTTGGAATCTTATTTAAAAATAATCAACTTGTATGGAGACTGTACAATCTTGATAATAAAAAAATTAGTTGCACTCCCCTCCAATCTAGTTGGAGGTACTACAATGAGCCTTCCTCTCACATTCATGGACATGCAATGGTCTACATTGAAATTTTGATAGGAAATTTTTAAGTTGATGTAAAATTGAAACAAGCACCATAAAAAATGCAAGAAACTCAATCCAAGAATGTTGACAATGCAAGAAAGGTAGCATGCATTGTAGTTACAAAATATGAAGTTATAGAAGTCATTATTTACAATCTTATATCAAGGATTATATTCAAAAATTCACTTAAAACACCTTTCTTACTTGTGGTATACATTAGCAATGATTTATTTTCTCCCTAAATTGAAATTTTAGTAATCCTAATAAACTTCGAAATGCCATAATTGAATGAATAATTCTAATCAAACTAAATTTTCTTCTTTATAAATTATATTTAGGATTTTGCAATAACAAATTGCAATTTTAAAATGGAATTAAACATTTTCAATAACAATTGAAGTACAAAAAAATCTTCGACCCCTCTTTGTAGCTTGGAGTTGCAAAGGCAGGACCAAAACTTCAATCTAATGAAAGCCAACTCAATTTGACCTAAGTTTATGAAACTCAATGTAATTTGAATATATGCAACGTAAGGCAATTATGCCTTATTTTCATTTCCAATATAATACTAAGTTGACTAAAATTTCATATGCAATCTAAAATATGCATTTAAATATGAACAAAATCAATGGTGACATCTCATGATTTATACCAAAACTCTAATTTCTTGGTAATTTCAAGACCACATTTCATGTCTATGGCTAAACTACAAATTAGGATTTGTAGTGATTAGTCGAACCAGTATTCCTCCAGTTAACCCTTAATTCTCACTAAAGGCCCACTTAGAGTAAACTGCTTCGGAATCGTTTCCACGAGGACTTGAAGTTTACAGATTCATAGGCTAACTCGACCTAAGCTTTTACTTTCTCTCCTACATACTAATCCGGACTATAGGTTCGGTCCGGCCACTAGTGCCGGATGGGTTCCGGAAAAGTCTAGAAACCATTCAGTTGTCCCTTCCGGGATCCCTGAGTTTAGGTGACATGTGGCTAGATCTACCGTCCGGATGTTTACCGTGTCCCGAAATACACACATTCTCTCTCTTAACCTCGAATACTAATGCTAAATTAATCCTTCAAGGACCGGAAGTATCCTACTATTCCGTCACCTCACAAATCCGGAATACTTATTGGACCAAGTCACGCAGGGACGGTCAAGGACTATAACGACATTCTAGCATCAACCCGACACTGAGCCTCCCATGGACCGGATGGATATCCTTGCACTTTTTGGGGCGTTGCGTCGAGGCTTTGACTCCGTCTATGGGAAATTCCGGCATCCAAAATTCGGGCACGTCTTGCAAACTCCCATCCATGGAAGTTGCTAGCAGCCTCTTAGATACCCTCACACCTAAGGCCATATCCAACCCTTAGGCTATACCGGCATCCAGGCGGTAGTACACTAACACTACTGTCGGAACAATCCGGCCGATCTCTCCATCAATCCAGTGACGTCCGGAAACCACTCACAAAGTCGATTCTTGCTACTCAAGGTAAGTTCTTAGCATCCGGAAAAGGTACGAATGGACCCACACCCCCACAAGCATGCACCGAATACAAGAAGTAAGAGAATGGAAAACCTCCAAACACTTGAATTAAGCTCAAAAAGGTACAAGCTAAAAATAATGGGACGGATGTGAATGACCACAAAGGTCCATCAAAACCTAACTTATACTAAAACTAACATCATTCTAAAAAATCCCACAAAACATTCTTACTGGTCCGCTAGATTTCCGGTAATCTCCTAGATCCTATTTTTCCGACTTTGACGGCTGGACTCCGGTATTGTCACAAGTATATACAACACTGCCCACTATTCCTCTACATCCTTATCCGTGGGAGGAGTAAGGTCTTTCAATCGAGTCAAGGTTTATCTGCTTCCGGCTACTCCCTGGAGAAAACAAATCCGGGCCCCTTGCTCCCCATCTTGGGACTTCCACGATATTGGTGTCCCTATCTACACTCCGGGTTCCGACTATCGGAACTTCCGGACTTCCTCAAGAAGCCTTTTGGGTCTGTTTGTAACGGGGAGAAGACTATACCGACCGGATCCCTCGAGTCTCCAAAGAAGTACCCGTAAGGTTAATGGTCGGAGTCATCGGGAGGAGGTCCTCACTGCCTTTGGGTACCACGGCACCCCAATCCACTCCTCCTAGTCTCCCCGGCGGTGGTGAAAGTTTCGGAATAGATGGTACCACCAGTAATATTTCTGTAACAACAGGTTCCGGAACCGTCAAGGTCTGTGTGGAAGAGGAAGGAGGAGTTACCGGATCTGACTCTGCGGGTGCCAAATACTCCATCATATCCCGCATTTCGGCCCAAGAGGCGTCCATCCGTCTCACCTACTCCAGTAAACACTTGACAATGGGCACCCGGCTCAAGTTTGCAGCCACGTCGAAGTTGGCCTCAAAGAGCCGGGCTTTGTTGAGGTAGTCCGCCGGCACTTCTAAGGAACTCCAGAGCTGGATCACACCCTGGCACAGTGCCTCTATCTGTCAGCGGTGATCTTCTTCTATGACTCTAGCTGTCTCTTGGGCTGTTCGTAGATCACTCTCTAATCTGACGCACTTGAACTCGTTCCAGCAAAGTCCGTTTTTCTACTCGTAAAGCATCCAACTCCGTCACCAACCGCTTTTGCTCATTTATCAAGAGGGTGTTTTATTTCTCCGTCGCCACCAACGCGTCCGTCCTACGGAAGATGGCGTCCCGGTCGGTCAGTGCCATCTTTCAGCACACCCGCTTGAGGGTCTCCTCGTAGTTGTGGAGAACCTTCATGAGATCGTCGGCCCGCCATACGATGTGCTAGGCCATTTCCGAAATATCTTCCATAGGTGATCTTCCTAATTGGAGTTCGGTTCTGTCTTCCTCCTCTGCCTCCGTAAGTCTGGTCCGGGAGGGTCCAGCCTCGGTCTGAGCGGGACCAACTTCCGTCTGCACAGGTCCGACTTCTTGTGGAGAGGGTTTGGCTTCTTGCGGAGAAGGTCCGGCTTCTTCTTTCCGGTCCAGAACTTCCTAATCCAGTGGCTCCGGCGTGGGAGGATCCTTTGTTGGCCTTACTGGTGGAGTCCTCTGCCGTCGGCGCTTCTTCGCCAGAGGAGTGGACGGCTCCTCGTCATCCATCTCCTCATTATCCGGTCCTTCCCGAGGAGAAGGTTCTTCTTCTCCGTACTTCTGAAGCTGAACCAACTCCTGATAAGCGATCTCCTCGTTCGTCTTGAGTAGGGAGTGGTGGGAATATAGGTGGAAGATATAAGCCGGAAGAGGGCTCCCACCCTTCTTCCCCTGCCAGAAGGAACGCATAAGGTCTCCTATCAATTCGTGGATGATGTCGCAGCACAAGGTAAGTGGAATTCCCTATTATGCTCACAAAAACCTCTTCAAAGTATAACAAAGTGACTCTAAAGATCGAACCCAAGAGACTTTGTGAAGTGTTTCATGTTACTGGATGATTTGAGGAAAGTTTTCTCAATTCTATTACTCTTCTTTATCACTCTTTTTTATCCCTCTTCACCCTTTTTCCCAAATACCGGATAATTTCCTCCTCTTTCTATAGACGGATCCGGTCTAGACTAACACTGACCCGAATCAAAATCGATTGACAATCCACAACAACCAAACCGGAACTCACACTTCCGACCGGATCTCGTACTACTTTAACCAAGAACTTCCTTTCCTCAGTTTCTATTCCGGTTTTGCTTAACCTCTGTTGGCACTTCAGAGGGATCTGCCACTTGTTCTCAAAGAGGTAGGCACTCCTCTCCTTCCAGTCTTTATAGTGATGGAAAATTCACTCAGCTAATCTATCCTCCTATTCTAACAGGATCCGGTTTGATCTTTCACAGCAAACTAGAAGTAATCCCAATCTATAGGTCACACAAAAATCCCCCGTACGATCCTCACTCACTACAACAACCTTACTATCTTCTGAATTCCGTGCGAAACTAAGGTGGCTACAAGTGCGTCTGCCCGTGCCAGCATAGTCTAGCGCTCTTCCAATTACTTCTTCAGATGGTGAGGCCTCTCAAGTGTTCGGAGACTAACCCAGACATTCCATCTGGTAGCTCTAACACAGTTTGAGAATCCTTTCTCTTGTTGTCTAGCCTAGCACTGGTTATTTCACCCGAAATTATGAACCCTAAACCTACTGAGGTGTCTTGACTCACTTACAACACTTACAACCTATTCACATGCACCTGCAATCACAAGAAGACAACAAGGGGAGAAGATCCTCCCACACTCTGCTCATCTATACCCAATCTCTCCCTCCCTTATCCGGCCAATCTTTGGAAAGACAAGGAAAACAATAGACAATACACAAGAGACAGCATATGCAAGAAGGAAAAAACTCCCCAGTCTCAATCTTGAGACTCAAATTTATACAGAATTTACAAAAAGGTCTCCCCGGAAATCTGGCACTGATCCGGCCGAGATTTTCGGATCTGAACTTTTTCTAACTTTCCGAAATAAGGTTTGATCTAACAAAATTTCCTACTCTCTAATTTCTAACTACCTATCCCTCCTTAGGGGGGTCCACCACATCTAGAATAGCTATAGGGGAGAGCTCACTCAAATTCCTACTCTTATCTCCCCCTTCCGGAATTCATTCCGGTTCTACAGGGGAAGTCACCCCTGTCATCGTCCGTGGGGCTTCTGAAGTGGAAGTCCTTCTGGACTCCTTCTCCTTTGATATTGGAGTTTCAAACTTCCCCTCCAATATCTCTACCTCATCGAACTCATCCGGGATTGAAATCCTGGATAAAGAGACTAACCTACTTTGGAATTTCCGGACGGTATCCTCTAACCCCTTTGCGTCCTTTCGGAATTCCTTCATGGCCTCTTCTAACTCTCCGGCAAAGTCAGCCAAGATGCGAGCGATGTGGGTACCCGAAGGTTTCTGATCCTTATGTATCCCCTCATCAAACAATTTGGCCTTTGCCATTACCTCACCGGATGCCCCTACTACTGCCGTCATCTGGTTGATCGCAGCTCTGGTCTCCTCCTGCAGAGACATTGCGGCCTTCACTTGGTCGCGACTAGCATCCAAGTCCTTCTGGTAACTTTGGATCTCTCCTCGCAACCGGACCACCTGCTCGTCTGTCTCTCGCTGGTTGATGTTCTACTTCAGCAATCTATCTTCCAACTCCTTTACTTTGTCCGGATTGCTGATGCAGTTCACTACGGCTTCCGGCAGAGAACTAGTCAAAGCGCTTCCCACCAAGTCCGCCACCTCGCAAAGCGTTGTGGTCTTCACCTCTCAATCTGCTCTCACTGCACTGAGAATCCAGATTAGGTCGTTGTATGGACCCGTCAGGTCCATCAACTGAGACGACGGAACGGATCTCGGCTTGACCACTTCCACCGGCTCCTGCTTCTTTGGGACGACCGGCTCCACTAGTTCCGGTCCCTTGTCCTTCCGAAGCCCTGAAGGAGACCCCCTTAGACTGGGCGTCCTCTTGATCCTCCTTCGAGCTTCGGTTGAGAGGAATGTCTTCTTCCTCCTCTTCCTCTTCTATCCAATTCCTCTTCTTAGGGTTTTCACCCTTCTCCTCCGGTTCTGGGCTATCCGGTTCCGTCTCGGATTCTTCATCCGATCCATCGCATGTTCGGAGAGCCATCTGAGCCCTCCACTCCTTGTTCTCCTTTGATGTCAGGAAACTCTGATTTCTGTATAGGTAGAAAAGGTAGGGGCATACCGGAGTAGCCCTACTCTTTCCCACATTTGAAACCAAAACATTCACCAACATCTGAATGAAGGCCGCCCAATCCATCCGCTTCTCTCCGCTCAAGGCTCCAAAGATCGCATTTCCGATCGTAGAAGTCACCTGGGTGTGTTTTTCCGGATGTAGGATTGGGACCAGGAATTCAAGCAGTCGTCTGTGCCACGCATTGACACAATCCTCGATGGCATACCCGTCCTTGGGGTTAGCCGCTCCCCTGAACTTTCCGTGCACAAAGTCTCCCTTCCGGCTGGCCTGTTCCGCGCCGCCTTCCTCCAAGTTGTAGACTTTCCTCCAAATCTCCCTTGTCCACATAGGCGGAACCGGTCTGAGAGAGTTGTCGAACTGGTTAGGGGCTCCTTCGATGAGCTCCCTAACTATTGCCTCGCTCCGAAAACCCCAGGGTTTCCCCAGGAATTTTGCGTACCCCATGGCAGAGAGATCCTCCATCAATTCGACTCTCTCTCGCTCACTACTAGGCTCTAAAGGAGCCACCTTCCTCACTCTGATTTCTATCCTTTGAGCGCTCGCCTGTACCTGATTTTGTCCGCGCTTTAACTACGGCATTCGTCTCTCTTTTAGGTCGCTACCTCACTTCTCTCTTAGCCGCACGTCCCGTTTCCTCACACTCACTCCTCGGTCTCAACCGAGTCACTCAATGCACAATTCTCGCGGTGCTCTCTCTCTCAATCTTCAACCACGCTCACGCATCCAATTCCTCTCTAATCCCTGTGCTCGTGTAAAAGAAACAAACACACTCAATTTGCAGACACAAACTCAAAGCACTGAGAGCGCGCCAAGTACGCTAGTACTCCCAGGTGCAAATGACAGTCAAACCCTAAAATAATCTCTTTTATACCCTGAAAACCTAATCATTACTTTTTTCTGATTTTTCGGACGCAAATTTTGGATTCGTTCCTCCGGTTATGGGACTAGACCGGATTCGTTTCTGATATCCGTTCTGCTCCATAATCCGGTTCATTCAGGGCTTATATTTCTAGTCTTCCTAACTCTTGGCTTTTCCTTTCCTTTCCGTGCTAATCCGGGTCTACTTAATCTGGATTCCGTGTTTCAAAACACGATAGAGAGATAAATCAAAAAGTTAGGTTGCGACAGATGACGGAGGCCCAATCCATCATCAATTTTCCTTGAAGACTCCGTAGGATAGTAGAAGCCACCTTGGCCACTACTCGCCTTGGCTTGGTCGGGTGAAGGATAGGGTTGAGAAACGCTACCACATCCCGATATTCCGGATTCACTAGGTCGAAAATCTAGTGACCATCCTTCGAGTTGGCCGGCACCCGGAACTCATCCTCCATGCACTCTTGGTTCTTTTCCATGACCTTGTCCAGCGCCATCCGGAACTTGTAGACGGCCCTCCACTCGTTGATCGTCCATAGTTTTGGCTTTGCTTGGAAGGTGGTATCCAAAATACTGCTTTCCGGACGAAGCAAGTCTGACACTAAACTCTCCTCTCGGATGCCCCAGGGAACATCCATCAAACCCTCACATCCCATGTTGGTGAGGTTCTGTCGCAGGTGCTCCAGCTGGACCTCATCGGTTGGAATTTCCGGCACCACCCGCATTACAGGAATTGTCCTCGGCCGGGGCGGAGGCGGTGGCATTGCATCGTCTGAGTCCTCTAGCTCCTCCCTCAGCTTACGCCGGCTCGCCCTGGAAGACATCACACTCACAAGAAAACCTCGCACAATCTCTCCCTATCCCTCTTGCTTACAAAGAATCACTCCAGAACCCCCTGCACGATCGCAATTCACACAGTCCCTCAGTCTACCGGAAATCTCTAAGAGCTAGAAAGACGGAAAACGTAGATGTAAGAAAATAAGAAGGCAATCGTGCCTTCCACCGGCTATAGTTCTCTTCTTATACTGGCCAGACGGATGGACGGTCGGATGAGAGTACGGGATAAGTTTTGGCGGCAAAAACCTAATCCTAGTACGGATCCAATTTCCGGCTTTTAGGGCCAGCACCATCATCCGATTTCCGAAACTTTCTAGGGCTCCAGAATTAGGTTTTTTACACCTAATGGAATTTTTTCGAATCCGGAGATCCGATATTCCTGAATTCCTTCTAATCTCCTATGGGAACTCAAAAACTTTCCTTTTTAAGGGAACAATTTTCGAAATTTCCCGTCAAATGCTAGTGTTCTGGGTCTAGCATGTAGGATCGCATATTCACATTCCCACAGAATTGTGACTAACAACTACAAATAAATGAATTTATATGTACAAGAAAAAATAATATTCTATTCAAGAAAAATAATAGACTACTTAAAAAAATTTAACTTAATAAAAATTGTGAGACAAACAAAAGTTTGGGAACATTTTTATAATCTCAATTTTTGGTAAAAAATTTAAAACTGATTTTCATTAAACTTAAATAAAAGGTCATAATTGTAAGAATATAATTCACTTCAATTAATGACTAGGAACAAAAATTTTGCTAACTTTAGTTTAAAATCCAAGAATGACATCACTTTTTTTAAATGTATTTCTCATACATATATTTACTTCTATATAAAAGTTTTATTCATTCTATTTTCAACAATGAAGTAAAAGTTTTGAAGAGCCTTATATTGAGGATAATTACAGATTTTTTTAAAACAATCATTGTCTCAAATTTGTTTTGAATTCAATTTTCAAAACTTTCTAAAAAATGGTCTTAGGGATTAAAAGCTTTAACTAGAATAATCTCACCATTAGGATTGACGTGCACTAATTCCATCTTAGAGTTGTCAATGATTTAGTTATTCCTTCTATTGTGTACCTACATTTTATCAACAATTTTTGGAAGATTGAAATTTTTTTTTCTTTAGACTCTCTACTCAATTATTCATTATAATAAAATAAATAATTTAATTATAGTATAAAATTTAAAACAAAAAGATTCAAAGCCTTTTAATCAAGTATTATAGTGGGAAAAAATTACTTTGAAAACTAAAACCTTTGTAATTTGCTAGGTCAAAGCTTTTAGTATTTTTTAAATTAGTCTAGTGTAGAATCTTACTATTGAATATCAAAAAAATTAAAAAATTCTCATTGTAATAGAATTAATTTGTCAATGTTAGAGTGTTTTTTAAAGAAATAAAGTTTAAGAGCTTTGGAGGTTGGCTTGGTGATGACAATTAAACTCCAAAAGAGGATCTAACTTGTGAACATGTACAACATTTTTGAATTGTAGAAAACTAGAGGGGATTCAACAACAATATTATTATATAATAAATTATTCCTTGCATAATGAATCACAATTTATAGGATAATTTGAGTTTAAGATTTTCTAAAGTGAAAGACCTTCATTTCATAGAAAACAATGGATCCCTTTTCTTAAAATTCAAAGAGCATAAGCATAACCAAAAAAAGGGGTCAATATTCCTTATGAAAAAAATATAAAACTAAAAAAAATAGGTTTAACTTCAAATTTCAATTAAGACATTTCAAAATTTGACATTTCTAACACAATTTTCATTGAAAATGATAAGCTTCCTAGTTTATATAGAGAAAAAAATGGTTGCTATTATATGAGCCTAAAATCATGATCCGAGGAGACTATACACTTATATTATAGTTATCTATATTATAAAACCATCTATGATTTTAAAGTAATTATATTATGCATACCTATATTATAGGTATTTAGGATATAAACACCTTTAATGGTTGTAGGATATCTACTTGTACATATTCTTAAGGCTTGCATGCTTGTATTTCATGTTCACATACCAATATCATTATAGAAACAAATCACTTTATAGACACCTTAACATTTACAATGAGGAGAGAAGGTGCAAGTGCTTTATAGAGTGGACTTAGAAGGTTCAGTAATCCATATGACATATGAAATTTAGGATGTATAAGATCTCAATTATATAAAACCAAGTCAAATGTACTAATGTATTTGCATGAAAATTTGACTTCATTCAAAAATCCTAAAACAACCTTTAAGAAAAATCAACTAATAATATATATAAAATCATAGTAACACTTCCAAATCACCTTTAAAAATCTATTTGTTATTTGGAACTTCCAATCAAAAGTTATGAACAAAATTTAGAGACAAGAATGAGATGTTATTTCCAACTTCTTATTGGACTTTGTCCATAACTTTTGATTGGAAGATGTTAATCACAATTGTATTTTTTGCATTGAAAATTAATTTTGATTTGCAACAATTTGTAAGGTTTTTTTATATAAAAATATTTGGGTTATGATTTTAAAATGATGTTTTAAGTCATATTGATGATAAAATTGTTTATTTTTTTACCATAAGTGGTCAACTCTCATCTTGCTTCAAATTATTCCACACTCTCTAAAAAATTGATGCAGAACAATGAACTTTATTTAGTCTAAAAGAAAGACCTTTCCATTCCAACTTTTGCCATCTTATCAATGAATTTTTTTTTCATTTTGCCATACAAATTCTTTTAATGATTGATGGTGCATGTGATATTTGACTCAACACATATTAGATTTTCAATGTTATTTGACTTTAATTTTATGTGAAATCAACTACTAGAGTCAATAATTTGGAAGAAAAATTGACTTCATCTTTCTGAATTATTTTTCAATTCAATCTTGTTCTTTAGGTGCAGTATGTGCATTTTGTAATTCTCAACCCTTAGAGGACATTTCATATGCGGACTTGGTCCAACTTGACTAGATTTCTACACTAAAATTTGTATTTCCAAAATTTTGTATTTTTCTCATATGTGGTAACATATTTTTAGAATATAATCTCATTTTTTCATAATTAAAAATATCAAACTGAATTTTATATGATTTTTCAAAGAGATTTCTTTGTAAAAATCATACTACTTACAAAAATACTTAAAATATTATGAAATTTTCAAGAAAATAGAAATAATAGTGATAAACATTATAGTGTAATTTATGTACGTACTTTTCAGGCTCACACTAAGAGAAATTTAATAGAAAATCCAAAGTGGTGTATTTTGAGCTTTTAATATACTATCTTCAAAGTGTCATAGAAATTATAATTTTAAAATTTTGGAAAACAAGGTTTGTATTTTAATTTATGACTTTTCTAATCCTTTTAATATTTCACATACTTTATGATTGCTAAATTAGACACTAATTTATTTTTATAATCATGTTCAATAATTGGCCAATGTTTGTCAAATTTACAAAACCACTTCTCATCTAATTTTAGACAAACGCCCTTTTAGAATTTACAATTGTTACGTAGAAATTCAAATTACTAGTCTAATTGAAGCTTTTTTTTTGCAATTTCTTTAGAAAAAACTTCATACACCATGTATGTGCATATAAATATATTTGTGTATGTTTATGTCTAATTGTTTCTATGTATATTTTATTTATATACATAGAATAGATAGTACATATTTATTATCTATTTCTTTTGAATTGAAGCTTACTTGATAAGCAACACCAAGACTTCTCAGACCATGTTCAGCATATTTTTTAATAATCTCATGCACTTTTTCTTCAATTGCTTGACGATTAGCTGCAAGGGCAAGTATTTGCTCAGGAGCTCCTTTGGTAGCTCGATGCATAGCACCATCTTGAGTTATATAAGTCATAGCAGTTCGTTTGTCAGTAGGATTGAAAGGTAGAAAATGAACCTCTTTTATTCCTTTTCGTGCGTTGTGAATGCTTGGAAGCATTCTACAAATTGCAAGATCAATGGGATCCTAACACATTTAGGAGATTAGTTAGAGTCTCCAATAGGAGCTTCTAGTGATATTGATGAGATGTTAGAAAAAGATAAAAAAACACTTATGTAAAAAGTACATTCTCAAGTCACCCTTGAAGAAAAATTTGAATTTAGCATTCAATTTATATTGTGATAATTTAAAGGTCTTTGATTTTCAACATTAAATCAAATTATTCTAATGTTTAAAAAATTTCATAAATCACAATCCCTATCTATTCAAAAATGTGCAAAACAAATTTGCTTGATTTAGTTCTAGCCTTGATGTTGAACCATTTTTCTTAGTACAAGGTTATGTTACAAGAAATTTTGCATGGTATGGTACATTAGTTTTCTTGTCCCAAAGCATTCTTTTTCATTATTCTTTCTAGATTTTGATATTTCTAAAATATCACTCATTACTTTGTAATAAAAATTTTTGCTAATGTATGCAAAACTATATGTACAGTTTACAAAATGTTGTGTATATATGTCATGTATTATGTTAAATGATATATTAAAGTGTATTTAAAATATTTTACCCACCAAAGGATTGGAGTGCATTTTGGGCATTAAATTGTCAAAAAATGTTACTTTTTAGAATAGCAAGAAAAATGAAAAGAAGAATTTTTTGAAATTTAATCCCACAAATGAAGTAGACTGCCATGGGAATGAGTTGGAAAGGTTTTAAAAACTTTGATCATACAAATTGTAAGATTATAGCATTTGAAGTTAAGAGAATTTTTTTATATTTCTAACCTTGCTTAACAAGGTCAATACAACTTAAATCTTCCTAAAGTGAATTTTGCACTATACATTTTATGAGAGTTGCATCCTATGTCATAGTAGTTACCTACCTACCAAGTCTTAGGAGAAGAGAAATTTTGCACATGTTCTCCAAAGTTGCCCATCTTGTTAAAAAATCTTTATAGATCATGATTTTTGATTTGGACACTTGATTGTAACAAATTAATTTTTTCAAGAGGTAGCACATGTCTACACCTTGTGCCAAAATATCAAAAAAATTCATTGAAAATTGAGTTTGTAGGAATCTATCCAAATTTTTAATTGATTTTTCAATTATCAATTAGTCTTTTAGAAATTAAATGAGCCTTTCAAAAAAGATTGGTACAATTCAATAATGCATCTATACACTTCAACTTAAAATAAAATAGAGTCATTAAATAGGATTTTGAACTCTTAATATCTTTTGGTATAAATATTTGAATCAATTTTTTTGTATATTTTTTTAATTTGAAAACTAAAGTTTTATTTTGTTATTTTTATTTATCTTCATTGATTTCTTTTCATATTAATTTTTTATGGTTATTTATTCTTGTAAATATTTTTGTATAAGAATCCTTGGTTGGGATTTCATTGAAAATCCAAATATAGATTTTAAGAACAAACTAATCAACCATCAAAGTAATGCCAGGACTAGGTCAAAGCATTATTACGTGGCTTAAAGACAAATTGTTACAAAAAACTATAATTTCAACTTGTTGTTGGAATGTATATAAATTTGATAGTTTAATTGATTTTGAAAATGCTATTTCCATCAAAATTTCCATCAATATATAAAAAAAAATTATTTGAAGATCTAGTGATTTATAACAAGCAACTGTGCAATATTTAACACCAATTTTTGAAAATCAAACATCAAATGAAAGACATCATACCATTATGTTTTTAATAATTGATTATTTTAAAATATGTCCAAGATTGTAGGCCCCCATGGCAAATTGATTTTTCTTTGCTGAAATTACAAATACAAATTAGAATTATAGGGAGCAATGGGCAAATGGTGTCATGGGTTGGTATGAAGTAAACCTGATTTTCAATACGAGAAGCATGAGATGCTGTGAGAATTAGCATGTCTTTGTCAAGAGTTGAAGTTGTTTCAATGATAGCCTTGTCCACAGTGAGGCAGTTAAGAGTCAAAGTTCCTGTTTTGTCAGAGCAAAGAATATCCATGCCTGCCATCTCTTCAATTGCTGTCATGCGCTTGACAATTGCCCCTTGTTTAGCCAAACTATGTGCTCCAACAGCCATTGTAACAGATAGCACAGTTGGCATGGCTATTGGAATACCACCAATAAGTAATATCAAGAGGTTATCAATACCAGTTCGATACTTTCTTTTTTGAACTCCATATATAACAATAATCTCAACAACAATACCTATTGATATTGTTACAATACAAAAATTTCCAATTCTTGTGAGTACTTGCTGAAAATGGCCTGTGTGATGTGTTGTATCTACTAAGTGAGCAGCTTTACCAAAAAATGTATGAATCCCTGTACCAATCACTAGTGCTTCTATCTCTCCTTGTTTACATATTGACCCTGAATATACAGCTTCTCCTGTTCGTTTAGTGACAGCAACAGACTCACCTGTGAGAGATGATTGGTCCACAAGTAGTGGATCTCCTTCAAGGAGCCTTGCATCTGCTGGAATTATGTCTCCAAGTTTAATTGTGATAATGTCTCCTGGAACCAAAATTGAGGCATCAATTTCAGCATAAGTACCATCTCTTAGGACTTTTGACTTTGGAGCTAGAGCTTGCATGAGAGCATCTGCAGCTTTTCCAGCATTGGTTTCTTCAATATAACTGACAATGGCATTAAGGAGAAGAAGGCAAACAATGCCTACAAAGTCTTGCCAGTCTGGTGGTCTACCTTCACCATTATCCAAGACAAGGGCCATAATTGCTGCAATTTCCATGACCCATGACAAGGGATTCCACATAAACAATAAGAATTTTAATAACTTATTTTCCTTGTGTTCTTCTAATTTATTGGGCCCTACAAGCTTAATGCGTACATCAGCATCTGTACTAGAAAGTCCCTTTCTAGTAGCTTTCAATTTCAAAAAAGCTTCTTCAAGAGGGAGATGCTCTAAATCAACCTCTTCCTCTTCTATATAGCCATCTTGATACCCTCTTGTATCTATTTCTTCCGGTGGTTCATATCTATCCATGGATTGATTGGACTCATTCAAGACTATTATGAATATGAACAATTGATGTAAAAAAATGTTTTAAAATTCCATCTTTACAATACCCTATCAAACGTCTATCAATATCAAATAATAAGATTATAAATATATAGTTCACAAGAATCATTACATAAAGAAAATCAACTAAAGAGGATTATTTAAGATCTCAAGGAATAATTATCATCTCTTCATTTTGATATCAAAACATTCCAAGATGTTATTATAGTTGTAAACATATTGTTTATGATTGAGGTATAAATTTTGATATTCTTATATATTACTAACAATTTAAAGCATCATGTGTTATTGAACTAAAAAAACCATTGGTATCCCAATTTTTGATCTATATTTACAATAAAAATTGTTGGTATATTAAAGTTATTGGTCTAGTTGTTACTTGTTATAACCATCATCAATCATTTGAATTTGTTTCAACAAAATGAATTATACATTATACTCATAATTATCCATATATCTAAAATGCACTTGATATGTGGCATATAGAGTTTCAAATGCCTTGTTCATATTCATTGCTTTAAGTTGTGTTTTGCGGATACAATTTGAGTTTGTCTTTTGATCTATTAGGATTGTTTGTAGCCTTATAGATTCACAAACTTAAAGGATTTAGAGATGAAATTATCCAAAAATAACCATTGTCATAATCAATTTGGGAATAATAATTGTCCACTTTTGACTTTTTTTTATTCACTTCTATTTAAAAATATGTAAAAATCTAAAGATTTTTTAACTTTTTAAATTCAAAAGATTCTAATCAAATTTTTTATGAAAAAAAATTAATCATTTTTTAATAAATTTTCTTTTTCAAAAATTTGTTGAATTTTTCTATAGGTTAATCATTCAAAATTATTTCAAACTAAAAATCCAATGGTCAATATTCTAAATGTTTAGTATGTATATAATTAATTCTATACATACTAAATAAAACAATCTTAACTTTTGTATGATTAAAATTAAACATCTCAAGCACATTCATTTATAAAATATCAAAGTAGGAAGACTCATTTACAATTGCTATTCTCAAGCATCCTAGTGTTGTCACCTACCAAACACTCTTTGCCTCCCTTGAATCAACCGCTTTTGGAAGTCTGCCTCAATTAGAAAACTTTATGTACTTATCCACATAAATAGAAATGGAATTCTTTGCATCTTCAAATGAATCTTGATTTGATTTGCATCTTTATTGAGGTGTATGAACTGCATGTCCACTTTTAACCACCACCTTAGAATGTCTTTGATTAATCATACAAAAGTTTGCTTACACCATTACCCTACTATTCACAAATTCACCTTTTACAAGTTTTGAATGTATTCCACAATTTACCTTAGTATTGCACTTCTGATGTACTTCTAGCTCTAAATCACATTTGAACCTACAACATTTATTTAGAATGGTCATATAGTAGAATTTGAATGTCCTCCTAGGGGTGCTAATTTTACTCTATGCTACTTTTGACTTGATGTTCCTTGGATTCTTGAGGCACATTTCTTGGCCCATGAAGAATTATCCCAGCAATCCCTCTCTACTTAATAGACCAAAACAAAATCACAACACTATGACTTTAGTACAACCACACTAAAACTCTAAAAGAAGTAATGGTGATACATGACTAAACTATGACCATAAAACAACTTTACATCAATAACATCATATTCATTATTTTGGCCAAAATAATATTGTTCATTTTCTTGCCTCAAAATTGAATAAGACTTGTTGTAAATTGCAGTTGAGAATTTAGCAATTCTTGTACTATTATTTGCAAATTCCTTTAAAATGATAGTTTTAAGTAATTCTAGAGTCTTGTACAAATCATAGTTCAAAGTGGTAGTAGTTATTTTCTATATGAATGCGATTAATAAAGCTTATTAAACATCAACTCATGACCTCAACACCTAGTTGTCAGTGGCATTTTATTTTATTTAGATGATCTAGGGTTGATTTTCAATGAGTTCATGTAAACAGCAATGAGATGTATATAACTAGGTGCTGCTAAGTAAACTTTGCCTAGCAAGAAAATTGTAACAACCAATCCAGCCCCTATCTAAAATTGTGACAAATACTTTACATATTAATCCAATAAAAAGTGGTTTTATCTACTACTACTTTTTTCAATCGCATTTTATTTTCAAAAAGAATTTATAAAGACAATAAATGATACAAATACACCAATATACACACTATTACATGTATAATGTAAAAATATGGCAATGGAATACTATAAATAAGTGCACATGCACACAAGGTACTACATTCAAAATATAGAAGTATGTAATGCCAATACAAATCTATAAAGTCCAATTAAAATACTCTAACCACACCATCAGGGTTGCATGGACTTCCATACATCTAATGTCACGGATGGACGTCCAACGGATGTAGACGTTGAGGTGCGGACGTCTCGAGGCATTCGGAAAATGTTGTTTTCCAACAGGTAGCGGACGAGCAAGTGGTCGCGAACGGGCGGACACGCGGTTGCGGACGGGTAAGCGGTCGCGAATAGACGGACACACGGTCGCGGATGGGTAGGCGGTCATGAACGGGTGGACACGTGGTCGCAAACAGGCAGACGGGTGGTTGGGGACGAGCGAACGGGTAATCGTAGTCGTGCATCGGACGGCCCAATCGCGGACAAGTGTACACACGGTCCGCTTCGAGGCTATCTGATGCAGCAAACGCTCGGTCGTCCACCAAATCGGATAGTCTCTACGTAGCAGACGGCTGAGCGGATATTTTGGCGGACACCTGACTGTCCGCTGGATCGATCGTCCGCCGAAATGCACGATCGACCGTCCATCGAAGCGGGTGTTTGACTGTCAACTCCATTTGGACGTTCGCCGAGGCGGATGCTCGAGGGAGGCGGACAACGAAGCGTTTGCCTCGTGCGAGTGCATGCTAGATGTGAATGGCCTAGCGTCCACCTTGTCGGAGCTATTTGCTGTGGCAAACACTTAACCATCCAATCTCATTTAAAATTTTTAATCTCATAATTTGCCATATGACATGTTTTCAGCTAAAAATCAATATAGTGTAAAATTTAGTTGAAAGTCTTGGCAAAAAAAAATGAAAAAAAAAATTGAATTTTTAACCCCTAAATTTTAAACCTCTAAAGCCCAAAGAATGTTAACTATCAAAACCCATTTCAAACTACCATTTCTGCTCTGTTCACTTAAGATAACAAAAGAAGTATGTTTTTTAAGAATCCAACCGTTACATCTTGTACTTAACTTGTTTGACAACATTTAATAAAATATTTCATCAAATTTCATTGCATAGATCGCAAGGTATTTGCATCCAAAGTAAGCAAAAGGAGTTTTTTTGTAACTTGTTTAACTAGATTTTTGGGCTTTGAATCGTTTTCACTAGAAATTTTTGCACTATTAATTTTGATTTTCTAAGCTCCTAAGCTTTGAATAGTAGAGTTTAGAATGTAAAAAAAAAAGTTCAACAAAAAAATACTTCATTTTCATTCATTAGAAATTTATTAAGTAGAAGTACATTAAAGATTGAAGGGAACACTAAATCATGAATAGCTTTAAGATGGCAATGACATACAATAATCCTAACGGTGAGATTGTTCTAGAAAGAAAATCTAACCTTTTCCAACAATTTGGGGGGAAAAATTGTAAAAATTGTATTCACAAATGAATCCTACATGTTATTTTTACAAAAAGAATGGAAGATGCTTAGATTGCCCACAAAACAAAATTGTCCATAACTTTCTCATAACTAGTTCAAATGGAATGAATCAAAGCTTTGGATGTAGACAAAAGTATAAGATTTTAGGAAAAAAATATTCAAAAAAATATTTTGACTTTTTCTGATATTTTTTGTGCTACCCGTTGACTTCTGTTTTGGGCATATTGTACCATAAATTTTTCTTCTAGGGACCAATTGAAACAAAAATTATATATTCACAAAACTCTCAAAAAACTTCACAACCTCAAATAATCTTGTAAACATTTATGACAAATTGAGACAATAGAAACCTATATAGATCCAAATTGTCTCCAAGGCCCAAAGGAACAAACAGTTCTTTAAGGGTTAATATTTCTAAAATGGTATTAAAATATACTAATAGTCTAATCCTGATGGTCATACTTTTTTATGAAGCAAGATAAATCATGTGGAATTTTTTTGGGGAAAAATGGTAAAATTGCATTTGAAAATGAATCCTACATTTATACAAGTTTTTTTTTTCTAAAAATTGCTTTAATTGCCTGATTAACAAGACTGTCTATAATTTTTCCACATAAAATCCAAATGGGATGAATGAAGGATTTTCATATACACAAAAATACAATTTATGGGGATTGATAAAAAACTAAAATATAATTTTAAATATAAATTCCTCATTTTCTATGTTACCCTCCTTCCTTCATTTCTTCTTTATTTTTTTTTCAGTTTATTTGGGCATAGCATTTGTTCCCCGGCACCGATTGAAAGATAAATTATATTTCCACAAAGCTAAATAATTTCTCTATCTTCAAAAAAAGCTTCTAAAAGAATAAGAAGAAATTTCATAACATAGGTACTACGTACACATTCGAAATGCCATTTATCCTTTGAAAAGACAATAATCCTTCAAGGATTAAAGACAAAGTAAACGAAGGTCTTAAGCATATAATAAACCATCAACTATATATATTATATAAAAAAATCTCAATCATTACAAGTGCAAAATGAACCAACAATTCAAAATGTATTTTCAATTCATATATATTGATATACATTGTTGGTTTAAGTACACTATATATTAGATATAGGTGTAAACTTGCACACATACCTCCTTGACTTTATATTCCTCAACTAATTATAGAGTTTTCTATAGTGTATTGAACTACTACTCTATTAATATGAATGGCGGAAGTGTTCATCTGCGATAGGCTAGTTGAATCCAATAGTGAATTTAGTCATTACATGGGCCGAACCACCACGATGACCTGAACCCTTCATGTAAAGGCAATCCAAGTATTGGTGAAATACCACTACAAGAGAAAGGGGTCCAAAATGACAAGCATTTAACACGAAATTATCGGAAATGACAGTAGCTGTCAATTGCAAATCTATTCCTATCAATTCTTTGTTTCTGTCAATGCTTTCACACAAAACTATCCGAATTGACAACAAGCATGTATTGACAATATGCTGCTATCAAATGATAAGAACTTTGTGAATTAAATTTTGTATGATAGGAGGTAGAGAGGCTGTTTTTATAGTGAAATGTATTGTCCATCAAGAATCCTCAAAAACTATGAGATAATTTAACAATGAGAGCTTGACCGCTCATTGTTAAAAATTGCAGGAATTGTGTTCAAAGTTTACATTGTCTTTGAATTTTGTTCATAACTTTTGATTGGAGAATTTAAATCTGAAACGGATTTTTGGAGGTAAAACTTAAATTGATTTCCCAACTTATCTTAGTTTAAAATTTTCTGAAAAATATATTCTACTATGCCTAAGTGAGGTCTGAAATTTCATTTTGAACACAATTACTGCAATTGATATATCCCATATGAGTTGCCTTGTCTACCACCACCCTTTTTGTATAAAGCAATTGTCTTCTACACTCGCCTCACTTGCAATAAGAGGCATTCGGAGGCATGTTTTTGAATGTGAAGCTTGATTTTGATAGATAATGTTTTTAAGTAGTAAAACTTAATTAGTCGGTTGTTTAGGAACAACATGTGGGCCATGAGCCTAGAAATCATCAGTTTTTTTGACATCATGGATGAAAACTAGGTTGAAAAGGTCTCAAATTTTGATGACAACTTATGACAAAATTTTGTCAACTAATTGGCCAAATCAAGACGTTCCTACTGACAAGCAATTGACAACTTTTTATTAATTTGTTGTCAATAAAGACACAGATATCCTTGTAGTGTACATTTTCCAATATGTCGAAGGTAAACATGCCCATTCCTTCAGTCTTTCATTGCAATTTGAAGTAGGCCTCCGACATGCATTCTCTGTTGATTCTTTGAGCGATTCTACTAACCCCATATTCTTCCAATGCGCGTGAATACTTTGGAATGTTTTCCACATCGGCATCTTTCGCGTACAAATATGCAATATCAGGGTCCACCCACCATTTCTTATGCAAAGTTTCAATCCTCTCACTTGTTGATGTGAACGTGTACAAGGACTTCATTCGTTTAGTAGCTGCTAAAGTAGACATGCCCCAATTACAAACTCTAATGTAGACACGTGACTCGTCTTCAACACCATATTCATTATTTTGGGAGTTTTCCAATGAAATGGGAGACTCTAGAGTGATTGTAACTACAAAATCAAAAGAATTTTTTATTACAAAATACCAAAAAAACAATGAAATGACAGACAAAACATGTATGTAATTACAAAATTCTAGAATCCATATAATAATTCTTCAATACTTAGCATTTCATAGAAAGTAATAACTAAATATACATGTATTGGACGTATAAACTACAAACATAGAATAATCCATGTATGAAATCTGTACTTATAACATTAAATATTCACAAATTACATCTAATAATATAATTATCGGATATCACCTAGATCAACAACACAGACGAACTCAAGGAAGAAAAGAACGGAATTCAAAGAACCAAACTTTGCTCCTTCTTTGGGATGAACTCTCACACACCACATTATGTGAAATGCAGACTAAGAGAGTCCTTCCCAAAGAATGGACCAAATTTTGGTTTTATGAATTCTGTATAGAACATTGTATTCAACATTTTGAGAGTTTTCCAATGAAATGGGAGTCATTTTCTAATGATTTGGGACTCTCTTGAGGCACATAAGTAGTAAACAAAGAAGAATTTGAGGTTTGCAAATACAAAAAGTATAATGCAAGGACATCCAAAACAAATTTGCGAATGTAGGATTTGAAAATGGTTGAAAAAAAGCAGCGATATGCCATACTATTAATAGAAAATAGTCACCAAATGTACAAATATTGGATAAAATGCAATGGAAGTCTAGCCCACCGTTATACTCCTAGTAGCAAAATATCATGTCTCCACCGCTTGAGTTAGCCATTGCAAATAGATTGTTTGAATGGGCAATCACATGATTGAAAAATGAAGTGCATGTTCAGTTGTCACATGGTTCTATACATAAATATTATTTATAGAAACAAGTCATCTATATGCCACTCTTGAACTCTGAGAAATTGCACTCTAGACATTGCAAGTTGTAGTGCCACATATGAATGTGTTGAGAGCAACGTCTGCATATTTAGTTTTTGTAATATTTGTGCTCAGAACCATGTCACAACTGAACATGCACTTCATTCTTCAATCACCATGTGATTGCTCATCTAAGCTTCTATTCGCATGACTATAACGTGCAATGAAGATGTAACATTTTGACCACCTGGTTTGTAATAGTAAACGGTGTGCTTTGCTTACCATCTAGTCTATACTATTGTATAACGTGACATACGGTGATATAAAACATCATTATCAAGCAGTCCTAAATGTATAGTATTCGAACCTCTAGTATTGACAGAAGACTATCATTTACAAATTTCTATCATGTATGTCTTTGTAGACTCCTAGTCTACAATGTAAACATGTATTATATGTGTGATTTACTTCGTTGTAACTCCCTTGCCTTTAGAATCTCAGGTCACCAACTATATCCTGTATTTGGTTTCTTGTATTCATTCCACTGTTGATGCATCTGTCGTTGAATGTACTTGAGGTCCCATGCATCGAGATGACAAGCATCGCATCAAATCGGTTGCACCCCATCATGGGTCCTAGACTTCCGGACGCTCCTTGACAAGACATACCTAGGACGGCACCCTACACTATCAGAAGCAGTTCCAACATGTGTATCACGAGATCCACTAGAGACTAGTGATTTGTTCACTAGTGCAAGAATTGGTGTTGCGGCCTCTTCATACAACTTGTTCTTAGGCGCTTTGTTTGATGCCACTGGTGATAACCAAGAAGTAAGAGGCCCCCCACAGCGCAAAGGAGAAGGCGAGCAAGACTTCGACAAACGTGGAGTGTTATTTGGCGGACTATCCACTGTACCGTCATCCACGGGCTTTGTAGAGTAGTCCATTGTGGAGTTTGTTGTTGCCACTGAGCAGAGAAAATTTCCCTTGCTAAGGATTATGTATTGCCCATAGTCCAATATAGAATCCACCGATGCAATGCACGACAAGTGATCATCTCCATCAGGTGAATCCAATACGCTCGAATTCTAAAAACAAATAATATTTATATTATAACCATGGAGCACAACTACATTGAATTGAGAATTTGAAACACCATCCATGACCAAATGCAAAATATGAATAGAACAAACTAGGAAACAAGCTTGACTCAATCTGACTTGAAACAAGTATACTGAACCATTCCTATTTTAAAAGAAGAATAAGGATAAATATTACAAATTTCCAGAAAACAAGCTTAAGTTAGTTCAACTTGATCTAAACTGCACTAGAGCATGAAAATCGACAACCTATCCCTCCTTCAACCTAGTCCTAACGAATGTTAGGTGACGCTTGGACGACCTCCATCAACTTATCATAATCCTTCTTCTGTTTTCGACTATCATAGAGCATGCGACGTCCAATTCTATTGGCTGCATTCTGTCGAAAAGACCTAAGCCCTTGTTCACATGCCGCGTGAAGATTCTGAAACCAAGGCAACAAGACATCCAGGAGGAAAGTGTCCTTCAAACCATTACCCTTGTATGACCATGACTCCGGCAAAATGATGTTTTCAGCACTGTTAAGAATGTGCTTACTGGGACTGTCATCCACAATCACGGTATTTTGGGACAAGAACCTCCCCCGGTAGCAGGGTTACATGGACATCCGGACGTTTAGACGTCCAGCGTCCGCGTCCGCCGGTTCCCGAACTTCCGCCGACATAGGATGTTCCGACTGTTCCCGTCCAGCGGACAGGAAGTCGAACAAGGCGGACGGGGCAGACAGGAAGGCGGACGGGGCGGACGGGGAAGGCGGACGGGAGGGCGGACGGGGAACGTGGACGGGGAGGCGGACGGGAAGGTGGACGGGGCAGACGGAAAGGCGGGTCGGTGTGGGGTCGTCCAATCGGGGCATTGGGTGGAAAATGGGGTAAACTTCGGTGTAGGGATGAAACCATGGTTTTTTTTTCCAATTTTGGAGAATTGCTAAAGTGGCAATATACGACACAATAATGGATAGAACTATCTTTTCATCCACATATTTAGATAAGTTACATTTGATGTGCACAATTTCAGCCAATTTTTTTTCTTTCAAATTCGAGCAATTTGGCATTATCATCCAATTTTTCTTCAAATTTAACCTATAGATTTGGTGCAGTCTATTTTGTTTTAGGCATTTGGGCCTTCAATTGGCCCAAAAAAAATTGGTTGATGGTTCAAACAAATCCAATCATCCAAATAACGATAGGATGTTGTAACCCCTACATGCCCAAGCCTTGTTTTCAAATTTCAACTTCCTCTAATTTGCTCTAAATTGAACAAAGAGCCCACATTTTGGTAAGATGTATCAATTTTTTTGGAATTGTAACCATACAAATTCAAATTAGACTTGTTAGAGATTGCATAGGAAAAGAAAGCACAACAATATCACTTGTAGAGTGAAAGATTATAACATTTGACTATGATGGTGTTAAAATCGAAAAAAAAAGTTGAAGCCTTTTTGGCAAGGCAAATCTAAAATGTTGGGGACCCAAAGAATTGAGGTTAATGGGCCGAACTTGCACTACCCCAATCAATTTACGGCTTTACAAAATTTACTCTATAATTTTTTAATATGAATTTCCAATGTGAATTTTCCTCCAAGATCTACTGTATTTGAGGCTCATTTCCAAAAGCTCTTAACACAAAAGAAAAGTCAAGATTGCACAAGGTACCCTTGCATAAAATCTCTTTTAGAAAAATCATTGTCCTTTAATTGCAAGATCGGACTTCTAGAGCCAAAAGTAGACTTCAAAAAGAATTTCCCAAAATTATTAGCTTACTAAAATGATGAAAAATAGTTAAGTTTTACTGAACTTCAAAGTTTTGCAAACACCATATTTAATATTTTGGTGCCTCAAGCATTTAGGGGGTAATTACTATTTTTTTTTAACATCTTAATGAAGCCGACAAACCTGTTGCATTAAAAAAATTAACAACATACCATTGGTACCAAACAAAAAACCATGCTTCTAGAATCTAAAAGACAATTTACAATTATACATAATACATTGTCCAACTGAATATCTTCAACCATACATGGCAAATTGAACAATTGGAAGACCATACAATTTAAAACAAAAACTTCCCAATCTTACAAATACCAACTTAAAAAATCACAATTTCCGTAATTGCAAGGTTTTAGACTTTTCTATGCAAAATTGCAGACCAACAATGACAAAAAATAGGGACAATTCACACACTTTAAAAATCATTATCAATTAAAATATCCTCGCCAATTACAAAGGCACATAAAAGTCCAACTACATTGGCATTCATTGGTCTTAAAAAATCAAAATGGTGCACATATGCTATGCAACTATGTAATTCGCATACATACTACTTGACATCTATGCATACTACCAGCCTATATAGTTATATAAACTATTCTTGAACTTCAATATGAACCACGGAAGTGTTCATCCGAAATAGGCCAGTTGAATGAAGTACTAAAACGGAAGATGACTTGTGCCAAAGTACTCTTTTTGTTCTGAACGTGCTTCAAGTAAGTATCAAACACCTGTACAAATTGTGGATGGAGGTACTTGACATGTGAGCTACTTGATTCACGCTGCAACTTGTGATACGCCTCCGACATGCACTGCCTATTGATCCGTTCAGCTAATTTAGCAACAACATACTGCTCGGATTGCATGGAAAGAGAAGGGATGTTTTGCACATCTGCATCTCTTCCGTGTACATAGGTAATAGTGGGATCCACCCACCACCTCATCTTTATAGCTTCGTTCTTTTCAGCTGTTGATGTGAATGTATACAACGACTTCATGGGCTCGCTCATCACTGTAGTCATCCCCCAATCACAAACTCCAATGTAAACCCGGGACTCATCTTTAGGAAAATGAAACATAATGTTGTCCGGAGAAATGTCGTTGTGGAGATGTCCAGCGGTGTGCACCGCATTCATGATGTGCAGTAATGCCCATGCAAGCTCCACGCGTTTGGCTCTAAATCGCTTCAGATTTTTAGTAGCAATGATTTCTTCTTCTATTATATACGGCTTATACAGCACTGGAAGGGCTATGTTGTCTGGATAGTCGTCATCCTAACGCATCATTTCACGCAATGTATCGCCGTTCCACCAGAATGAATATCCTTCATTCTTTTTGGAGTGCACTGCAAAAAAACGTATCACTCCAGCATGCGGAATTCTCACTGCCATAGTCTTAGTATTGTGTTCCATCTTTGCAAAAGCAAGTCGTTCACCTTTTTCGAGAGACATCTTTGCTGCAAACTCCCATGATGGATGAATCTCCACACATCCTTCTATTCGCACTCTCCGAATTGTAGCATAGCCACCTCATATGATTTTGTTATTTACGAGAATCACCGTGGCCATTTTTGGAAGGGCTATTAGAAGGCGACGTATATTTTGTGCTTGGTCCATTCCAAGCTTGTTCATCCACCAACCAATTGACCGTGCTCTATTCTGCCTCTTCGTAAATGGTTGGCACCTTTTGGTGAATAAATCCGCTTTCATAATGACATACTCGAAGGCTTCATCACTTTCGCGTTTCTTCCTCCAATATTTATCCAAAATGACTGAGGCATTCCATAATGCATCATGCACCTTGCTGTCAAGAAATTTGGGGAAATTCTTCTTCTCTGTTTCATGAATCCATTGCAATACGTACAAGGCGTCCAACATCCTCTACTTCATATCCACGAAGAATTTCTCGATGCAGTCCTCTTCATATCGCACATATTTAGTGTCAAGAGACACTGTAGTCTCTGTCTCATAAAACTTCACAATCAATTCGATTAAGAATGCTTTGCAACTCTTCGAGGGATTCTCCCTTGTCCACTGAATAGAGGGGGCTTCTTCTTTTTCCTTTGGCTCCTTGGAAGCCTTCTTCGCCCTCGGCATGTTGATAAACCGGTAGAATAAATGATGAACGTCAAAGTTTAAAATTTTTTTTGGCAAGAGTTACCCCAAATATTAGACTCTTACCCACCCAAAGAAAGGAGCCAATGGAGGTCAAACCACCAAGCTCTCCGCTCTGTCTTGCATGTAAGGGAGAAGGCAAAAGTGAGAGCGGACGGTCCGTCCGCTTCTCTTATATGAGGCGGACAACCTCATTCCAGTCCTACAACGGACGGAGGTCGTCTGATCGGCCGCCCTGTCGGGTCCGTCCGATTGGGCGGACGGATTGGCTGTCCGCCTCTTCCTGGCCGTCTAATTGGACGGTTTAGGATTGGCGGACCCCTCGTCCGGTCCGCACGGTCGGACAGAGGCTGTCCGATCGGGCGGACGGGGTGGTCGTCCGCCCCCTTTGGTCCGTCCGATCGGGCGGACAGACAACTGTCTACGTGATCGGACGGTCTAGAGGGGGCGATTTTTAGATCGTCCGCTTCATTTCTACCGTCTCATTTTTAGGGTGATTTTTCCCTCTTTTCATTCAATAGGCTTTATGTAGGTCTTCTTGTTTGGGAGGAATTGGGCATTTGGGCATTTCAATGCCTAATAATTAAAAAAATTGACCTAAGGCTTCTTCTCAACTTCCTTAAATTTCTTGAAATTTTTACTTCTGAAGAAATGCCAATATTTTCATTACATTTATCATTTTCTTAGAATTTTAAGTTTTTAACCGTACAAATTCAAACTAGACATGCTAGAGATCATGGAAAAAAAGAAAGCACAACAATATCCCTTATGGAGTTAAAAATTATAATGTTTACCTATGAGGGTGTTCAAATTGCAAAAAAGAGTTCAAATATTTCTTGCAAGTCAAACCTATGAACTTCGTGACACAAAATTGGAAGGCTTAATGTATATAAGCCCAATTACATTATTTAGGGCTAATCAAAATCCACAATACTATTATATAGTTCTTCCAAATGAATTTGGATTCTAATTTTTTCTCCAGAACTAATTGTATTTCAATCTCATTTCCAACTTCCAAGAGCAAGTAAAGAATACAGAAAGTCAACATTGCATTCGGTACCCTTGCACTAAATCTCAAAAAGAAAAAACACTGTCAAGCATTTCCAAGATGAGATTTTTGGTACTACAACTAAACTACACAAAGAAGTTTTCAATAATATAAAGTACAAAAAATAACATACGTCTCTTGTATTCTTATATAGAAGGGGTATTCCATACATATTGTTTTCAATAGATGTGCATGTTCAAAGTTTTAAATAGTGACATCATTGACCAATGATGGTCACAAAAGTGGTCACAAAATACATTTAAACAATAATAGTAAATCCATAACCTCCGAATAAGTCAAAGACATCTTCTACTCTACCTTTAAATAGTTAAACTACATTATACTCTATTCTGAATCCGAACTAATATCGTCATTTTGACCTTGGGGTGTGGGACCGAAGCCACCAGATCGCCCATATCCGCCAGACCCTCCTCCTTGTCCATAATCAGAGAAGTATGGACCTCCAAATGGTGGAGGTGGAGGAGGTGATGCATTTGCCTTGGACCCTCTTGTCCCTCGTTCGCTTGAGTCGGTGTAGTATGAGCTTCCGCGAGACCCATATGAGTCCGGCCCTCCCGTCCCCGGATAGAATTGCGACCCACCATATTGAGATCCACCGTAGTCCGTGAACCTTGTGCTTCCATGGCTTCCTCGTATGTTTTGGAAGTCATCGTGGGGGTCAGGGCTAAAACGTGAACTTCCTCCTCCATATTGCGGGCAACGCACATCACGATCATGACGAGGTAGTGACCGTTGTTGACGCAGGCGACCTTGATCCAAAATACTATTTCTTGTTGCCTCTCGCAATTGATTTTGGAAGTCCAAGTCTTCGCGCTCTTCTCGATGTTCGTGCCTTTGTGGAAGTGGAGGTGGAGGTGGTAAGTCTTCTTCGTCATCATCATCATTGTCCTCTGCATCTGGCAATGGTTTCAGAGGAAATCCAAATTGACCACGATTAGACCACTCCGGCATGCAATCGCTTGGGCCAACCCAATTGGTGTCTATCACCGCTTTGTCACAGCTCAATTTGGTCTTCTTGTCCTTTGCAGGCACCGTATGCCAATCCACGTCTTTCTAGAGTACAATCTCCGCCTAAATCATTGCCATGGTGGAATAGTTCATGAGATTTGGTTTGGAAGCACCTAGACTGCAAGATGCCCAAATCTCCTCGTATCTCTGCTTGAAATGTTCACTCTTGCAAGTGTTCATGGGACCTTCCCACTGTCTCACTTGTCTCTCTAACACAGCCGTGTTATTTGCTGACTAGAGTTTTGCAATGTGTGACATTTTCACATACTCTCGGCACGTTGTGCAAGTCCATACTGCTTTGGGCTCGTATTGCCATCCCTCTTTAGCCACACAAAAGTGGTTGAAGTAGGCGTACCAATCCATGTCTTGTGATTTTTCCTTTGTACTCTTCTTGAGCGGATTGATAAATCCTTTTGGAGCCATGGTAATCCTTCTTTTCCGCACCGAATGCAATGTTTGAGTGAGAAGTTTACAATTTCTATAATTGAGAAGGTGATGAAAAGATTACAAAAAATTAAGTTAATTCATTCACAGTTGTTCACGCTCCAAGTCGGAAGGGGCTCACAGATACCAATTGGTGCTGGATCTGCCCACTCCGCAAGGGAAACAACTGTGCGGAATGGGCCGTCCGCGCCTGTTGTATGCGCAGTTAACCGTAAGTATCCTTACAACGACAAATTGTTGCAAGATGACACGAATTATCGTTCCAGGGAACTTCTAGTAAGATATCGATTGAATTAGAAGCATCCGGATTGTGACTACTCACTTAATCCCCCTTCTTTCACTTTCCCTACCTCTCTCCGGAAACTTAGGATATTCCGGATTCCGTTCCGGATCCGGACACACTCAGAATTGAGTTCCGTCTTTCTTCCGTTATTGGTTTTTGTTGCCTCTGTTTTACCCTTAGAGGGTCCGCCCTTGATCTAGAAAGGGGTGGGAACTCAACAAACCTCTCTGCACCCAAATCCTAACTAACAACACACCCAAGACAACACAGTTGTAGGAGGAGGGAGGAGTATTCTCTCACAGTTTCCGGATTGGCCGATTCGGAAGCAGGTCACACAAAGAAATTCTCACACCTCTCTTACTACAACGATGGATCCGAACTCATAGACCCAAAGGAATAGAATCTCAAGGAGAAGACAATGTACTTAAAGGGAGAGGCGGGTAGACCTTCCGGAGTAGTGGGAGTTCCTTTCCTTTGGCGGTTGCTTATCTCCGCACAGAACCCTCCTAGTTCTGGACTCGCAGGGACCTCTACCTTCTTATCCGGATTGCCGTTCCGGCAATTTAAAGGCACGTAACTCTCACATTCCCTTACTCTGCTTGCATTCATTCTGACTAGCTCCACCCCCAAGAGATCCGTAGCTCAAGATCCAGATTCCTCCTCTCCCTCCCTTCTCTTTCTCTAGTACAAGGATACAAACATACATGCATACACTGAGCCAAAGATTCCGTCTAAGTAAAGTGCAGCTAGAAGCACCCTGACTGACTTAGATTAAGAAAGAAAATTGTAATACATACGTGAAAGCACTAAGATGGAGTAGAATGGAATGGCAGACCACTAACTGACCTGCCCTTAAAATACTAACACAAAAATCCAAAGTCAACTCCTGAAAGCCTAAAAAGGAAACCCGGAAATCCAGGCAACTAATCACTAAACCTCCGAAATATCCGGAAAGGCTAATAACTATCGTCCGAAATTGCCGGACATCCTGACTATCCGCCTAAGATTCCGGAAATCGGGCCCATGTTCGGAAACTTGATCCGGATCCTATACTTCTTTTCCTATGGATTCTAATGCTTTGGCTTCCGCCCTTTCCTTGAGCGGCTCCCTGCTTGACTGGTAGGTGTCCCTTTCGTACTTTTAGCTGGCATAGTCTTCGTTGTAACTCGAGTCTGGATATGGCGTGTTGTAGGAGACGGATCGTTGTCGTCCTCAGTTCCGGAAGTGGAGTGGGCACTCTCCTCCTCGGAGTCTTCGATGACTTGAACTTCCTTCTCCTTCTCTGGCGGTGTATCCTCCAATGTTGCGGGTTTGCTTCTCTTTTCCGGCGTGGTCTCTTGCATGTGTGCAAATCCTTTCGGATTAGTCCGAGCCGGATTGGTCATTCCACCAATCCAGTTGATGAGGTCTCCTCTGACTTGCTGTCCCGGAACCTTGAATGATCCGGTCATCAAATTCGGCATTGTCTGTGACTTGGGAACTTCCGGAGTTGAGAATTTGGGTGGCATCGGAACCGATTTCACGCTGGACTCAGGTTCCGGTTCCGAAGCTACCTCAAATTCAGCTCCGTCATCCGCATCTTGTTGGCGGAAGGCTCGGCTGGTGTGAGTATCCCCCTCAATCCCTCCATTCGAGTTGCACGATCCGCCACCGGTCTCCCTGGAGTACCCGAGACAAAAGGAAGTTCCGGAAAGGTGGAGAAATCCATCACCTGATTTGGATCGATAGTCGCCAATAGCTGCTGGATCTCCTTCAAAACTCGCTCTATCTTCGCAGTGAAGTCTACGAGGATGGTCACTACCTTGGTTCCGGTAATGTGGCCTTCTGATATTAGCTTTGAGTCAAACAAGGCAGCTTTCGTGACGAGGTCGGCTTTGATGTTGACTGCTTCGGATAGATTCTTGACCAGAGCGAGAGCCTCTTTCTCTTTCTCCTTTGAAGCTGCCATTTCCCCTTCCGCCCAATTCACTTGAGCCTGGAGTTGGTTCCGTTTCGCCTCCAACTCTTGGATCCGCTCCTCCCTCCTCTTTAGGTCTTCCGGTTTGGGCAGTCGCTTGACAGCTTCCACAATCTGATCCGACTCCACCTTCAACACTTCCGCGATATCTATTACCAAATCTGCCAAGCTGTCGTGGAGTACCTTGGCCTCATGTATCCACTCGAGCCCAACATTGAAAAATGCTGATTCCGTTTCCACTTCAGGTCCTTTGCTGGACTCCCCCCTCTCCATCGCCGGTGGCTTAGATCGCGACCCCGGATCGGTTGACTTCCTCTTCTTGTTCCTCGGATCGGTCAAACATTCCTCGGGAAGTTCCTCCGGATCCGACTCGACTGGATCTTCCGCCTCCTCCCCGGAAAGTCCGTATGATAGAATCGCCTTTCCGGTGTCATACTGGATTACTTCCACTGCACTCAAAAGTTCCTGCTGATAGTACAGATGGAACAAGTAGGTGCTAACTAGACTTGCCTTTGCTCGGGTCACATGATCCGCTAATTTAGCCACTATCCCGGCTATGACTCTATCCCAGTGCACCACCCGGTTCTCCATAGCTCCGAAAATAGTATTGGCCACCGTAATGGTAATCCGTGTCGGTTTTTCCGGATACAAGATGGGAATGAGAAATTCTAGTATCCGCCTATGTCTCTCGTCCTTGCATTCGCTAATAGCAAATCCGTCCTTAGGGTTTGCAGATCCAGTGAACTTCCCAGCTACAAAATGGTCCGTCCTCGATGCTAACCCGTTCCCGCTCTTCCGGAACTGATAGACGTCCACCCAGATGTCCTCGGTCTACGCGACTGGCCGCCCTCTCAAAGTGAGCTCATATTGATTCGGAACACCATGAAGTAGCTCCTGAATCATATCTTCACTCTTGAGGTTCCATGGTCGGTGTAGTAGACCGACACATCCTAACTTAGTTAAGTCCTCCTCTAACTGCTTGTGTAGTTCCGAGTTATCCGGAATGGCCGGAGAGATAACTCGGGCAGATACCACTACCTTCCGTATTGGTTCGGATGCCATAAGATCTAAGTCAGAACGAGGGAGAAGTAACCCTAATTCAGTCGCTAACTCACCACTCTTTCTCTCAACTACTCACACGGACAGTCTCAGAAAAGCAAAACAGGAAAGTGAAGAGGAAAACCCTAGGCAAAGAGCTTTAATACTAAACCGTCTTCCTACGAAATTCAAGACAACGGCTACAGGTTTGTTGTACTAACGGTATCCTACTTCTGTAGCTACGAGACCTATACGGTAGGTTCCTGTGTTCCGGGTGAATCCAGATCCGGATAAGTTCCGGTTACGGGTTGTGCCGGAACGCTTATTTCCTAATTTGAGTTATCTTATCCAAAAATCACGTTCTAACTATGAAATTTTTTATTTTTCCTATTTTTCGCACCTACTTCATGTATTATTGATCCGTTTCCGGATTCCGGATTCCCACAGCGCCCCTCTTTATATCGTCCACCGATGCTGACATCATTGCCCGAATCCGACGGGCGGACGGGCGGACTGCCAGATCGGACGGGCAATATGCCCCGGCGCGTCCAATCGCACGGCCTCAACGAACTGCGGATGACTGCATCGGATGGATCCCGTGGACGGACGCTCCGACCGTGCGGCAAACGAACAGCGGGCGGCGGACGGTCAGACGGATAGCGGACGCACAACGAATGGACAACGGACGGGCCATTTTTCTAGCACATTGAAGTTCATCACTTGGAATACCCTATACTCAAGTCAGATTCGTTAAAAATTAATTAAAAAATAAAATAAATATGGCATGTAGTGAAATTTTCAGAATTTATAACAGGACATAAGTTGAAATCTCAAAAAAAATTGATGAAAACAAATTGAAATCTCATAACAAATCCTAATTAAATGAATTAAAGCTTCCTAAATACTAAATAAGAAAGAAAATTATCTATGAGAATAGAGATTCAATTTCTTTTTTATTTGGCATTTTTCCAAATCTTTCTAAATTTTTAAATATCCAAGGCACAAAACTTTGGTGTGAACTATATTTTGAAGTCTAATAATACTTAACCAAGTTGCTATTCTTAGTAGTTTATATAATATATATATATATTAAAGTCTATTTTAAATCTAATTTTAGCATCAAAAATCCAATTTTCAAAATGATTGATCATGATTTTTTTATTCAAGATTTTGTACAAGAGTGTCCATCACAAACTTGACTTTCATAGTGTTGAGGGCTTTTGGAAATGAGCCTCAAATACACTAAATCTTGGAGAAAAAAACACATTAAAGATTCATTTAAAAAATTGTAGAGTAGATTTTGAAATGCATATTAGGCCCTTTATCCTCATATTTTTTTGGTGACTTGATTTCTTTCATATTTTTTAGATCTTTCTGTAATTAGTTATGAATTTTTTTAAGTTGAAAGGCAATGGTCATTAAAAGTGACCATGTCCTAAAATGTGCTAGTACATTCACTAAAGCAAAATGTACCTCTCCGTCATGATCACTCTTAGAGCACGGGTGTTTTTAGAGCAACTCCCTTATGGATTTACTTTATTTAATTTTAAAGGAAAATCATCTAAGTGACTACAATAAAGTACCTATGTTTTAGCATTAAACATGTTGATTACAAATGCATATTCTATATAAGAGGAAAACCAAAATATTAAATTTCTTTTTTATTTTTAAGTAATAAATAAATAAACTTCTTTTTGTATTTTAGAAATAAAATATATAGAAACAAAAAGAAAAATGAAAAAAAAGAGAAAAATCTTTGTTTTTAATTAAAAAAGAAATAAAAGATAAACATGCATATTTTTATATTTTTTTTTAATTGAGCCTTAAGAAAATTGAAGAGTACATGAATTGAAAATCCGGCCCTAGAATCCGGCCCAAGGGGTTTAGATTAAGTAGGGCCGGATGGAAAAACTGGGGCCGGATTGAAGAACGGATCGAAGGCAAATCCGGACAGCCTTCCATCCGGCCTTAGGCACAGTATAAACCCAGCCTTAGATAAAAGAAGAACTTATACAAATAGAAAGTAAAAATGTTTTATTGCTTCACGTTGCAAATTCTCCAAGAAAAGAAAAAGAAAAACATAACAAAACAAAACAAAAAACAAAAAAACACACCCAAAAACATATCTTTTATGGATTAGAAGATTATAATGCTTTTTTCATTACGACAGGGTTTTACAGTTCTACTAATTCCAGAAATGCTGTGAAGTCTTACACTCTTTGTATACCCTTACTTTTAAAACAATCCTAATCAAAAAAGGGCATTACAAAATATAGTACAAACATGGCGTTGAAGTGTGTGACATGCATAAGTTATATACATTTTTGGCTTCTCCATAAGTCCATATGTACAAAACACTTTGAAGTCAATGGAAATTGTCCATGAGGTTCAAAACCAAAACCAAAACCAAAACCCTTCAAGTAATTGTTGTGATTGTAGCACCATCTCAATTCGGTCAATTGTAAATTATAACGTTTCACTTCATTACTAATATTGATCATGTTCTTGTTTTTTTCTTTCCCTTTGAAATATCCTACATGATGAAAAAATAAATAAAAAAATAATATCCTTTATGTCTAGTTAAAATTTGTATGCATACAATTTCAAATGAATATTACAAATTTACAATTTGCTCAAAACAATGGCGTAATCTGAAATGTAGGAGACTAAGAGTTGAGGGTTTTAGGGTTTTAGGGTTTAGGGTTTAGGGTCTCACTGTAAACTTCAAAGAACTCTAAATGATTATTTAAAATCTGATTATAACTTGTCTATTTTTGATTTTCTGGGTTAATGACAAAAGCATAGGATGCTGAAACTTTAATTGACCCAAAAAATTTAACAATAAGTAAAGGCAGACGATAAGAATCCTAGGTTTCATGCCAAATTGGAAAAAATTTGGACGCCTCGAAATACTAGGCGACGGACTAGGCAGACAGGGCGGTCGGACGCAGTCGGGTCGGACGCCGTCCGTCTGTCCGCTTCGGCGGCGGACGGGGCAGCTCCGTCCGCCGGCTCGGGCCACGTCTACGTGGTCCGGGACAGGTTCGGTCCCGGGCCTCTTTTAGGTCTGGGAGCGGACGGGTATATTGGCGGACGGCCAACTTAGATTTCCTCACTTTCACTTTTCCATTTGGGAATCATTGCCATTTTGGATGTGCTACTATTGCTTCACGCGCTAGTTGCTCCTATGTAGTGAAGAGTGGGGGTCATATTTTGATCATACTACATTGGATTTTGTTCCTTGGTTACTTACATACGTTTGGAGACATTGAAGCACATTATATATTTTGAGAGAACGAAGATTATATATTGGAAATTTCTATTCTAAAATTGCAAGTGAGTACTCCACACTCAAGTAGTCATAGCGGGGGCTTGTAGTGCTGCAGCTGAAGGCAAGAAGATGTCAAAACTGAAGGGCGTTGGTCATGAGCTACGGTTTGACATTTTGGATGACGTCAACATGAAGGCTGAGACGGGTTGGGAGAAAGAGGATGTGGAGTATTGGACCTCTAAATTGTGCCACAAATACGTGAAAATGTATCACATTGGGAAGTTGTGGCCTCAAGAGTGTCACCCTTTTTACACTCGTGAATATTGTTTTAAACCATTGAATTGCCTCAATGAACATTTTGTGTACCGTTCAATGGAGGTGTGGAAGGCCCTATTTCCGGAGAAGGCTATGAACAAGGGCAAAATTAACTACAGCTTGGCAGGCATGGTTTACGCTGAATTCATACTGGGCCGTTAGGTGGATTGGAGTACGTATCCTACGGTAGCGACATTGCCACTTGCGATTGGCAAACATCAGAAACATATCCTTGATATGTTTGTTCCGAAGGCGCAACTTCTTGAAGCAAGTGAAAAAAAGAAAGTATTAGAGGACGCTGTGGAATCAATTCAGATCCCTCTTGAAATCCAAGTGCGTCGTACGGAAGTGGTGAATGGAAAGAAAATGGCGGTAGAACCGGCTTGTATGGGGGACCCCACAAAAGGAAGCACTTCTCTTGTGGACGGTGTGGAGGGAGAGGTCTTTTTGACTCCACCGACGGATTTGAACCCTATACAAAACGTATTAGAAGGGGTGCCAGAAAGCAACGTTGCAATGAAGCTGCCTCGGCCAACAGAACATGGATCTACATCGATGTCACAGAAGTACCAAGAAGAGGATCCTATAAAAGACATTGAAGATACAGAAGACATTCAAGACGTGAAGGAGGCTCACGTTTGTATTGACCGGTTTTTAGTAGACACAGCACAAGACATCATGTTTTATGTCCCTCCGTCTCCTAAATCGAGGAGAAGACCAAGCCTACTATCCAAACCTGAAAATGCAATTCGGACTTCACCAAACCAAAATGAAGAGCATCCAACTCAACCGACAGATGTAAGGATGGACTCTCAGGACGAGGCTGTAGTGAACAACGACGAAGAGACCCTGATTATCCAAGATCATCCATTGTTAACTTTGTTGGGCCAGAGGATCTCAAGACTCTACAAAAGATGCCTCCACTAGAAGAGATGGAGAACTTGTTGCAATGTTCCCTCTGATGGAATCAATTTGAAATTCACCGAGAAGCAACAAAGGGCGGAAATGAAGGGAGCACTATAAACGAAGGTGGCCTTGCAAATGTAGGAGGAAATCCTAATGAAGGTGGCACTACAAATGAAGGACACAGCTCCACTTCAGGCAATTCAACAGCAGGATTTGGCGAGATATTTAGAACGGTGTATTCTCTATCATGTACAGCTAGAGTTGTGGTTGTATTGACGCCTGCTCTTGCGCAAATAACTAATACATTTATGAAAATGACACCATCCGTTCTTCATAGTGCTTTGGCTTTCAGAAAGTTTGTCGAGTTTGCGGACAAACTACAAGACGAGAAGTTGGAAGATCTTAAGCATAAAAAAATTTTGGAACAACAGAATTTGGAGTTGAAGGAGGTGTGTTACTCCAAAGAAGATCATGATGACCTCAAGGCAAAGTATGAGAGCAAATACAACGTGTTGTATTGGAAGCAGATCCCAAACTCGAAACCCTTGGGTAATGACTATGAGAGTGTCAAAAAAAATAACAAGACTTTGAAGCGAACGAATGAGAATCTCAAGGCTATGAATGAGAAGTTGGTGTTGGAGTTGAAGACATACAAAGAGATGTTAGAAGAGCATCGCAAAACATTGTGGACATTACAGAACGAGAAGGCAGGTCAACAATCGCCTGGCGGAACAGGGCTACTAGAGGCAAGTGAACCAACACAAGAGAGCGATCAACTATCTCTTCCTCTTGATGAGGGCAAAACTGAGGATGGGACCGTAGAACTCCGACAGCGCATTCCGAGTCCTAAATCCATAGTTTTCCCCTCATTTGAAGATGCTTCCATGTAGTCACAAAATCCTGAAGTTGAAGAGTTAAGGCATCAATTGGACTTGGCAGTTCGAGGAATGAATGAGGCCGAATCAACAATGAAACGAATGATGCAAGTAGGGGTACTAAGTGAAATCCTTCCAATGGAAAATGCGGATTTACGGTGGATGGTGTGGGCGCGGCAACTATAAGATCATTCCTCTATATCATCCAGACTCATGAACGGGCTCTTGAGGTATGAATTGCAATCGGACACAGCATACGAGAATGTCAAGAGTTCTTATGAGCATTTTGTGGAGAAGTTGGAGGAGGAAAGAAAGGATGCTGATTTAAAACTTACGGTTTGGGGGAACATGGATGGGATGTATGAACGGCTAAACCACGGAAAGACCTATGATACGAAGAACATTGATTGGGCTTTGGAAGTAGAGGAAGGATGGGTCCCTTATGGCACATTGTCACTTCACTTCCAGCAACATGAGAAGGAGCTTGTGCTAGGAAGTTTTCCAAATATTCCCATCTTGGAGGGTCTTTGTTCTCTTTGCCAAGGTTGTTTTGGGCCCGAAGGAGCTATAGCATTGGGACAGTGTCGCCATACATTCCATGTGTTTTGCATTCAAAGATCAACGGAATTTCAACACCGTTGTCCCGAGTGTCGTATTCCTCTGAGTCCAAGGTTGTATGAAATGCTAGGGATTTTGCACCGTATGCCTACGGGGCACGAATACAATCGATGGAACCTTCCACTTGACTAAGAGCCATACAAATTTCAGAACTATTTACATTGGGAAAAACCAATGAAGTAGGATGCTCGATCACAAATATATGAGCTATGCGATGGCTCATTTCCCACCAAAGATAAATTTTTTTGGATGACGTTTGACGTGGAGGTTGAGTTGTGTGCCTTTGAGATTAAGAACAGCGAGGCTCGAGAGTTGTTCTGTCGCAGCATAGGTGGACATTGGAGCACACAGCACCAAAAGTTCTTTCGAATTCCCGAGAAGGAATGGAGGAGAGAGGGTCCAAATGACCTCTTGGTGGAGGTTGAGCGCGATCCAAAGGTCATAAAGCAATTTGAGGGATACAATACGGATTTGATAGGGCGGGCCCTCATTTTGTCGAAGTTGGAAGAAGCAGCAAGAGTTTGTTCTATGGTGGACCTAAACGGTAAATCATCTACAGAGCATAAGATGGAAGACGTTGCAAGGGCATTTGACATGAACATGAAGGACATTATAACCAAGTGGAGGAAGTATCTAGGAGAGGAAGGCAAACAAGCTTGGATGATGAAAAGCAAGGATGAAATGATAAAACAACTGATGGATGACATAGATTGTGCTGTGAGGGCTTTGAAGGCCTACGAAGTGAAGCTGTCTCCGAAGAAGAAGAATAAACGGAAGATTGAAGAGGAGGATGACCACTCTCCGGAAACCAAACGACAATTTGAGAGGATTGACATGCAGGTACAAGCTAGCCGCGGAGGAAGAAGCCATGGAAGTAGTCCGCAACCGGTGCCTCGTCGAACAAGTAGAAGACTCATGGCGAGGGAGGGGACATTTCGTGATGCCGAAGAAGATAATAGTGTGTTGAAGTAATTGTGAAATGTTTAATTTCCTATGTAGTCATATTTTAATGGCATTCAGGATATAATTATGTAGTGTGGGCTTCATTTTTTTTTATGACTAGTAGTATTGTACGTGGCCCACCATGTCCATCATGACTTTTTTGTATTGCATATACATGTAGGCAAGAAAAACATGTTGCAAGTAATTATTTGTTTTTTTGAATATATATATATTATGTTTTTATCATAAAATTCATTTTCTTGGACTAAGTTTTATTGAAATGTACATGTTATGCCCAATTTTTAGTAAATTGTGTCTTTGATTGAGTATTTTGTTGTAGCACTTTACACTTGTTTTCTACTACTTTGGTAATCTAGTTATCCCTAGGATGGAATGCAACCAACTGAACCAAGAGCCCAAAAGTCTGAAGTAAAGAAGTAACTAAGTAAAATTGGCCACCCTAAAAGGCTAAAACCGCCCTGTCCGCCCGCCCACCCGTCTGACCCGTTCGACCGATTGTCCGATCCGCCCGCCCGCTCGCTCGTCCGACCCGACCACCCATTCATTCGACCCGTCCGCCTCGACCGCCCCGACCGCTCATCCATCTGCCCACCCCGTCCGCCGGGTTTTATGACCGTTGGCACTAATATTCAACGGTTACTTCTAAGGCATAGAACATTCAACAAGTTAGGAGTATAAGAGCAAGGAAGAAGGCATTTACAAGCACTTCTGAGAAACTAAACGCTCAGATTTTCAAGGGCTAGGAGCTGCAATGTTTGTGTCCCTTGCTTGGTAATGCATAGTTCAGTGGACAGGAGGGCTTTGGTTTCCAAGGCTTTGCTTACAGACTATATTTGATATATGTGACATGGTGATTTGAACCTAAACATTTGGAACTGAAGACAAGATTGGAACTTGAACTTGAACTTGAACTTGAACGGAGCTTTCCACAATGAGTAAGGATTTTTCTGGTCGGTATGTTGTTCCATCAAGCGGTAAAGTGCAGTGCAAGGCATGTAACTTGGTGTTTGCAAATCGGAAGTGTCGCATGTTGAACCACTTTGGATATGAAGGCAAAGATAGTGTTCGCGACAGGAGGGTAAGCATATATCCAAAATTGACTTCGTCAATTCGAACTCTTTTTGTCGGTTGTAATGGGTTATTTCCACGAAGATCGGCCCTTGACAATGTAGATGGTGAAAACATAGGGAGGGTTGCAAGCAATGCCTCAAACAGAAGAGATTTTTCACGTTCAACAGAAGAGGACTCGTGTACAGCGCCGTTTGAAATTCATCGTGCGTCTTCAAGGGTACATCAAAGTGTGGAAACATCAAGTGAACAATGTCCAACTCCACCCTCTTCCATCAATCGGCCCCGAAGACAAAGTGGGCTAGTAGATGGGTTTGAACAAGCTGATAGACGCAATTTGAATGCGCTGTGGACCAATTTCTTCTATTCAGCCAATATACCATTTGCGGTAGCTCAAAGTGAGGCCTTCAAAGAAGTAGTGAAGAAAACAACTGAGTTTGGTAAGCCATACAGCCCACCATCGTATGACGCTCTACGAACCAAATTACTAGAAGAAGCGAAAGAAGATGTCAAGCTAAAGTTGTAGAAGAGGACCAAGGATAGTATCAGAAAGTTTGGAGCAACCTTGTCTATTGATGGATGGAGTTCGGTTACAAATCGACCATTGGTGAATTGCATGCTTGTATCTTCTGTAGAGGAGCAATTTTTGGGATCGGTGGACACAAGTGGGTTCGTAAAAAACGCAGAGTACTTGGCCTCTATTTTGGACAAATTCATAC
Organism: Climacium dendroides; assembly: GCA_950106755.1. Classification (NCBI taxonomy): domain Eukaryota; kingdom Viridiplantae; phylum Streptophyta; class Bryopsida; order Hypnales; family Climaciaceae; genus Climacium; species Climacium dendroides. The sequence goes on along the minus strand of OX467089.1, from coordinate 29,225,675 downwards.
AAGAGGTGGGTCCGCATAATGTGGTGCAAATAACAATGGACAATGCTCTTGTAAACCCTCGAGCATGTAGAATCATGAAAGACAAATATCCTCACATTTCTTTTCAAGGTTGTGTGGTGCACGCCTTGAATTTGTTGCTAACAGATTAGAGGAAGGAAGCATGGGTGGAGGATGTCGTAGCCCAAGCTCGTATCGTTCTTACGTTTTTTAGAAAGCGGCACATGCCACTTGCAATATTTCGTTCATACGAAAAAGAGCACAGCTTATTGATGCCAAGCGAAACAAGATTTGCTTCAAATTTCATTGCGCTTGAACGCTTGTTGAAAGTGAAGGGAGCACTTCAACAAAGTGTGACAGATCCGCGTGGGGAACAATATGTGAGGACGTTGAACAACAAGAAAAAGAAGAACTGCACAAAGTCTCAGTATACAAAGAAGATAATAAACAAAGAGCATTTCTGGAGGCGTTGCACGAATTTTGTATAGTTGATGGGCGTTGTTGTGTATGGCCTTCGTGATTTAGATGCAAAGATGCCATGTTCAGAGAAAGTTTTGCACATTATGAGGAAGATACGGTCACATGTGGGGGGGTAGAAAATCCGCCTTTTCTATTGAGCCCCGAACTTGCCAAACCATTGAAGGAGGCGTTCAACGCTAGATGGGAAATGGTAGAGACAGATCTCCAATATGTAAGAGCTCTTTTGAATCCCTATCTTTTGCACGATAAAGAACTAGACGACGATTCAGAGGCCACCGAGGCATGCAAGCGTGTTCTCATGAGAATATGTAAACCTACGGACTACGCGGATGTCGTAAAGGAATTCATGGCGTTTTAACATAGAACGCTATATTCAAAATTTTGGGAGTTTAGGACTCTCCCAAAATAATATTGTCGATTTTGATACCAATACAAATGAATGTTTTGTATATAATTTAGATTGACAAATATTAGACATACTAATTTTTTTAATGTAATTTCCATTAAAATGAGAGTGTAGTGACATACAAAGTCTCTAATTCGAACGTTAGGTCAAATTTCAAGCACCAATGCTAACATTAATATACAGAAAATCTTTACTTTTTGAACACCAAGTCATGAGCTTTGAAGTTGGTTGTAAAGGATGGTTCATGTCATTCAAACGGTCCAAGTTCAATTCCCATTGAATATGAATAAGCGGTTGAGGGACAGGCATGACTTGGTGCTACCTAATGACCTATGCATGCAGCTAGGAAAGTTGTAACAATCAATCGGCCCCCTATCCGAATTGTGACAATTACTTAACACAATTATCAAACACATAGTGATTATAACCACTACCCATTTTTTCCAGTTGCTTCATATTATCAATAATATTCGTCATAGATATTATAACATAAGTGCTTCAACAAAAATAAATTAAAACATAGAAAAAAAATAAAACTCAAATGTACTTAGAAGCAATTTATTATAATTGAAATTGAATACTCTTGTTTTGTAAAAACAAAAGCTACATTTCAAAGCATATAAGCAATACCAAACTATAAATCCAAACCAACAAAATTAAAGTATATGCCATCTACTGCAATATATAAATTCCATCCATTACACTCAATATGTGGATGGGAAATACAAAATAAAACATACCTCATATATCTTTATGTACATATGGCTTCTCAATTATAGGAAGTCAAGCTCTCGTTGATGACTTCAATTTATATAGCAGGGATCTTAATCATGCACTCCTGAGTGTCTTTCTTGATCTTCGACTTCCACGCTGTCATAAGAGCATCAATGTGTTGCCAAACAGGAGGTTCAGTTTCATTGACCTTCCAACGGAGACGTCTTTCGTGGTTCCATCCGGTGTAGAAATCTATAACATCTTGATTCCTTAATGTTGGACGGAAGTATTGAATAAGGACACAATTCAGATTTTCTGAGCTGGAGTTCGGATCAGACAATGTCCTTACAATCCACACCGGATGAGTGTCACCATCTGCAGGGCGAACCGCAACAAAATAGCCTTCAAACAAATCTCGAGCTACCCAAAAGGATGGATTTGAATGACTACTCAACGGCCCAATGTATGGGTCATCCTCCCCAAACTCTTCACGCTCTTCACCTTCCTCGTTCAATTCATCCACTCGATCTGCTACTACTCGTGAAGTTGGCCAAAAACCATCTCTCAAAACACCAAAGGTAGGTAATGGTTCCATCAACGTTGCCTTGATGCCACGCCAGTACCTCACTATGTGCTCGTAACGTCTTAGGTAATCCCCGGTGACGTCTGCATTGCATAAATTGTCCCAATATTTCACGAACCCTAACACACCTTTGACGATGTCATCTAAGACTTTCATAGGCTTCAACGGAATAGGGAGCGGTTCACCCCGTGGCCACAAACTTCACTCTTCAACATCTTCTTTCCATAATTTGATGCCTCTTCCGTCTTCTCCTAACCACTCTGCATCAGTGCAAAAAAGTTTGTACTTCATGACAAGGCACCCCGTTGAATCCAGATAGAACTTCAACTGATGTGGTTTTGTGTGTCCAACGAGGATGTCATCACCATCAACAAGTGACCCTGCTATAAAACCCTTGAAATCGGGCACTTCTTCAATAAAGTGAGGGATAACGGGGATGGAATCCACATCCATGAACAACTTCATTAGTGTTGGTACTTTCGAGAAGTTGTCTTTCTTCAAATCCATGCTCCACCTTCCAAACAACGCATCTATGTCGTCATGTGTGTGACCCACAATCATGAAGTTCACGTACACTTCCCGGAAGATTTTGTTTGCAACAAGTAAAGACCAAAAACAGAAAACATATCTATTCTTGTTGTCTCCAGTGGCATTGTCCATCTGCACGTTCAAAATGGGCGGTAGCCGCGTGGCTGGAGCTAAAGTATTTGGCAACGGCGGTAGTGACATGTTGCACATGTCTGCACCCTCTAGCACAGCCTTAAACAAATTAGTGGACTTTGAATTTTTGAACAACTCTCGAGAAGAAGACTTCGGAACTAACTCTAAATCTTGCAACAACTTTGCCATTGATCCAATGGTATAGTTGGAGTCATGGGAGAAGACATCCAAGCCATAATGCGCGTAGCATACATCTGCATGACCATGTGCAAGCATGCCCGTCACAGAAACTGGTAGCTTCATGAGGCCATCGAGTTCTTTACTCTTGTGAGAGCACACAGGACAAGCGGTTTTCGAGTGATCCATTTTGTCGTGTATGATTGTAAGACATTCATGCGGAGACTTGAATGACAACTCTCGATTGATGTAATATACATCCCTATGGGCACGAGCAATGGTAAGATGCCTATCCAATCTTCTTGCCCATTTCAAAGCAGTTTGAGATCCACTGATAGCACCCTTAACAAGCTCATTTAGCTTGTCACAAGTAGTACACCGAGCAAAATTATCCCCTGGCTTCTTCACATCGAACTCTGAGAACTTTGTGGACCTTATTTTACTCAAGTTCGAAGTGGAGATCTCCTTCAACCCGAAAGCCGCATTGGAATCATTGAGTTTTTTCAATTGGTCCTTCCATTGAAATGAGGCCGGAAGAATCTTCGACACGACCTTCTCACCTGCCTTCAAACTCCGAGTGCGATGCGGCATATGATCGGCTTCCTTGTCAAGGATGCACTTCAAAGAAGCTATTGCTTGTAGGGTATGTTCTCTAGGCTTCAACAATCATGTATTACCGTGATCCCTTGCTTCTCGATCGAGCTTCATGTATTTTGAATAGCGATAGAATGTAGACTCAGCAACCCCCGCAATAAGCATCCATGCGCGCAAACACACATTTATGCCTTCAATTGTAACCATCTTCCTTCGATGTACACCTTCATGAATTTGTCTGTGCACATCAGTCTTCATGAAGGCACGGTGTTTAAATGTTGAATTTCTATACATTCTATCTTGAAATGCCCGAATTTTCTCCCTCGGGAACGGTTGGACACAATTCTTATTGCAACACACCTTGTTAGACACCATGTTGATTGAGTCTTGTGTAAGGAGGTCTTTTGCTTTGACAGCAATTTGACGAGGCGGATTTTGGTTGGCACTTGCATAGGGCCTAGCAGATTTGGATGATGGTGGATTCAGTAGACTTGCTTGCAGACGGTTGAATTTGTCTCTCTGTTCATGATCGCATAAACTAGCACCACGACAGTGCACGAGCTCAATAGGCCAAGCTACTAATGAGAAGACATTTTCTTCAGAAATGTCCACTTCAGAATGTGATTTTGAAATGTGCACTGATACATGAGTGTCTCCAAGAGGTCCAGTGACACCAAGTACAAGATCTGAATTCACACTATGACAAGTACCTTCTCCAACAAGAACGCCCTCTCCATTATACAAAGTAACAAACCTTGTATTCCATTTTTGTCAATGAAGCCCTTCACACTCAAGAACGCCAGCACTCATTTCTTGAAGTACCTGGAGCTCATCATCTGATGAGTCCATGAGGTCAAGTGGGACATCAACGGAGCCCATATTATCTGTAAACATAAACCACAATCCGAATAGAAAATTAATAGATGAAGAAAGACCTGTCAAATTTTATTTAATGTAATTTATTAATTTATGTAAATGCAGTTTAGGGCAGACCTTCCTAAACTGCACAACTAGACAGACAAAGTTATAGATCAATGAAGACCAATTTCATATAAATTAATGATCATTGTATGGCGGACAACCCTTAGCTGCTTGACAGTAGTGTGAAGTTTTCTGAACGCAGATGGTGTAGACCTCATTCATTTTCTTAATCTGTTAATATCAATGGTGTGGCGGTTTTAGGCGAACAGCATGACCACTTTGTCAGATTTTAGAAACTAAATAAGACATCCCCTCATATTTTCTTTTTTAAGTACTAAAATTGTGGCATTTCAATTTAGGGCGGACCTACCTAAACTGCATGAACATAGTGTGAAATATTTCAGACTCAACATCCTGAAATCCTATAAATTGAACATGGAAGACGTGCATTTTAGGGCGGACCTCCCTAAACTGCATGACTGGTAAAAATTGAGTGAGGGTTGTCGAAGTCCTTTCCAAATTGAACAAGAACCTTTTTTCTTCACTGTTGTGCAAGTAATGAACCTGTTGCAATGCAATTTAGGGCGGACCATCCTAAAGTGTATGTCCGGACTCTCCGTGTATTGAAGATATAACAATACCTGCCTAGTTAATGCTTTTGAAACATTTAGGTTTGTCAATATGCAGTTTAGGACGAACCACCCTAAACTGCAATGACAGTATATATAGTGTAGTTATAAATTGTCTTTATTTGAGTGGGTAAATGATGCATTGCAATTTAGGGCGGACCAACCTAAACTGCTCGTCCCACTAGTAAAAATTTTGCTTATATTGAATATAAATTAAGGCATTGATGCATTTCATTTTAGGGCGGACCGACCTAAAGTGCATATCCAAACTGTTGATTTTGTGATTATTTATTAGAAACCTCGACTTATTTAAATCTTCAGAAAATATTTAGGTTTGTCAATCTGCAATTTAGGGCGGACCGCCCTAAACTACATGAATAGGATCAAGGAAATTGGATTTAGTGTTAGTGTATTTTGTTGTAATATTCATAAAATTATTCCCGATCGCAATGCAGTTTAGGTCGGACTGACCTAAACTGCACTTCTTACAAAAACGTAATATGCTCAACATGAAATACGAATCATGACATGGTTTACTTGCGTTTTAGGACGAACCATCCTAAATTGCATGTCTTCAAAAACATGTAGCCCAAGAAGTTTCTAAATATAGACTCGGATTTTACGGCTACAAACCAGGGTACCTATTCACACTGCAAAAATTGAATTCAGTATGATGACTTAAAACTGAACTTGTACTTGAAAATGTATGAGCACATTGCAAATTTCTCAATACGAAACTGAAATGTACAAGAAGAAGAGGAGAACTCTGTCGAACTTGAAATCTATTGCGTTACATAACTATGCACAAAGTACTAGAGTGCTAGAAATGACTGGACAAAGAAAATGCTTTCATCTGTTGGTTGTACGCAAAGCGCACCTTGAACTGCAAAACGCCTCGTTCAACTGTGCCGCATTTAAAGTCTTCAAACCACAACAGAAAAAAATTACAACAATGAATAACGGAGAGCTTGAACAGGTTCACGATCACACAAGAAAAGCCAAATGAGAATGAGAACAACACTAACAATCTCAACGCGCATACACAAAGCACTCGCGCCGGGTGGAGCAAAGTTTTGGCGTCGGAGGAGGGCCACGCCAAAACAAAAAGAATTCAAATTTCAAATTTTTTTTCGGGAGATTCGTTTTCCACTTTGTAGCACTTTTTCAGGCCACATGATCTTTGGGAGAAGTTCGTACAGTCTTTGATTAGAAAAATAGTCGTCCACTTGACAGTGCTTTCTTCAAATTCAAGCCTATTTCAAGTGTTTGCGGATTTGCAAAGTCAACTACTGGAATTTTTTTCATAAATCACAGTGTTGACAAAGCAAATTTTGCGAGCAATTTTTTGTCTAAAATTAATGATTTTCAGAAGTAGGTGAGACATTCTCTCCTTCCTTTTCCTTGCCACGCAACAATGCATGTGCGAAGAATGTATTGAACTTTTGTAAAGAAATTGACTTTGCGTTTCAAAAATAAAATCTCTTTGTTTATGAATTTTGGTGTACAAAATGTAAAAAACGTTTTAGGGTTTACATAGGGTTTAGGGTTTTAGGATTTAGGGTTTAGTGTTTTCTGGGTTTGGGGTTCGAGGTCCAGTGTAAAAAATTTGGATTAAATGTTGAACATTCGAAAAAAGAGTACATACATAAACTTTGAAAAAACTAGAAAAAAAAAGTTTTAACACTTGGTATGAACCAAAGCCTTACAAATGAACTTAAAAAAAAATTAATTGATACTTCTTCAAATGGGTTTGAGTAGTTAAAAAAATGTAAAAGTCCATGTACTTTTCTGAACCGCTCATTCAAAAGTCGTGGACTTCAACCTAATAACAAAGAAAAAAATAGGTACAAGCTCGAAATTCTTTCAAAGTCGACTAATCATGATTTCTTGGAATTACTCTTTTTGTTTAAAATAATAGAACATTATGAAAGACATACAATAAATCAATTAGTATCCTTGGCAAAGCCAAAAATATTACCCAAATAATTACCCATTCACTTGGGATCATAGTTCATCATACTACTAAAATCATAAGTTCCTTTGTAATATCACAAATGCTATCATTAATATTAGGGGCTCATGTTTACTATACTACGTATTCATTGTATCACATATTAGTAGAAATTTGATATATTTGAATAGAATGCATGATAATGATTTTGATAAGTCTTAATAATAATAATTTTAATTATTTTATTAAAATATTTCCAATCATGCATACATAGAAATCATATTTTCAAACAATGTGATATTATTGAAATATAGTAGTAGTTCACAATCACCTTTGTAATATCACTTTGTACAGAGGGTGATATTATAGAAATAATATAGTCATTGCAATTGAAGTGATATTAAAGAGGATCAATATGGTGATATTATAAAGGTAGCAATTCCATTGCTTTTGTTGGTTTTATACTTCTTTTGCATTTCTATGATGCTGTGCTTTTTTGGGCTTTGAGCTTCTGATTTGAATTATGTATTGCTATTACCACATGATTTGAGAAATTTATTAGATTGAATTCATTTTGGATTTCACAACAATTAAATTGTTCACAAAGTTTTTGAGATTTACAAGTTTTTCCTTTAAATATAATAATATAATAATAAATCAACTATTTTAATGTTTGCTTAGCAAAACAAGCGCCACCTATGTAATATCACATTTTTCAAAATTTGTGATATTATAGAAATACAATGGCTTTTACAATATCACACCTCTAAACTCTACAAAATTACAAAAGTACGATGGTCATTGAAGAGAGGTGCAAGTTAAAAAATATGAATAGAGTGATATAAAAGAATTGACATTTCATTGCCCTTTTTGGCTTCAAACTTCATTGCACTTTCATAATTTGGTGATTTTTTGAGTTTTAAACTTTTGTGACTTCAATGTTTTATTATTATTATCAATTGATTTGAAAATTTTGTTAGATTAAAAAAATAATAATAATTTTTTAATACAATAGTATGGCAAATGAGTAGTGTACCAAGCGCCAACCTTTAGTCATTTATAAAATATTAGTATTTAGGGTTTTTATAGTTCAAAGAATATTAGAAAATTATGAATTCAAAATCTTTAAGCGTCAAATTTATAAAATAGTTATTAGAAAAACAAATTTGATTATCAATGAAGATAGTAAATTTAGAGAATGAGAATAGTTAGAATATTGCATTTTGATCTTGTAAAATTTTTTAATTAATTCAAAACATAACTAATACCAAATATTTCATCAATTTCAAAAATATTTTTCTATCTATTTCACTAATAAATATTGGTTAATGCAATGGAAGATGTAAACATATAGAGGATGAGTATGGATTATAGATTAGAAGTATTGAAAGTCACTGCTAAGTTAAGTTGCAATTTACAATACATCTTTATGTTTTAGAGATTGAATTTTTAAGTCCTTAGGAAATTATAGGCTGTCAATGATTTAAAAAAGGTCAATAAATGTTACCATTTTACAGTCATAGTAATTTCTTCTAAACCAAAGACAATTTTTATGCTCTTAACCAATGAATGTGCTTAGATTTGATATTTTCGTAAACCTCAAAGTTCCATTGTAACTTGAACTGATTTTAGGTAGGCTCTTATGGACTCAATATTCATCTATTTATGATTTTTTGAAACTTCTTGTAGAGATAGAAAATACACTACCTTTTTGAGAATATAAATTTTTTTCAATCACTACGCCATGGGCGCAAAAATTATTGTACAAAAGCTCCTTTTTAAAGTTTGGTGGAGAATCCATCCTTCTAAAAAAGAAATTCAATATATATTTGAATTCTTTTTTATCATAGATTTTGTATAATCATCTGCATGGAAAGCTTTCATTCCTCTTCATGAAAGCTCCTTCTTTATTCTTTGAATTTCAGGTTTATCAATAGTTCTTTCTTCTCTTCGCTTGTATAATTGAATCAACTTCATCACTCAACAAAGATGACATGAAGTAGCACTATTGTGATGTGTGCCATTATCATAATTTAAAATTTTTAAAAAGAATTTCACTCCATAAATCTTTGGAATTCAATAAAGAATTTATAGTGTAAAGAAGTGATATTTTTGGTATAAATTGAAAGTTCAATGCCCTACATAGTGCAAGGGCTTTGTTTGTGAATGCATTGTGAAAGTTATTTTTGTTTCAAAAATAAAAGATAATTGAATTTAAATCTTTAATTTTTCCAAGCCTTACATTTCAAATGGTAATTCCAAATGCCACAAAATTGGCATGAATACAAAGCACTTGTGCACAAAAGAGTGCAAAGACTTCATACAAGAGGAAACTTTTACTTAGTTCACGATTTAGGGTACAAAAAATAACATTTCAAGATCCTTATTACTTTCTTTCAAAAAAATTAAGCCAACTTCTAAATATAAATGTATTTTCTATGGCTATGGTATACATGATTTGGTTTTGTCAAGAAAATTAACTAAACTGTTCCACCACCATATCTGAAGCTTCAAAATAGACTGAAAAATGATTGTTGGGATTCAAGTGACTTGCAAACCACTAGATTAGTTTATTATGTTTGTAACCCTAAACCTCACTATTTTTAGCATTAATAATTATATTAAGAACTCAAATTCTCTAATGCTAAAATATGCATGAACTTTGAATTTTTGTATGCTCAACTGGTCAATGTGAAAATCATTGACTCTGAAACTTTGTGAACTTCAAGAAGACTAAAAATACTTAATATAATAGATGATGTTCAGAATTTTGAGGTTCAAAGTTACAAATAATAAAAATTAATCAAGTGACTCCATATATTGAGACCTCAAGTACCTTAATGGTCAAATGTGCATGAATTTCTAATTCTTTGGACATCGAGCTAGTCATCGTCGAAATCATTGATTATGGAACCATGTGTCATCATCTACTTTAACTAGACCTAAAAAACTTATTCGGAGTTAAACTACTATACGAGATTTTCCTTTTCCACCCTTCATTATGTGGATGAATAATTGCACTTTTGTCCTATACAAAAGATTCCTTCATCACTCCTTAGACGACAAACGTATGTTGCAATGTTTATGGATTAACCTTCAAATGACGAGGCGGATGTTTTTTGTCCGATGGATGACAAGAAAACTTCATGCAAATGGTGGAAGTGCCACTATTCATCCTTCCAATTCCGTGTGAAAACAAAAAGATCATCTATAGTATTTTTCTCTTGCAATGAGTGTTTCTATATTATTTTAATCTAACAATTCACACAGTGACAAAACGTTTTTTCAATTTAGTGGGTATCAGCCAGAGGTGGGAACCTGATTAGGTATGGTCTAGCATTGGGTGGGTATGAGGCCGTTACAAGTCGGGTAGGGGGCGGTTTACAAGGCGGGTAGGGGGGCAGGTACGAGGTGGGTATGGGGCGGGTACGAGGCGGGTACAGGGCGGGTAGGGGGCGATTACGGGGCAAGTGCGGGGCGGGTACGAGGCGGGTACGGGGTGGGGAGGTTGAGGTCCAACATTCTGACTAGGGTTTGTTTTGCGCTGCTCCTGCTCCTCGTCGTTGTACTGCTCCTCATCGTTGCCGCTCTTTTTGTTTCTGCTAGGATTCTTTGCTACAGAACGTGAGATCAGGGTGTGTCTGCATGCGATTTAGGAAGGAGGTGTTTGGTGGCGGATTTGCGGATTAGGTCTGCAACGACTCAAAGGCCGAGGGACGTTGACGTTAGGGTGAAGAAGCTCACGTGATTCAGTATCATTCCATTGAGGTTCGCATCTTTTTCACTTCATGTAAATCTGCATCTGTCACTTTGGTCGTGCTCCAAGTGGTGATTTCAATTTGCCAAAGAGGCGAACGTGTTAGGTCAGTTTGCTGTGTGCTTGTACTAGTGTTGTAATTTGTACATGCCCACCGACTTGACACTGTGAGAAACCGTAAGATTTGGTTATTAGGATTCTTTGCCACAAAACGTGAGATCAGGGTGTGTCTGCATGGGTTTCATTTCTATTTATAGAATGGTGGAAAACAATTGGGAGCACTAGTTTCAATTGCATCTGGATGTTGCAATTATGTTGAACTTGGGGACGAATCAATTGCCTGTCTCCCAAATTACATGTGATTGACTATTTGCAATTGCACTTTTCTTGTTTTCTCACTCCTTGTTTTGCACTCTTGGATTTGCAGCAGTGCGATTTGGATACGTTTGTGGTAGCAGCTTTGAGGATTTTTTCATTTGTGGAAGGAGACAAGTATCAAAAACCTATCATTGTGTTATTTGGCAAGTCAGGACTTCTGCATTGGATGTTAATAAATGGTTCAGGTTTAAGGGTTTAAGGGTTTAGGGTTTAGGGTTCTAATTATCATGCTTTACAATTGAAGAACGTGTTAACCCTCACATAGAATTTGATGGATATGACCATGATATCTCCGGGTCTTAGGCAGGTATCACCTAGATATCCCTGGGTATCAAGTGGGTATTGAGTGCAAAGTCAAAAATAAAACGTCTGCAATTTAGGGCGGATCGTCCTAAACTGCATTTCTGTAGATCACGAGAATTGATGACCCCTATACATATGCTACGCTAAGAAATCAAAAATATAGTCTATGTGCAAGTTAAGACGGACCACCTTAAACTACATTTCTATTGATATTGAGAATTGATCAACCCTCTATATATATACTACGCTTAAAAATAAAAAATATAGTCCATGCGCAATTTAGGACGGACCGCCCTAAACTGCATTTCTGTAGATCCCGAGAAGTGATGAATCCTATATATATTTTACGCTGAGACATCAAAAATATAGTCCATGCGCAATTTAGGGCGGTCTGTCCTAAACTGCACTCCCAAGCACTACACTGACGACAGAAACATAGACATTATCATAATATGATTAAAGAAATCAGACACATTAAAAAATTTCAGTGATGATTGGTAGATAAAATACTTCTAAAACTCAATGCCTCTTATACTAATTAAACAAAAATGCTTACAAACCAAAGAAAAATTCCAGCAGTTTAGGGCGGACTACCCTAATCTGCAAACAAATAAAGAAAAGTAGGCAACAAACAAAAGACTACCAAATCAAAAATAAATAAGGGCGCAATCAAAATTGACTTAATAAATATCAACAAGAAAAATATGCATCTACGTCTAGCAACAGTTTAGCTCGGTCCGTCCCAAACTGCAACAATACACTGAATTTTAGTTGTCTATGCTAAAAATGGAGGAATACATGGATCAACTCAAGGCGCACTTCAAAAGAGTAGAGGATGTCGAATAAGAAAGTCCAAATGTAGACGAGCATATAATAGAAGGGGACTGGTGGGAGTTCGAAAATCCAAAAGAGGTGGACGCGTGGTGTCTGAAGATGGTGCCCCATATAGACAACATGTACTTCAACATAAAGTACCGAAATTCCAAGGCGTATCTCCCGATTTCATTCGACGAGAAAGTGAAGCAGGTGTCTACGGAGAAATTCCCAAACATCAAAATTCACTACTGTCGCAGCACAGAGTAAGCAATTTCCCTATTATACTCACAAAAATCACTCTAGAGCATAACAAAATGATCCTAAAGATCGAACCCATGAGATCTTGTGAAGTAGCTAACCCTAACAAGGAGCTAAACCCAATTAATCCTTAAATTCTAATTTCCAGTTCTACCTCTGAAAACTGGAACATCCAAAACCAACCGGAAGACTACGACCAAATTTTATCCTAATTCCGGTTTCACTAGTTTTCCGGTTTATTGACTAACTTCCCAACTCAGGACCCTACAACTTCCAGTCCTAAGTGTTCTCTTGGACGGATCCGTTTCGGTCCACCCTTTCGTACCCGGTTTAGTTTTGCCTCTGTTTTACCATCAGAGGGTTTGCCGCTTGCTTTTGAAAGTGGTAGGCCCACCACTCCTTCTATGACTTATAGTGGCTGAAGACCCACTCTCTTATCCACTAATCTCCTAACTAACCCGGATCCGGTTTGATCCTTCACAGCAATCCGGATTACAGGTCACACAAAGACCCCCCCGTACGATCCTCTCATACTACAACGACCTTGATGCTGAATCCGTTCCGTACGAAGCTAGGTGGCTACAAGTGCACCCGTTCGTTCCAACCTCTACCAAGCTCTTCCGTTTACCAACAACGGTGGCAAGACCTCACAGGAGTCAGGATACTCAACCGGATTTTCCACCTAGGAGTTCTAGCGTAGCTAAAGAATCCCTCTCTATCCGCCTAGCCTAATCAACAGCTTTCTCACCCGGAATGCAAAACTTCTGCAGATGCTGAGGATCTAGAATCCACTCCTAACTCTTCATAACCTACTCACATGTACTTAGAACAGGAAAGACACATCAAAGGGAGAACTCTGCCAACACACCCGTACATACCCTCTGACTCCAACATCGTGCACTCCTGCCAACACTCGGGAAAAACACACAAAGCCAGATCAATGGAAAGAACGCAAAGAAATGCCAAAAGAACTCTCCCAGTCTCCTGCTTAGAGACTGTTATATACAAAAAGCAAAAAGTGAATACACAATTTCCGCCTCTGAAGGTGCTGACAATCTGGTTCTACCTTATCCTAACCGGATTCTATTCCGGTTCATACTCTATCAATCCGGTTCCTGCTTATAACTCCTACTTCTACAACACTTCCTATTCTGCCTCATATACTCGAGATCCGATGGTAGGACTCTCGTCAGGTCTCTCCAACTGCTCGAACACCTTAGTTAGATTCCGGTTCCGTTCCCCATCCGGAGGTGGAACCGGATACTCTTCATCAGTTTTCGGAGAGTCTAAATCGATCGGCTGCGGTCCGGTCGAGGGCGTCTTCTTATGTGCCCTGCTTGTCTGGGCATCTTGTCCTTTCCCGGTTCCTGAGCTGCCTCTTCCGGAAACAAGTTCAGAAGTGAAAGTTCAGAGAGCCGGACCGGAATCTCTGTCAGCTTCTGGTTGCTCTCCACGATCCGGTCCGCTGACTCCCATACCTTGGACAGGAGCTTCTTCATCTGCTTCTCAAAATCGGTGAGGATGTGCACCACCCTTGTTCCAGATATCTTCTTTTCCTTGTGCACCTCCTCTTCGAATAGGCGCGCCTTGGTGATCGCGGCTTCTAGTCCTCCGAGCACGTCCTTTACCTCTGCGGCCAACCTCTTCATTTCCTCCGCCATCTCCCTTGTCGCGGTGGCGTTCTCGAGCAAGGCGAAAAGCTCGGCTTTGAGGATGTCAACCTCATCATGTTGTCGTTTGCTTTCCGCCTTTATCTTCCGGAACTCATCCGGATTGATGACACTCTCAACTATCCGGAGTGGCAGTTGACTGTCCGGTTCCACTCCAATCAATTGCGCGATCTCCCCAATCGTCCGCTTCTTGATTTCCCAATCCGCCCGGATTCCGCAGAGGATCCCAACCAACTCGTCGAACGGATCTCTGATTCCCGATCCGGATGGCACATCCGGTCCGGTTGGAGCCTCCTCTTTGCGCGGTCGGGGTTGGACCGGAGGCATTCTTCGATTTCGGGTCGGCATGGTCTTCTGCCTCTTGGAGGTGAACTGCAGTTCCTCCTCTTCCTCTTCTTCCTGCTGCTCCTCGGTTTCGTTCTCGGAATCCGCTTTTTGGTCGGACTCGGATTCACCATACTTCATGGTTCGCTCCTGGGCCTTCCAAACCTTCATCTCCACTTCCGCCAGCAGTTCCTGTTGTTGGTAGAGGTGGTACACGTAAGGGCATAGTGGGATAGCCCTACTTTTCCCCACTCTTGTAGTAAGCTGGGACACTAGATCGAAGAAGATCCGGCCAAGTCTACTCTCCGGTTTCCGCACAGTGCTCCGAAGATTGTGTTACTCAAGGTGATGGTCACCCTGGTGGGCTTTTCCGGATGCAAAACCGGAACAAGGAACTACAGCAGGCAACGCTCCCGGTCATCGATACAGTCCTCTACCGCGTAGCCATCCTTCGGATTCACGACACTTCCGAACTTGCCCTGGATGAAATCATCCTTCCGGTTGGCAAGCCCGAGTCCTCCCGTCCAGAATCCGTAGACGGCTCACCACAAATCCTCGGTCCACTGGACCGGATTCCCTCTCAGGGTGTTATCGAACTAGTTCGATACGCCACCCAGGAGCTCCCTAATCATCCTCTCATCTTTGAAACCCCAAGGTTTCAAGGCTAATCCCTGACAATCCATGGATGCTAAGTCATCCCTGAGTTCTCCCTGTTCCGGTTCCTTGGTCAGCATGACCGGAACCACTTTCCTTAACTTCACTTCACTCGGGGGTGGGGTGCTAGAGCCTGGTCTCTTCCGGTTCAACCGCGGCATGAGGGCGGCCCTACCCGGATTCACTCTCTTCTGACCTAATCGAGGGAGCGCTCTCACAAGGCCTTATTCGTTAAATTGAGACAATTAAGAGTCTCATTTTAAATCCAATCTATAATTACACTAAAATAATTGTTCATTTCTCATGTCAATTTATATTTTATATAATTTGTGGTGAATCTTGTGAACATAAATATGTTGATTGAATGCAACAAGGCACTACAAAATGAAATTTTTTTGGGGTTTAGGGTTTAGGGGTACTAGAAAAGTGATTTGCAAACTTGAATTACAAAAAATTCGCAAGAACTACTTCTACATCTCAAATATTTGAAAAGCATTGCAAATGCGCGCATTGAAGGTTCAAATCACATCTATAAGAAACATAACAATTTCATACTATTAATAGAAATTGATATTGGCATATAACCACAGTCAATATCATATTCAAAACAACATAATTGATACTTGCAAATATCTAAAATGAAAATGTGCATTCAGCTTCTATCCTTCTAATAATAAAATACTAATAAATTATATAGACAATAAAATCAAAGTAACTATTCTTCTTAAACCACCAAGGATGATCCGTAATGGAAGACGATGGCACACTATGTCTTAAACCACAAAGGCTTCTACGGATGATTTAATGATGCTGATTTGTGGTTTAGGGATAGAAACTTTGTAAGAACTTGAGGTACATCAATAGCCCCCTTCTTTCCGCGTGACTTCCAAGCTGTCATAATACAGTCAGTATTTGACCAACTTGGAGGGATAGCTCGATCTTCACACCACACATTTCCTGCCTTTGTGTCCCATCCAACGTATGTGTCCATATTGATGTGACCACTTGAAATAGGCATCCAATATTGAATTTGGATCAAGTGAACATGCCCTGGATCTGGATTTGGATTTGTAATCGCCCTAGCTAGCCAAAATGGCTTCGGGTCACCATCAGCGGGACACACAACAACAAAATAACCTGCGTATACATCACGACCAACACGGAACGATGGCCGTGGACGATCACGTCTACGTCCAACAAAAGGCGCATCTTCTGCATATTCTTCACGTAGTGTGCCATCGTCTTCCATTCGGTCTTCCACTTCGTTGTTGATTCTAGAAGCAGGCCAAAATCCATACTGCAATGTATTACGCACCAAAAGGGGTGCATCTAAAGCAGCTCTCACACCTTTCCAATAATTTCTTATCGGATCATTCTTCCTCCGAAACTCTCCTGAATGGTCTTCATTGGCCATTTCTGTCCAATATGAAATAAAACCATCCAAACCCTTTTTGATCTCCTCTGACGCTTTCATTTCCTCTGGAGCCAAAGGCGGTGGACTACCATTTGGCACTTTTGGACGCCCATCTTCAGTCTCAAACCACAAACGAATCCCTCGACCATGTTCTGGCAACCAATTTGGATCCGTACACAAATATTTGTACTCCATCAAGGGCCAACCATTGGAATCCATAAAGAATTTGAATTGTTGGCAAGCCGAATGACCTTCTAAGAAGTCCCCAGCTGTGCCCAAGTACCCGTGGACAAACCTCTTGAAATCAGGAACTTCTTCTATTAAATGAGGAATCACTGGATACTTCTCACAATCCATAAAGGATTTCATCAACCTCGGAATAGTCGAGTAGCTATTTGTCTTCAACATTGTACTCCATCTCCCAAAAAGAGCATCAATGTCTTCATGAGTATGCCCAACAATGAGGAAGTTGATGTAAATCTCTCGAAAAATGCCTTTAAAAACAAGAAGAGAGCAAAAGGCAAACACCCATCTGTTTTTGTTGTCCCTTGATGCATTGTCCAACTGCAAAGTAAGTATTGGTGGCAAAGGTTTAGGTGGAATAGGCTCTTGTGGAGGAGGTAAGAGGGAATCAAGACAAATGTTTGATCCTTCTAGTACTACCTTTGTCAAGATAGATTGACCCTCCTCTACAGAAAATAGTTGGCGCGATGAATTCGTAGGCGGTCCTTCCAAGTCACGCAACAATTTTGTAATGGAGCCAATGGTATGATTTGAATCCGTTGGAAAAATATCGAGCCCATAGTACGCATACCGAAAGTCACCATGACCATGAGTAATCATTCCTGTAACAGCAAAGGACATCTTCATGAAAGAGTCCGTCACTTTGGTTTTATGAGAGTAGTGTAGAGAAGCTGTCTTCGAGTGATCCATTTTGTCATGAATAACGCACAACATCTTCTCGGGGTACGTCTTTGACATATGCCGATTCCCATAATAAAGTAGTCTATGTGCTTGTTGCCCCAATCGATGAGTACCCAAAAGGTACGCCCACTTGTTTGCTGAAGTAGAAAGCGGAGTGCAAGCACTCCTCAATTGCTTGTACCTATCGTAGAGGCCACACCTTGAAAAACTATCTCCACGGGCTTTCGCTGCGAACTCTGGGAAAGAAGCACGTCGAATATTGCTCAAGCCACTAGAAGAAATTGGTGGCAAGTTAAATGCCGCATTTGCTTCATTCATTGCTGGTAATTGGTCACTCCAACGAAAAGATGATGGCAACACCATTGCCGACACTTTCTCCCCAGTTTCCAATGTCCTTGTCTTGTGTGGCATTTTGTCAGCATCATTCTCAATCAACATGCGAAGTGTGGCAGTAGCTTGTAGAGTTTGGGCGCGCGGTTTTTTAGTCCCTAAGTTCCCGTGCCCCTCAGCCTCTTGCCCATTCTTAGCCATCTGTTTGTACCTATAGAATGTAGCTTTTGAAATACCATGAATTGTCCACCAAGCCATAGGACACACTTCCCGACCCTTCAAGGTTATCCACTCCTTCCCAACAGAATCTTTGTGGATTTTCCTGTGCACCTCAATGAGACACCGTTTGCGAACATACACCCCACCATGCACATGAAGTCCAGATCGTAGAGCTTGAATATCTCTGTGAAGAAACGGTTGCAGGCAATTGCTTGGGCAACATGTCTTCGTAGACACTTCTGTAATTGCTTCTATAGTAAGAAGGGAGTCCTTCTTGGGTGGATGGTCTGCTTTTCTTCTCTCCCGGCAGCTTTCATAGGAACGAACACCAACATGAACACGACGACCAATGGCATTCATTGCTGCCTTGTATATGTGTGTCTGGTCATGGTCATATAAACTCACGCCATTCAAAAACACGAGTTTTATGTGCCAAGAACGCATAGACCACATCCAAACAGACGGCACCTCCTCCTTGCATAAGGACTCTGCAATTTGAACGGCCACCCGATCATCACCAAGAGGTTTACCATCTGCATCGATGACGTCCTCCGCATCCACGCTATGACATACTCCTCTTGCAACATCATCTCCTACGTCGTTCCTCAAAGTAACACCCTTTGTGATCCAAGAAGCCCGTGGGACCCCATCACACACTGCAACACCAGCGGGTAAAGTGGGGACCGGATTGACGAAATCATCAGGCCCATGAATATCCATACTACAAAACAGTAGTCCACGGTTAGAAAAATAAGGTGTTCAACGACATAATACAACTACAAGTTTAGATATCAAGACTATAAAATCGAATGACAGAAAACTATTACCCACAATTATCCTCGACTCGAGGATAATTGAACATATATCAAACCATTAGACAAAAGCAACAAATATCAATTACAAACTAAACTAAACGCTATCCATATGTACGAAGAATTCAAAAGTCACCATGTCAGAAAACTATTATCCACAACTATCCTCGACTCGAGGATAATTGAACATATATCAAACCATCAGACAAATCACTATAAGAAATCAGTGTTTTTTTTAACAAGTGAAAAAACGTGCCGTGATGTCTAATTTAACAAGGACGATGCCTGTAGTGACGTCTAAAATTCCGTTTAAAAAAACGGGCCAAAAACGTGGCATGTTATGTACTAAAACGTGCTTAAATTTTTTGTGACATCGAAAACAACAGGGTCACCCAAGAGTTTCTGAGAGTGCCATGTGGAGGGGTTTTGGCATCCACGTAGGATTTTTAACGATGGGCAGGGACACATTGGACAACTTTTTCATCCAACGACGTTGTGATGTGTCCAATGACGTGGACCCCTAAATATCCGACGTGGAAAATAATTTCCAATGCACGCAACCTACGTGGCAGTTGACGTGGCACTCTTCTGCGATACATGCCGGTGTTCTGTGTGATGTTCTCTGGGACGTCACATTTGACAGGAGGATGTTTTAAATGACATCAGAATCAACGAGAATGTACTTTACGAAACGAGCTGGGTGGATAATATTATGGAATTTATTCTTTGCTGAAATCACAGACATCGTCCACATACACGTCTATTGTGACATTAAGTAGAGCAACCCGTGTACTGGGGTATGCATTGCTTTGCGCTTAGTGTTCCGTTCGACACGCACAGTGACATCTGCAGTGTTTTCTTGAGCATTACAAAAGATATACAATGCGAGAGGAAGGATGTTTTCTCGAACAACATGAACAACGTGAATCATAAACCTCAACATCAAAGACGATGTCCTCTACAGCCCATATACATGAGTGAATGGAAGATTGAGATATGCCATTAGAAGATGAATTATGTGTCTTTGTAAGAGATGTCCAAGCATAGAAGCCTGTGTTTTCAATGGCATTGGGATTATAAGGCCACTTGCCAACTTCTACACAAAAATGCTATAGTCTAGTACTACGAAGAAATCCACAACAACATTAACTACAGCACTTTCGATGAAAATATGGTGCGTTCTACTCAATGTTCTGAATAACATGCTTGACCATCATATGCGATGTGAAGTTGGACACACTGTGGCAAATAGAGACTCACTTCTTCCGAGGTGCATCCGATTTCTTGACAACAATAGCCTGCATCGTACCACACCAAGTCAAAACCAGCAAGAAGATGCTCATGCATATTTATTGATGGGACTCTGATACAACCACAACAGATGTCAAAGAATGCTACATTTGCATTATTCTTTTAAGTTGCATATAGAAACAAATGAAAGTATGGGTGAATGGAATGCAGCCTTCCTAACCTTTTTAGTGGGTTGGATAGGTTTAGGTAGACCCATCGCTTTGGGAATTGTTGCCTTCGGTGTAGCCTTCGTACCCTTCGCAGCTTGCGTGGTCCTCACAGCACGCCGAGGCCAGCTTGAGGACTCACCAAGGACTTCAATGTCTTCCTGCAATACCATCACACAATTATTATTCACTTTTGACATCCTCTAATCACCTACACTTCCTAACCTTACCTGAGCACCATTGAAGCACTTGCTTTCCTGTAAGATGCACATAGTTATTGTAAAACATACCTGCGCATTCAATGGAATGGGGGACTCAAAGGAAACTTTGACTTTTGCTTACATACTATTCTGATGTACTCGCTTTGAAAAGAACAGGCTGAACCCTAGAGTGCATCAGCGTCTGCCACTAGTGACGTTCACTTTGATGTCCAATTTGACACGCACTTTGAAAAAAAAATTGAAGCATTGCAAACAAACGCTACTATACTACGACACCATCTTCATACAAGGCAATTCATGGAAATAACGTCACTAGCCTAACAAAGGGAGTGCTTCACGTCGGTCACTTGGCACTTAAAATGGGAAGAGAGATGTCACATCACTTGTTGCTCCGTGGAGGTCTCCATCGTGCTTTCTCTCCTCTCAGATGTTGCCTGCAACCCGGAGTCTTTGACTATGGCGTACACATCTTCCACTGCTTGCTGACCTTCAGCAGTTTTAGGGATGGTAACTTCACCGGCGCCTTCTACCTGCTCCTCCTCAGTGTTAGCTACAAGGTCGTGAACAACATCGTCTTCAACAGCCCGCTTGTCGGAGTTAACGTCAACAAGAACATCGTCTTTGACATTGCTTTGGCCAGCTATGGGGACTGGCTCAACGACAGCTACAAGAGCTGTGGGCTGCAACACGGGCACAAGACAGTCCTTCTGTGCCATTTTCGACTCCTCTGCCCTAGGTGACGTGAGAAGTGATGGATTCCCTACCCTGATTGGCGAGGATGGCTCCATGACATCCAGGGTCCCCCCAGCACTTGCTTTACACTAACTTGCGAGGATCTTACGTAGCATTTTCTCCATGCTTTTGTGGGACATGCTCACGGTTTCAGTAAGGCGACTTACACTAAGCTCAAGCTCATCCAGCCGACTGCGCATCTCTTGCAGCTCTTTGCCATGGGGACTTCGACCTCTGCGCTTCTCTTCTTCCAGACGCTGCAACTCCTTAGCCACTTCTGTGTCCACCTTTACTTCAAACGGTGCTCTGTTCCGCAACAAAGTCTATAAGGGGAAGAAGAATATGCACTTAGAGTTCACATGCAAAGGTTACATGCTTCAATGGCACCGTACAAGGGGAAAAAGAATATGCACTTAGAGTCCACATGCAACAATTATATGCTTGAATGCCACCCGACAAAGGGAAGAAAAATATGCACTTAGAGTTCAGATACAATGATTACATGCTTCAATGCCACCCTACAAAGGTCCTTCCACATGCGAAGAAGAAAGCCGAGTCCTCTACATCTACCATCATTTCTGACATTTTTTGGAACAACAAATGCAACATGTGTGATGAAAGTGGTGTCGACATGGGCAAGTAGGTGGACATCAGTTACTACATACTTACTAGCCTCGAGATGACTTCTCTCTCAACAGCCTTATGCTGGGCTGTACTAGATGCCTTCCCCTTAGAAATGACAGATATATGGGCTGACTTCTCTTGGGAAGCATTGGTAGCACGAGCTTCCTTCAATGCCTCCCACACATCGTCATCCATTCCGATCGGCTTGGGTTTTCCGCCATCAATCAATCGATTGAGTTTCCAACAAACATGAATGAGCGCTTTTGTGATGAACGGCTGTATTCACTTCTCCGACACTCGCTTGGACTCTCCCTCTATACGCCAATCTGCAAGCCGGAGGACTTAGTATAGCTACCTCTGCATTGTATACGACATTGATGTGCCAAAGAATAACAAGAGAATTTACATGGATATCCCTATGTCTCTAGAAAACACTAGAGGATACACACTACACGTCCCTGTGGTGCAGACGACCATAGGGACCACCCCTCACTGTAGAGGATCCTACACTGACGTCAGTTGTGACATTATATTCGACGTCGCTGTAGACATTACAGGTGACATCCACTGCCCCGCCTCATGGCCAATGAGCTACCTTCCACAACATTTACAGTCTTCTGAACTACATGCAATAGTGAACTACAAGGTCTATAGTCCTCTTCATATTACAGAGAAGGACTGAATACAAACATGTATATAGGCACCTAAATAAGCGCCGTCTGTCTTTCTTGGGCTGACCCTCCCATGATCCTAACCTGGGGTCAAGGTCTCTTGCATATTTCTTGATGTCGTTGGAAAAAGGAACCTTCATAGGTCCGAATGGTTCTCCCTATCGGTCTATTTCCATAGGTTTCTTCATTACAGTGCTTAAGCCTTTTTCGCGAGCCTGTTCGGGGATCAGTTGCTCGATCATCTCTTCAGTATCAGCATTCGAAGCTGGTTCATCAGACCCTGTGTTGTAGCCCTTACTGTAAAAGGTCAAATGCACTATCAGCTTGGGAAGAAAATGGGGCTATGTTAGTACAAACAAATCACTCCCGCAACTGGACCCCCGCAAAAGAGATGTCCACATACGCTATTTGCGACTTCAAAGTATTCTACATGTTCTTCTGTTGCGCACTACGTTGAATCTAACATCGATGTAGACACGCCTGGACGTTGTTTTGAACATTACAGGAACTTTCTCTTCACAGAAACTAGAAAGACGCCGTGGTTTAGGGTCTGTCACCTTTACAGGGGGCTGACTCCCGTACGTCCTGATTGATCACTTTTAAATTCTTACAAATTTCTCTCTGACTAAGGAACAAACAATCACTTTTCTTTGTATAGAGTTCAACTCAAAGAACATGTCCTCCGTGACGAAGACATGAACGTCACACAATTTATGCGGACGTCACATTAAACGTCTATGATGTTTAACATGATAGAGTCGACGTCATAAGAAACAGGGTGTGTGTTGCACTTGACGTCCGTACCAACGCACGCCTCCTCCAAAACCTTGAATACCACTGGTTCTATACTCAAATTATTTCTTCTCCCAAACTTACCTCCAAGACTACTCTTTGAGTTCTTCCTCTTCCTCTGCGTCGTGCCCTGCCTCCTCCGACAACTCCAACAGCACTTGAGGGGTCCTCTTCCTCTTCGGTGGAAGATTGTTGTCCCGATCTAAAGTACTTTCTAAGGGTGTTCAGGTAACTCCTCGAGAATGTAATGGAAATTTACCCAAATCTAAAACAAACAAATATCTTGTAAATCCAACAGAATGTTCAGACCTAGATATCGGCACGACCGGAATAAGGAGGATATTGATTCTCATGTGAGAAATGATCATTTCCACATTCACAACTTTTGAGTGGATTGTGAAGTAAAACCTAACCACAAACTCCATAGTCAATGGAAAATATAAAGGAGATTCATACAGTACTATACAAACGCTCATGAAAATTCTGTGGAAGCAACTCATTTGAACATCCAAACTCAATCAGCAACATTATAAAGACTGCAATTGAACGCGAATCTCGTCTGGAGCAAATCACTTAATTCGGTCATTCATAACAACCAACAGTGAAATATTGATCTTATATTCTTAAGCACTTGGTTAGACTACACATTGTGATTTTCAAACTAGAAACCCAAACCCTAATCTATCCCTGCATTGAAAGTTTATCTCGATATCCGATGAGAACTAAGAACTTGTGAGATAGGGTAAATCCAACGTAATGAACCTCGGAGAATACCGATTCTCAGGTGAGAAAATGAAAATTGAAAGATTCACATCTGAAAAATCAGATTTTGCGAATTAAAACGTAATCACAACTCCATAGTTGATAACAATAATGTAAAGTACATTCAAAGAGTAATATAAGAAAACAAAGAAGAATATGAATAAATTCTCAAAAGGAACCTCAATCATACATTTACACTAAGAAAATAACAATTCAGTGTCGACAAATCTGGCTTGCCTGGAGCAAATCACCGACTGGGGGCGGAGTCCGGGGTTGATCGGGTGCAGGATCCTCAGGGTGAATCGGAACTGCCATCTTCTTTTTTTCTTTCTTCCAAGAAATTGAACAAGTAGCAAAGCTAAGCTGCAATTTGATAGATTACAATGGCATGAGAGCAAGAGAATGCGCAAAATTGAGAGGAGCGACAAATCCGCTGGCTGCAATGCAATTAAAACCCTAATTTTATTGAGCTTGTCAAATGGAACAGAGATGGATATCACCCAAGTATCAGATCAATTGAGGACCCTACGAGCACAAATTTGATGTCGAACAATACTTTGAAGTTAAATAAAACCTAACTAAGTTTCTATTTTTAGTATTTTTGAATTTTGAATTTTTTTTTAAAGTCTAATTTTAGCATTAAAAATTCAATTTTGAAAATGAGCGATTATGATTTTTCTATTCAAGATTTTGTACAAGGCTGTCCATTGCACAATAGACAAGAGTAGATTTTGAAAAGCCATAAATTGGTTAGGATTTTGCATGTTAGGCCCTTATCCTCATATTTTTTTGGTGACCGACTTTTTAGATTTGGCATGTGAAAAGAGGATTGAAAGAGGAAATAAACAGGTTTCCACTTCTTCCCTAAATTGGTTTTGTGGATACCTGAGAATTCATGTTGGCATTCGTGTCAAACACTGTCTGTGCAAAAATCCGACAGACAATGTGAGAACACAACATTGGACCCATTACAACATCATCCACCGTAAAGGATTCAACGATGTTCTACATACCATGTCCATTAGCTGGCGGCGTACGCTGCGCCATCCAGAGGAATATTCAAATTAGGCCTTGAAGCAATTCTTGCTCTTTTTGCCGCCTCTCCATCGTAATGTGCAATCGCAGAATCAAGAGTTTGGGAAATCAGTTGTAAAAGCCTCGACAATTGGTGCCATGCATCAGATGCAGCACTCTCCTTCATACTTTGTAGTTGACTGTACAACTGCGACATGGCAACCTTCAACCGCGAAGCTTTCTCTGACAATGCCGCCCAAAAATGGCGAAGCAGCTCGTTGGCAGTGTTGGAGTGTTGGAGCAGCTCATCCCTTATGGCCCTTGGCAAACTCTCTAGAATATTACATTCTGCTGCAGTGCCCGTGGTGTGTCTTGAACTTGCTATTTGTTGAGTAACGTCAGTGAGTATCTTGAACGCAAGCTCAGGAGCAATGGCGGGGTCTCTTTGCCTCTTGGTCTGAAAATTCTTCAACTGCGTCTTGAAAGTACTAAGCAATTTAGCAGGATTGATAGACGCCGAATTCGTGGTTCCTCCTTCGAGCCCTACAGACTGCTGTGAATCGAAGTAATTCCGGGGATCCTCGATGGTAAGCGGAATGAAAGAGGATTGGGGGGGACCCTGGAGATCTTCCATTTCTGTCATGATAGAAATCCTCTCCGTCCTACGCTTTTCGGCTCCGCGATCCGCTGCCTCATTAGACAAATCTTTATTCAGTGCCCTTTCTAGAGCATGAGCCACTGTGGTCGTATCTTTGAACTCAGAATCCAAAGGGCTTCCTTCCAGCACAACGGCGGCGTGGCGATTGATATCATATATAATGGTGCGTTTGCGGGCACCACCCTGAATCATCTCCACGCTTTCTTTGGCCCCATCTCGAAGCACTCCATGACCAGGTAACGAGAGATAGTCATCGTTCAAGTCAGCTACCATATCCAGTGTCGGATCCACCCTCCGGATTTATGCCTGGCACTGCGTGCAAGGATGTCGTCTTCCGTAGTGAATACTGCCAATTCCTCATCCTCGGCCGCCTCCGCCGCTGCTGTAGCACTATTTTTGGTCCTATACAAATACTTAGCCCGACAATACTTGGTCCAGAATGCACTTTCTCTTTCTGTCATCTTCGAGGGAACGTACAAAAGAAATGCACGGTGGACGGCGGGCTTCTCTGCGAAAATCTAGTGAATGATCTCCGGAGTGAGGTTGAACGTAACCTTATTCGACCTTCCATCTGTAAGTGGGCGGACATCTGTGAGCATAGCACTTCGAAGGCCAGTGCGTTGCTTCTGCACCCCACCTTGGTCCTCTTCCAGCAAGTTCTTCCGAGTGGCCCAAAACTCCACTTCTAATAACACGTTCCCACCAACAAGCTGTTGATGAAGCTTCAGTAGATCTGGATCCTGTTGCAAGAGTCTCATTCTTCGTCCTATCTCAACCGGGTTCAATTGGTCCCCAATCGGCTTCGCTGGAGTTGATGCGGACACTACAGCTGGAGCAGAAGCTCCGGTCTTATTCCTGGCTAAAACATTACTCACAGCATCTCGCGCCGGCGCCCGCGCATCGTAGTTTTGAAACTCGAACAAGTATGACTTGCCGTCAACATCCGTCACCACTTTTATAAGCACTTTCTTGTTCGGGACTTCCTTGCTACATTGGTGCGAGATTATGTTGCCGGAATTGACCTCCAAAGGCAACCCTGAGGAAGGATCGTTCGGAGTCCACTTAAGCCCCTGCACATTTATCATCAACACCCCCGATATACCGGAGTCCCTCGGATTCCCGATAACCAAAAACATCGCACGCACAGTCACGGGCGGCATATCCATGATTGCCAATTACAACACCCCTAATATCAAACTGCGTGTGAAGAGATGGATCAGACGTCAGATCACGAATGGCAGCTTGTCCTTTTGGGCATCCTCGACAGGGAATGATCTTGTAGTTTCTCACCCGCCTGTGCGAGTCTTTGTCTACTAGTTGCAGATTCTGCTCGAGAGTTTTTGGCCATAACTTCAGCAATCCACTCTTGATACCCCTTCAAGAAACCATTGAGTGCGTCGCGGTACGCGCTTGCGCGTGACGTGTAGATACGTTGTAGGGCAGGCTTCACATTCTTTGAAACCGTTCTTGCAGTCAGAGCTGCACAAATCCAAGTAGATCAAAAATGCATAGCAGTAGTCAACCGGAATTCTAAACCCTAAACCTTGCATCCGAAATTCTAACGGTCCAATGGTTAAAGTAAGGCTCATGCACATGCGTGGTTCCCAAGACTACTTACCAATGTCATCTATCACGGACGGCTGAGCTCGTTTCTCCTACTCTGTAACTTCTGGATCTTCCGGTTCATCGAGGCCAGCTCTTCAGAGAACGGGTCGGTTTCCGAGCAGCTGAGCGATTGGAACCTACGAATCCATCATCCTTGACCGTCGCTTGCGGAACTTGAGATGGGATAAGCCTGTAAGTGCAGTGAGGGGACTTGGGCAAGGAGGACGGAAACGCAATCTCCTTCCAGTCAAGCTCCCAGCCACGCTTCCAAGTCCGCCATGCCACGCCCCACTTCATCCCGACTCCTCCAACGCAGGCAGGCCAGGGGAATTGCGCATGGTGGTAGATTAGGTCGAGAGAAGCGAATGGAGGCACGAGAGGCGACGCGCAGCGGATGGCGATCGCTCCCACCTCGGCAAGGGCGAGAGCAACAGACATAACAAGAGGATTGAAAGACTTCAAATTTCTTTTACAATTTCAGCATCCTTATGATGAAACATTATAATCTTTCAATCCAGAAGTAATATTGTTGTGTTTTCTTTTCTTATGTGATCTCTAAATTATTTAGTTTGAATTTGTACAATTATAATTCCAAAAAAAATGATACAACTTATCAAAATGATGTCTTTTTGTTCAATTTAGAACAAATTCCTCAAAGCTCAAAAAAGGCCTTGGGCATTTAGGGGTTAAACAAACATCTATACTATAAGAAGTTTTGTCCTTGTGATTAAGGGACACTGAAAATCACTACTTTTTCTATTGAAAATAGTTCCTATTATTCTATTGATAGGTAGGAACGAGTTTAGCTAATTTTTGAATGACTTTCGGGATGATAAAGGAGCTCATGGAGATGAAATTGAAAGTTTAAAACTACCCTAAACCATAAGTAATTCTTCACGAATAGAAGCAAGGAAAAAAGTCAAACAAATATTCAAAATTTTGGAGATTTAAGCAGTAGCCATGCTACAGTATGTGAATGTAGTGCTTACTCATCAAAAAATGAACGTAAATATTATTTTTTGTGTCTTTTTTCCTCCGCAAAAGATAATGCCCATTTGACTTCCACATTCCAATGGATATTGTAATTATAGTTCTACTATCACCAAGAAGCCCTTGCATAGTATATATATTCTATCTTTGTACAAACTATTGTGCTTTTTTGATCATTCATTTGGCCTGTACAAAGTCATTTGTAATTATTTTGCAAACCTAACACGCTTTTGTTGTTGGTGGACGTGGAGCCTCAGAGGCAACCGGACGAAGATGGTGGCACATACATTTGACCGTGGATGCGGTCTTGAAGTGAGTAGGAGAGAGATGGACGACAGTAGGCAAATGGAGGCTGATCTGTTATGAAACGGCTGCTACACACTCATTGTCAATGTTGACATTGCACATGATGTGCGAATGGATGTCAAGGAGGACGCCCACTCTAACACGCTTGTTGAAGAGGACGTTGGATATAGCATTCCAGTGGACACATTTAAACCAAGGTCGCAGGCATGCTTGCTCGAATAGGGGCACCTTCCATTCTGAATGTTCTTTTCGCTACAGTAAAAAAGTTTTTTGTTTCCTTCCCATGGAGTTCTGAGGTGAAAGTTGCATGGAAAATGTCTCAAACACCATATTTGCTATTGCCTTCACCCCAGAGCGAGGTCTAGGTACTTGCATGTGCTAGCACAAGACCTTCTCATAGATCTTAGCAAGATTGTTTAGTGGAGCATGGTGATGCAATGGAAGAAGTCGTCTATGCATTGAATAGAAGGATTATCAATGTCTTGTATAGAATGGAATGTCACACCCCATGTTCCGTAGTAGTGAGAGGAGTTGTACTTGTAATTATTGTGTTCTACCATATTCTAAGAGTGGAAAATAGTAATGAATCAGATTGGGCTGAGTACATAATGTGCTCTGTATTTTTTTGTAGGCAGAGATCTCCCCACCTAGAAGCCAATGGAATGAACTTGGCCAGAACCCCCCCATATTGTCCCCATTTAATTTTCCTCCCAACTCTCTAAATCTGAAAAGCAATGGAAGGAATGCACTATGGGGTGACAGCACACAACACTGAATACACGTTCGTCAAAAATTAGGAGTACTTTCAAGTGGACATGAAGTACTTGAAGTATATAAAGTACCTTGGTGGAAGTACCATTAGAACTTAAGGAAACTTTAAATGGATGCTTGTACATTCTTGCCATTACAAAGTAACATACTTATAGACAATAGTTTCTTAATGAACATCTTCATTTGAACTTGAGTTTATTGGAAGTGCATTTTAGTGTGTTAACACAATTTCTAGTTATTCATGTCACTTCGAACCTTAAAAAACTTATATGCAAATTCTACTTCCTACAATAATCTCACTATTGGGATTAGTGCAATTGAAAGCTATCCTGAAGGTATTAATAATGTAAATTTGCCTTGTATCTTGATGTTTCTCCTATTTATGAATTTTTTGAAAATGAGAATGAAGTGCCACGTGGGAATTTTTTCCCTTAGATTCTCAACTCGATTTTCCAACATAAAGATTTAAAGTTCATAACTCTGTAGTACCCAAATTTCAGATTAAGATTAATATTCAAAGTCAAATATTTTAACTGTACAATACATTAAAAGATAAACGAAGCCAAAAAAAACCCAGAAGTTCCTTGAAGTTCCTAGATTGTGGGAATTCGCCACATTAGCATTTAATGCAAACCATACCACAATACATAATATTAATTCATAATTTTTTAAAATAAAATTGTAATTTTTTAAAAAAATTTAAAATTTTCAATTATAAGAAAGTAATTAAAATTATTTGACAGCAGTGCCTAATTCGAAATTCTTAGGCAACAAAGGGAAATTGAACAACCTTGAAATGCCCCTCCCTTGCCTTTAGAAATCTTTAGTAGTGTTGAAGAACTTGTGTTTTAAAATTTGAAAACAAAGAGTGGAGATGAAGTTGAAAGTTTAAAACTACCCTGAAGTACCATAAGTAATTCTTCACGAATAGAAGCAAGGAAAAAAGTCAAACAAATATTCAAAATTTTGGAGATTTAAGCAGTAGCCATGCTACAGTATGTGAATGTAGTGCTTTGCTCATAAAAAATTGAACGTAAATATTATTTTTTGTGTCTTTTTCCTCCGCAAAAGATAATGCCCATCTGACTTCCACATTCCGATAGATATTGTAATTATAGTTCTACTATCACCAAGAAGCCCTTGCACAGTATATATATTCTATCTTTGTACAAACTAATGTGCTTTTTGTATCATTCATTTGGCCTGTACAAAGTCATTTGTAATTATTTTGCAAACCTAACACGCTTTTATTGTTGGTAAAGTACTTTGTAGAGGATGGATGAAACACTAAATTGGATTAGAATGTGGTAGAACAGTTTCTCTACATAGATACCTACCAATTGGATCAATTGAGAAGTGAAAATAATGTTTATTTTATCTAAGAAAAAGTACGTTCTATAAATACATCTTGAAAAAGTACTTTTTTGACGTACTTTGTAGGGGGGCGTAATGTGCTTTCACCCCAATTTTTTGGAGAGAACCCCCGAGCCCGAACCCAATGGAATGAACTTGGCCATAACCCCCCCATATTCTTTCCATCTAAATTTTTTCCCAACTCCCTAAATCCAAAAAGCACTGGGAAGAATTCACTGTGGGGACTTCAAATTACTCCCAAATTGTTTGGGCCATCCACGAACCCCCAATGGAAAGCACTTCTTCGCACTCCCCGTACTACCATTCCCCCCATATTGGGGGGGACCCCCAAGCCCCATCCCAATGGAATGAATTTGAACTGGACACCCCTATATTCTCCCCATTTAATTTTATCCCAACTCCGTAAATCCAAAAAATATTGGAAGGAATTCACTATGGGGACTGCAAGTCACTCTCCATTTTATGGGGCCTAATTTGCAATTTCAAAGCCAATGGAATAATGTCACATTGATCCCAACACTCCCAAGTAATCCCCATTTTCTGTTCTCAAAACCCATCTCCAAATAATATTGCGTAACTTCACCTCTATGATAAGGTTATCCCAATGAATCTCCATTTTTATTTCCCATATTTCATGTTTTAGGACCTAAAATATTTAATTCTGTACATCCTTTTTATTTTGATATACCCTAGACTTGTAACACCAAAACACATTTGTGGAGTCATTACATGTGTCTATGTCACTTTCATCCTACCTTGTACCCATGACTTCACATCCTCCCAGAAAGCCTGAATTTTACAGCCTGGAGCTCTTTCCTATACTGATCAGGTGTTTTCCCTGTAGGGCAGCACCCCCCCTGCCCTCTCAGTGACAGCAGTGCACCTGCCCGCAGTGAAAGACGCACCAGTGGCTGACGTGGCCGATTCGTGTTTTTTTGGACGTCATCTGAAACGTCCTTTATTTTTTTGGACATAGTGAAAAACACGTCCGTTCAAAGTGACATCCTTATATTTCCTGATGTCTATTATGACGTTTCAGATGACATCACAAAAAATTGTCCCTGATCTGCGCGTTCGTCCAAAAACGTAGTGACATCAAAAATAACGGGGATGTCATAGTGTAACGCAGTAAAAAAAAGGGGTTTCTTATAGTGAATGCAACTGATATCAATTACAAACGAAACTAAACGCTATCCATATGTACGAAGAATTCAAAAGTGACCATAACAGAAAACTATTATCCACAATTATCCTCGACTCGAGGATAATTGAACACATATCAAACCATCAGACAAAAGCAACTGATATCATATACAAAAAAAGCTAAACGCTATTCATATGTACGAAGAATTCAAAATCCACCACTCATAAAATCAAATCCTACGTGGATGAAATGACACAACTATTACTGATTCAAACAAGAATTTTCATTAATAATCTTCAAATCGACGATAAAAAATCAAACAATTCTAATCCAACCACAATCAGCGAAGAATAGCTTCAGAATGAGGTTTACTTTGTACGCCACTTATAAGTTCCTCACATTACTGAGTTTCATGCAGTAACCCCAAATAACACCTACAGGTGTATCAGAAAACCAGAATGAACTCATCCAACGGAGATTCACTTCAAATATTTTAATAAAATTATCCTCGACTCGAAGATAAATCAATACATCACACTCTCTGATTTTATAAAGAAATCTAAAGACTTCAGGTCCTCTTATCTTGTAAAGACCCATCCGTCTAAAGATCAATCCAAAAAAAATATTCAATACGAAATGAATATAAGCTATAGTGATCTATCGATTTTATCCTGGACATAGAGATAATTCATTCAAAGTAAATTTATAATATATACACAATATTCCGTTAGGTTAGTAATCAACGATCGTCGACTCGAAGATAAGTGTACCCAACATTGAAATAAAGGTAACAATCAATTAATTATCGTCGAGTCGAAGATAAGTGTACACATATTTACCACAAAGGTATGAATCAGTTAACGTTCAATCAAACATATGTGTACCCACAATATCCACAAAGGTGACTATCACTTATCATCGACTCGAAGATAACTATACCCAAAAATGTCACAAATGAAAATATCAGTTATTGTCGACTCGAAGATAATGATACAATCAAATGCCTTCAAGAAATGAATCATCGTCGACTCGAAGATAAGCGTACCCAACAACAAACAAACAAATGCATTATCATCGACTCGAGGATAAATTCATTCCGGGGTTTAAGTGATTCCTACATTTGCGCCGCAATTTCCGGACTCCAAACATACTACAACATTGAACAGCAATGCACAGAACCACTTGCAACCAGTTGATTCATAACACACAGAATACGATGTACAAATATGCCTTACATCTGAATGACAAAGCACATCGGCATCAACAACAACAACAACAACAACATGCAAGACGATGATAATAGAAAATACTTCAAAATTAGGAGAACCTGAAGAGACCTCACCTCACTAAGAAGCTCCTGATTTCAAATCCATTCACGCTCAAAACAGTAGAACAATACATATGTAAGCAACAATGTGCAACTAGAAAAACGGGCGGCGACGACAGAACAGTAGCGCAAAAGAAACTGTTGCATGCATGAGAACTGTGCAGCAAGGCCAAAACAAAATACAATAAGGTTTGTGGGAGAGAAGGTTGAACAATTCTAAAAGGATAGCGGCGCGGGAATGATAACGGCGCAGCAAGGATAGCGGCGCGGCGCCAGCAAGTTCCAATTCAAAAAACCCGACTTTTAGGAAAGGACACGAATTCCGGCTTTCTTTCCTGACAGCTTTATCGGAAGGTGATATTTTAAGAGGAATCCTTAATTTACATTTGGTCCACAAATTCCTAAACCGCTCAAGTACTTTCGGTAGTCAACTTGCTACAAGTTTAGATTATTGCAACGGAATTTAAGTCGCTTCTCCAGGAGTTTCCGGACAGCATTTATGGCCATGGAATTTATCACTTCTAAGATTGGACGATCGATTCAACGTTAGGGTTTAGGGGTTTAGGGTTTAGGATTTAGGGTTTAGAGATCCATCGCAAGGGGGGTGTTCTTATTAATTAGTATAGCCATGGGTAGATGAAGTATATTTCACTCTATAGATTTTTCATTATTCTATTTCTTAATTTTGTAGATATTTAACTCTATAGATTTGTATTGAGCCCATTTCAAATTTATATGGAAATTTATGCAAATTCTAGTGACATCAAAATACTTGAAGTGATTGCATGAAATTTAAAAAGTATCTTATAATCAATATCTTCCACAATCATGTGTAGCTTTGTTTGACGTCATTTAGTAAGTACAACAATAGGCCCTTTTAGTTGAATGCTATAAGTTTCAAAATAAAGTGCTATATTAGTTTAATGCAGTCAATTTCAAAATAGGATGGGCTGCAAAATTTTCTTAAAATATTGTAGATGATCTTAAGGCAAGTCTCCGACATTAATTTAATAGAATAGGTGCATTAAAACATAGTGAAATTTTGTTTGACAACAAGACTATAAAAACTTTAATACTAAGTTGTAGGAAGTCAACTTTAAAAATTCACATGCAATAATAATTTTTGAACATTTCATTTGTATTTTGGAAAAGTTTATTTCAAGTATTTTACTTGTACTCCTTCTCCAAAATACAATGGATTGAGAGCCCTTTGGAAGAATTTCAATATTTCATTTTTCGACTAGGATATAAATGGAAAAAAAGAAAGTATATTTAAAGAAAGGAAAGAGTGATAAAATAAGAACTATTAGAGCTTCTTCATTATTATTTTTAATTAGATAATGGAACCAATTTGTTAAGAGCTTAGAATGTCTACTAATATCCTTCCAATGCATCATGGAACATACTAGAAATTAATTTGAACATACAATCCTTCAAATGAAGCTTGTGCAATTTAGATAGTAATTACAATTTTTTTATTAAAAAATTCTAGACTACTTACTAGAATAATTTCACAATTGATGAGGTCTCCTAGCTTGGAAACAAGGCCTCCAAAGCTTCAATCTTGTATCACTAGTATCATGGAGAGCAATAAAACCTTCTTCTACAAATTATGTAGGAATTTCAAATGAAGAGAATTCAAGGTTCATTAAGCTATTACGATAATGGAAGGTGCCTCGAAAATATTTATTACTACACTGACCTTCAATTATATCTTGCAATCTATGTAGTCAAAAATTGTATAATAAAATTCATCATATGTTTGGATACAAATGTTTTTTATTGTAATGAAAAAATTTGAATAATTTAATTTGGATAAGAATAATTTTAGAGTATTATTTGATCTTGTATAAATATAAAACCTCTTTCGCTAAATCACTCACAATTATTGCTTCTAGCCTAAAATAATAATATGCAAAGCATATATAGTACATAGTGAAATTATAATTTTTTTCTTAAAATATACATATTTTGAGGAAATATTTTGAATTCTAGCAATATAAATTATTTACCATAACATTTTTTCTACAAAGATTTTCTTATTCATGGGTGTTGCATTTATTTAGGTCCAAAAAAATCGTAAGAACTACATCTATTTTCAATATATATGATCTTTTTCCAATTACTCTTGTTTAGTGTAGGGTTGCTTTCAAACTCCTCAATAAGACCCTATAAGATTCAAATGAGTGTAACAGACCCACTTACAAATTATTTATAGATTTCATAAAAATCTGTAGATTCCCATGAAATGAATAGAGAAAGAATTTGAATTGAATACATTGAAATTTTTCTACAAAAGTTAACCCTAAATTCAAAAGATCCCTTATGATTGCATGAACCCTACACAATACTTTGGTTACAGCTTGCTTAAGATGTTAGGAAACTCTTAGACATGAATAATAAATCATTCAATGGACTCAGTATCCTCGCCTCCAGAATAAAAAGGACCACGGGTCTACTAAATTATCCTCGCCTTCAGAATAAATATCCTCGACTCGAGGATAAGTATCCACGAAGCACAAAAACATTTGGGACCCTGGGAACTTTTTATCGTTGAGTCGACAATAATCATCCTCGCGTGAATGTCTATGGCCTAAATATTTAGTCATGCTGGACTATTGGTAATTGCAATTATCTTCGAGTCGATGATAACTGGTTCGTGGACCAGACGTGTATGCAAAAACCCTATAACTGAACATTAAACAAGGAATCGAATAACTAAACCCTAAGACATTTTGTATAGGACAAAGGGGAACTGCCTAAACCCTAAACCCTTAAACCGAGCCTGATTCCTCCCCAGACTACCGAGCCTACTACCCAAACCTGTCGCTGCCGAGCCTAGCGGGCCGAGCCTAAACCGCGTGGTCTGGCGCCGCCAATTTGTGTTGCCGAGCCTGCCGCCGTTTAGATTCGGCACTGCCTCGGTGGGTCATCTCCCTCCCGCCAACGCGCGTACGCCATTTGTTTTCTGAGCTGTGAGTGTGTTTAATTTCTGTGCGTCTGTATAGTTGTTGTGCGTGATTGTGCGTGATTCTTTGCGGCCAGTGTAGTTGAGTGAGTTGTTTCTTGTGAGTGCGTGTAGTTCAGTGAGTTCAATTCAGTTCTGTGTGCGTGATCTTTGTGTGAGAGTTCTTTGCGCAAGTTTTTGTGTTTGGGTTTGTGAATGGTAGTTTGAAGCTCTGCGCACACCTTCATTTTCATTTCCAAGTCGTTTAGAATCGTCCTTTCCCACGGTGCATGTAGTGGAGTTGGAGTGGAGCGTCGACGAATTTTTTGGGATTCAACGCTTGTGTACTGCTGTTATTGTCAGGTATGTATTCAATTCTTGAATTTCAATTTCTACCTTCTTGCATTGCACTTGCAGTTTGCTTTGTTGCTTTTCCTTTTGATTATTTTGTAGTTGCTTGTAACAAGGTTCGAGTTCATTAGTGTTCAGTTGTTACATTCATAGTTCCTATCTGGACGAATGTTTTAGGGTTTAGTAATACGACATGGGATTCAAGGAACTCCATTTGAACATAAGTTTTAGGGTTTACGCCTACACATCTATTCCCCAAACGAACATGCTGCAGTTATCTTCGACCTGAAGATAATTGTGTTTTCCCTTAGTCCAGCATGATTTTATTTTCAGGGTCTAGTCATTCTAGAGAGGATAATTATCCTCGACTCGACGATAACAAATTCGAGGGGTCTCAAATCTATTCTTGCCTCGAGGATAATTATCCTCGGGGCGAGGATAACCTCGTGTACCCGTGGTGCAATTTATCCTCGAGTCGAGGATAAATTGCGCACACCAAAAGGATTAATAATCCGATGTCCTTGCAGAAATGATAGCTGTAGCGATGGAAAACCAAGTCAATTATCGTAAGACCAGCATTATACATTCCATCAGATGAATTTTAATTCACAATAAATTTGAGTGTGTCGATGTCTATGCGCAGTCCTAGAATGTCCGTGCTACTATTATCGTCGACGCGAAGATAATTGTGTTCATCAATATAAATGAAAAATACTAAGATAAGAGAAATTAAAGCCTGCCAAAGGCCTATTCAGGTATGTCAGAGACACAAGAGAACAACATAATGACACTGAAGATGATGGAATCCCGTATCAATGAAACACATATAATTCAATTGCATCAGAAGACTAAAGTAAACAAACCATTACTCCAGCTAGGTCCACAATGATGACGGTCATTTATCTTCGATTCGAAGATACATTGCTTCCTCTTGTCTAAGGATAGACCATATTCATGATCGCCATCGTATCTAGCTATCAACATTGACATCACGCCATGAGTAGAAGTAATATCATTCCAGGAGTCAAGCCTAGAAATAATGGAAACACATCCTCAACTCGAAGATATCCTCAGTGGAAGTCGTAACCTGATCAATACGTGGGCAAGTGCAGATATGGAGGCGGAAGGTAGTTACGACTACTCGACTACACTACTACTGATGGAGCCGTTCAAGAACCCGTTTGTGAACGAGCCGTTCATAGCTGAATTGCCAAAGACTTACGGGAAGCTCTGGCGATTCAAAGACAACATTGCCGCGTGGTCATTCGGCATGAATAAGTACAAGGATTACGTCTACCTTCTCTATCACGCCAAGGATTAGACGACCTTTTTACCACTGAAGCAAAACGAGAAAGTTTCAGTAATCAAAGAGCACCACCAACACTATGTCGTTATTGTGCTCCGGGACGTTGGGGAAGACGGGTGTGCTAGTGATCACTACCACTCTCTTGTCCTAGACATAAGAAGTGATCACGCACGGTTCGACATGGCGTATCTCGTCGCTACTTTGGAGGCGTCTCAGATTACGGAGTTGGTGAGGACGTTTGAAGCATCCAAATATCTACCCTAGATTGATGGTACAGCGTCTGTCATTTGTAGAAGACTCAATAATATCTGGGGAGCGTTAGATCGATATGCAATCAGACATGTGCAACAAGTCCCTCCAATTGGTGCGCCTCAGAATCGAAAGAAAAGGAAATCGACTGACCCAAGCCAAACAGCGACTACTTCGGGTAGTGTTGCAACTGGTCCAGGACAAGTGCATTTGGAGCCCCGCAGTCATCCGGAGACTCAATCCGGAGGTCCATCGAGTTCCAAGCCAAAGCGACCGCGGGGAGCCACTGCATCCAAATCAGCAGTGGCTGGTAGTTCTGGGTCAACCCTTACGACTGTGGAAGCAGTTGACAAGGAGAAAAAGGATTTCGAGAAGTTTGTTGAAATTCAGAAGAATTTCTAGAATACTCACGCCGCCTGCTTTGTGTTGGGCCAAGACCCTGTCGTAGTGTCGATCAAACAATGCTTTCTTGCAAGAGACGAGTATATAATTCGGAAGCTCGAGAGAGGCATTGTTGAGGACGTGAAGAAGGAGCTCATCCAATTGGGCGATATCAAGCAAAGGCAGCGTATTTGCATCACTCCCGTGGATGCCAAGAAACGACTTTTGAAGTCCCCTCCCCTGAAATAGGATGATATTAAGAACGGCGGATTCATGATAATCAATGGCCAACACAGTATCACCGCCTCTCAGGAGTTGCAGGTTGAGGACTGCGGTGAAACGCGAAGGCGAGAACTTCAGACGTGGGAGGCTTACGTTGTGTGGACCCTAGATCCAGAGATGTTGACGAACATCTCCGCCTTCTACAACTCCACCAACCACCTCGATCACGCGTAGCCAACCTGGGGGAACCAGATTGTTAGTTGTCGAAACATCTGGATCCACTGTCTCCGCCCGACAAATGATCCAGAGGAGGCAAATTTTAGAAGAAATGGAGCCGTCTTAAGTAGTACCCAGTACCAGGTAAGTCTTGAATGATCCTCATTATCTTCGAGTCGAGGATAGATTTCCAATAGTAGACATTGTTTGCAATACATGTCAATAGTAATTAATTATCATCGATTCGAAGATAAGTGCGAGATATGTAGCTGTGCATTGACCCAACCTACTCGTGTCTTGCAGAAATTTTGTACGCTTATGGTCAGTCGCTTCAAAAATATCAATCCGGAAAAGGACGGAGCGACTATCAAGACAACAGCTGACTTGAAGTGTGAGATGAAGATTATCACGCTTTGGGATGGTCTTTTCAAGTACTGGAATGAATTTCTGACGATGCATTCTGAGGGCGAGGTAGTCGAGCCAATCACAGGGCTGAAGTTTAAAGAGCTCAAGGGCTTCAATCGAAAAGCTTTCTCCTTGAAACGAGAGTTTTTCAAGCACCTCGGCCACTTTACGGACAAGGACTTGGCTGCATATGCATTGCATTTGCTGAATAAGACACCTTCCCGGAATGGGTCTTACCCGAAAGTGTCAGTGCAGAGGACGAAGATTTTGGTGCCCGACAACTACGCTGGCGCAGATTGGGTTGAACGCAGGAAGCGGAAGAAGATTGTCCTTGAAGAACTCATAGCTATCAAGCCCTCGTTGGACTTACGACAAGACAATGGAGACGTCTTGGACAACGTCTGGAGGGCATGGAAAGCGAGGCACCGATTTTCTGCGTCGACATGGGACTTCCTTCTGTCACACCCTCGAGGAGAATTTTTTAAGAAGAGGTTGACGAATGAAGCCAAGAATCGGAGGGCAAAAGATCTTGGAGAGAAGTTCGAGGACGAACAAACTCTTTTCCAAAGGTTCATGAAGTTGAAGTATAGATTGCCTTCTATTTCTGGAGGAGTGGCGTTGAGGGGACTGGACGTTCAAGAAAGGGTTCTAGTCGTCAGCGAGAGTTACAATTACGAGCCCTAGCCTCTTAACCTCGCCATTCTTGATGTCCGTCAACTCTGGAAGCCCAAGGAGACGGACAAAACACCATCTCTACAACCATTCCTGGAGTTCCTCGCCACGAAGCTGTAGCCAGCAGCTACGGAGGCGAGTGTATGGTTGTGGATCCTAGGAGACCTAGCTGAACGGCAAACTGCTGTACAATTTGCCAAAACTCAACTCACAGAGTTTGACTACGTTCAGTCGAGATACATTCCCAGCCGAGCGGAGCGGCTGAACAATGTGACGAACCGGTCATCGGCTCCTCCAGTGCCACTACTCTTTCTGTTCAAGAAGGGTGATGAGCACGCTTCTCTAGTGCGGCGGAGAATGAAAACGGAATACGGCACCCCCAATATTCCGTACTACTTGGATTCCTCCAAGAACAATGAAGCGAAGTAGAGGTTGTACGCCACGGAATTTCGAATGGAGTTCTATTTCGAGATCCTCCAAAGCTTCGTAATTTCCGGCAAAAATGTCTTGGGCATCTATGTAGGATCGAAGTGTGTGCTGGCTGCAAAGGTATGCTTATGCTTGACTCGAGGATAGTTTATTGCTTTTGTTCAATTTTTTAGCATAGGCTTTGTTTTTAGATGTTTTTATGATCCTTGAATTATCCTCGACTCGAAGATATAGTCGATTCTATTCATAATGGCATAATATATTAGTGACTATGGTGTTTAGGAAATTATCCTCGACTCGAGGATACAAACTCTATAATCATAGTGACAAAGATTTGGCTCCATTGTTGGCTTGTCTAGATGTTCGGAGCATACTTCTACGGCATTGTAGACAAAGATCTAACGGCGAGACATCGAGTAGTGGCAACGTTGGCTGACTCATTGGATATGAATGATTT
Source organism: Climacium dendroides (assembly GCA_950106755.1). NCBI lineage: Eukaryota > Viridiplantae > Streptophyta > Bryopsida > Hypnales > Climaciaceae > Climacium > Climacium dendroides. Next base: position 29,184,621 of record OX467089.1, on the reverse strand, counting down.
TCTTCATTCCAATTCTTCGTATTCTGCGAAGTACGTGCGGCCATTGCACGTTGGGTCTCCACTTCTGCTTTCCGTGTCTCCGCCGCATGGCGACGATCTGGAATCACCTCGGTCAGCATCTGAGCGAGAGTCATCAGATGAAGACTCTGGTTCTGGAAACAGACGCGAGGTGACACCGCATCCCTCAGAAGTAGTTCTTGATGAGGACCTGCTTGGCATTGACGAATATGGGAGTATGGTGCCCACTTTAAAGCTTGTGCGGACTACCGAGGTAGGGTCTTTAGCAGACGAAGAGGTTGAGACAGATACGGAGTGGAACCAACGGCAAGTTGAACTGAGGACCAAGCGAACGCAAGAGCAGCGGGGAGATCGGGGACAACCACCTCGTCAGCAATCACCTATGCAGCGGTCACCTGAGCTGCCTCCTCCTCAGTAGTTGGAAGCTACACAAAACCGCGCTGAGGATGAGGTTCCGGATGCCGCGATGGGTGGTTCCCAAGCGCATGAGGTTGAAGGTAGAGCCGGTGAAGACGTCCTTCCTGTCGAACGCCAAAAAATGAAGTCCGTAATCACTCACGAGGTTATGGATCTCAGTGATTTTGATTCAGAGGACTTTCCTCACTCCTCTGACGACGACGACGAAGAGAGTGAGCCCGAAAAAGAGGCTGTCGTGTTGACGCTGGTAGTCTCTGAGTCGGCGGCTAAGCCTTCTGCGAAAGTGAAGGATGATCCCGGATATTGGGACATGGTAAACGAGCGGAAGGCCAGGAGAGAGGCAAGGAAGAAGGCACGACAGGACGAGCTTGACCTCAAGGACAAGCAGATCAGAGAAGCTGTGGCCTCGAGTCAAGAGACCAATCTGAGGTGCGCCAAGCTGGAGGAAATGGTGGCGGAACTTTTTGCTAGATCTCTATCGCAGACTCTCCCGAGCCAAATTTCAGTGCCACCTCCAGTCCACTCTTCGTTGCCTGTAGCATCCGCGTCCCGCGATGCTATCAATCCTTCTCATCCTTGAGTCGAGGATAAGACTGACAAGGTTCGTCCCTTCGGAGACGACTACGTTGTAGCGACTCCAGCGTCTCAGCTGCCCGCGCCTAGTCTCACACGTCACGACGGGCAGTCTGTACTCATCCCCAAATCTGTGGGCGTCACTCCTGCAGCACATCCTCGAGTCGAGGATATTGCTGGAGTTCCTACATCTTCGTCCGCATGACCCTCAAGGCCCCCGAAAGTAGTCGATGAAGGAGATACAACTATATGCATAACTTCCCAAGAAGCGGGTGGAGAAGATCTTCATGTCGATGATCTAAAGGAGGAGCTTTTTGATTACGAGGAGGTTGAGGAAGACATCCTCGAGAACATTCTCGAGGAGGGGGAAGTTCGAGCGGAGGCGACCGCAGTTGGTGAGGGCAAGGGGTCACAAGGCGATGCATCGGAGGTACACTTGGCTGATCCATATGCGTTTTTCTGAGTATCTGCGATGTGTAATGATTCGTGTCTTGCTTGGCTTGCGAAAGAGGCTGCTCTTTTGATGTGGATTCCCTGTACTGAATCAAGTTTCGTTGGCAGGATATCACATTTATGATTGTTAGGCATTGATGCAGACCTCTAGGCCTGCCTGCGTGTAGAATAGTGTAGCATAGAGTGTTCGCATGAATCTGTGCTTCATTTAGTTTCACGCAAAGTGTAACATGTAATCTTTGTAAAGAAAATGTAAATAAAATTCCTGTTCTCACAGGCTTCTAATTTCAATCTTTGTCGATGTTTTGTTTGCTCAGCCTATAATTCTTAAAAGCTTGCACCATCCGAAGGCACTGAAATCGCTTCCTGACTGGAACATGGAATCCATTAGTGGAATTCTGTGCTCCGTCCCGTTGTCTAGCTCACTTGATTCTGCATTCAAACAGGTAACTCCATTTCTTTGTTGTTCTACTTTCATCAGGTAGAATTGCACAGGGGCGGAGAGAACGTGACGGATATCGTAGAGCCCTCACCTCCGGTCAAGTGGCTCAACATTGTCTTCGATCTGAACGGCATTCTCTGTCAGTGCTTGCCGAGGTCAGTCACTAATAGTTTCAAGTCGTACCGGATGGAAGACAATGTGTTGTGCCACCTGAACCCGACTATCGTCGGGCTGAAGACCGTGTTCGCACGACAGAACGTCCGACAGTTCCTGCACGAGGTGTCACAGATCGCGGACAGGATTGTCATATGGTCCTCCATGGTGCAGCCCACTGCAGAGTTGGTCGTCGAGCATTTGTTTAGGGGAATAAAAGCCTCGTATGACGTCCTAGGTCAGGAGAAATGCAAGAGGATAGAGACCTCGAAGGGAAAGTTTTTCACGCGCGATTCGAAGCCGGTATTCTTGAAAGTCCTATCTGAGCGTATGTTCAACCACAAGGGCGTGCGCACGACTTTCAACATGAACAACACCCTGCTCATTGATGACTCTCCCGAAAAGAGCGTCTGCAATGAGTTGTGGAATGTTGTGTTCTTCAATACCTGGACTCGTGCGCACTTGACAGACAACTTCCTCATGTCAGAACTCCTTCCTTCCTTGGCTTGCGCGCTTAGAGTTGGTGCCCGATCCGGGGCGTCTGCGTGAGTTTGTAGGGGTGAACAGGATTGGCTTAGAACCCCTCACGAAGAACGACTACCAAGTGCAGTTCCTCGTGGAGGGGATGAAGATGTCTGCTAGGAATCTGGAATATCGTTTTGAGCTTCCCGGCCTCCAACTAGTGATAGGCTCGGAGAGACGCGATCCCTAATCATCCCTACAGTCGTTTGTTTAGGGTTCCTTCGGGCAGCCTCGTAGGTTTGGATTGAATAGGAACTCATGTTTTGTATTTTTGTAATATTGTACATTTATTCAATTGTATATAATTTTGAGAGCGAAGATTTTGGCACAGATGTTCCGCTGTTGTATCGAGCGTTCCAATTGTCTGTCCAAGTGAATATGCGTTTCCTTTGCTTCTGACCATTTCATCAACGGTATAATGTAGGCAGAACTTGTGTAATCTGGGCTTCTTGCAGGTTGGTTCTCCAAAGGGAATTGAAACAGGGAAACATCATCGGGTGGCCAGGAGCCTCCTTTCCAGGTCGGAGAAGTCGATCTCCGAGGCGTCAGGCTCTGTCGGAGGTAGTACCAAACCGTCCATGTTTTCCGGGCCCTACATGATGCGCACGGTGGAGGACGCGGCATCTGCGGCCATTGACTTCTCGAAGGCTGATGTTGAAGACGGCGTGGTGGACAGTCCCCCGAGTCGAGGACCCGTCAAAACCCCCGTCTGCTCCCCGTCTCCGCTCAAGCGAGCATCCTCGAGTCGAGGATGCCCCTTCTTGCCCCCGCCGCGGGCCGATGTCATCACGAATCGGAAGCTTGTTCTCCCTGTTAGGGACGGTACAAATCATCCTCGCCTCGAGGATGGTGTCCCGACAGATTCTGTAGGTCCAGCTACGGAGACGGAGGTCGTTAAGGAGCTAGTTGGCTTGCCGAATCAAGCAAGGGGGGCACAGGTGGGGGCTCACAGTGCACCTTATTTGCCTCGACTCGAGGATAGTGGGCCCCCGTCCCCGCGTAGTGTTGGACGGCGAACGTTACTTCCCTCGCACATTCTGTTTCGGCGGACGATTGCGAGAGAACAGCAGTAGTCGACAAGTTCTAAATCAATTGGAAATGCACGTCCGTACATAAACATTGTCAATATGCCACGGCCGACACCTCGAGGATCGAGGTCCCTGTCTTCCTCCGAATTACCTCCACGCAAGCGTCAAGCAAAGCGCAAGGACAGTACCTCTCCAGGTATGGACCTCAGCAGTGGCGCGCAACATCCAAGTGCATCGTACTATTCCTCACGACGTGAGGATATCTATAGAGGCATGGCAAGGCTGAAGGCGTTGGAGGCGCTGGAGGAGGCCAAGAACAATTGTACAGGCCATAAGTGACGTTTGGTCAAGCCGATTCAATTTTGGACGCCGTGGGCGTCAAATTGCCTAAACCCTATAAATAGCATGCTAAATAGAATACAGAAAAAAAATTACTTAGAAAAGTTGAGGTTTACGTGTACAGTTAGCCTCTCCGTTTCTACACAAATTCAGAGTACCTAGTGCTCAATAGCCATTTACGTCCAGTGACATCGTAATAGAGGCTTGAAAGTTCTTTGTGTAATTAAACTCTCAAGTAATTTGAGCTTACTGAATGCAATTCAACTCACTTATCTATGCATCTATTTATTCTTTGCTAATTATTTTCTAGAATGTAGCCTTAGAGATCTTTATTGTTGTTGTGAGTTGAGGGTTCATTTACAACTATTCAGTCAATTGAGCTTTGCACTCCGGTTTTCAATGTCTCAAAATGACCATTTTGTCTCAATTTAACGAATAAGGCCTTTCACTATGGTCTTCCGTTCCACCTGCAAAACAACCTCCTTGCGCGCTCACGCTCTCAGCCTCTTACTGTTCCGTATCCGCTCGTGCTCAAGTCTCACCCACTCGCGCTTGGAGGCGATCTCTCACCCGTCACCCCTCTCACTCCCTACAGGACTCTCTCACACTCTCAGTTCCTTACGGCCGTAACGGAAAGGATTAGGCGCTAAGACAAGAAACGACAACACGAAGATAACATGAAATGCAGAGACCTGAAAATGGGCAAGGTCAGGCCTTATATAGTCCTGACAGGTCGGATATCCGGTCTGGTCCTTGTCATCCGGTTCTCTTCAATCCGGTTCTCTCTAATCTGGTTGGAATTTCATTCTGGTTGGAAATCTAATCCAATCCGCTTCTACCTAAAACCGGATTAGTTCCGTAAGGTCCTCTTGTGACTATTTTTGATTTATCTCTCTCCTTTTAGCTGGATCCGGATACCTATTTCTAATTTCCGTTCCACTCAAAAAGGTAAACAAAAAAAATCAAAAATATGAGTTGTCACAACTGCGTCATCACCAACAACGCATTCCTAGTGGGCAATCAATACCACTTCACAATACTCTTGAACTCAGAGAAGATTTGGTTCAACACATCGCCATTCTTGGAGAGTCTAGAGCCGACACCATACAGTTCGGAGATCAAAGAGTTGGAGCCCAAAATAGACAATGGTGAGTACCACAACATGGACGGAAGTCCACTAACGGGAAGTAGACTGTGCACGAAGATCACGCTCCTGATGAACTCCTTTGTAGTCATCAAGGAGAAGATGGCAATGCAAAGATCCTTCATAGCTCCGCGAACGGTATCCGTGGAGACAGTTGCTCAAGATGAAGGTCAGCCATCAACGGGGAAAAAGGCTGGTGGGTCACAAAGTAAAGGCAAGAAAAACAGGAAGCCGCCACCATCTTTAGCGACAGCACCTCAAAGCAGTCCATTGGCATCCGGGTCAGCAAAGAAGGTAGTCGAGAGGACTTTGGAGTAGTCAGGCGTGGAGTCGGCAAGCTATCTCGAAGAAATGAATGTCGTTCCAGAAGCCCTCAAGACAGAGTGGAAGCCAAACTACAAAGATATAAGCGCTTTGTACAAGAACTTCTGGGAGAAGTACTCCACCGCGTTTATCTACGGAGTTGGTGAGAAGAAAGAGTTGCTAATTGGAAAGTTGAAGGAGGCACCTGCCGAACTCAACATACTTGTGAAAGAGGACAAAATTGTTAAAGAAATGCTCCATTATCTTGTCAACATGCCTGACAAGAGTGTGAAGCAGACTCTTTGCGTCACACCGGTCTTGCCAAAAGGTAGAAGAGATCCACCCCAATGGGAGGAGGTGATGGACGGAGACTTCTACATCATCAATGGCCAGTACAGCGTAACTGCAAGCCACTTGATGATGCAAGAAGAAAGCATGGTGAATGAAGAAGTGAAAAAACACTTCAGAACCTGGAAATGCTACGTGGTTTGGTCACTCGATAAGGAGATGTTGAGGACAATCTCCGCATACTATAATCGGACCAACCACTTTCAGCCCGCTACGCCATCTTGGGCAACAAATATCTTGGGAGCAAGGACTGTGTGGGTTTCCATGGGAAGACCGGCACCACCGAAAGGAGACAAAACTGGTGGACCCTCGGAACGAGGCAAAGCCCATACTGCGCTAGCGCAAAAGTATAAGGTAAGCATTTTAGGGCGGACCGCCCTAAACTGCATATGCTTATAGTTTTGTACTTGCTCTCTGAGAGAGCTCCTTCTGCAATGTAGTTTATGATAAGATCACAAGTTAATGAATCTAGTCAATCCTTGTGCAGAGTTTTGAAAAGGCAGTTAATCTCAGATTCGCCATGATTGATGTAAATAAAAGCTTCACGATCTCAAAGAAGAAGGGTGTAGACAAAAAACTAAAGCTTACAAACGAACTGAAAATAATTTCTGCACCCGACGATGTTTACGAGGTCTGGAGCGAAGTTATCATCAGTGCTGCACACGGGGAGCTCATCGATCCAGAGACGAAGATGAAGTTCAATGAGAAGGAAAACTGGAAACAAGAAAGCTGCGCAATGAGTAGGGACTTCTTCAAGCCCCTTGAAAATCTCAGCTACAACGATATGAAGAGATTGGCGAAGCACATTCTCAATCGCTCCGGCCCAAGTCGCTACCACCCATATCCGAAAGTGACAATCAAACCGGTGTCCACGGTTGTACAAGACTGCTACAGCGCCAAGAAATCTGTTAATTTCAATAGAATTCTGTTGTTCAGTGACCGAAACAACGGGACCAAAACAACAGAATTCTGTTGAATTCCCTGCGTTTTCTACTAATGCTAGAGTGGAAATGGAAACGGAAATCAAATGAAAAAAAATTTGCATCAAATCATTTCAATTGCTATATATAAAATGGGTACATTACAATTGAAATACATTGCAAATTGTGGCCATGGCTACTCTAATAGTGTGATCATTCTAGCTCGTACTAGCAGTCCCTTCAACTCATTGAAGCTATAACTTGGTGCATGAATGAATTTGTCTTTGTGGACATCCATCTTGCAAAAGTATCTGTACAAGTAGTATAAGTGCTTGCAATTGACATACTGCTGTCGACCTCCAATAGCGGAAATTGCCATATTCACAAAGTCTGGGCATGTGCATATGGAAAATTGTCCCATTGTAACTCGATATGCATTTTTGTTAGAGCCTGACCATATCTCTAACTCCACAATCGCACCAAGGCCTGGGAGAGGAAGTAGTGTTACTCCTAGAATTTGTCATGTAACATTACTTGCACTTTCCCACTTGTTTTGTTGTTCGGTAGTAGATGCATTTGCAATCCTTCGAATTGCTCTATTGTTCCTCACTGTTGGATACACGTCCGAGTTCTTTAGTAAGGGGTGGTCATACAGAACAGGGCTGAAAATCTTTGACATGTTGAACAACTGACGTGGTGACAAGATTGAAGCAAAATTATGTATGTTGTAGCAACAATGTCTCTTCTCGGTTTAAATTAGTTCCAGACAAGACAGGCCAAACCTCCGGCACCTCTGGCCAATCAAGGACCCACTTCCGCTTTGTCCCTTTCACGCATTGTTTGATGTCATCCCAACAAAACCAGAAATCAGCCACCACCTCTCGCTTACTCCCGTACTCTTCTTTTCGACCACGGTAAGTAGGAGTTGGAGGTCCCTTCTTCCCTTTTGCAATCTTGCTGGTGCACTTGATGTTTGATCTATGTTGTTGAGTTTGGCATCTTATATTGGATTTGTGGCTGATTCTAGCAATGTGCCATTTTGATGTATCGCTATCGCTTTCAAATGCTACTGTAACATGTCGAGAAGTATTTGGCTGAGGTTGTTTATCCTTATCTTGAGAAGATTGAGAGACATTTGTGGTGGACCTCGTTCTTACGTGGGGTTGAGAAAAGTTGATCTTGTCCAGTCTATGTGAGTCTCCTGCATCACCAATGGGCATGTCCAATTTCCTTTTTGTGCTTCCAAATGTTTCTTCTCCTTCTAGGTGTGGTATTCTGGTTCCCACACCCTCTGCCCCAAGCAATGTGTTCAACGCCTCTGCAATCTTCTTGGGATCTCCACTTCTCACTATAAGAAAACAGTGATTTTGGTGACGTTCAGAAAAACATGCTTAGAACAAGATTACACGTTATTGGTGACATAGTCCAAAATACGTTTTTTTGGGTGACATGCGAAACGGCCCAAATTTTGTTAAATGTCATGAAAAACATGCCAAATTTTGCGTGACATCACTTGTAATTATGGTCCTTCAAACTTCCCAAAGTGTGCCACGTGGAAGGGTCCACGTTGCCAACTCATCCTTTTTTAAGGATGAACATGCCACATGGTTTTTTTGGAGGGCCTGCCCGACATAGTGACGTGGACCCCTGTGAAATCTGACGTGGCGCTTCCATGTCAAATGCCAGTATGCCATGTCGGATGGTTTCAGTGAGTATGTTTTCAATGACGTCATCAACAACATTTTCGACGACGTTTCCAACGACATCAACACATTCTTGTGTTAGTTAAAAATTTAATAAATATTTAATATAAATTTAAAAATAAAATAAAATGAACAAAAAAAAATTTTGAATTAAAAAAAATTGAAGAAAACTTACCATCCACCATTAAGAGAATTTTTAATGGCCAAATGAAGGAATTACTTTATTAAAAGTTAATAAAAATGAAGAGTGAAGAGGTTATATTTATATCCATTATTTGACCATGGAGAGACAAAAGATATGGGATAAGTGGAATATGTTCTTTTTGATGTTTTTGGTGATGTTCTTCACGACATTTTCAGTGACATTTTCTTTTATACACATGTTTTTGTTTTGTATATTCCATATTCATTATTTCTCTTCCTACCACCCACTTGTGTAAAGACCAGTTGTTTTCATCCATAAAACACATCCATTTCCATTCATCTATGTTTTGATTTTTTCAAAGTATGCCACATAACTGCCCATTTCCTAAAATTTTCACATATGGTCAATTTTTTTTCATAGACCATAGTAATTTTTAAAAGCTTCTTCATAGTCAAAATGAATTTTTTGCTGACATGGCAATCTATGTTTTGGGGGATGTCACCAAAAAACGTCTTATGTTGTGTCAAATGTCGCAGAGGACATGTAACGTTGCAAGTGTCATTAAAATGTTCTTTGAATTTTGTTGCCTTGTTTTCGGTGACATCAACAGTGACGTTGTCAAAAAACCAACCTTTTTTTGGGAACATCGCATGTTTTCAAAAAACACGTGACATCTTCTTGGACGTCACGTGTTTTTGTAAAAACATGAGAAAAAACGTAGTTTTCTTATAGTGTCTTCTAGTAGCTCTCAACCTTAGGTCCCCCTTTGATGGCCCTGATCCCGATGCATATCCTTTCAAGTATGCCTGGTAGTTTGTCATTTGCATCCAAGCACAGATACTATCATCACATGTGGCGTCAAACAGGTTGTTTCTTTGCTTTCCAAACATTTGTAGCCACTTGTTATGGACCGTTTCAGATAAATTGCATAATGGTAGGTCCAACATTTCTTCCAAGTTTAATTTCTAGACATTCCAAGCAAGATATTAAGATAGTTAGTAACTCATATATACAACCATGGGAACTTGCAAAATTCTTAACAGTGTATCTTGGTTGGCTGTGTAGTTCCAGAAGGTGATAGACTTGTAATCACTCCTATTCGTAGGAATATATTCCTACCAAAATAATTAACATACTTCTTCTAGTTTATTTTCTTATTAAAAATAGAACAAAGATTTAGCATTTGCTATTAGCAGAATTCAATTTTTCATTTCATTTCATAGAAATGAGGGGATCATGCTGACACCTCCAAAACATCAATTGGATCCGAGGCATGTTAGTATAGTACTTGGAGGATCCTTTAGTTTTGTTAGTGTGGAGGAAAAATTCCAAGGTTTTAATAAAAATGAAAGACAAAATTAAAATCTTGTCAAGTACGTAGAGCTTCCTATTACAAAATGAGCTTCAAAACCTTTAGCCCTTGTATAAATTCAAATTCGTAATTCAGTCACCATATCCATAAAGCCTCTCCATTGATGTAGTGATTAGTCGAATCAGTATTCCTCCAATTAGCCCTTAATTTCCACTAAGAACCCACTTAGAGTAAACCGCTCCGAAATCATTCTCACGAAGACTCGAGGCTCATGGATCTTATAGGCTAATCTCGATCTAAGCTTCCCCTTTCTCTCCTACTTTCTAATCCGGACCAAAGGTCCGGTCCGGCTACTAGTGCCATATGGGTTCCGGAAAAGTCCGGAAACCGTTCAGTTGCCCCTTCTGGGATCCCTAGGTTTAGATGACGAGTGGCCAGATCCACCGTCTGGATGTTTACCGTGTTCGGAAACATTGACTCTCTCTTTCTCTCTCTCTCTTTCTTTCCTAAGACTAACTTAACTTCAGGGACCAAAAATATCCTACTGTTCCGTTACCTCACAAATCTGGAATACTTACTGGACCAAGTCACGTAGGGACGGTCAAGGACTACAACGACATTTTAGCATCAACCAATCACTGAGCCTCCCATCGACCGGGTGGACATCCTCGCACTATCTTGGACATTACACTGAGGCTTTGACTCCGTCTATGGGGGAATTCCGGAATTTGGAATTCGGGCACGTCTTGCAAACTCCTGTATACAAAAGTTACTAGCAGCTTCTCAGACACCCTCCTATACGAGGCCGTATCCTCCCCTCATGCTATACCGGCATCCAAGCAGACAACACACTAACACTACCTCCAGAACAATCCGCCCAATCTCTCCATCAACCTAGTGACGTCCGGAACCACTCACAACGTCGACTCTTACTAATCAAGGTAAGTTCTCAGCATCCAAAAAAGGCACGAATGGACCCCCACCCCCACAAGTATGCACCAAGTATAAGAAGGAAGAGAATGGAAAGCCTCCGAACGCTTTGAATTAAGTCCAAAAGGTACAAACTGAAAATAATGTGGTGAGTGAGTGTGAATAACCACAAAGGTCCATCAAAATCTAACTTATACTAATCCTAACATCATCTCAAAATCACACAAAAACACTCCTATTGGTCCGCTAGATTTCCGGTAATCCATAGTAAACATCCCGGGATATCTGAAAAGATCAGCGTCAGATCCTATAAATACGGATTTCCTAAAATTACGAATCTTCCTAAATTTCCAAAACGCCCCAAATTTCCGTAAATTCCTAAAATTCCGGATCTGTCCTTTCCGGATCCGCCCTTTCCACTTTCAGTTGGAGTTGTCTTCGTTACCACCCGATATGAGGCTTCTATCTCGAATCATTTTCCGGATTCCGGATCTTCATCTGGATCCTATCCGGATCTTCATCCGGATCCTATCTAGATCCTAGACATTTACGGATTCTGGATCCATTAGTTCGAAATAGTTCCGGATTGATTCCAGATTTAGTTTCGATACTACAAAAAGTCTTTGAAAATACTTTTTGGACAACTCTCTAGGCTCCGGTTTCCGGTTAGGATGGAAAGTGCAAATTTCCTCCTTAACCATTTTACCTCAATTAAGAGCTCCTACAGTTGTTAATCCATAACTCTAGTAATATCTCTATTTCTACCCCACAAAATAAAGAAAATATACTATGAATGGATTTCTTACTTCAAATTCTATTTGAAATAAATAAAATCTATTTGTTCTGGTTCCGACAATTGACGATATCGGAAATGCCAAAAAGATAGCCAATGGTCTAGGTGAAGTAGAGCTTCTTCAACGACAACTCCAAACGACAACCACCAAGACCGTATTGCAAGGTAACGGACCTCGGCTTGGTCCATAATTCTCGAATCTTTGTATTGTTTTCATAAAGTAATATATTGCTAATGAAATGCTTCCTTGATGTACTTCTGTATATGCTTGTACAAAGAGGTACTCCAATGTAGCAAACATGTCCTTTCGTGATTCTCCATTTCGACATTGGCAGAACCACTGCCATATACAATGCGGACCGCATTCCAGTTGGCCATGACGCTATCTGCTATAAATCCCTTGAAGTTAGGGTTTGCCATTTCATGGCGATTCATGACAGCGTTCAAGCTCTGCCAAAATAGTACTTGAACTTCTATATCTTCGGATTGCATATCGCACATTGCAATAGTCTTCACCTTCTTGTACTCCGTATCGTACATATGGCAGGCCATTGTGGTCTACTCCTTCACGCGCTTTACGTGGTCAAACATCAACCACACATTTTGCAGGTCCCTTGTCGGTTGCATCCGCCTTACGAGGTCCACTCTACTTCCAGGTCCTTCTGTAAGCATCTTAAAAATGTATATCTTTTCCTTGCCTTGACCTAGGAAGACGTTGTCATGTATGAATTCGAACTTCGACTCCCTCTTCATAGTCATAATGTTGTCAATTATCCCTCCTTGGTTGTTAGAATGGAAAGAAGAGATCACGTTGCGAGTACTTGGACTACTCAAATATTGGAAGCGATCTATGACCTCTTCCATTTCCTCTGCTTTTAACATCTTCTTCTTCCCCTCTCCATTGTGAAATAGGTAGCTTTCAAGGAAGTCTTTACTAGCAGAGAGAGTGATTGCAGAGTTTGTGGCTGTGGGTGTTTTGGCCACTTGCTCCGCAATGAGTCCGCAAATCATTTTAGTAGAATCTCTATATATATCTCTAGCAACAGGGTGGTCATGTTCTCCAAGGTGAATAGCAGCCCGAGTCATTTCTGGATTATCAGTGTATGCAAAGTATATCCTAGCCTTGCATGCGCCAAGACACGTCGGTGGCATCCTGCAGACCTTGCAAACTAGGGTGGAGTCTTTTGAGGGACATCCACCAACAGTGAAAGGAAACATAGTGTAGCCACTCCACTCAATTTCATTTTGCTTTGAGGCTCTTTTCAAATATTCACAGTTGGCATTCTTACAAACAAAATGTCCAGCACAGTAGAACTTACGGAATTTAAAGTTGTCAAAGTTGTAGATGTTCGTGGTCACCAGCTTGCACCATGGATGTTCATCATAGTGCTTGTCCATTCCTTCCAAGTTCTTAGCGTTTGATGAAGATGAAGATGGTCCACAAGGAGGCAATTCAAAGATGACATCCCCGTTGAATACAGGTGGAAGAAATGGAACCCTTTGGTACTTTACGGTGCTTAGATCCATTGTGGACAATTCGTTCCGAGAGCGATGCATAGTGGCAAGTCTCTTGAGACACTCCATGATGCTTGTTTTTGCTAGTACATGTGTTTGTACTGGGGGTAGTGATAGTGAGAAATTAGAGAGACTTCTTGACAGGGTCGTAGACAGTAATTTTACAATGCTTATCTCTCCAGATGCAATCTGGACAGAACAACTTTGCTTTTGAGCATTGACATTGGGAGACTCTCCTTCTGATTTGGTAGACAACTCTATAATTGGATCTAATCTCTCTACTTTCACAATAGGAAGTACTTTAGGCATTTGTAGAATTCGTAGAGTTTCTGTAGGTGGAGTGGGTGACAGGGCACGAGGACTACATGGCATATCAACTGTAGAATTATCTTAGTGGCGACTCTGGATTTCTGTAGATGCACCTAGCATGGAGAGTGGAAGACCATATGCTCTCTAGTTTCCACAAGCAAGGTACCAGCAATGCGTCCCATCTTCCATTGACTTAACAACTAGAACAGATTGTAATACTTCACTTGATTCCGACCATCTTTCTTCCTCAATATAGATGGAGGTTTCCACAAATCTAAAACGAACGTGCAGAAGGTGACAAGTGACTCTAGCGCGTTTACCGTCTACCACTGGAAACAACAGAGGAATGTCATGACCATAAACTCTAAGCCAAGCCATTGCTGGAACTTGCAAAGACACTCCATCCAGATGGGGAATTGCATCCACCGCAAGAGATGAGGTAAAGAAAAGCCCAACTAAGGATCATTTAAAAGTCCGAGAGCTCTTTAGGTTCAATTTGGCAATTCATATGTATTCAATGTGCAGCCAATATTATATACCGTATTACTTTAGATTAGGTATTTATTGCAATAATCCTACATTTGATATTCAAAAAAGAATATCTTCATTAAGAGTTGACATGGCCTCTAATGTCAGTGCGTCATTTTCAGATTTGATTTTGACGGTGCACCTACGATCTTGCCAATCGCAGCTTTAATGACAGCCTAATCGCATGCTTGGCGTTACTTGGAAATTTAATGTGTCGTCTCTTTCTCGACTTCCTATTCCAAGCATAAGAAGGGTGGCTTGCATTCATCATCTTCATTCTCCTAACTAAGGGTTTTCTTTACGCGTTGTAGTTGATAGCATCAAGGTTTAGGCGCTTTGTTCTCACTTCATGCCTGTAGATAGTGGAGTTGTTGATTTGATTAGTTTGAAGCCGAGAAGGAAAGGGAAGAAATGTGGCTCGTTCTTTTTCTCATCAACGAAGGCACTGAGACAATCCAAGATGACGAGAGCAGGGAGAGTGGCAACACCCACAGATCTTTGGAGAGTTCTTTGTTATGAAGGTGGAAGTTCTGCTCGTGAGGAGGATGTACACGCCGCCGATGTTGAGGCAGCTCCAGAGGTGTCCCTAGAACACACAAGTTCTCAACGCAGCAAAAGGGCAACCAACATCTCCATGGTAAAAATCTTTAAGACTGCTCATGCAACATTTTTTTTTCCATTGTCTTTGTTGTTCAGGAAAGGGCAAGAACATAGAGGATTTATGTGGCAAAGTTCAATGCCTCATCGTGACTTTGTTGGTATATGAGTAATACAAACATGTGGATTGTAAGAAACACCCATCCAAAACCCCTTGTGCTCTTCAGAACTATCTCAGTTCGAATGTAAGAGAAGTCTTGTACTTGGAGTACATATAAAACACGTAGTGGAAACTACCATTTCTAGAAATAGTGGTTGTAGATAGTCCTGTCATATTCTTAATAAAGCAAAATGTTCTTGAAGTTTGAACACTTCCTTTATTTGTGAGTAGGGATCCCTTCTAAAAATCTTAGGTAAACCCTAAGTGCCTCAGTGAGTCAATATGGTTGATTTAAAATTTCAAACTCAGTTTGGTATGGGCAGTTAAATTCTTGTGCTTTTTAAAAAAAAATTTATTAGTAGTTTTGAAGATTAGGTACTGGAACTATTCATTTTCTTACTAGAAAATGTAAATAATAAATATGTAGGAGGTCTTCACACACAGACATGTACCATTGGTGAAGAGTAGAGCTCGTAGATGTTACCTCATTTTCCAGCTTAGAACAAAGTTGACCAATTTAACTTCATTTGAAATTTAGAAAATTATACAAATCCGTTTTCTTCTGAAGTGGTCCGGATAGAAATAAATAAGTGATTTCTTCATTTTCACCATTGAAAAATTAAATATTGAGGTGTTTATCTGGAGTTCTTGCCTTGTCTATTTATTAGAAAATTGCATTCCAACAATTACAAGATGGATAGTATAATGAATTTAATAGCTTTTTATGTGAAATTAATTTGTTGGAAAATGCATATCAGTGTGCTAGTACTATTTCTAGTTGATCATGACACCTCCTATCGCAAAAAACTCTTATTTTCAAATTTCTAAAACATTGTGGTGAATGATAGCATACTAAGAATAAGAAACATACATTTCATTTGATATTATCCCACAACTCTTTTACAATTTCAAAATCACAATGGATAAATGTTCAAATAAGGAAGCTCTTCAGACATCTACATGTTCAAATTTGGAAAGAAAAAAACATTCCATCATTGAGAACAATTATAAGCCCATACTTTTTTTTTTCTAAGAAAGACATCCTTAGAGTGCCTTAGGCATTTAGGGGTAATCAAAATATATATCTCCTTTACATAGATGGAAAGGGCTATTAATAATTCCAATTACTTATAATACTTTGGAATTGTCAAATTGCTTAGGATATATAGAACATCTTTTAGTGAGATTCTCTAAGACTTCAACACATCTTTGAAGGCCACATGGCAAGATCTGAGACTATGTCACCTCCCCACTGTCCACACTTCATTTGGACTGTAGATTCCAAAGAGTAATACCTGAACCTTTTAGTATGAGCATATTACCATTGTTCACTAGTCTAAAGTTTCCAATGCCATTGCTGTCTTTATCCCCGAAATTCTCGAGGCACCCAAATCTGGAGTTTGCAAAACTTATTAACCCTAAACCCAAACCCTAAATCCTAAATCCTTATCTAAAGGTATCCATTGCAATCTTGACTTCACGTAATGTTAAGAGCTCTTGGAAATGAGCCTCAAATACCCTAGATCTTGGATCAAAAATCACATTCAAAGTCATACTACTAAAATCATAAGGACCTCTATAATATCACATATTCAAATTTTATATCATTATAATAATAAAATGGCTTGTGTAATATCACACTTTCAAAATCTATACTATTACAATAATAAAATGTCCTCTATAATATCACATCTTCAAGCTTTTCAAACTCTATGATGTTATAAAAATACAATGGTTGTTCAGAAGAATTGATATTAGAGTAGATTGATACAATAACATTAGAGAGGTGGCAATTTGATTGCTTATTTTGGCTTCAAACTTCATCCACATATTATATTTATATATACAATAATTCAATATGCTTATAAAGATTTTAATTTTAAGAATGCCAATATAATAATATAATAATAAAATAAACCAAATATTTTAATGTTTGCTTAGCAAAACAAGCACCAAGCCACCAACTATATAATATCACATTTTTCAAAATTTGTGATATTATATAAATACAATGGCCTTTGCACTATCACATCTCTAAACTTTACAAAATTGCAAAAATATGATGGTCATTGAAGAGAGGTGAAAATTTAAAAATATGAATAGAGTGATATAAAAGAATTGGCATTTCATTGCTTCTTTTAGCTTCAAACTTCGTTGCACTTTCATAATTTTGTAATTTTATAAGTTTTTAACTTTTATGACTTCAATGTTTTATTATTATTATCAAATTATTTGAAAAAAAATTTAAATTAAAAATTATTTGAAATTTCCTAATACAATAGTATGGTAAATGCGTAGCCTAGCAAGCGCCAACTACTAGTCATACTACTAAAATCAGAAGGACCTCTTCAAAATCACAAATGCTACCGTTAATACTAGGGGCTCATGCTTCCTATGCTAGGCATTTATTGTATCACATATTGGTAAAATTTTGATATATTTGAATAGAATGCATGATAATGATTTCAATAAGTCTTTAAAATAACAATTGTTAATATTTTGTAAAAATATTTTAAATAGTACCTACATAGAAGTAATATTTTCACACAATGTGATATTATAGAAATGGAGTACAGATTGCCTAAACCTTTCTAATATCACTTTCCACAAAGGGCAATATTAAATAAACAGTGTAGTCATTGCAATTAAGGTGATATTAAAGATCAAAGAGGATCCATAGGGTGATCTTATAGAGGTAGCAATTCCATTGCTTTTCTTGGCTTTACACTTCTTTGTACTTCTATAATTTTGTACTTTTGTGAGTTTCCTTTGCACTTCTATGATTTTGTGCTTGTGTGAGTTTTGAGCTTTCATGATTTCAATTTTTTATTGCTACTACGAAATGATTTGAGAAATTTATCAAATAGAAGTGAATTTTAATTTCACAACAATTATATTATTTTCAAAGTTTTTGAAATTTACAAGTTTTTCTTTTCAATTCTTCCATTTGGGTTGCCATTGTTTGTAACAATTGAGTGAAGTTTCTAATGCATTATAATGATGCATGTGTGTCTTTTATAGTATTCACCATTGGATTCATTTTATTTGTCATTCAATAAATTTCTATTGTACATTTTCATATATGTTTACTTGTAAAATAATGATAGCAAGATTTTAGTAATTTTTATTGAAAATTTTATTGAAATATTTGTTTTGCATTCTATCTAATACATCAAAAGTATAATAAAATTCTAATAATGAATGCGTAGCAGAGCAAGCGCTAACCGCTAGTTCATTCAATAAAAATATAGTGTAGATTTTAAGAAGCCCTAAATTGATTGGGGTTGTACATGCTAGGTTCTTAAACCTCAAATTTTTTTGTTCAACATTTTTTACGATTCAATGTGAAAAGAAGGTTGAAAGTTTTTTTTCAGTTAAAACACCCTCATGGTCAAACAGTATAATCTTTCAGTCTATAAGTGATATTGTTGTGTTTTCTTTTTCTATGAAATCTCTAACATGTCTAGTTGGATTTGGTTTGGTTACAATTTTTAAAAAGTAATACAACTTATTAAAATGTTGAGATTTTGTTCAATTTAAAGCAAATTCCAAGTCATGCAAAACAGGCCTTGTGGATTTAGGGGTTAAAACTGGATATGAATGAAAAAATTTAGTTGTCTTTTCCTCAAATGAAGTCATGCGTCTACCAGAATTTAAAACAATTTCATAATCTTTTAGAAAAATTAAAAGTTACTAAGAAATCTTCAAGAATGAAATGAAGAAAATCCATGTCAAGTACAAAATATATTTAAATAATATGAAAGTTCCTCAATAAGTGTATATTATAATTTAAAGCATCTTATTATAAACCATATTCACTATGTTTTCTGAAAGGGAGAACATTAACAAACCATAAATATAGTCCCAAATTTGCCCAAAAATTTCCAATAGGAGTACAAAGTACAAATACTGAGATTCATTTCATTGCTTGGAATCAAATTTATGAAAACACCATATTCATGATTGAAATTCACCTCAATAAAAATTAGTAGTAACTGGACAATATATACTACAAGGATTCTCCTTGGATTTGGCATCTTTGTCTTAACAAAAAACTAAAAATCCATAATGAAGGGCTTAATTTGCAATACTATTCAATGAATGCATGTTAAAGTACCCTCCAATCTAACTACAAAGAGTATGAAAATGACACCTATGATTTGAACAAATTATGTATATATATATAAACTTTTGCTAGGGTTACTTTTAGAAGAATCCATACCATCATCATAGAAGAGTGCATTCAACTACTATCATTTGCAATCAAAGTTATCGGGGACTACTCTTTGTTTTTTTGGATTGATTTTAAATATTTCAAAAATATTTTAGAACTCAATAAATTAGAAATTAATGGACATGCATGTCATTGGCATGTATGCACATTTAGTTTTTTTAGTCCAAAATTGAACGTGATTTGTTGGTGTATTTGGCATACTTTATACAAGAAATATTATTTGATTTAATCCAAGAAGAATTAAAAACATGTTTGTTCTATGTCCCACATACAAGTCATATAAGAACAAATAGTTTACTTCGTTTAGGTGGATTCAGTGAAGATCGTCAATTTCTTTTCCTTACTTTAGGCATATATTAAATTCTTTCGAACTACAAAATTTTAAAAGTGGCTACTACCAGAGAATTTAAATCAGTCATTTGCTTTTGCTCATTTGATTAACTATGTTGTTTATTGTGGGAATGCGATCCCACATGCTAGACCCATAATACTAGCATATGACAAAAAAATTCAAAAATTGTCTCCTTCAAAGGGAAAGTTTTTGAGTTCTCCTAGGAAGTTAGGGCATTTTAGGAAAACCGGATTTCCGGATCCGGAAAATTTTCATGAGGGCTAAAAACCTAAATCCGGAACCCTAGAAAGTTCCGGAAATCGGATGACGGCGCCGATCCTAAAAACCGGAAACCGGATCCGTACTAGGGATAGGGTTTTGCCGCCAAAACCTGTCCCGTACATCGGACCAGTATAAGAGGGGGACTATAGCCGGCAGTGGGCACACGCATCTCTTTGTTTGTTCTTCCGCCGGCGTATTCCGTCTTCCTAGCTTTGTTAGAATTCCGGTAGACTGAGGGACTGTGTGAGTTGCGATCGTGTAGGGGTTTCCGGAGTGAAAGTTTGTGAGTAGAGAGTTAGGGAGAAAGTGTGTGAGGGTTGTTCGTGAGCACAATGACTTCTAGGGCAAGCCGGCGGAAGTTGAAGGATCTACCTGAGGACTCGGAGGACGAGATGCCGCCACCGGCGCCCCGGCCGAAGACCATTCCGATGATGAAGGTGGTTCCAGAGGTTTCGACAGAGGAGGTGTGGGAATCTGGAATCCGGAAACGGATCAATAATGCAAGAAGTAGCTGCGAAAAATTAAAAAAATAAAAAAAAATAATAGTTAGCGTGTGATTTTTGGACCAGATAACTTGAATTAGGAAATAAGCGTTCCGACACCACCCGTAACCGGAACTTATCCGGATCCGGAATCCGGACTCATCCAGAACACAGGAACCTACCGTATAGGTTCCGTAGCTACGGAAGTAGGATACCGTTGATACAACGGACCTATAGCCGTTGTCCTTAAGACCGTAGAAAGGCGGTTTAGTACTTAAGCCGTCTTCCTAGGGTTTCCTCTTCACTTTTCTATTCGGTGTTCCTGAGACTGTTTGTGTGAGTAGTTGAGAGAAAGAGTGGTGAGTTAGCGACTGAGGTAGAACTACTTTCCCTTCGTTCTCACTTAGATCTTATGGCATCCGGACCAGTACGGAAGATAGCGGTATCTGCCCGGGTTATCTCTCCGGCCATTCCGGATAGCCCGGAACTACACAAGCAGTTGGAGGAGGACTTGACTAGGTTAGGATGTGTCGGTTTACTACACCGACCGTGGAATCTCAAGAGTGAGGAGATGATTCAAGAGCTACTTCACGGTGTTCCGAATCAGTATGAGCTCACTTTGAGGGGGCGGCTAGTCGCGTGGACCGAGGACATCTGGGCGGACGTCTATCAGTTCCGGAAGAGTGGGAACGGTTTAGCATCGAGGACGGACTGCTTTGTAGCTGGGAAGTTCACCGGGTCTGCAAACCCTAAGGACGGATTTGCTATCAGCGAGTGTAAGGACGAGAGACATAGGCGGATCCTAGAGTTTCTGATTCCGATCTTATATCCGGAAAAGCCAACGCGGGTTACCATTACGGTGGCCAATACTATCTTTGGGGCTATCGAGAACCGGGTAGTGCACTGGGGTAGGGTCATAGCCGGGATAGCAATGACGCTAGCGTGCGAGCGGGAGCGTGGAGCTTGTGAGCATGGAGCCCCCAAACCCCAAAAAATGGAAATTTGTACTCCCAAATGTTTTTTCTCCAATTTTTTTGTGAAAAAAGAGGAGAAATGTCTAATTTTTGACCTATTACCGTGTCCCCTATAACCGTGGATTTGATGAAAATTTATTGGAAATTGGGGGGCAATTCCATCACTCACCGTATTTTTTCCCCTAGAGGTTCTGAAAGTCAAGTACCACCGATGAACACAATTTCATCTACTAATTTTAATGGGGGGGGGGGCAATTCCATCATTCCCCATTTTTTTTTTCCTAGAGGTAGTGAAAGTCAAGTACCACCGCTGAACACAAATTCATTCACTAATTTTAATGGGGGGCCAATGCCATTATTCACGATATTTTTTTCCTAGAGGTTGTAAAAGCCAAGCAACTCCAGTGTTGACTACAAATTCATCCACGAATTTAGGGTGGGGGGCCAATGCCATTATTCACGATATTTTTTTTCCTACAGGTTGTGAAAGCCAAGCAACTCCAGTGAACACATAATCCTCCACAATTTTAAATGAAGGACAACTCCTTCATTCACCGTTTTCTCCCCTAATTATGGAGTTGGGTAAATACAAAGTACACATGCCATAATTAATCCTAAGCAAAAAGCGAGAGAACTGTTGGGAATATAATATGCCACACAGTTAAGGCCAATCCCTATTCCCCCGAACAATTCTCTAGCCATGACTGTTCATTGAAGATGACAGCTTATATAATGACTCATTTTTAAATGCCATTCGTTATGGGGCAACTGAAGGCTGCGAAGTAAGCTCTGAACATATGCTTTAGGACACATAAATAGGAACCCTACAACATTGGTCTCCTCACTCTATCCCACAGAAACTGTGCATCAAATCATTTCAATTGTCATATACAAAAGAACGCATTACAATTGAAATGCATTGCAAACTGTGGCCATGTTTATTCTGGAAGTGTGATCATTCCAGCTCGAACTAGGAGTTCTTTCAACTCATTGAAGCTATAACTTGGTGCATGAATGAATTTGTCTTTGTTGACATCCATTTTGCAGAAGTACCTGTATAAGTAGTACAAGTGCTTGCAATTGACGTATTGCTGCCGACCTCCAATAGCAGACACTGTCATATTTACGAAATTTGGGCACATGCAAGTGGGAAATTGGCCCATTGTAACTCGATATGCATTTTTGTTAGAGTCAGGCCCTGTCTCCAACTCCACAATCGCACCAAGGCTTGGAAGAGGGAGTAGTGTTACTCCTACAATTTGCCCTCTAACATTACCTACACTTTCCCACTTGTTCCGTTGTTCGGCAGTAGGTGCATTTGCAATCCTTCGAATGGCTCTGCTGTTCCTCACTGTTGGATACACATCCGAGTTCTTCGGTAACGGCTGCTCATACAAAATAGGATTAAAAACCTTCGACATGTTGAACAACCGACGTGGTGACAGGACTGGTCGTTCTTGGAGTCGAAATCCTGCGTGCTGTAGCAACAATGTCTCCTCTCGGTTTAAGTTAGTTCCGGACAAGACTGGCCAAACCTCCGGCACCTCCGGCCAATCAAGAACCCACTTCCGCTTTGTTCCTTTCACGCATCGTTCAATGTCATCCCAACAAAACTAGAAATCAGCCACTACCTCTCGCTTACTCCCCGTACTTTTCTTTTCGACCACGGTAAGTAGGAGCTGGAGTACCCTTTTTCCCTTTTGCAATTTTGCTGGTGCACTTGATGTTCGATCTATGTTGTTGGGCTTGGCATCTTGCGTTGGATTTGTGGTTGATTCTAGCAATGTGCCATTTTGATGTGTCGCAATCGCTTTCAAATGCTACCGCAACATGACGAGAAGTATTTGGCTGAAGTTGTTTACCCTTGTCTTCAGAAGATTGAGAGGCACTTGTGGTGGACCTCCTTCTCATGCGGGGTTGAGAAAAGTTGATCTTGTCCGGTCTATGGGAGTCTCCTGCATCACCAATGGGCACGTCCAATTTCCTCTTAGTGCTCCCAAAAATCTCTTCTCCTTCCAAGTGTGGCACTCTAGTTCCCACACCCTCTGCTCCAGGCAATGTGTTCAATGCCTCTGCGATTTTTTTGGGATCTCCACTTCTCCTAGCAGCTCTCAACCTCAGCTCCCCCTTTGATGGCCCTGATCCTGATGCATATCCCTTCAAGTATGCACGGTAGTTGGTCATTTGCATCCAAGCCCGGATACTATCATCACATGTGGCGTCAAACAAGTTGTTTCCTCGTTTTCCAGACATTTGTAGCCACTTGTTATGCACCGTTTCGGATAAATTGCATGATGGTAAGTCCAACATCTCCTCCAAGTTTAATTTCTACAAATTCCACGCAAGAGAATAATAGAGTTAGTAATTCATATGTACAATTGTGTGTAATGTACAATTCCTGACCGTGTTTAGGGGTTCCTTGTGTAATTCCAGAAGGTGACACCCTTGTAATCACTCCTATTGGTAGGAATATAATTATGCTTGTAGACATAATGAAGTCATTTCTTCCAACTTCTTTTCCTGTAAAGAAAAATATTTAGCATTTGCTATTACCAGCACTCAATTATCCATTACATTTAACGAAAATGAGGGGGTCATGATGACACCTCCAAAATGTCAGTCGGATCCGAGGCATGTTTCTATGGTGTTTGTAGGACCCCCCCATTTTGGTAATGTGGAGGAAAATATTCCAAAATCCCAATAAAAATAAAAGACAAAATTAAAATGTTGTCTAGAATGTAGAGTTTCCTATAACAAAATGAGCTTCAAAACCTTTAGTCATAGTACACATTAAAATTCACAATTCACTCACCATGTCCATGAAGCCTCCCCATTGACGGTATCGGAAATGCCAAAACGCTAGCCAATGGTCTAGGTGATGTAGACCTTCTTCGCCAGCAGCTCCAGAGGACAACCACCAAGACCGTATTGCGAGGTAGCGGACCTCAGCTTGGACCATGTTTTCCGAATCTTTGTATTGTTTACACAAAGTAATATGTTACTGTTGGAATGCTTCCTTGATGTACTTCTGCGTATGCTTGTGAAGAGAGGTACTCCAATGTAACAAACATGTCCTCTTGCGATTCTCCATTTCATCATTGGCAGAGCCACTGCTATACACAATGTGAACCGCATTCCAGTTGGCCATGGCGCTATCTGCCATGAATCCCTTAAAGTTAGGATTTGCCACTCCATGGCGATGCATGACAGCGTTCAGGCTCCGCCAAAATTGTACTTGAACTTCTGTATCTTCGGATTGCATATCGCACATTGCAATAGTCATCACCTTTTTATACTCCGTATCATACACGTGGCAAGCCATTGTGGTCCAGTCCTTCACGTGCTTCACATGGTCAAACATCAACCACGCATTTTCCAAGTCCCCTATTGGCTGCATCCGCCTGACGAGGTCCACTCCACTTCCGGGTCCTTCTGTAAGCATCTTGAAAATGTATACCTTTTCCTTGCCTTGACCTGGGAAGACGCTGTCATGTATGAACTCAAACTTCGATTCTCTCTTCATGGTCATAATGTTGTCGATTATCCCTCCATGGTTGTTAGAACGGAAAGAAGAGATAACATTGCGAATACTTGGACTACTCAAATATTGGAAGCGATCCATGACCTCCTCCATTTCCTCTGCTTTCAACATCTTCTTCTCCCCCTCTCCATTGTGAAATAGATAGTTCCCGAGAAAGTCTTTACTAGCAGAGAGAGCAATTGCGGAGTTTGTGGCTGTGGGTGTTTTGGCCACTTACTCCGCGATGAGTCCGCAAATCACTTTAGTAGAATCTCTATACATACCTCTAGCAACAGGGTGGCCATGCTCTCCAAGGTGAATAGCAGCCCTAGTCATTTCTGGATTATCAATATACGCAAAGTATATCCTAGCCTTGCATGTACTAAGACACGTCGGTGGCATCCTGCAAACCTTGCAAACTAGGGTGGATTCTTTTGGGGGACACCCGCCAACAGTGAAAGGAAACACAGTGTAGCCACTCCACTCAGTTTCATTTTGCCGTGAGGCTCTTTTCAAATATTGACAGTTGGCACTCTCACAAACGAGATGGCCAGCTCAGTAGGACTTACGGAATTTGAGATTGTCGGAGTTGTGGATGTTTGTGGTCACAAGCTTGCACCACGGATGTCCATCGTAGCGCTTGTCCATTCCTTCCAAGTGCTTGGCCCCCGTTGAAGATGAAGATGTTCCACAAGGAGGCAATTCGAAGATGACATCCCCGTCGTATACAGGTGGGAGAAACGGAACCCTTTGGTGCTTCACAGTGCTCAAATCCATTGTTGACAATTCATTTCGAGAGCGATGCATAGTGGCAAGTCTTCTCAAACACTCCATGATGCTTGCTTTTGCTTGTACCTGTGTTTGTATTGGAGGTAGTGACATTGACGAATTAGAGAGACTTCTTGACGGGGTACTAGATAGTGATTTCCCAATGCCTGTCTCTCCAGATGCAATCTGGACAGAACAACTTTGATTTGGAGCATGGACATTGGGAGACTCTCCTTCAGATTCGGTGGACAACTCTATAATTGGATCTAACCTCTCCACTTTCACATCAAAAAGTACTGGAGGCATGAGTGGGACTCGTAGAGCTTTTCTAGTTGGAGTAGGTGATAGGGCAGAAGGACTACATGGCATATCCACTGTAGAATTATCTGACTGGCGACTCTGGATTTCTGTAGACGCACCTAGCATGGAGAGTGGAAGTCCATACGCTCTGTAGTTCCTAGGAGTAAGATACCAACAACACGTTCCATCCTCCTCCGACTTCACTAGCGGAATAGACTGAAGCACTTCACCTGATTCCGACCTTTTTTCTTCCTCGACATAGATGGAGGACTCTACAAATTTGAATCGGACGTGTAGGAGGTGACAAGGGACTCTAGCGCGTCCATCATCACCAATCGGGAATACAAGAGGAACGTCATAACCATCAACTCTCATCGACGCCATTGTTGCAACTAGAGGAGGCACTCAAAGAATGCCGGAAATCTAAATGCAAGCAAGGAGAAGAGGTAAACAACAACAGAGCTTTGGCTTTTGAATGATTAAGATTCCGGAAATCCTTTAGTCTAGGGTAGTCTTACAGACTCATGGTTGAACCAAATAATTGTGCCGTATTCTTCTTCCTCAGACATTTACTTCCATGACATGGCAATTGCCATTAAACAATAATGTCTTCCATGTACATTGAATTCAAAAAACTACTTCACTGTTAAACCTAGTGAAGCTCCCCTAGGAATCAATTAATTACATCCTAACGAATCCCTAGGATTTCAGTGCCATTAAAAACAAAATATTTAAAGGTTTTCTCTTCTCAATTAATGTGAATGCTCATTACAAATGCACACGTCAAATGTCCTTGTCATACATAGGTAAAAACAATTTCAGAAAAGTCTATTCCATGTAATCACACATTAGCACTCCTCTAATCTAATTTCTTTCAACACCTCCAACATAGATCAAAATGAAAAATGTATAAATATTGGAGTATAAATTGGAGTATAAATATGTAAAATTACCTACAAGTAACTTACTTGCTGAAGGTCTAAAATATGGGGCAAATATCATAATACTGTTATACTGCTATACATTCCTTGAAATGATTTCATGCACAAAGAAAAACATACCAAGTCTGCAGGGCCTATTCTCAATACAAAAATTGAGAATTAGGTCTTTGACAATCTACAGAGTTTTGTTTCTTAATGCACAGGATTGTCGTCAAGCTCCAGCATGTGCGAGTATTGAAGCTTGTGCGTACAGAATTAGACCCCTCTTTAATTGCATCGCTGTCAGTTTGGATTGGCGGCATCATCTTTAATCTAGGCTCCGCCTGCATTGTCAGTGAACCTCTAGATTTGAATTCGTGGGCACATTAAGGAACCTGCCACGCGCCGACTTCTGCATCCTCTTGTCACGTGTGTCAGAATTACTAAATGAGGATGTGGCGGCCACTACTAGAAAATTTTGTTTTTCTGTTGTTTCGGTCACGTTGATCCGGTCAAAATCTGACAGAAATCTGTTGAAATCAACAGATTTCTGTCAGATTTTGACCGGATCAACGTGACCGAAACAACAGAAAAACAAAATTTTCTAGTAGTGGGCCCATGCAAGCATAGTACTGTGTAGAATATAAGAACCACCACTTGTATTATTTTTCCTCATTCAACTGGTTTGGCTTTCATTGTTTGTGTCGTAGTTGAGAGCGTTGATGTATAGGCTATCTGAGCTCCCCCTTCATGCTTGTAGACAACTCAGTTAAGGAGTTCATTAGTCTAAGACCTAGAAAGAGAGGGAAGAGACGAGGTTCCATATATTTCTCATCGTCCAAGGCATTACGGCGATCTAGAATGACGAGAGGAGGGAGAGCGGCACAAAAGACTACCGAACCAGTACCAGTCGATTTGCGGAGAGTTCTTCGATATGAAGGTGGGAGTACTACTCGTGAGGAGGATGTGCATGCTGCCGATGTTGACGCAGCGCTAGAGGTGTCCTTATTAAATCCAAGTTCCCAACACGGTAGACGGGCAGCGGACGCCATGGTAAGAAGCTTTGAAACTGCTCATTTTGTATTCCTTCTTTCCTTTTCGTGGTTTAGCAGGAATGCAAGAGTATAGACAATTTTCTGGCAAACTCCAGTGCGTCATTGTAATGGTCTAACTGTATAAGTAGTAGGAATAAGCGGATTGCAAGACATGGGTAGCTAAAAACCTTCTATTCATTCAGACCCGCTCAGTTTGATTGTAAAAGAAGTTTTCCTTCAAGAATAGAGATTTGCTTTCAAAATCTTAGTTAGCCCCTTAGCACTTCAGTGAAAGTGTCGAGTATAGAAGTGTCAATTTGGTCAAATTCCCTATCCTTTTATACAATCAGTTGCATTCCATCAATGCCAAGGTGTGAAGTACAATGAATTTGATAGCTTCTCATGTTACAATAACTTTTGTGAATGCGCACTTCGGTGTGTTTAGGTGATATCTAGATGTTCATGTCACCTCCGATTCTAAAGAACATTGATTTCCAAATTTCGAAGACATTGTGGTGAATGATAGGATTTAAAAAAAAAAAATAATCACTTCATTTCTTACCATGACAGTGCTCCTTTAGAATTACAGACTCAACATTGTTAAAAGTATGGAAGCTCTCTCAACACCTTCATTGCCAGACTTTGAAAAGAAATAACTTTGTTTTATTGAAGACAATGATAACCCCCTACATTGTTTCTCTAGGAAATGCATCTGTAGAGTGCCTTAGGCATTTAGGAGAAAATAATATAAATCTCTCCTTTCAATAGACCGAAGGGGCAATTTAGCATTCCTATTGCTTATATTAGATTGCCATTGTCAACTTCGTTAGGATTTTCAAAACATCTTCTGGTGACTTATTTTGACTTGAACGTGTCATCTGAGGCCACGTGTTAACATCAGTAGCTATCCCAGCTCCCGACAATCCAAATTCAAAATGGACCGTTGATTCTGACGAGTCATCCACGGCTCCAGATTTCTACCATATCCAAAAAAACTCGAGGAAATGGATCTCCTCGTTATTCTATAGATTGTTCCTGCGATGCAATCCGGAATGTGGTATGTGCATTCCTTTTCTAAATTTCCCGTGACCTTCATCAGAGAGGGCATCTTAAGTAGATTAATTTTTAGCAATTTCTATTTTCCTCTGATATTGTGCACTTTCGAAATTCCGAGATTTGGGAGGACTGACTGCGTCATCTCGCCGAATCATTTTCTGGAAATTACAAATACACTCGGACGTGCTCATTCTTCAACCATGCGAGGTCACGAGGAATCCTATATTGATGGCAGGAAGGTGCATTGGATTTCCGAAGGTGCATGATTCCTAAAATTAGAATTGAGATTCCAAAATTGCGGTTTCCGGGGCAGCATGGCGCGCTCTAGCCTTGCCCTTGCGACTGCACCGGCCATTGGCACTACCATTTCCCCTATGAATGCTTGGTTTTCTTCATTTGAGTTCCTTTTGCACGTTCTTGGTAGCAGCACGAGATGACGAGGACTACACGGAGCCGCGCGGGCGGAGTTCAAGATGAAGGTGTCGTTCTTCCGCTGGACAGGAGAATCGCCAAGGTATTCTTCAAATTCTCTCTTTCAGGGAGGGGTCCCGCCGAGAGCTCCAAGTGCAGCCTCGGATCCGAGGCATGTTGCCGGTGAGGCACTGGGACCCCCTCTTTTTTGGAAAATTCGTTTTTGTTTGATAATTTCTTGAGACTGGTTGCCCTCGGTGATGGATGTCGACCCCCTCCAGACGTGGAATTCTCTTGAATCCCACTGATTCAAGGAGGGCGCTTCCCGTTCCACGTGAGGAATCCAACTGTTCTCGACTTGGGAATTGCTCTTGTGAGGCTGTGCAACTACATATTCACCTTGTAGGAGTTAGAATTTGATTGCATGTCCCCCGTCTCGATTCCTTGTTGGTAATTCAAGTCCACCTCCGAGATAATGTTGGCATCCTTACCTGCTTCCACAGCTGGACGGTGGAGGCCAATCTGCCTTGATGTCCCCAATTTCAGAAATTCGGTGGTCTTGTTTTTGCTGACTGAAATGCCCACAGGGTAATCTAAGCGGCCTGTAATCTCAGAGCTGAGGGGGTCCCGCCGAGAGCTCCAGGTGCAGCCTCGGATCTGAGGCATGTTGTCGGTGAGGCATTGGGACCCCCACTTTTTTGGAAAATTCGTTTTTGTTTGATAATTTCTTGGGACTGGTTGCCCTCGGTGATGGATGTCGACCCCCTCCAGACGTGGAATTCTCTTGAATCCCACTGATTCAAGAAGGGCGCTTCCCGTTCCACGTGAGGAATCCAACTGATTTATGATCCTTATGATTGTCTAGAAAGCATAAAAAAATGGATATGATCGATTACATTGTACCTTCTATGTCTAAAACCATATACATCTTCACCAGCATTGGTGGAACTCTTTTATTTCTTTGTACTTTGAAACTTTACTTTCATTGTACAAAACTCCTCATTCCTCAAGCTCTATGTGGCTCTACCTGATTCTGATGAGGCACTTCTAACTTCAATAATGTTGCAATGTAAAGAAGGTTCGATGTGGCCAAAATGTCTCTTCATCGACCTCGGCACCTCCTCATGT
The DNA here is from genome assembly GCA_950106755.1 of Climacium dendroides. Lineage (NCBI taxonomy): Eukaryota > Viridiplantae > Streptophyta > Bryopsida > Hypnales > Climaciaceae > Climacium > Climacium dendroides. The sequence continues at coordinate 29,154,529 of OX467089.1, read as the reverse complement.
CATGGGCACCCATGAGGCAGGACCATCTCAGGCTCTCACACCAGTGAAGGAGACTCTAGAGGTTCTTCACGATTCTGATGAAGAAAAAGACACTAAGGAAGATCAAGTTGATGAAGAGCAGTTGGTAAGTTTTGATGATGTTATGGATGCAGCTGATCATGCTGTCGATGCCTTTGAGAGTTCTAAACTCAGTCGGGTGAGTGACACCCGAGCGCCGAGACATACACGCCACTTTACGCCCGCACAGAATCGTAGACGTCTTCAAGTTATACTTGAGATGGCTAGAAACCGCCCAATGCAGTGTATGTCTCCCGAGAGTTCGGACACTGAGTATTCCTCAAAGACGTAGGGGTCCATCACCATTGATGGGCCACCGATGGAGGAGACCTACGATTGTGCACGTAGTTTGCTCCAAGGTTTAGAAGAAGTCGTCATCATCCATCTCAGCTCTGACTCAGAGGATGATGTAGAGATAGAGTGATCCCATTGTATTGTATTTCCTTCAAAGACACATCGCTTGTGAGCGTGTCTTATACAATGCATGTTCTTTGTTACTAAATCTTTTGCCTGAGCTGCGTCATTTCTCTTGCAATCATTTGTTTTTAGAATACCAGTATGTTTTTGTTTGTAGGGGAATTTGGATCCATTGATAAAAGTCCAAGCATGCTGCTTAGTTTTATGTTTGAGCCTTGCAGATGGATGCGACTCCTACAAACCTATGGCACGAGGAGACTATTCTGGAAACGCCAAACACCGATGATTCAACGCAACCGCCCATTGCAGGTGAAGGTGATGGTGAAGAAGAGGGAGACGCAATGGAGGAGGACGTTCTGGATGACCTATTGCTGGCCGATGATAAGGACTTGTTGGAAGACGATCTCCGACAATATCACAAGGTGGACTTCGTGAATACCATTGCTTCATTGAGGATGAAGCCACCTCACCTCTTTCGACTCCAAATCCCGCTTTGCCGAATGGTTCCCATGCCCATGGTGAGACCTACCCTCTCGTGTGATCTTGATTTCCTGGAGCATGAGTTCAGCAAAGGTTACAGAGAAGGAGCGGCAGTTTTCTACGTCACTACTACAGATGAGGCTGGAGAAAGCTCACAGTTCACAGAAGAGGAGATAGCGAAGTGGGATCCATTGTGGAAGTCAAAAAATGACGCCTTCAATGCTAGTGTCGAATCCAAACCCGAGTTGAGGTTTTTGAAGAACATTAAATTCTATGTTTGTGATGGTAATCACAGACTAAACTCGTGGATGAGTTACATTACCAAAAAACACTCGAAAGACGAGGAGTGGCATTACGCAGTGGATTCCATTGTACTAGATACCAAGGGCAAGACCGAGCTAGTCATGCATGTCATGCATGACATTAACAAGTAAGTGTGTAATCTCCCTCTTTGGAATTCTAATGCCTCAGTTGATTTCTCAGGGGGGGGCACTCTGTGACATCCATTTATTTATGTTCAAATTCCATATGTTATCCATTGTTGTTAACTCAACATATCATTTATTTTCTTCACATCCTTTCTTGGAAAATTTATTTGTATGTTGCATAACACTAAGTGAACATCTTCTTTGTCAACTCTATAACATGCATTTCTTCATATTCAAATTGTTTATGTTTTATGGATTTACCTTCTCAAAGGTCTACATTTAAAAAAAAAAAATAGACATACTTAATACAACGCTATTATTACATACCCTATAGTTGTTAGAAGACATAGAATGGTATTTTAAGACCCTGGAGCATTAAAGGACAAATTATACTGCTTATCTCAAATGTTTTTTAGGCACCCTATCAGTTGATTGCATGTAGTATTTGATTGTTGCCGCTCACTTCAGCCCCCAAGTTAGGTTGTTCTTATAGTTTGTGATATGTTGCAGTTTCTGGATATAACAATAACTGAAATCGCTTCTGTACATATCAAGTCCACGGAAGACTTGCACGTGAAGACCAATTTGGTGCACACGTTATACAGGGTTCAAAAATATGGTCTCCTTACTATTGAGCGGTTCAAAGAGATGCTCAGGCCATCGGAGGTCCGACTGTGTGGGGCACACAAAGCTAAAAAGACTTAGTATTCTATGCCACTACAAGTCTTCACGTCGTTTGTTTTCAGGGTAAGAATCTTTGTAAATGCTTCTCCCTTCGTTTCTATTGTATTTGTCTGTACCATTTTATTATACAATCATATATGTGTAATTCTTTTCTGTCACACCTTTGCAGCAAGAAATTGCCCAATCAGCAGATGCAGCAAGGCGGAGGTACAATGAGATGACACCGGAGGACGACAGAACTCCTGAGGAACTGGCGCATGCCATGAGATCCGGAGCTCATGAGAAGACCAGTAAACTGAACCTCAAAATGTCTAAGTTGGTTGCGGTGGCGAATCCAGCTAACAAGCAAGGTTTTCTAGATGAGGTGATTTTATGACCTACATCATAAACTGAATCTATTGATGTCATGCAAACCTCAGAATCTAACATCCTCTGCTTTCCTTTTGTTGACCAAATTGAGAAACATTGGAGTTCCAATGAGGTTCCGGAGATGACTCTAGAGAAGCTCCAAATGGTGGCCACTTGCAATACCACGGCAGATCACAAGATCAAATTCCTGAAGTGGTGGAACTCCTCTACACCATCACGTGATGCTAGACGTTTTCCGCCTAGGCTAGTGTCAGAGACACTACTTGGTCCTTTCTTGAACCGTTGTGTTTGGTACGCAGGGGTAAGTGATTACCTATTCATATAATTCAACTTGAAAGCCATCATAGTTCATATTCACTAGGATATTGAGAAATAAGAATTCTTGGAAGGCAGTGCATATCATATGATTTTGGTTTTGGCATCTCTTTCTACAGATTGAAGATGCAGTTGTACAATACTTCGAGGAAGTTGTCAAGCAAGACAACATCATCATCAATATGAACGTTCCGCTTCAACCAGAAACCTTACCGGAATACTTGGAAGGGTGGAGGAGGAAAATTTGGGATCACGGGTTCTTGGCTCATTTTAGAGGAGCTAAGTACTTCAAGAAAAGCGACAACTTCAACACTTATGAAGGGTCCCAACAGGCAGTGAAGAGGGTCCTTTATCGGTATGTCTTTAACTGGATAAAAAAATATTCATTTGGAAGTGACTATTTGAATTAAAAATCTCTTGTCATTTGGCTAAAAATACATTGTTGAAGCAGGAAACCTATTAGAGATGAACGAAGGGAAAAAAATAGGGGGTCCTTAGGCTACCTGTAGAACATGCCTCGGATCCGAGGCATGCTCTAGAAGTAGTTGGGGGACCTCCATTTCTGTCCTTTGAAAGGTCTACAATTTAATTTTTTGATCTTCTATTTCTTGAGACATAAGAAATGTTGCTTTGAAGCACATGTACACAAGATTGAAATTCTTCTTCTGTCCATTTTGATTTTTACAATTCGTGCTTACCATTCTTTGTTTATCATGATGCAGCTACTTCAAGTTTGAACTGGAAGGAAAAGGAGCCATCCAGAGGGCAGACCTTCCTCCATTCCTTTCGGTCTTCCTAGATCGCAATTCCGCAAGTTCCATGTACACAGCAAATCAGCTCAAAACATTTACCACGGCTCATCTAAATGGCGGTGGATGGTACATTGATTGCCCTATATCGTACACGCATCCATCGGAGGTACAACTCCGCGATTCCTTGAAGGACATTGAAGCGGTGGACATGGATGTCGATGAGTTTGCGGGCCTCACCGAAGATCAAAGGAGCAAGGCAATTGAAAGGAGGAACAACGCTGACAAGAAGAAAGCGGATCGTCTACAAATTGCTTTGGATAACAAGCAAAAAAAGGAGGCAGAGCGTTTGGCAAAGATAGAAGAGAAGGAGAAGGAAAAGCAGAAGGAGAAGGAGGAGAAAGCAAAGGCAAAGGGGAAGAAAAAAGATGATGGTGATATCGTCGTTCCTACATCATCAGCGGTCGATCAGAGCTCGCAGTTGGTGCAGGGAAGTCAGAGTGGGATGAAGAGGAAGGCTGTGCTTGCCGAGTGGACGGAGGATATGGTGACACAAGGCACGTAAGTGGTTATATTAGATGATGACGACGTCAAGTCGGAGGAACTAATCTTGAATGTATCCATTGTTGACATCATGGACAATTTGGAGAGTTCACCACCTAATTCTTATATTGAGGTCATGGACTTCATTCGAAAGGTGTGTGGCAACATGAAGTTCCGTTTGTAACTTCATAGGATTTCTTCATGAACAAATAGTTTCATTTTTTATCTTCTAATAACATGTACAATCACTGGACTATAGGCAAATGCAAGAAAACCTCGTTCATTGAATGGCAGGGTGAGCCAAGAGCCTTTGGTGGATCTTATTATTTTTGATTGCCAAGAGAACCTGCCCATACCACTCATCTCTGAAAAGCATGTTCCGGCATGGAACTCAGACCCAACGTGTGTAGGAATGCAAAATGCATTTCACTTCGCCGAGGAGAGCTTACAAGACAACGGTTGCGTTCTTGTATTTCACTCATACAGCCTTCAATCGCGGCGTATGTTTGCGGGACTGAAGAACGTCTTCAAGAAGTTGGTGCTGAAGAAAGAGTGGTTGGCATTCAACCAATTGGACCTAGCGTCGGGTATTACACCTGGTCAGACGGTAAGTTTTTCTAAATGTATAGTGCGCATGTCATTTGGTTTAGCGGCATTCTCCCTTGCACTAAACCATTTTTTGCCTTTTTGCAAACTGTGAAGTTCGGAGTCACCCTTTTTGTGAAGAATTTGGGTGAGGAAAAAAAATCAGCCTTCACATTCAGGCAGACTAAGGCCATGACGAAAGCAAAGTGGAATCTTCAGAGGAAGGACATGGTCATCAATTATATCACCGAAGAGACAATGTTAGTCAACAAGGAATCAAAAAAGCCTTGGCGCGGGCCGCGAGAGAAAGATGCAAGGTTCCTACAATTTTTCATCGAAGGTTGCTCGGATGAAGAAGATGTAGTTTTGGACTGCACCATTGCTACAGGTGATTTAATACTTTGAAATGAGAGTCCTAAATTAAAATGTTTGTGTGTATGTAAAATCTGTGAACTTCTAATGCTCGCATGGTTGTACTATAGGTGCATCGATTCTTGCATGTCGTGGCACTGGACGGCATATTGTGGCTTTGGAGGAGGATGAGAATATCTTCAAGGGGGTTCTCTTGCCAATGAAAAAAGCCGCTCCAGTGCAAGAAATGACAGAAGCTCCGGCAGAAGTTTTTGCCGCTCTTGATCTGGATGCCGTGCACGTGGAACCAATGGTGTTTACACGCAACATTAGACCTAGTAAGTAAGTTTCACTTTTGGAAGACATGTAGATTTTTGTATTCAACAAGTATTGCATTTCATAAATCAATATGACTAACGTTGCATTGTTTGTTTTTGAAGGAACAAAGGAGTGATGGATGAACATTGTGTGAAGAAGATCAGAAGACTTATTTTGAGTCCCGAGAAGTCTTACGATCTTCCAGTGTATGCCGAGAAGATGGCATCACAGTATGAACGACATGGTTGTAGAGAGCCTAAGCCTTCCAAACCCAAGTATGGTGCAAACATAGTTCATTTTTTAGACGTTTCAGCTTCTGAAGGTGAAGAGACTCCAGAGTCATCCTCCAGTGAGGTTTCTATGGCCAACTCCACCGCCACTTAGACTTATAAGATTGACATATCTTATGAGTTGAATTATGTGTATTGATTTCTATGTGGATTTGATTTTGTGTGTTTTATGGCTACAAGCTGCAAGCATTGTGCTTCTTGTTTGATATTCAATATACATGAGAAATGAAGTAAAGAAAAATGATCTTCAATGGTAAACAATCAATAGTTGATAAAAAAAAAGATGCTAGATCTTGGGCTCATTCATTTTCCTTCCCATTCTTAGACTACTTCATGTGTGACAACAAATTAATTCTTATTTATGTGAAAATTGTTCTCCACAATAGTGGTAGTGCCTCTAAGAGTCCACAAATGACCCTAAACTTACATACATATAATTATGAATGACATCCACGGTCATAGAACCTCAGTTGACTCCAAGTCCACGGTCATGGGTTAATCACAACTTCCCCCTATCATATACAAATTTTTCCACAAGTTTTCTCATCAAAAAAACTTCCTGCTCACAGGCTCACAGGCTCACAGGCTCCTGCTCCAAGCTCGCACAATAGCAACCCTGGCCGGGATAGTGGCTAAATTAGCGGATCACGTGACTCGAGCTAAGGCGAGTCCAGTTAGCACGTATTTGTTTCATCTGTACCATCAACAGGAACTTTTGAGTGCGGCGGAAATAATTCAGTATAACATCGGAAAGACGCTCCTGTCATACGGACTTTCCGGGGAGGAAGTGGAAGATCCGGTCGAGTCTGAACTGGAGGAACTTCCTGAGGAATGGCTGACTGATCCAAGGACCAAGAAGAGGAAGTCAACCGATCCGGGGTCGAGAATCAAGCCACCGACGATGGAAAGGGGGGAGTCCAGCAAAGGACCTGAGATGGAAACAGAATCCGCATTTTTCAATGCAGGGCTCAAGTGGATACGTGAAGCCAAGGTACTTCACGACGGGTTGTCAGATTTGGTGATAGATACCGCGGAAGTATTGAAGGTGGATCCGGATCAGATCGTGGAAGCTGTCAAGCGACTGCCCAAGCCGGAGGATCTAAAGAAGAGGGAGGAGCGGATCCAGGAGTTGGAAACGGAACAGAACCTACTCCAGACCCGGGTGAATTGGGCGGAAGGAGAAATGGTAGCTGCGAAGAAGAAAGAGAAGGAGGCTCTCGTTCTGGTCAAGAATCTAACCGGGGCAGTCAACATCAAAGCCGACATCATCACGAAAGCTGCCTTGTTTGACTCGAAGATGATATCGGAAGGCCACATTACCGGAACCAAGGTAGTTACCATCCTCGTAGACTTCACCGCGAGAATAGAGCGAGTTTTCAAGGAGATCCAGAAGTTGCTAGCAGCCATCGACCCAAACCATGCGATGGATTTCTCCACCTTTCCGGAACTTCCTTTTGTTGCAGGTACCCCAGGGAAGCCAGTGGCGGATCAGGCAACCCGGATGGAGGGCCTGAGGGGGATACTCACACTAGCCGAGCCTTCCGCCAGTAAGATACGGATGACGGAGTTGAATTTGAGGCCAGCCTCGAAACCGGAACCGGAGTCTAGCGCGAAAATGGTTCCGGTGCCATCTAAGTTCTCAACTCCGGAAGTTCCCAAGGCACAAACAATGCCGAATTTGATGACCGGATCATTCAAGGTTCCGGGACAGCAGGTTAGGGGAGATCTCATCAACCGGATCGGTGGGATGACCAATCCGGCTCGGACTAATCCGAAAGGATTTGTGCACATGCAAGAGACCACGCCGGAGAAAGGAAGCGAACCCGCAACATTGGAGGATACAACACCAGAGAAGGAGAAGGAAGTTCAAGTCATTGAAGATTTTGACGAGGAGAGTGCCCACTCCACTTCCGGAACCGAAGGCGATAGCGATCCGTCTCCAGCAACGCGCCACATCCAGACTCGGGCCACAGCAAAAACTACGCCAGCCAAGAACACGAAGGGGACGCCTACCAGCCAAGCGGGGAGCCGTTCAAAGAAAGGACGGAAGCCAAGACATTAGGATTGGTAGGAGAAGAAGTATAGGATCCGGAATGGGGTTCCGAGCTTGGACCCGGTTTCCGGAATTTTAGGCGGATAGTAAGGAAATCCGGTTATCTCGGACGGTTGTTAGCAATCTTTCCGGATATTTCCGGGTTTTCCTTTTCAGGCTTTTAGGAGTTGACTTTGGGTTTTTGTGTTAGTATTTTAAGGGCAAGCAAGTTAGTTGTCTGCCATTCCATTCCATCCTACTCCATTGGATTTTCGTGCTTTTACGTATGTATTACAATTTTCTTAATCTAAGTCAGCCAGGATACCTTTAGCTGCACTTTTGCTTAGACAGGGTCTTTTGGGCTGAGTGTATGCATGGGTGTATGATCTGGTACTGGAGAAAGAGAAGGGAGGGAGAAAATGAATCCGGATCTTGAGCTACGGATCAGCTAGGGGTGGAGCTAGTGAGAAGGAATGCAAAGCTGAGTAAGGGAGTGTAAGTGCAATGTGCTTTTAAACTGCCGGAACAGCAATCCGGATAAGACGGTAGAGGTCCGTGCGAGTCCGGAACTAGGAGGGTTCTGTGCGGAGTTAAGCACCCGCCAAAGGAAAGGATCTCTCGATACTTCGGAAAGTCTACCAACTCCCCTTGGTAAATTGTCTTCTCTTGGAGGTTCTATTCTTTTGGGTCTATAAGTTCTGATCCGTCGTTGTAGTAAAAGAGGTGTGAAAATTGCTTTGTGTGACCTGATTCCAGAACGGCCAATTCGGAAATTGTGAGAGAATACTCCTCCCTCCTCCTACAACTGTGTTGTCTTGGGTGTGTTGATTAGTAGATTTAAAGTACAGAGAGGATAATTGTACAAGTAGTGAGTCCCCACCCCTTTCTAGACCAAGGGCGGACCCTCTGAGGGTAAAACAGAGGCAACAAAAACCAGTGACGGAAGAGAGACGGAACTCAGATCCGGGTGTGTTCGGATCCGGAATGGAATCCGGAAAGTACTAAGTTTCCGGAACGAGATAGGGTAAGTGAAATAAGGGAGATTAAGTGAGTAGTCACAATCCGGATACTTCTAACTTAATCGATATCTTACTAGAAGTTCCCTGGAACGATAATTCATGTCATCTTGCAACCATTTGTCGTTGTAAGGATACTTACGGCTAACTGCGCGTACGACATCACGCCGGACGGACGGTACAGTCTTCTCCGTGTCATAAGAAGACCCAGAAGGATTCCCGGGGGAGTCCGAACGATCAGGTAGTCGGGACCCGGAGTGTAGACAGGGACACCAGTATCGTGGAAGTCCAAAGATAGGGCCAAAGAGGTCCGAATCTGTTTTCTCCGGAAAGTAGCCGGAAGGAGGTAAAGCTGGATCTTCTGAAGGACTATGTTCCTCCCAAAGATCCGGATTCCATAGAATAGTAGGCAGTAGTGTAGTATAGCGGCAATACCGGAGTCTGGCCGTCAAAGCCAGAAAAATAGGATTTGGGATTTTCCGGAAATCTAGCAGACCAGTAGGAATGTTTTGTAAGATTTTTAGGATGATGTTAGTCTTAGTATAAGTAGGAGTTTTAATGGCCTTTCTGGTCATTCACAGCCATCTCATAGTTTCAGCATTGTACCTTTTTCTGAGCTTAAATCTAAGTGTTTGAGAGTATCCATTCTCTTATCTTCCTTGTGTACGGTCTATGTTTGTGAGAGGTGTGGGTCCGTTCTTGCGTTTCCGGAACTGAGAACTTATCTTGTGTGGCAAGAGTCGATTTCGTGAGAATATCCGGATGTACCAACTTGAGGGGGAGATCAACCGGATGGTTCCAGCAGTAGAGTTAGTGTAGTACTGCTCGGATGCCGGTATAGCTTGCGTGTAGGATACAGCCTTAAGTGAAAGGGGTATCTGAGAGGCTGCTAGCAACTTCCTTGTACGGAAGTATTGCCGGACGTGCCCGAATTCCGGATTGCCGGAATTCCCCGTAGAACAGAATCAAGCCCTGGTGCAAGCCCAAGAGAATACAGGAAAAACCACTCGGTCGACAGGAGGCTCAATGTTCGGTTAAAGGTTAGAATGTCGTTGTAGTTCTTGACCGTCCCTGTGTGACCTAATCCGGAAGGCCTTCCGGATTTGTAAGGCGACGGAACAGGAGGACACTTCCGGTCCCTGAAGAGTTAGGTTAGTGTTAGTATTAGAGATAGAGAGAGAGAGAGTGAAAGAGAGTGTGTTTCCGAACACGGTAAGCATCCGGACGGTGGATCTGGCCACTCGTCATCCAAACCCAGGGATCCCGGAAGGGGCACTGAACGGTTTCCAGATTCTTCCGGAACCCATCCGGCACTAGAGTCCGGACCGGACCTAAAGTCCGGAGTAGTTTGACGGAGAGAAAAGTAAATGCTTAGATTGGAATAGCCTATAGATCTGTAATCCGCAAGTCCTCGTGGGAACGATTCCGGAGCGGTTTACTCTAAGAAGGCCTTTGGTGTAAATTAAGGGCTAATTGGAGGAATACTGGTCCGACTAATCGCTACATTTATTTATCTCCAAATGAAGAAGCGACTTTCTTAATCAACTAAGTAGTGAACCAAATATTCTCCGTTTTCCAATTCTTTCAAAACACACAATTCATGTAAGGTACAATATATGTAGTATAGGCCTTCATGCATCTTATAAAATAGAAGGGTTTAGGGTAAGTTCCTTCAGGTGGAATAGACTGTGATCAATAATTCTGTCATAGTAGTCATTCAAATCATTGAATTTGTCTGAATTGACTAACAACTTTAGAAAAACCATTGAATACTGACAAAACATATGTTGGACTAATGTGTGTAAAGTAAAAAAAAAAACAAGACCTACAAGCTCTATGGACATGAACATTATAATTAAATCCCATTGAATAAGTGAATAATTTAAACATTCAATGTACATATTTTTTGGAATGAATGAATTCAAACCATGTATTCTATATATTCAATAACTAAAAAGTCATCCCTTCTATAATACAAAAAGATGTGCATGTTTTGTATATTCAATATCTAGAAAGTCATCCCTTCTATAATACAAAAAGATGTGCACATACATTCAGTGCAAAAGAATTTGAAACAAATTTTCAAATTTTTGTGAACATGTAATTTATGATCAATCTTTATTAGGGAACCATCGAATAGCAATACAAGATATTTCCATACATCTATTCACTATTATTAATTAAAAAGAAACTAAGTGTTATATTCACTAAGCATCAAAAATCACATGCATGTCTTGTAAATTGTTTCTGTGATCAAGAAGTTCATGATCAAATAGCATTACAAAAGAAAAAAACATGCTTGCAAACATTTTTTCAAATCATGTGGTAATTCAAAAACAAACATGCCTAACAATGAAATGGCCATAGATTCCTCATGTGGGGCATGTTCACAATTTGCATGATTTTTTCCAGTCTAATTTTAGTACAAAATCTTTGATATTTTTGGATCTCTTTCTAAAGTCTTCTTCTATAGTAAGAAGTTTAATCTGTAAAATGACTATGATTTATGGTATTCAATATTGTAGGTTAGGATACCCACTACAATCTTGACTTCCCACAGTGTTGGTAGCTCTTTTGAAATGAGCCTCAATACATTAGACCTTGAAGAATTATTGATATTACCAATTCATTTTAAAAAATCTAAGAATGTTTATTGTAAATTCGTAAATTCATTGGAGTTATGCATGCTAGGACATATAACCTCATTTATTTTGGTGACCAACTTTAGAGTGGATGTGCAAAAAGTGAATTTAAAATTTTGATAGTTTTAATACCCTCATAATCAAACATTATAATCCTTTAATCTATGAGTCAGAGATATTGTTATGTATTTTTTTCTTGTCTATTTAAACCCTAAAATGTCTAGTTCAAATTTCTACGGTTACAATTTAGAAGAAATTGGTACAACGTATCGAAATGTTGATTTTTGGTTCAATTTAGAGGACATTCTAAATAGAGCAAATTCTTAAAAGGCACGGTGGTCATAGGGCTACGATCAACACGGTTATAGGGCCCATTCCGCGGTTATAAGTTGTCTTTCTCCCGCCCGCAAACCTGAAACCCTGGTTTCTTTGCCGCCATTTACAACTCGTTTTTTTTTGTCTTCATGCCATTTTCTAAGTGCTTCTTTTGCTGTCGTGCTTCGTGCTTAAGGGTTCAGGTTTTTCTACATTGAGGTGCATTGTAGGTCATAGACAAGAGGGATAGTCGAGCGCAAGAGCTCAATCGCAGAGACTTCAGTGAGACGGTGACGGTGTTGGAGACGGCTTCACTCCGGTTTGTTTCTTGTTTGCGGGAGAGTGTGAGTGAGAGAGTGTGTTTGCAAGTGTAAGGTGTGTTTGAGAGTGTGAGTGAGAGAGTGTGTTTGCAAGTGTAAGGTGTGTTTGAGAGTGTGAGTGAGAGAGTGTGTTTGCAAGTGTAAGGTGTGTTTGAGAGTGTGAGTGAAAGAGTGTGTTTGCAAGTGTAAGGTGTGTTTGAGAGTGAGAGTGTGAGGATTTTAAGGTGTGTTTGAGAGTAAGAGTGTGAGGATTTCAGGGTGTGGTTGTTTACATTCTGTGTTTTGGGGTTTTCCACGGAGTTGAAAGAGTGGCTGCCGTGAGGGTTTCGACTTCTTCCTCTGCTATTTTCTACGCATTTGAGTGCATCGACAAGTAGTATCGACTTCGAACATCGAAGCAATTTCTTTGTTTCAGGTACCAACTTTTCCTTCTTGTTCCTTTACAAGTTTAGGGTTTCAGAAATGAATTTTTGATTTCCATTACAAAATTCAATCTTCAGTTGTTTTTGTCTCTATGTTTGTTTGAAAATGTGCTTTTGGATTGAGTTTTGGAAGACATCTAGTAGTACTGCTGTAGGGATGGTTTTTTAGTCCACTTCAGCCTAGTTTACATTGTTCAGCAAATTTCTGTGAATGGCGTTGCAGAATATCATTTGCCTAGAGGAAGGTATGCACCAGGAAGTACCGACTCCATCAAATTAGCATCTGGTGAGTAAATTCCATTACTGCAAATCATCACATCGACTTGAATTACTATTTGTTTCACAGACTACCAAGCAAAGACTCGTAGAACAAAGACAATTCTACTAAAACTACAGACAATCTAGAACATCAGATGATCAAAAACAAAGAAATTCAAGTCGAATCGACTTGAATTAATATTAGTTTCACAGACTACGAAACAAAGACTCCTAGAACAAAGTAAATTATACTATAACTCCAGCGAATCTGCAACATAAGATGATAAAAAACAAAGAAATTCAAGTCGAATCGACTTGAATTAATATTAGTTTCACAAACTACGAAACAAAGACTCCTAGAACAAAGTATATTATACTATAACTCCAGTGAATGTGGATCATAAGTAGATAAAAAACAGAGAAATTCAAGTCAATTCAATTTGAAATCGCACCTCATACATAGGAAAAATGAAATCCGTCTCTCACAAAAAAAAATTCCATATGTAAACGATATGGACAGGAGCAAGCGAAAAAGATTATTTAGTCATTGGCATAGGACCCAAAAATTCCACTAGAAGTTGATGGCAAACCAAATCAAGTCGAATCAACTTGAAAGACGATGACATCCCATTCATTTGCAAGTACATTATGCGTTAACACCCTTAAAAATGAACATCCGAACAAAACAATTCAAGTAAAATCAACTTGATTAGGAGAAACTCTATCATCATGGGAGAACTGGTCACAAATACCTTTGTGGGAAATAAAGACGACAATAGAGCTAAAAAACATGTTAAAATGACAACATTCAAAAATCAATGAACAACAACACTATCGCCCACTGGGCAATCAAACAATCTAAGTATAATCTAATGAAGCGCTCACCTGAGTGAGAATTGATTAGTCATTACTCGAGTAAGAAAAATGGATATGGTCAATTAATTGAATGGATTCAGTAAGTACACCCAGCAACGTCAGTAGCCAATACATTTCAAGTCGAATTGAATTGAATGCTAATCCTGATCTGATCTGCTATAGATATAAAGGACATCAAAGGCCAACTGAATGTCCACTTCTCGAGGTTCATGATTGGCGGTGATGAAGACCCCGAGGACTACGTTGACGAGCAAGTTCTCGGGGAATGCTAGACCTGGCGCGAGCCACAAGACGTGGAGTGCTGGAGTATTGTCCTCACTCCAAGCACCAACCACCTGAGCTTCAAGATGAAGTGGAAGAACTACCCGACTACCCTTCCCATCTCCTTATGTCGTATGTGTAGTTAGTCGTAAGTATCCTTACAACGACGAATTGTTGCAAGATGACACAAATTATCGTTCCAGGGAACTCTAGTATGATATCGTTTGAATTAGAGGTATCCGAATCGTGACTACACCCTTAATTCCCTTCGTTTCACTTCCCTACCTTGTTCCGGAAACTTAATACGTTCCAGATTCCGTTCCAGATCCGGACCACATCTAGAATCTAGTTCCGTCTCTCCCTAATTTATGGTTTTTGTTGCCTCTGTTTTACCCTCAGAGGGTCCGCCCTTGATCTAGAAAGGGGTGGGGACTCACCACTTGTGTAACTAACCTCTCTGCACTCTAAATCTAATAAACAACACACTCGAACAACGCAGTTGTATGATGTGGAGGGAGAAGTGTTCTCTCACAGCTTCCAGATTGGCCGATCCGGAAATAGGTCACACAAAGAAACATTCACACACACCCTCTTACTACAATGACGAATCCGAATTTCTAGACTTCAAGGGAGTAGATTTCTTTGGAAAAGACAGTGTACTAATGAGGAGGTTGGTAGATCTTCCGGAGTAGCGGGAGATCCTTCCTTTGGCAGTCGCTTATTTCCGCACGGAGCCTTGGTTTTGGACTTGCAGGGACCTCTACCTCTCTACCCGGATCGCTATTCCGGCAATTTGAAGGCACATAACGCTCATACTCCCTCACTCAGATTGCATCCCTTCCCGACTACCTCAACCCCCAAGAGATCCGTTGCTCAAGATCCGGATTCCTCCTCTCCCATCCCTCTCTTGATCCAATACATGGATACAACACAAACACATATACCAGCTAAAAATCTGTAAGCAAAGTGCAACTAGTAGTACCTTAGCTAACTTAGATTAAGAAAGAAATTGAAGTAATAAACGTGAAAGCACAAGGATGGAATTGGAATGGAATGGCGGACAACTAACTTGCCTGTTGTGATAGTCTATTTTAGAAGGTGGGTTTACTTTAGACTAAAACTTAAAGTAAGGGGGCCATTACTAGCATATTTTTTCGGTTAGTTGATGGATTAAACCACTGGAGTGCTAGAATGAAAGCTAAAGGATCCTTGAGATCCATTAGTGGGACAAATAGGTTAATATTGAAGACCATCCAACTAGAATCAGAAACCGGAATAGGAACCTTTCTAGGAAATTCGATCAGGTCCATGGATTCAGAATAAATGGTAATGGGAATCAAACCTTATTCCTAACGGAAGCCTAGGTTTAACGTTATAATCCTAGACGGAACGTTGGATTAACGGGACATGATACCCGTTAAAAATACAACGGTAGGATTCCCAACGGACGCAAGAACCGGATTTCCAAGAAGGGAAAATGGGAAACTCTCCCTTTTCCGGATCACTTTGAGTTTCGACCAAGTTTTGTGCTCTTCAAGGAAGAAGGTGTTTCTGAGGTTGTTTTCAGGAGAGAGTATGAATTCCAGTTGGCAAGAGCGCAAGAGGAAGTTGTATGTTTATGGACCAAAGAGAGGGATCGTTAACCACCATGGGAAGAGAAGAGAGCGATGAAGAGGAAGTTCTGCTGGCTCTCCGAACGGTGATTCCGATTATTCCTGAGAATGAAGACGAGCGAGACCAGTTGGAGGAGGATTTGAAGCGCATCGGCTGCCCTGGGCTTCTTCATGTGCCGTGGAACCTGCGAGATGAAGAGATGGTGCAGGAGCTACTGGCCGAACCAACAAAGGAGTGGGAGCATACAGGCCAGGCGTAGTCACAGAAGTGGACAGTGGAGCACTAGGAGGCCGTCTACAAATTCATCGGAATTGGAGAAGGGCTTGCAGTGTAGAGGGACAAGTATAAAAGTAAGTATGTGAATTCCATCCATTCCAAGAATGATTACATTATTTCAAACTGTGCGGATGAGAAAGAGAGGAAGGTTTTAGAATTCAAAGCACCCATCTTCAATCTAGACAGGCCTACATGGCTCACTGTAACCTTGTCCAATACCATCTTTGATGCATTAACCGGACTGAGGGACGTAAGATGGGGGATAGTGATCAAAAAGATAGTGAGCAAGATGGTCGCAAGTTTAGGGAAGTCCAAGCCGTCCAGATTAAGCCCTTTTCTCTACCACCTCTATGAGTCTTTAGGGATTCTGACGGAAAGTGAGGATGCAACCTATAAGGCTGCAATAGTGATGTTATAATTTCGCATCGAGGGAGAGCAAGGAGTTGAGAGTAAGTCCCCGAAACCAGAAGTAGAGGAAGAACCCAATCTGGAACAGAAGAGTAAGGGTCCAATAGAGGGATCCAAGGAGGGAGAATCGGCGTAGAACTCAGTTCGGAAGGGAGATGCCTTGTAGGAATGTGATCCCACATGTTAGACTAGAAAACTAGCATTGAACTGAAAATTTTCAAACTTATTCCCTTAAAAATGAAAGTTTTGGGTTCCAATAGGAGATTAGAAGGATTTGGAAAATACTTGAACTCCGGATCTAGAGAATCCCTATTAGGTGTAAGAAACCTAGTTCTAGAACCCTAAAAAGTTCCGAAAATCGGATGATGGCGTCGGCCCTAAAAGCCAAAAACCGGATCCGTACAAGGGTTAGGTTTTGCCGCCGAAACCTCTCCCGAGTTTTTTGTCCATCCATCCGACCGTCCATCCGTCTGGACCAGTATAAGACAAGGACTGTAGCTAGCGGCAGGCATAGTTGTTTCTTGCTACCTTACATTTCTGTTTTCCTGCCTTTCCATCTCTTTGAACTGCTTGTAGATTGAGGGACTATGTGAGTTGCGATCGTGCAAGGGTGTTCCGGAGTGACCTTTTGTGAAGAAGAGAGTTAGGGAGAGGTGGTGAGAAGCTCCTTGCGTGTGCGTAATGTCTTCTAGGGCGAGCCGGCACAGAATGAGGGAGGAGCCGGAGGATTCAGACAAGCCGACTCTGGCACTACCACCGCGGATGAAGACAATTCCAGTGCAACGAGTGGTGTCGGAAATTCCAACCGATGAGGTCCGGCTGGAGCGTCTTTGGAGGAACCTCATCAACATGGGATGCGAGGGATTGATGGATGTCCCTTGGGGCATTCGAGAGGAGAGTCTGGTGGCAGACCTGTTGCGCCCCGAGAGTGGTATCTTGGATACCACCCTCCGGGCCAAACTAGAGCTATGGACGGTGGAAGAGTGGAGGACCGTCTACGGGTTCTGGGTGGCGCCGGACAAGGTGATGGAGAAGAATCCCGAATGCATGGAGGGTGAGTTTTGGACGGTAGTGAATCCAAAGGAGGGGTACTAGGTCTCAGACCTGGTCAACCCAGAATACCGGGATGTGGTAGCGTTTCTCAACCCTATTCTCCATCTGACCAAGCTAAGGCAAGTGGTGGTTAAGGTAGCTTCCACCATTCTAGGGAACCTCCAGGGGAAAATGATGATGGATTAGGCGGTCATCATCGGTGATCTGGTAGAAGATCTCATGCGCTCTCTCCGGCAGGGGAAGAAAGGTGGAAGCCTTCTTCCGGCTTATGTCTCCCACCTATATACCCACCATTCCCTGCTCAAAGTAAATGAGGAGGACGCCTATCAGAAGTTGATTCAACTCCAGAAGTACGGAGGAGAAGAACCCTCTCACCGGGAAGGTTTGGATGACGAGGAGTAGTCCACTCCTCTGAAGAAACGAAACTGACGGAATGCGACTCCATCGGTGAGGCCAACAGGGGAGTCTTCCGCCCCAGAGCGGAAGGAGGAAGACGCTCCGGACCGGACGGAAGACGTTCCGGACCAACCAAAAGCCGGCTCTTCTCGGCCGGAAGCTGGTCCCTCTAAGACCAATCCTCCAGAGGCAGGGGAGGAAGAGAGAACCGAGATCCAATTGGGGGGATCACCCTATGAAGATATTTCGGAACTAGCCCAATACATCGTGTGGCGGGAAAACGACCTCATGGAGATTCTCCAAAACTATGAGGAGACCTTCAGACGGGTGTGCCGGAAGATAGCACTGATCGACCAGAACGCCATCTTCCGGAGGACGGATGCTCTAGTAATGGCCGAGAAGCAAAACAACCTTTTGATCGAAGATCAAAAGAGTCTGGTGACGGAGGTTGGCACTCTACGAGTAGAGAACCGGTCATTGTTGGAGTGAGACCAAGAGTCAGAGTCCACTTATGTCCGGTTGAAGAACGAGTTGCGGACGGCCCAAGAAAAGGCCAAAATCGTGGAGGACGAGCACCGTCGGCAGACGGAGGTGTTAAGCCGGAGTGTGCTCTAGCTCCGGAACTCCTTGGACGTCTCGGCGGACTACATCAACAAGGTCCGGTTGTTTGAAGCTAACTTCGACATAGTTGCTACCTCAAGCCGGGTATCCATAGTCAAGTGGCTGCTGAAGCAGGCAAGGAGGATGGACGCATCACGAGTAGAGATGCGGGAGTTGGTGGCGCGCTTGGCACCCGTAGAGCCAAATCCGGTAAACCCTCCTCATTCCTCTCCCACACCTATATTGCCGGTTCCGGAGGGCATTGTTCTTCCAGAAACCTCCATTGCAAAAGTGTTGCCGGTGGTACCTCCTGTCCCGGAGCTATCGCCCCCACTCGAGAGATCCGGAGAGGATTGAAGTGCCATTGTGCCAAGGGAAAGTGAGGATCTCCTTTAGGAGAATCTAGTCATTGATTTTATGGTTATTCCTCCTCCGGAGACAAGGGGAACTCAGTCGGTTCAGTCGTCTCCGCATATGAAAACACTAGTAGAAAACAGGCTATCAATGACTGCTGTTTATAACTGCGTAACCAATCATTTAGGACACTAATGTCAATAGAATGACTAAAACTGGATTTTGGGCTCAGAGTCATTTAGGACAAGTCAATACGGACAAGGCAGTCATTTGGGACAAGAGCATTCTTTTTCATCCTATATTGATGTGGAACTTCATTAGGGTGTGATTATATAGAGCACCTCCAATGGCAGTTTGCCACGTGGCTACAGATCTAACATATTGAGTTGGTAGTTTTTTATTCGTTGGTATTGGAGTGATTCTATTTGATGTCAAATAGGTTGTTGGAGTCATATAATAGGCTGGTGGAGTCATTTCGCAAGTTGTTGCAATGAGTTTGCAAGCTGTTGTTGTCATTTTATAAGCTGCTGGAGTCATTTCGCAAGCTGTTGCAGTCATTTCGCAAACTGTTGCAGTCACTTTGTAGGTTATTGTAGTCATTTAGTAGGTTGTTGTAGTTATTTTTCTAGCTGCTGAAGTCATTTTGTAGGTTGCTGGAGTCATTTTGTAGTTACTATGCAAGCTATAGTAGTCATTTTCAAGTGAGATTCATTCCAAAAAATGATTAGTTCGGTCACAATATTGTAAGCATAAATGACTACATTTATACTATTACTACACTATGTTTGCACTATGACTACACTATGACTATACTATGATTACACTATGTCAAAATCTGAATTGCTTAAGTTGCCTAAATTGCATGAACTACCTAAACTCCTTGAATCGTTTAAGTTGCTAGAAATCAGGAATTGCCTGAGTTGCTGAAATGGCTTAAACTTTCTAAACCACCTACATTACCTGAACTATCAAAATTGCCTGAACTACTTGAATTGCCTCAACTGCTTGAATTGCCTTAACTACCTGAATTGCCTGAACTGCCTAAATTGCCTGAACTACATGAATTGCCTGAACTGCCTAAATTGAACAACAACAAATAACAACAAACAAGAAGTAAACGGTAGAAAGCACTAAAGAAAAAGTAAATTGCTACATTCAAGAGATAAGATTGGAGGTAGACCTAAACCTTCATTTACAAGCAAGAGGAACAAATGAGAGGAAGTTGATGAACAAGAAGCAAGAAGGAAACAAAAACAAGAAGAAGAAAGAAGCAAAAGGAGGCAAAAGCAAGAAGAAAATATGAAAGAAGATGAAGCTTGAAGAAGGCAAAAATAGGAGGAAAATATAAGAAGAGATGAATCTTGAAGAAGAAGGCAACAACAGCTGCAATGTGTGTTTGACAGCTGCAATTACAATATGCCACATGTCAACTACATAGAAATAGAAAGGTATAGCGATTAGTCGAACCAGTATTCCTCCAGTTAGCCCTTAATTCACACCAAAGGCCCACTTAGAGTAAACCGTTCCGAAATCGTTCCCACGAGGACTTGAGGTTTACAGATCTATAGGATAACCCAATCTAAGCATTCACTTTCTCTCCGTCAAACTACTCCAGACTATAGGTCCGGTCCGGCCACTAGTGCCGGATGGGTTCCGGAAAAATCTGGAAATCGTTTAGTGCCCCTTCCGAGATCCCTGGGTTTGGGTGACGAGTGGCCAGATCCACCGTCCGGATGCTTCCCGTGTCCGGAAACACGCTCTCTTTCTCTCTCTCTCTTTCAATCTCTCCTACTAGTACTAACCTAACTCTGCAAGGACCGGAAGTGTCCTCCTGTTCCGTCACCTCACAAATCCGGAAAGCTTTCCGGATCAGGTCACGTAGGGACGGTCAAGGACTACAACGACATTCTAACCTTAACCGGGCACTGAGCCTCCCGTCGACCGGGTGGGTTTCCTTGTACTCTCTTGGTCTTGCGCTAGGGCTTTAACTCTGTTCTACGGGGAATTCCAGCAATCTGGAATTAGGGCACGTCTTACAAAAACTTCCGTACGCGAAAGTTGCTAGCAGCCTCTCAGATACCCCTTTCACCTAAGGTTGTATCCTACACATAGGCTATACCGGCATCCGGGCAGTACTACACTAACACTACTACCGGAACCATTCGGTTAATCTCCTCATCAAGTTAGTACACCCAGAAACCACTCAAGAAATCGACTCTTGCTACTCAAGGTAAGTTCTCAGTCTCTGGAAAAGCGAGAATGGACCCCCTCCACTAGCATGTACCACATACAAAAAGATAAGGGAATGGATACTCCAAACACTTGGAATTAAGCTCAAAAAGATACAATGCTGAAACTATGGGATGGATGCGAATGACCAGAAAGGCCATCAAAACCCCTACTTATACTAAGACTAACATCATTCTAAAAATCCTACAAAACATTCTTACTAGTCTGCTAGATTTTTGGTAAATCCCAGATCCTATTTTTCCGGCTTTTGACGACCGAACTCCGGTATTGCCGCTACACTACGTTACTGTACACTATTCTTTGGGATCCGGATCCTCGGGAAGAACATAGTCCTTCAGCAAATCCAGCTTCATCTCCTTCCGGCTACTCCCCGGAGGAAACAGACTTGGACCACTTTGTCCCCATCTCTAGACCTCCACGATGTTGGGGTCCCGGTCTACACTCCGGGTCCCGACTATCAGAACGTCCGGACTTCCCCAGGAATCCTTCTGGGTCTTCTTGTAACGAAGAGAGGACTGTACCGCTCGACCACTATGAGCTTCCGGAGAAGTACCCGTCAAGTCGATGGTTGGGGTTACCGGAAGTAGATCCTCGCTTCCTTGGAGTACCACGGCTCCCTAGTCCACTCCTTCTGGCCTTCCGGGTGGTGGCGAAAGTTCCGAATCAACCGGTACCACCGGCGCTACTTCAATAACCATGGGTTCCAAGTTATGGCCTTCCGTAGCCACCAAAGTTTGCGTGGAGGGAGAAGAAAGAGTGACTGGTTCCGACTCGGTGGGAGCCAAATACTCCATCATCTCCCGCATCTCTGCCCGGGATGCGTTCATCTGTCTCGCCTGCTTCAACAAGCACTTGATGATGTGCACCCAACTCGTGTTGGCGGCTGCGTCGAGGTTGGCTTCGAACAGCCGGGCTTTGTTGATACAATCCATCGGTACTTCCAAAGAGCTCCGGAGCCAGACTATACCTTGACACAATGCCGCTATCTGCTGGCGGTGGTCCCCTTCTATGAGCCGGGCCGTCTCCTGGGCTGTGCGTAGAGTACTCTCTAATTCCACGCACTTGGATTCTGAATCCCGGACTTGGTCCCGCAACGTCCGGTTCTCCACGCATAACGCTCCCAACTCCGTCACCAGCCTCTTCCGTTCTTCTATTAGGAGACCGTTTTGTTGCTCCATCGCCATCAACGCATCCGTCCTCCGGAAGATGGCGTTCCGATCAGTTAGTACCATCTTCCGGCACACCCACTTGAGAGCCCCCTTATAATTCTTGCAAAGCTTCGTGAGGTCATCCGCCCGCCATACTAGGTGCTGGGCCATCTCTTGGATGTCCTCTAATGGCGTCTCCTCTAGTTGCATGTGGGTCCTATCTCCCTCCTCTACCTCCATCATTCTGGGCCGGGAGGGTCCGGCCTTGGCCTGAGCGGTACCAGCTTGTGGTTGCACCGTCCCAACCTTCTGTGTAGAAGGTCAGACTTCTTCCGGGGCCGGTCTGGTCTCCGTCTTTTGCTCCGAAACTTCTTCCTCCAGTGGCTCCGGCGCGGGAGAATCTTCTATCAGATTTACCAGCGGCGTCCTAGCCCGCCGTTGCTTCTTCTTTAGAGGAGTGGGCGGCTCCTCGTCCTCCGTCTCCTCATCGTCCAATTCGTCTTGAGGAGAGGGTTCTTCTCCTTCGTACTGCTGGAACTGAACTAGCTCTTGGTAGGCACTCTCCTCGTTTGCCTTAAGCAGGGAGTGATGAGCATACAAATGGGACAAGTACGCCGGAAGGGAACTCTGACCCTTCTTCCCCGACCAGAGGGAACGCACAAGGTCCCCTATTAACTCGTGGATGATGGTTGCCCAATCCATCATCATTTTATCATAGAGGCTCCCCAAGATGGCGGAGGCTACCTTCACTACTACTCGCCGCGGCTTGGTCGAATGGAGGATAGGATTAAGGAATGCTATCACATTCCGATACTCCGGATTCACCAGGTTAGAAACCTGGTGACCTTCCTTCAGATTGGCGGGCGCCCAGAATTCGCCCTCCATAACCTCCTAATTCTCCTCCATAACCTTGTCCGGCGCCTCCCGGAACTTGTAGACGGCCCTCCACGTATTAACCGCCCATAGTTTTGGTTTCGCCCGGAGGGTGGTATCCAAGATACCGCTTTCCGGACGAAGTAAGTTAGACACTAGGCTCTCCTCTCTAATGCCCCACAGAACCTTCATGAGCCCCTCACACCCCATGTTGGTGAGGTTCTCTCGCAGGCGCACCAGCCGGTCCTCCTCGGTAGGAACCTCCGGTACTACCTTCATCACCGGAATAGTCCTCGGCCGGGGCGGCGGCAGCGGAAGCTCATCGTCTGAATCCTCGGGCATATCCTTCAACTTGCGCCGGCTTGCCCTGGAAGTCATCATGCTCACAAACAGACCTCACACAATCTCTCTCTAATTCTCCGGCTTACAAAATTTCACTCCGGTAACCCCTACACGATCGCAACTCACACAGTCCCTCAATCTACCGGAATTCTCACAAAGCTAGGAAGACGGAAAACACAAGTGGAAGGAAAAACATGGAAGTACTTGTGCCCACTGCCGGCTACAGTCCTCCTTTTATACTGGCCAGATAGTCGGTCAGTCGGATGAATGTACGGGATAGGTTTTGGCGGCAAAACCCTATCCCTAGTACGGATCCGGTTTTCAGCTTTTAGGGCCGGCGCCGTCATCCGATTTTCGGAACTTTCTAGAGTTCCGGAATTAGGTTTTTAGACCTAATGAAATTTTCCTGGATCCGGAAATCCGGTTTTCCTAAATTTCCCTAACTTCCTAGGAGAACTCAAAAACTTTCTTTTTTA
The DNA here is from genome assembly GCA_950106755.1 of Climacium dendroides. Taxonomy (NCBI): domain Eukaryota; kingdom Viridiplantae; phylum Streptophyta; class Bryopsida; order Hypnales; family Climaciaceae; genus Climacium; species Climacium dendroides. The sequence goes on along the minus strand of OX467089.1, from coordinate 29,131,011 downwards.
AGGGAACAATTTTTGAATTTTCCCGTCATATGCTAGTGTTTTGGGCCTAGCATGTGGGATCTCATTCCCACAAAAGGCGGCTGACTTGAAATGTGGCGGTTGACCTAAAATCTAAGCCCTCCATTTACTATCAAGATACAATCTTATCCATTCATTTAAAGTCTAAACTATTCATTTTCAAATTGTCCATTTGATTCCACCATTTCAACCGTCCATTTGATCCATCCATCATTTCATTTAAGCCGCCCATCTGATCCATTCATCTAAGCTGTCCATTTGAAAAGTAGTTTGTGACTTAAAAATGACTACAATGCAATTAGCATTTTATAGAGAAGTAAATAATAAATTTAATAAGTTCAATTTCCATGGTGTCCTATTGTCAGTCATTTTTCAATTTTACTGTAGTTATATATTGTGCTCATTTTATGACAGCACAACTCAAATATGACTCAACGAAAACTGCATCAGCAATAAGGCCACAGAATACAGACTGAACTATGGATGACACTAGTTCTGGTCGTTTGTTTCATCTGGTTGCCATCCACTGCTCTGGGAAATCACTACTAAATGACTGTTGATTGTGACAGGTCAGCTTTGGCACCATTTCCATGACTGTCAGTCATTTTTTAGTAGCCTTTTAGTAACTAGTCATTTTTTGACTGGTTACATTATTTTGACCCTGTTTTCTACTAGTGAAACTACCCAGAGAGATGCTCGAGGAACTCCGGAAGTTCCGGTAGCCGGAACCCGGAGTGTAGACAGAGCAACCAACATTCCTGCAAGTCTAAGTTGAGGAGCAAGAGGTCCAAGTAGGTTTTCTCCGGGCGGTAGCCGGAAACAGATGTACTTGGACTTTTGAAAGACATTGTACCTCCCAAAGAAAAAGATAAGGGAGAATAGTAAGCTCTTGACAATACTCTTCTAATGGCGCAAAGAGCGCACAATTTGGAGTTGGGAGCGAAAAGTTATGGTCGCTCAAAGTTGACTGGGTCCCGGTGACGCCGGGACACTTGAGGGCTAGGTGTGAGGGGTTCCCAATGAATCTCACAACAAAGTATGGCATGTGGCATATCATTGGAAAGCTATGAACACAAGGAACCTAGAATGACAAGCATTATGAGGTTCTAAGACATGAGTCAAAAGTTATGGCCAAAAGAAGAGCCGTGGTGAAGGCGTGACGCCTCCCCCGGTGCATCCGAATCTTTAGAGGGCCATAACATTGCGAATACTTGTCCAAATGGGACAAGTGAGCAGTCCATCGGCATTTACTGGTCGCGTAAATGTTCAAAATGGTCTCGCATGTTGGATTTGGAGCTTTGAGCGCAAAGTTACACCGGTTGGAAGTTTGGAAGTCCAAACGGTGACGTAACTTGGCGATTTGGATAGGAAGTGGGTGGTTATCCAAGGACTTCCTTCGACCTAGGACGGGGGGGTCTGCCGAATACCACAGAGAGTACTATAGGAGGGGTTGGTCTCCCTCCTCACTCCCTCTTGAAACCTTGGTGAGTCCCGGTGACTCACGGTTGGTGGTGGTGACTTTACCACCACATCAAGGCACCATGGGACACTTGTGTGTGTCCCGTGGCATCGGTTGGGTGAAGTCCCGCTCCTTGGTAGGCCTCCTTGGATGTGTCTCGAGTTGTAAGTGCCGGTTACCTCTAGTGGATGAGTAGCAAATGCAAAAAAGGGCTAGCATGGACTGGGGTGACACTCAAGGGCGGTTACTTAGGACTATGGTGAGTAGTGCCACCATGGGTCCTTGCACATTAAGGTGGAAGTTCCGCCCCATGTTACTAAGTGACATGCCCGGTGTCACGATGGGAGTGTGTGCTAGTAGTCCCAATGACTGGGACTTAGCAAATGAGTTGAAAATGGGGACTAACAATGTGTGTGCTTAGCATGTGCAGTGTTAGGCAGTTGGTGATCAAGTGATGCTGTAAGTGGGTTGGAGTGAACCTAGTGAGCTGCTGGAAGCTATTAGGTATCATTTGGATCATGACATTTGGTATCAGAGGAGGGCTACGTTGGTGTGCAGTGAGTCTAAGAGCCATGGTAAAAGCCAAGACAGGTGAAGCTGGAGCTTCAAGATAAGGGCGCCAAACACGTAGTTAAGGTTTGGAGGCTAATGAACCTTCCTTGGAGGAAACTCAAGGAGGGGATTCTCTTCATTTGAAGCAAATGGGACAAGAATTGACTCCCATTGAGGAAGAGAATGTGGAAACTAGTGCCAAGGAAGGTGGCACCGCCACTAGTCCCGAGAAACCCCAATGTGATCGCAAACGGAAAAGGCGAGACCTCATGTTTGAAGAACTTGTCAAGACACTTCAAGTGATGCAAGGTGAAATTAAAGAGCTAAAGGAAAAGGGTTCTACCTCTTCTTCTCACAAATTGTGCAAAACCAATATGCTATCTTCTTTCACAGGCATTGGCAAGGCCTACAAAGTGAAGGACTTTTTGGTGGAATTGGAATTGTACTTTGAAGCTCAAAGAGCACCTGAAGAAGACAAGATCACCATTGCGGTGACCTTTCTTAAGGATCATGCTTTGCTTTGGTGGACTCACTTTCATGGGGAAAGGCCTGAGGTGGTGGACAACTTGACTTGGGCTGGTTTCAAGGAACGCATTAGCGATCGCTTCACCCCAGAATACCAAGACATTCATGATGGAGTGGCACTTGTAAGACTCAAGCAAACAGGGAGTCTTAGGGGGTATGTGCGGGAGTTTAATGCACACTTGAATGTGCTTCCAAGGCTAGATGAGCTAGCCAAGAAAATCATTTTCTTCAATGGGTTGCAAAGTTGGGCAGAATGTGCATTGTTTACAATGCCGCAACTTCCAGAGACTTGTGCGGAGTTGTTGAAGCTGGCTGAAAGGATTGGTGATGATGAGGGCCAAAACAAGAAAGCTAAAGATGGGCCTTCAACAGGTGAGTCCAGCAAACACTCCAAGCGTAAGTTGAGGCGTCATGCTTGGATGAAGAGCAAGCATGGTGGGGATGGAGCCAAGTCAAGTGGGCCAAAAGAAGGATAAGCTAAGGGCATTGACAAAGGGGGTGACAAAAGCAAAAGGGATGTGAGCCAAATGACTTGTTACAACTGTGGAGAGAAGGGCCACTTGTCCCGAGGTTGCACCAAACCTAAGGTGAGTGTTCAAAATGCACGCTCTCACATTGGAGAGCATGTTCTTCAAGGTGGCTTCTTGGCTAAGGCAAATCAATCCAAGTTGAGTCCCCGCTTGTGGTTTTTAAAAGGATCCATAAGTAAACATGATGTTTCACTCTTGGTGGATACAGGTGCAACTCACTCATTCGTGAGTCCAAGACTTGCTATGGAGTTGGGTTTGCAAATCAAGGAGTCTTGCAAGCCCATCAAAGTGCAGTTTGCCAAGGGCAAGCCGCACAAGACAAGCAAGGTGGCAACAAACGTGGAAGTGAAGTGTGGGGAGTTCACCTTTGTGGAGGACTTCACGGTGTGTGATATGGATGGGGTAGACCTCATCCTAGGAAACACTTTCCTAAATACTTATGAAGTAGACATAAGAAGGCGGCCATCTTTGAAGGTGGTTGCCAATATAGATGGCAAAGAGATAGAGTTAGAAATAACTAAATCACCCAAGATGTTGGGGACTCAAATCCATCTAGTAGTTTTGGAAGAACTTAGTGATACTAAGTTCTTGATTGTTATGCGTGTTGGTGTAGTTGGAGAGGAAAAGAAGTTGGCTAATAGGGCTAATTCCCCTCCAAAGTGTGTAACAAGTGTAATCCATAAGTTTATGAATGTTTTGACAACAAAGTTGCCTGATGCCTTGCCTCCTAAAAGAGAAGTGGATCACAAAATTGAGGTGGTGCCTGGGTCACAACTACCATCCAAGGCACCTTACCGGTTGAATCAAAGGGAGTTGAAAGAGTTGAAACACCAACTCAGTGAGCTCTTGGCAAAAGGATACATTCGTAAGAACAAGTCACCTTATGGAGTGCCAGTCTTATTTGTGGACAAGAAGGATGGAAAACTTTGCATGTGTGTTGATTATAGGGCACTCAATAAGATCACTATTAAGAACAACTACCCTTTACCTTGAATTGATGATCTCTTTGATAGGTTGGTAGGGGCGATATACTTTAGCCGCATTGATTTGAAGTCAAGTTACTACCAAATTCGAATTGCACTTGGAGACATTGAAAAGACGGCATGTAGGACCCGATATGGGTCCTATGAATTTTTGGTGATGCCTTTTGGTCTATGCAATGCCCCTTCAACGTTCACCACCCTTATGAACACCGTGTTCCATCAAGAGATGGATGAATTTGTCATTGTCTACATTGATGACATTTTGGTGTACTCCAAGACGGCAGAGGAGCATGCCAAGCACCTTGAGATTGTGTTGGGAAGGCTTAGGGAACACAACTTGTATGCAAATGGGGAGAAAAGTGAGTTTGGTTTGATGGAGATTGACTTCTTGGGCCACATGTTGTCTGGATTGGGGATCAAGCCGGATACAAAGAAAGTAGAAGCAATCAAGGAGTGGAAACCACCTACCACCCAAAAAGGTGTAAGGTCATTTCTTGGACTTGTCAATTATTATAGGAGGTTCATTAGAGACTTCTCTAAAATTGCCAAACCTTTATTTGACTTGTTGAAAAAGAACCAAGCCATAGTGTGGACCAAGCCATGTGAGCAAGCTTTTGAAGAGCTGAAGGCCAAACTTTCTTCTCATCCAATGTTGAAGTTTCCTGAGTTTGATCAACCTTTTGAGGTACACACGGATGCAAGTGATTTTGCAATTGGGGGAGTGTTGATGCAAGGTGGGAGGTCCATTGTCGCAACCTAACTTTTTGATTTTTTTCTCTATCGTGTTCTGTAACACGGAATCCGGATTGAGTAGACCCAGATTGGCACGGAAGAGGAAAGAAAAGCCAAGAGTTAGAAAGACTAGAAACATAAGCCCTGAATGAACCGGATTATAGAGTGGAACGGATATCGGAAACGAATCCAGTCTAGTCCCCTAATCGGAGGAACGGATCTAGAATTCGCGTCCAGAAAATCGGAAAAAAGTAATGATGAGGTTTTCGAGGTATAAAAGAGACTATTTTAAGGTTTGTCTGTCATTTGCACCTGGGAGCACCAGTGTACTTGACGCGCTCTCAGTGCTTTGAGTTTATGTCTGCAAATTGAGTGTGTTTTTTTGTGTGAATTGTGCAAAGTCTGAGAGTTGTGAGTGAGCGCGTTTGTTTTCTTTACACGGGCGCATAGATTAGAAAAGAATTGAGTGTGTGAGCGAGGCGGAAATTGAGAGAGAGAGAGAAAGGGAGCACCGCGGGACTTGTGCATTGAGCGATTCGGTCGAGGTCAAAGAGTGTGTGAGGAAACGGGACGTGCGGCTAGGAGAGAAGAGAGGTAGTGATCTAAAAGAGAGACGGATGCCGCAGTTAAAGCGCGGACGAAAATCAGGTACCAGCGAGTGCTCAAAGGATAGAAATTAGAGTGAGGAAAGTGGCTCCTTTAGAGCCCAGTAGTGAGCGAGAGAGAGTCGAATTGATGGAGGATCTCTCCACCATGTGTTGCGCAGGATTCTTGGGAAAACCTTGGGGGTTTCGGAACGAGGCAATAGTGAGGGAACTCATCGAAGGAGCCCCTAACCAGTTCGACAACACTATCCGACCGATTCCGCCCATGTGGACCAGGGAGATCTAGAGGAAAGTTTACGATCTGGAGGAAGGCGGCGCGGAACAAGCCAGCCGAAAGGGAGACTGCGTGCGTGGGAAGTTCCGGGGAGCAGCTAACCCCAAGGACGGGTACGCAATCGAGGACTACGTCAGTGCGCAGCACAGACGACTGTTGGAATTCCTGGTCCCGATTCTACATCCGAAAAAACCTACTCGGGTGACTTCCACGCTCGGAAACGCGTTCTTTGGAGCCCTGAACGGAGAGAAGCGGATGGATTGGGCGGCATTCATTTAAACAATGGTGAATGTCTTAGTCTCAAATGTGGGAAAGAATAGGGCTACTCCGATAGGCAACTACCTTTTCCACCTATACAAGAATCAGAGTCTCTTGACGTCGGAGGAGAACAAGGAGTGGAGGGCGTAGATGGCTCTCCGAACGTGCGGTGGATCGGATGAGGAATCCGAGACGGAACCGGATAGCCCGGAACCGGAGGAGAAGGGTGAGAACCCTAAGAAGAGGAATTGGGAAGAAGAGGAAGAGGAGGAAGAGGACATTCCTCTCAACCGAAGCCCGAAGGAGGATCAAGAGGAAGGGGACGCCCAATCTGAGGGGGTCCCCTTCGGAGCTTTGGAAGGATAAGGGACCAGAAATAGTGGAGCCGGCCATCCCAAAAAAGCAGGAGCCGGTGGAAGTGGTCAGGCCGAGACCCGTTCCATCGTCCCAGTTGATGGACCTAACAGGTCCATACAACGACCTAATCCGGATTCTCAGTGTAGTGAGAGCGGATTGGGAAGTGAAGACCACGACGCTTCGTGAGGTGGCGGATTTGGTAGGAAGCGCTCCAACCAGTTCTCTGCCGGAAGCCGTGGCGAACTACATCAGCAATCTGGATGAAGTGAAGGAGCTGGAGGATAGGTTGCTGAAGCAGAATATTAACCAGCGGGAGATAGACGAGCAGGTGGTCCGGTTGCAAGGAGAAATCCAAAGCTACCGGAAGGACTTGGATGCTAGTCGTGACCAAGTGAAGGCCGCAATGTCCTTGCAACAAGAGACCAGGACTGCAATCAACCGGATGACGACAGTAGTAGGGGCATCTGGTGAGGTAATGGTGAAAGCCAAATTGTTTGATGAGGGGATACATAAGGATCCGAAACCTTCGGGTACCCGCATCGCTCACATCTTGGCTGACTTTGCTGGGGAATTAGAAGAGGCAATGAAGGAATTCCGGAAGGATGCAAAGGGATTAGAGGATACCGTCCGGAAATTCCAAAGTGGGTTAGTCTCTTTATTTGGGATTTCCATCTCGGATGAGTTCGATGATGTAGAGATATTGGAGGGGAAGTTTGAAACTCCAATATCGAAGGAGAAGGAAGCCGGTGGGACTTCTACTTCAGAAGTCCCACGGACGAGGACAGGAGTAACTTCTCCTGTACAACCGGAACAAGTTCCGGAAGGAGGAGATAAAAGTAGAAATTTGAGTGAGCACTCCCCCATAGCTACTCCAGATAGTGGTGGACCCCCTCAAGAGGGATAGGTAGTTAGAAATTAGAGAGTAGGAAATTTTGTTAGACCGGACCTCATTCCGGAAAGTTAGAAAAAGTTCAGATCCGAAAATCTCGGCCGGATCAATGCCGGATTTCCGGAGAGACCTTTTTGTAAAATTCTGTATATAATTCAAGTCTCAAGACTGAGACTGGGAGTTTTTCCTTCTTGCATATGCTGTCTCCTGTGTATTGTCTATTGTTTTTCTTATCTTTCTAAAGATTGGCTGGTTAAGGAAGGGAGAGATTCAGTATAGATGAGCAGAGTGTGAGAGGATCTTCTCCCCTAGAGCTACCAGATGGAATGTCTGGGTTAGCCTTTGAACACTTGAGAGGTCTCACCATCTGAAGAAGTAAACGGAAGAACTTTTGATTATGCTGGTACGGGCAGGCGCACTTGTAGCCACCTTAGTTTCGTACGGATTGCAAAAGGTAGTAAGGTCGTTGTAGTAAGTAAGGGTCGTACGGGGGATCTTTGTGTGACCTACAAGCTGAGATTACTTCCAATTTGCTGTGAAAGATCAAACCGGATCTTGTTAGAATAGGAGAATAGATTAGCTTAGTGAACTTTCCATCACTATAAAAACCGGAAAGAGAGGAGTGTCTACCTCTCTGAAAATAAGTGGCAGATCCCTCTGAGGTGCCAACGGAGGCTAAACAAAACCGGAATAGAAGTTGAGGAAAGAAAGTCCTCAGTTAAAGTAGTACGAGATCCGGTCGGAAGTGTGAGTTCCGAGTTGGTTCTTGTAGGTTGTCGATCGAGTGTGATTTCGGTCAGTGTTAGTCTGGACTGGATTAGTTTATAGGAGGATCAGGAAATCAACCGGTATTTGGGAAAAAGGATGAGAGAGGTATAAAGAAGAATAAACATCATATTCATTATTTTGGGAGATTGGGGACCTCCCAAAATAATATTGTTCATTTTCTGACCAGAAAATTGAATTTGCGTTTAGGAAAATTTAAGTGATGGATAATTGAATTTGTCCTTTTTTTAGTCCTAATTTCCATTATAATGACAGTTTCATCTGTTTGGGGCGTATTTGACAAATTATTAGTGACATTGATAATATGTCTTCTCGTATAAATGCGATGAATGGTCCTTTCTCGACACCAAGTCATGAGCTGGATGGTTGGTTGTAAAAAGCTATTTATCTCATTCAGGTGGTCCGAGTTCGATTCTCACTGTACTCGTGTGAGCAGCTATGAGATATATATGATTTGGTGTTGCTAAGTGAACTTCGGTGGCAGGAAAGTTGTAACAACCAATCGGCCCCCTATCCGTATTGTGACAAGTGCTTGATACATTAGCAAAATAAAAAGTGGTCCTACCCACTACAATTTTTTTCAAGTGAATGACATACAAAGTGAATGTTCTTTTAAAAATCAATGACATACAAAGTGAATGATCTTTTAAAAATCAATGACATACAAAGTGAATGTTCTTTTAAAAATCAATGACATACAAAATGAATTAATATTGAAATGATGCCATCATATAGATTGCAACATACATAATATGAAAAAAAAATTTAATACTATTAGTATTAGTTACACTTTGATATGCAAGTAATAACACACAAAATATAGAAGTAATCCTAATAAAGAACTATGAAATCCAATCCACACTATGTACTCTATAACACACACTAATAAATCATATAAAATTGTGTATGGTTATACAATACCATTACTATAGGGTAATAACTACTAAACTGAACTTCAAATACAATAAACTAACTCCACTACCATTAGTACATGTTCAATCGGAATTGTACGAAGACAAACTCCCGTTGATGACATGAACTTGTGTTGCAGGGATTCTAAGGACACACTCTATTGTGTCCTTCTTGACCTTCGACCTCCATGCTGTGATGAAGGAATTCGTATCTTCCCAAATAGGTTCTTGGGTCTCGTCCACTTTCCAACACAATCCCTTCGTAAAGTCCCAACCAGTGTAAAAGTCTTGAACATTTTGGCCTCTTGCCGTGGGCCAAAAATATTGAATCAGAATACAATTTGGATGCTCCGGATTTGTGAATGGGTCAGACAAAGCTCTAGCAATCCAAACGGGCTTTGTATCACCTTCAGCCGGTCGAAGGGCAACAAAAAAGTCTTTCTGAACATCACGTCCCACTCGGAAAGATGGCAATGGCCGATCACGGGGTTGCCCCACAAAGACATCGTCCTCAGCAAATTCTTCACAAACGTCACCATTGTCATCAAGTTCGTCCTCTACAATGGCTTCCACTCGTGTAGAAGGCCAAAAACCATCCTTCAACGTCTCGAATGGTACTATGGGTTGCACCAAGCATGCTTTCACTACACGCCAATAGAACAACAAATGCTCGAAGCATCTCCTGTACTCTCCACTCTCGTCTTCGTTGCATAATGCCTCCCAATATTTGATGAACCCTGACATCCCTTTTGAGATGTCCTCCACGCCCCGCATGGGAACGTAGTCAACTGGGATGGGCTCACCACGAGGCCATAGACTTCGTCCTTCAGAGTCTTCTTGCCACAATTTGATTCCCCCCTCTTCTAGAAGCCAATCACTATCCGTACAATACCTCTTATACTTCATGATTGGAACACCTGCCGAGTTGAGGTAGAACTTGAATTGTTGTGCCTTTGTATGGCCAACAAGTGCTTCGTCCCCTTCCAAAATGGAGCCTTCTATAAAGGCTTTGAAATCAGGTACCTCCTTAATCAAGTGTGGAATTGTAGGCACAGAATCTACATCCATGAAGGATTTCATGAGAGCTGGGATGGTAGGGAAAGTTTCCTTCTTCAATTGCATGCTCCATCTTCCAAACAAAGCATCAATGTCATCATGTGTATGACCAACTAACATGAAATTCATGTAAATCTCTCGGAAAATCTTCTTCGCTACTAAAAGGGACCAAAACGCAAAGACATAACGATTCTTGTTGTCACCAGTGGCATTGTCCATTTGAACGTTTAAAACTGGAGGAAGGGGAACGGCTGCAATAGGGACTTCAGGCGGTGGCCGAAGTGACGACGTACACATTTCAGACCCTTTCAACACTGCTTCAAATAATGGAGCTGAGCCCGATCCAACAAACAACTCCCGGGAGGAATACTTTGGAGGAAGTTCAAGGTCTCGCAATAGCTTTGCAAACGACCCCACCGTGTAGTTAGAGTCGTGTAAGAAGATATCAAGACCGTAATGAGCATAACGGACGTCACCATGCCCATGTGCAATCATTCCAGTCACTGATACCGGCAACTTTGTGAGGCCGTCAAGTTGTTTGCTTTTGTGCGAAAACACAAGAGATGCCGTTTTTGCATGATCCATTTTATCATGCATGATCGTAAGGCATTCATGAGGGTAGGCGCTCGACCTGTATCGATTGGCATAGTATAGACCTCGATGAGCTCGAGCACAAGCATTGTGTTTTTCCAATAAGTGGTCCCACTTCCGTCGTAATCCAATCAGGGCAATTCTTCTTTGTTCATGATATCTATCACAATCAGAGCAACGAGCGAAATTATCTCCGGGTTTCTTCACTGAGTATTCAAGAAAATTCAATTTCCTAATTTTGCAGATATTTGATGGAGAAACTTCTTTCAACCCAAACACAGCATTTGTTGCGTTGATCTCGGGTAGCGTATTTTTCCAAGTGAAGGTGGCGGGTAGAATCTTAGACACCACCTTCTCCCCAGACGAAAGGGTGTGCGTGCGATGTGGCATGTGGTCAGCTGACTTCTCAAGCACACACTTCAATGTCGCAAGGGCTTGCAAAGAATGCTTTCGAGCCTTTTGCGTTCCCAAATTTCCATGTGGTTGAGCTTGTTCACCTCTTGCAGCATATCCTTGGAAACGGTGGAAGGTGGATTCGGAGACACCTGCAATATGCCGCCATGCTGCCATACAAACATCAATCCCTTCGAGAATGACCACCCTCTTCCCCTGAGCATTACGGTGAACTTATCGATGAACGTCCAACTTCATGTGGTATCGGAATTCAAAGGATGTCTTGTGGTACATACGTTCACGGAAAGCCCGAATCTTTTCTCTTGGAAAAGGTTGGACACAATTTCCGGGGCAGCACGTCTTGCTCGATACTAAATTGATAGACTCTTGGCTAAGTAGAGTGTATGCTCTACCAGGAGCCTAAGGCGGAGGAATCCTGACGGAGCTGGTGTATGGTCTTGCACTTGAGGAGGACCCCTGTGACAGTCTTGCTTGTAGACGATTATATTGGTCTCGAATCTCGTGGTCATTAAGGCTGGCCCCATTTAAAAACACCCGGTCAATGGGCCAAGCACGAAGTGAGTACTTCCAGTCTTCAGGAACTTCAGTAGGCCGTAGCGATTTGGATATTTGAACAGCGACAAGCGAGTCACCGAGGGGACCATTGCTACCTACAACATGTTTGGAATTCACGCTATGACAGATTCCCTCAGCAACCACTTCCCCATCAGAGTTGTGGAGGACAACAATTTTCGTGATCCATAGTCTTCGAGGGATACCGTCACAATCTGGAATGACGATGTCTTGTATTGGATCAATCTCAATCTCTCCTTCATCAGAAGAGTACTCTTGCAAAGGATGATCGCGAGCAGCCATATCAACTCTGCGTGAAATTAACAATTTATTAGACATGGATACTAATATTAAATCATTTGATAACAGCGTGCGGATGAATATACTTAAGTCGACTCGAGTTAACTATAAGTAAAGACCTTGTAAGATACTGAGGTTTAACTCAAATCGAGATAACATAGAGGGCATCGATTATTGATCATACGAGGGTGAGATATACAAAACATTCAAATATCCTACGGACGAAATCAGTAATCGATTATTTCAGGTCAGTTAATCAAGAAGTAAGTTTGATGAGAGTGAACATGCATCCTGAAATCTTTAACTCGATTCGAGTTAAATGAACTAGGATTGAGATCACATGATATCATCCGGCAGAAGAAGTTTATCTAAAATATACTTCATCCCGACCTTCGCATTTAACTCGATACGAGATAAAGTACTTGAATGATTAGATACAATAAGACATTGCAGAATTTCACGGATGACTGAATATCAAAGTTCATATGGATCCATATAACCATAGATATTAATTCATTTCTGAAACAGGACACCATGCCCTCAAAGTAAAACAAAGTCAACTCGACTCGAGTTAAAAAGAAAATAACGGTTCTATTAGTATATTCCAAAACTATAGTTACTTTTGTCTTCTAGCAGATACAAGTGAGATTAAATAATTTCCTCCTATATGATTTAACTCGGGTCGAGTTGAAATTCCTCTTATCACACAATTCTTGTTGAATGATGTACAAATAGTTTAACTCGGGTCAAGTTGAAATTCCTCCTGTAACACGATTCTCATCGAATGATGTACTCATACTTTAACTCGGGTCGAGTGGAAGTTCTTTCCTGCAATTCACAGAGGTGTCTCATATTACGTTATATAGTGATCATCCTAAAAATGCGGCGGGTATTCGGGGATTTCATTTCCACAAACCACACCATTAACCATGGAATGTGACGCAAAGCCTTGCCGAGTTGATCGCAATAAGTCCCATATCCGAAATGAAAACACTGAAAGACCTCAAAATCTACAGAAAATTTCACGCAGCAAACAAAACGTTTCCAATCACCCTATGAAATCCGCGTATTCTCCACTGTCCCACAACTGGATTACGTGAAATTCAGAAGACACAAATTCAAATGATGTGCACTGCAGATACGCGGAGCACATTGTCAGAGAGGCCGCATGAGAGATAGAATAACAATGCTCAATGGAAAAAACAAGACGATTGTTGGAGGAAAATGAAGAGAGATTGATGGACATGTATTGCGTACCCAAATCCGGAATCCAATCAAATGAATTGTCGCCAGCGACCCTTACGAAAATCAAAGATGCCTACTTACTGTCCTAGTAAAATGACCTTTGTTAGATCGGGTGTGTGGCATACTACGAAAGGAGATGTAGGATTCTTAGTGCAGGCGACGAAAATGACAATAGGGAGCTGTGCGTGAGGGAGGTGTATGAGTGCGGACGGTGAAAATGACAATGGAAAGTTCTGCCTGAGGGAGGATTCTGACTGTGGATGGCAGAAATGAGAATGGGAAGTTCGCATGAGAGAAAGGAAGAGGAACACTTTTGCCGCTAAACGCATTACGCAAAGGTTATCCCGGGAACAAAGCGCGGGATTTTCAAACGTTTCTCATGAACTGCAAATAGAAATACGCCGGTACTTTTGCTCCCATTAACATGTGCATTTATTAATTTCTGATAGCCTAGAATCTTCCACTTTTAGCTACTTAAGAATAATTAGCTCGACGTCGCCAGGATACCTTTTTTACGCAAAGAAGCTCCTATTTCCAGAACCTAATGTCGATATTAATTGACTGTTTTGTCGAATTCAGAAAAAGAAAAGGAAGAATCCTATGCAATTTGCAGGGCCGAACGTTAACCTTGGAATGCCGCTAGTGCAAATTGCATAGGATTAGGGTTTAGGATGACAGTCCAGGGTTTGGGTGACAGTCTAGGGTTTGGATGACAGTCTAGGGTTTTAATGACAGTCTAGGGTTTGGATGACAGTCCAAGGTTCTCAAGAGACATGAGAAGCATTTTTTTCATCCACTTCTTGTTGTTGATCTTTCATGTTGAGTTACAAAGAGTATCCAATTAAGTTTTTAGTCTAACTAGTGTTTGTTTTCATGTAGTTGAGGATTAAGTAAAAAAAACGGATTACAAAATATGCTATTTCAGTGTATTTTGGGAAGTTGTGGTTCTTTTTTCTAAATCTGAAATCTGTCTACAAAAATGTTGTTTTTTGAGTTTGAGCTCAACTAGTGAAACGAAGGTCATGTACATTAATTTCTACTCCAATGAACTTCGGATGTATTTTCAATTTCTATAGAATTCTATTTATAGGATGACACGGAAATTGAGTTTACACCATGATGTTTATCACTATAATATACACACATGGTGAAAATATCGGATTTTTTGAACTCATTTTCTATTTGATATGATTTGTCTTCACTTTTTCTTTAGAAATTATCAAAAAAATCAATTTTGCTCAAAAAAATCTAAATTTTTTGTGTTCTAAAGAAGACATGTAGTTTCATCTCTGAGAAATAAATATAAATTTTTTCATGTATATGTACTTGCAGAATGGAAGAAAAATAAGTGATGGGCACTAAGGCTTGAAATCAATGGTCATGGGGCCGACATTTAAGGGTTAAACACCCCCCCTCGAGCAAAAGGGGGGGCCTGTCAGGCGCAATGGGGCCTGCTCCTCCTAGTATGTTCCCTCTGTCCGTTCCCTTTGCTGTCCTGCCTTGGTTCTTCTTCTTCTCCCTCCCTCTCTTGCTCCCTTGCTCCCTTCCTTCACTCTTATCCTTTGGCCACAGATTTTTTCAACCTCAACCTTGTGTCTTTGTCTTTAACCCTTAATCGTTCAAGGCACCAGATTTTCAAGTTTCAAATATTGTGAAGGTAAATAAAACCTAACCAACTTTCTATTTCTAGTAGAGTAGTAGTTTATTTTTTTGCAAAACTATATTTGAAGTTTCATTTTAGCATTAAAAATACGATTTTTAAAACAGATGATTATGATTTTTCTATTCAAGATTTTGCGCAAGGCTACCCATTTCAATCTTGACTTCACGTAGTATTGAGGGTTCTTGGAAATGAGCCTCAAATACACTAGATTGTGGAAATAAAATCACATAAGAAATTCATTTAAAAAAATTGTAGAATAGATTTTGGAAAGCCATAAATTGATTGGGGTTGTGCATGTTGGGCCTTATAACCTCATATATTTTGGGGGTGACCAACTTTTTAGATTTCATATGTGAAAAGAAATTTGGAAGGTTTTTGAACATAGGCTTTTTCAACATATTGACTACATGGACAAGTTATAACACATACATATTTCTTTTCTAAAAATGTTGAAATACAAAAGCCTTCACCTTTTAGAAGTGCTAATGAAGCCTACATTTAAAGTTAACTTTTAGTAAATTGAACTTGCAATTGGTAGTAAAAGTCATTTATAATCTTAGAACAATGTACTTGAACAAGTTAACCAAAGAATCCTATGGTTGAATTTGTTTTAGAAAAATATTGATGAAGACTATAACCATGCTTTTGGAATGAATGGTGCTTAAGAAGTATTTGAAATGAAATTTTAAATAAAACATTTGATGCAAAAGAAAACATTTAATCCTAAATGCTTATTAAGGCTTGTTTTTAGCTTCTCGAGATTTGCTTGAAATTGAACAAAAGCCAACATTTTGATAAGTTCAATCATTTTTTTTTGAATTGTAACTGTACAATTCAAACTAGACACGTTAGAGATCACATAGGAAAAGAAAATTGATTCTTGAGGCTTTATTCAACATCACAATATTTGAAACGCGAAAATTCGATGCCTTGGACAATTAGGGGATAAAGGCAAAAACATGAGGTTGAAGCTAAAGAAACCTATGGCCAAATGATAGGAGTCAAGGAAGGAAGCAAGGGAGCAAGAGAGGGAGGAGAAAAAGAAGAAGCGAAGGCAAAAAACGAAGGGAACAGACAGAGGGAACAGAGGAGAAGCAGGGGCCCACTGTGCCTAACAGACCCCCTTTTTTGCTCGAAGGGGGGTATTTAACGTCCGGCATTTGCAGGTTCAGTTCTGATTACGATTGACCAGTTATTGTTTAGGGTTTGCGCGACGTTAAACACCCCCCCTTGAGCAAATAGAAGGACCTCTGTGGCAGGCAATGGGCCTGGCCAGGCTGCCAGGACCAACTGTCCGGCTTGCACTCCTATCCCGCTGCACTCCCTCCACTCCCTCTCGCGTAGCAACTCCCTCCAACCCAGCAACTCCGTCTCGCTTAGCCCAACTCCTGCTACAGGTCCATTCCTTAGTACAGAACTGAACTCATCAATTAAGGTACGAAGTCTATAAGTCGACCATCTAAGGTTTGGAACTGAATTTTAGGGAGGTGAAACATCTTGAAATATTTTTCAGTAAATTTTCCTTGAAAGACAAGGAGAATTGACATTTGGTCCAAGTCGTTGCATATTTTTTGAAGCTTTGTGGAATTGAGAATTCATATTGGCAACTCTTGAAATTGAGTATTCTTAAGGTTTAGAGACCTTTCCTTTTTTGCAAAATGAAACTCTTCGTAACTTTTATTTCATAATTAAAAATTTGAATGGTTCAAAAGTTAGGTGTAGGTATCAATGTATACAATCATAACTTCTATTCCATAATTAAAAATTAAATGATTTAGAAGTTGAGGAGAAAGTATCATTTCATGCAATTAAAAAAACATACAATATTTCTTTTGAAATAAATTTTTTACTATCCAATTTTAACATAAAAAATTAAACTTAAGACTTCTGGAATTTTTTTTGGAATGACATGAAACAAAGCTTTACGTATAAATTTGAATGAATGACATCCACTATATGAAATTCATGTAAAGATTCTAAATCATAAAACCAATAGAGGACTCACAAGTTCTCAGAAAATCCAAAGTAACCTATTTGGTCATTTGTGAGTTAATTGAAATTTGTTGTATTATGAATTTTGAATTGTGATAAATTTGTATTCAATAAATTCATATAAATTTTGGAAAAATCAATAGAATAGAAACTCTATTATTATTATTTTTTTAAATAATTAACTTCAATTATATACAAAACAGAAGAGAAAATCAAATTCATAATGCTTGTAATATAAGATTCAAACACTCTAATTTGTGCCATGGTATTGCAAATTAAAACATGTAGGATTATTTGTGTCTTTAGATTATAAGAATGTAAATCATAAAGAAATCTAAGGCATTAAATTACTCAAAAATTTCAAAAGAACATATTCTTTCATTTTTTCTAAATAGTGTTGACATATAATACTTGTAGACCTACAATTAAATGGCAAAACCTTTACCTACCATGTATCAATGACATGCTACTTTTGAACTTTCCTGGACTTCGGTTCTAAGAATCCTTTGCAACGTATCAAACTGTTATCACCAAGCAATTCAGGGAACAACCAAGTACTAATGAATGCTCCAACATTGGCAACCCCTTGTGCTACCATACTCTTATACTTCCCTCGAATGGCTTGAAGATCGGCTATCCGGTGATCATGCAAATCATATTCATCTACTAGTGACAATAGGTCTTAAAAAAGAACATGAGGATTAGGCCGAACTACCCCACACACTTAGGGATCTTTGTCTTTGAAGACCATCGGCTCTTCTTCAGTATTAGAAATATCAATTTCTCCTATGTCGTCATCAATAAAGACTGGGAGTTCGGGAACATTGTATGCACCACATGATGAAGATAATCCTTGTGACAAAGGGGGGTTTTTGTCAATGCCATGGCGAGTGCCAGCTTCTCTAATAATAAGCCCATCCTCTATGTCTGGATGGAGCATCTTGAAAACAATATTAATAAGAATGAATACATTATTAATAAGAGTGAAAACAAAACAAAACAATAATGGTATTCAAAAAATTTGAATTCTACTTTGAGCATGTTCTTTCAAAATGTTGTGTGTAAAGAACTTTGAAGTTATTTGAACCCTTACTTGATTGCTATTTTTGGTAGTTTACATTTTTGGAAGGATCTTTTTGAATTCTACTTTGAGCATGAATAATTTGATTTTGAAAATATTGCAATAGCATCCCAGCCCTAGTATATCGTCAATAGAATAAATCATTTTAAAAAAAAGAAAATCATATTGTGCGACTTACAATCACTTATAAACTCAAGAATTTAGACACAGATGTAGGCAATTGTTGGTCTCTTTGAATGACCTTGTATGTGAAATAAAAAATGAAGGCCAGAACCTTGTCTTGTACTTTAATGTCCAAAACTATATAATAGTGGACATTCATGTGAAAAAAAATGGGAAACATGTTGTCCAAGTTGCAATCAATCCTAAACTCAAGCATTCAAAAAAATATGATATTGGTGGTCACTTTGAATGACCTTCTACGTGAAATAAAGAAAATGGGGTCAAGAACCTTGCCCTGTCCTTTAATGTCCAAATCAATATAAAGTCATGAAATTCACGTGAAAAAAAGTACAACAATATCACTTATGGAGTGAAAGATTATAATGTTTCATTATGAAGGTGCTAAAATAGCAAAAAAACAATTGAAGTCTTTTTTGCAAGTGAAATCTAAAAATTCCATGACAAAAAAAATTTGAGGTTAACTTGCCTTACTTGAAGAACCCGAATGAATTTACGACTTCTCGAAATTCTCTCTACAACATTTTAAAATGAATTTAGAATCTGATTTTTTCTCCAAGATGTACTGTATAATTTGAGGCTCATTTCTAAGAGCTCTTAACACTTAAGAAAGTCAAGATTCCACAGGGTACTCTTGCACAAAATCTCTTATAGAAAAATCAATGTCATTTAATTTCAAGATCGGACTTTTGGAGGTAAATCTAGACTTCAAGAACATTCAAAAATATGAACTACTAAAAGTACTAAGTTGGTTAAGATTTATTTAACTTCAAAGTTTTGCAAACACCATATTTGCGTGCCTTTGGCATTTATGAGTTCATTTTAGATTTCACTTGAACCCTAATATATACACACAAATAGTAAAAATTAATTATAAGATGGAATTGTAAAGAGTGAGGACATTTGGTATTATATGATTAAATTTCGTAAGAATCAATTAAAAAAAGGTACTCTTAAGATGCGAAGAAAAGAACATTCAAGAATCTTCAAGCGCATTGTAGTAGGAATAGAGAGTGTATCGAATAATTAGTAATGTGGGGATGATAAAGTTTATAATTTGTTTCACTATCTTGAAATCGTATCGTAATTTTTGTCATACCTTTTCAATATTGATGACTATCAATGAAATATTAAGAATCCCATAAATAAATGTGATATATGAAGTATGCAAAATGTATTTATCAAAATACATGAGGGGTTCAGAGTTATGATATTGACAATTTCAGGATGAAATGTATTAAGGTACGAGGTTCTAAAATAGCACTCTTACTAAAATGGCCCACCTTCTTAAATGTACACTATTTGTACATGTTTTTTTTTATAGTCCTTAGTAATGTACCAAAAGTGTACATTCTAGGAGGTGAGCCATTTTGGAGCCCTATGCCATTTCAATTGCAAAATTGAATAACTAATTACACAAAGCTCTCAAAAATATGAAACATTTTGGGTTAGATGTGAATTCTACTTGTCTTTTAGGAAAAATTTATTGAAAAAAATTTGAAGATGTATCACCTACCCTAATTTCAATTCTAGGTCCTTAGAAAATCCAAGTATGGACCTCCTACCGTTTGTGTCAAAGAAACTAATTGAAAAAATTAAAAATCAGCATGCCCCAAACCCAAATCAACAACTTCCTTACCATAACTAGCATGTCATTAATGCCAAATTTGGAGGCTGAATTCACTGGAGACAGCAATCATCAATCTGGACGATCAATTCCAATGGAGGGCCCAAATTGCATAACTCCCCGAAACCCGAGCCTGTCCGCGCGCTGGAACCCTACCCTAGTCTTCTTTTCAGTTTCCGTGCTTCGGCGAGTGGTTTACTTGGCGCGTTTCGGCGAGTGGTTTGTTTTCAACTTGCGTGCTTCGGTGCTTCGGCGAGTGGTGAGTAGTTGGCGAGTTCCCAATTTGGATTTAGGGTGTGAAGCTCATGGGAAGAGGCAGTGTGTAGGATTTGCTGGATTCCGTTTTCTACTTCTTTGAGGGCACAGCGCTTCGGAAAGTAATTTTCTCGTTAAATAGTTGTACCTCTTTCTGTCAGCTCTAGCCCGTTCAGTTATCTTAGCAGCCATTTCGGCTTCGCGTGCCTCTGCTTTCTTTCTCTTCCATTCAGCAAAGAGCTCTGCCGTCATGGGAGTAGTTGTTTAGGGTTTGTGGGATTCCGTTGCTACTCTGTTTTCGGATGTTTTGGAGTTCGTGCATCTGAGCTTCTTCAGGTTTCTGTTCCTGGTATGCAAAATTCCTACCTTGTACTGAATTTTACTTTCATTGCAATCCTCCTTCATTGTAATTCTGCTGTGCATCCTATGCATCCTCTTGTGCATCCTGTGCATCCTCCTGTGCATCCTGTGCATCCTCCTGTGCATCCTGTGCATCCTCCTGTGCATCATGTGCATCCTGCTGTGCATCCTGTTGTGCAATCCTGCTGTGCAATCCTTTTGTCATTGTAATCATGCTGTGCATCTGCATACTCACTTGTTGAGCTTTTAGATTTGTAGTATGGAATATATAGTTTCTGTGGCCTTGTATTTCTCATTGTGTGCAACTGTTTGGATCCATTCAATTCACAGAGCAAAGTAAAGGGCGCAGCGTTTAGGGTTTGTGGGATTCCGTTGCTGCTCTGCTTTCAGATTTTTGGGAGTTGTTGTGTCTGAGCTTGTTCGGGTTTCTGTTCTTGTTTGTCAGTCGTACAGAACTGAAGTCTGCAGGTACGCAAAATTTCTAGCTCGTACAAAATTGGTCTAGAATTGCAATCCTCCTTCTGTTGCAATCCTTCTTTCATTCCAATCCTGTTGTGCATCTGCATACTCAATTTAGGACCTTTTAGATTTGTGGCATTGAATTCATAGTTTCTGTGGCATTGCAATTCTCATTGTGTGCAACTGTTTGAACCCATTCAATTCACACATCAAAGTAAATCCAGTAGAAATCCTAAACCCTAAAACCAATCACGATGTACGTTTAACACGAAGCAATTTAACTCGATGCTAGTTTAACTCGATAACTAGGTATTCAGAAGCTTTTCTTTCAAAGCATCACTAGATTTTAACTCGATTCGAGTTAAAATTGTACGCGACTTGACTGTCATGACCATGCACGATGTAATTTGTGAATGAAGAAAGCCCAGAAACATATCGCAAATGAATCCTGACGACAAGTTTAACTCGAGCCGAGTTAAGTACCAGCAACAAACCTCCATTGGTTAACTCGGTCACCGAATCTATTTAACTCGGTTCGAGTGAAATAGTAAGTAAATACTGAATTCACATACATAATAAGACCAAATATAGAACTCCGGAAATAATCCAATCCGATAGATAACATACTTGTAAAAGAAACTATTTTCCTAGGACGACAAGAACAACTGAAACCTTATCAAAATAGAACCATTAACTCGGCCCGAGTTAAAACCATTGTGAACGGTAGGCGTCGAAATAAATGAGTACCACCGATAACACACTTCACCCGCAGAATATCAAGCAAACCGTCATGCTCCTGAAAATACATTTATGACTAAATAATTTTTAACTCGAGTCGAGTTAACAGATGGAACTGCGTGATACCATTGCAGGAATGGACGCACAGGTTTCCGGTTTGCAGGTGTACCTGAAGCGGTTTGCCATTCCTGAAGAAGACCGAGACGAGTACGGCAACGCCGACATGCTCGGTGAATGTTGGGAGTGGCAGGAACCCCATGAAGTTGAGTATTGGACTATTGTCCTTGTTCCCATGACGAAACACCTGTCATTCAGAACCAAATACAAGAAAGTCGAAGACAACCTCCCCGTAACACTAACGGAGGCTGTGCGGGAGGTCCTGACAGGTCCAAATGGCTTGCTATTCATTTGCTGTAAAACCGTGGACCCCAACCAAACGGAGGAGTACATATTCTCCTACGTCGTCAATAGCCGGAAGTGTTCCTTCTCCGTGTCTGCGTACTACAAGACATTGGAAAACACAGACTATCAAGCGCTGCAAAAGATTATCGAGAAGCAGCTAGAGGAGAAGAGGTGGCAAAACAAGGATGGAGGCCCTCTACAGGCAGTTACACTGGCATCGAGGGTGAATTCACTCATCAACGGGTTTGATAATTTGAAGACATCGCTGGCAAGGAAGAGTGACAGACTGCAGCCAGTCTCACTTACGAGGGATTACAGCAACCAGTCCAGCCATGGATCCCTCGTGCTTGTAACACCAGAGACTGGTCGAAGCCACACACGTCTGAAACAAACCGAACGATTCAATCGAGGAGATCCATCAGGGTCTCCGTCGACTATGCCAAAACCCCGAACTCTGAAAGGAAGGACATCGCTAGTACCTGAAAGCAGTCTGTCATCCGAGATTGTAGACATTCCACAGGACCTCGGCGGAAACGTAAAGGATATCGACTACGAGGTGGCGTGTAAATCGTATTCCGATTATTGGTCTGCATGTACGGAATCGTACGTCAAAGGGATCGGTCATAAGTTTGAAATTTCCATAGACCAGCTGGAGAAGCCGCCTCAAAATCTCAACATTCGAGAGTTGGAAGAAAAGGGTGTACTAAGGGCGTTGAACTTCCTGGTGAACATGCCCGACCCTGACAAGAAGATGACCCTCTGCGCCTATCTCCAAGGAGTAAAGACAAGGCCAGCAAGGTTTGAAGATGTCAAGGACGCCAAGTTCTGGATGGTGAATGGCCAACATTACGTGGCAACGTCTCATCGAATGCAAGGAATGGAGCAAATTCCTGATGACAAGAAGGCGAAGTTCAAGAAGTGGGATTGTTTTGTGGTTTGGAACAAGGACGACAGTGTCATCAGGAAAATCTCGGCATACTATAATCGGGTGAACCATTTTCAGAACTTCATGCCAACATGGTCCACCAATATTCTTGCATCAAGGTCTGTGTGGACAAGTATGGGAAGTCCAACTCCACCAAGAGAGCCCACAGAGCTTGGGAAGATGATAACTGTTGGGAAGAAGACGAAGGCAGACGGCTATAATCAGAGACTGTTTGCGGTAAATTCATGAACTTCAACTCGAGCCAAGTTAAAACATTTATTTCTTCGTCCTTGTCTGTGTTTCTACATATTTAACTCGCCTCGAGTTAAGATCACTCACTGACAAACTGAATATGACATGTATGAACTGTAGGAGTTCAAGACCGCTATCAAGCTCAGGTTTTCTATGATTGATGTGAAGAAGAACCAGGGCTACCTCGGCAAGAAGAACCAGAGAGACATTGACATTTACAATGAGATCAAACTCATTACTACGTCACAAGATGTCTATGACCTCTAGGCCGAGGTCATTTCAAGTCAGTCCCAAGGGGGTCTCATCGATCCCGACTCCTTGATGGCGTTCAAGGACGTCAAGGGTTGGGACCCGGACAAGGACGGAGTCATATCTCGGGAGTTTTTCAAATGGATTGGAAACGTAACTGAGAATGACCTGAGGAGGCTTGCCTTGCATCTCCTTTTCAGGACGAAGAATCGGGCGCACGGTCACCCGAAAGTTGTCATGAAGGCGCCAAAGTCAGTCCTCCCTGATTGCTACACTGCAAAGGACTGACTGGAGCGAACGAAGAGGAAAGCCGCTGTGAGGATTCAGCTTCACCACTTTGACTCGAGGCTCCGGCTATTTGACAACGACGGCAACTCCAGGAGGAAAGCGTAGAAGGATTTCAAGCGTGACTATAACGTCACCAAGGCCACGATGAACACGCTGCTCACAGGGCCTGGGGAGACATTCTTCACTCAAATGAAGATGCCATCAAACAAGAAGAAGACAATCGATGAGCTGTCTCCCATGGCCAAGGAGTTCTTCAAGGTCTTCTTGGAGAGCAAGGGGAAGTTCATAAAGCCGCAAGCAAGCGCCTTTTTCCGGCCCTACGAAACGAAGGACGAAGAGCTTGGCCACTGGGATGCGAATGTCTGGGATGAGGAAGTGCAGTCGAAGATCAAGATGGCGATCATCGACTTCAGGAACATCCCCGGCGCCATCAACAGGGGTTCATGCACACAGGACTCTTCATTCTTTGAGAAATTCATGGGAATTCTCGAAGAAGATCCAGAGAACGACCTCACCGATCCACAGGCGTATCTCTGGATTGCAGGAGACAAGGACGTGGAATTGGAACTCCGCGGATTCATCAAGACGTCTATATTCGGAACACATTATTCCGTGCACTATGCCGACTATCAACCATCCAACTTCGAAAGGATAGGGGACATTCCTGAGAGGAGCAATCGCGCGAGGGATCCTATTCAGCTACTCTTCCTTCTGAAGAATGGGGCGGCCATGAAGAACCGCCAAATTCCTCGATCATTTTCGGTACCACCGAAATCGCATTACAACGCTAAGCGGCAAACAGTGGAGGTCGAGTACAAGATCTACAACACAGAACTTCGAATAGAGTTCTATTTAAATGTGCTGGACCTGTTCGTTTGCCCGAGGGATGTTGTATTGTCGTATTTCGCGGGAGGAAAGCTCACATGTGCTGCGTGGGTAAGTGCGTGTGCACAAAATCATGTTCTTATCATTATGTGTGCCAGCAATTTTGAATCGAGTTTAACTCGAGTCGAGTGGAAATTGTTGTGCTGACTACAGTCTTGTATGTTGTATACAGATGCTATCGTTGGATCACTATGCTGTTGGTGATAGCAAGAAGAAGAATGAGTTCCTCTCCTTGTGCGTCGATTCTGAGAACATGGACAAGGATGATTTCCTTGAGTCCGTGTATTTCCTAGACGACCAGGACTTCGATGGAAGGAATGAAAGGCCTACGCCATCTACTCGGGGCAAAGAAGCGTCAACCTCGAGAAAGGGGAAGGAATCTGCGCGACAATACCAACAAAGGATTCCTGATCAGTCTCGGGGAGATGATCAGATTGACCTTGTAGAGATCGACGACGACGAGGAGGCATAATGGGTCGACCCTGTCGACAGTGCATTGGAATTGAGCGCTGACAGGCCTGGTGCAGCGGCGTTGAATCTCGAAACCAGTGAGATGAGGGGATCATCTAGTTCATCGGCCCAAGAACTTCGCACGCCAATCTCGCGTACTCGCCTCTCCCAGAAGAGGAAAGCGCATCCGCCACCGTCTGATGCTCCGGTTAGTCAACAATGGATCTTGGATATTATCCAAAAGAATAATGAATCGGAGGAAAGGAAACGGCGGGAAGAGCGAGAGGAGATGAGGGCGGAAAACAAGCGGTCTCAGCAGGAAAGCAATCAACTGATCGCTCAACTTATCGATGCCTTGCCTGAGGTCGTCAGCAAAATGATGTCCGCAAGACCAATGATGATGCTCGACCCGGCTGCTATGTCTCCCCAACTCATGATCGCAAATCAGGCACATGGCTCAGCGGATAGTGCTAGGCAAGCGCGGGCTGCATCTCCAGTCATCCCATCTGTACCGACCATGTCGAAGAATTTGATGGCGCATACATCAACCAGCTCTGCACCGATCGAGCGGGACTTGGTGGTGATGGATGCTGGAGCACAGGGAGATGCAAATGTCGATGCTGCACCAGATTCTGCCACACAGTTAGAAGATGAGCAAGGAACCACGGATGGAATAGAGGGCCAACAGTCACAGGGCCCTATGACTAATATGCCTCCAGGTTGTTCCCTGTGACTCCCTCAGCCTTCATTTCAACTCGGTACGAGTTGAAATTCTTCTGAGTTCTTTTAGACAGTGTAGGGTAGCGACTAGCAGATAGGTTCAATTTTCTTAGTCCATTGTATGTAATGTAACATTTTCTCATTCAGAGAGCTATTGTAATATATTTTTTCTCTCACAAAGCATTGTCTGGCTTAAATGTTGCAGTTGCGGGTTTGAAATGTGTCAATGATGTTCCTCTCTACGATGCTCCAAACTCGTTGGTGGAAGAATTCCTTGGGCATGTCAATGAACAGGTTGTCGCTCCCAATGGTGAACCTCCACTTGAGGCATGTCTGCCATGTCCTGCGGAAGTGAGATTCGAGGATGATGGTCTTCCTGGCTACAACGCTGAGGTGCTCGAATTCGTTACCGACGACGCTCAGGTCCCCAATGTCGTTCCCGAAGACGCTCAGGTGCTTGAAGCCCTTCCTGATGACGCTCAAGTGATGGGTGATATTGCTCCGAGCAGTGAAAGAGAGGATCCAAAATGCTCCCACCCAGATCCTTCGGTTGATATTGCGGTATGTGCTTTGTCATGTACGTTTCACTGTCGTGGTCGCTGTGACTGACACTGGTTGAATGCCCTTGTTTTTCTTGACCTCCCCGATGTATTTCATGGTCTCCTATACGCGGCTTTGGTGTTGGTGTTGATTTCGAATTTGTACCCATTTAATTTTCTCTGTGTCTCTGTTCCTTATGAGTAGGGTGCCACAGAGGGAATTGTTGCTGACTGTGAGGCGGAAGTCCAAATCCTTAGACCATGCATGTCCAGGTTCACTAAGAAATGGCTCAATGTCGTTCTAGATCTGAATGGTCTATTGTGCGTGTGTGATGATATAAGATATCACATAAGAGAAAGAAGATTATGCTATCCTGGAGAGGTAGTCCGTGAGGCCGTCCACGATGTCATGGAATTGCATAGGGTCACTCCTAGACCTCATGTCAGAAGGTTCTTGCGGGAGTTGACATCCATCGCAAACGTCGTGGTCTAGAGCTCCATGGACCAATCCTATGCCAAGCTCATCGCTGAATTCTTCTTCCGCGGACTAACCCCCCCCTACGGTGTCCTAGGCCGAGAACAATGTGTCATTATGAAATGTAGAGACAGAGATGGGACGCTACAAAACTACAGATTGACGGGATCCTGCAAAGACCTATATTTAAAGCCATTGAAAAGATTGTATAAACTGAGGGGCTCCATATTCACTAAGGACAACACTGTAATAGTGGACGACAAGCCCGAGAAATACTTCTTGAATGACCCCACAAACATAGTGCTCCTAGATACGTAGTCGTTCGAAGGTCAAGGGCTGAGAGACATGGTCCTCGTACGTGAACTTCTACCTTGGATTAAGAGACTGCATGTAGAGAAGCCTTGGGAACTGTTTCCTTTTCGGAGAGACAATGCTGTGGGAGGGATCCACCTCATGCATGATCTCGACCAATCCAAGTACAAGGAACTGCAGAGGGCGCATGCAGTCTCCAATACACTTCATAGTGAGTGGAAAGTGGATGATTTCGGACGTGCCGTCCCCTGGAAGAAGAAAACCGCAGTGAAACGCGAGGAGCTTAGCGTAGAAGACATCTTCTTCCGTCCTTGTCTGCCTCCCGCACCATGAAGTTTGTAGAATCTCATGGATTTTGTGGTCGCCTTCACTGTATTGGAAGACTACGCCTAAACAAATACAATACTTTATTCATTTGCAGTGAATATCTTTGTGTTGTGCCCAGGAGGTTAGGAATGCTATGGCACCTGTAATTCGGCATGTCATGTACTCGGCGGCTACTGCACAGTCCACAATGGATTTCTCTATGATGGACATAGATGATGGCGTTGTTGATAGTCCTCCCAATGGAGGATTGCGCCCTGCATTAATGCACTCTCCATCTCCTCTGAAGTCCCATTCGACAACTCCACGGGATCGGTCTGGAGTGAATCTAGAAACGCAAAGAAAGCTTTATGATGATGAAGTGGCTGTCCTGGCCGTTGTCGAGGTGTGTAATCAACAACTGAATGCGGTCTGTTCGCTTAAAGTTTTGCATTGTAGACTATGTAGGTTACAAATGTCTAATTCTACTGATTTTTGCAGGTGTAGGATTCAATGCCTTCTTCTGTTGCGATGTTGGACAACACTTCTGGAGGCATAAAGACTATAGAATTGGTGAAGCAGCCTGCAATAGCTAAAGGCACTCTACCTCGTCTATCTTCTTTGGATATTGTGAAACGACAATGTAAAATACATGTTGAATTGCCTGCTCTTCATTGTAGCAGTGGATCGTGGGATGCCTGGGAGCGGAGGTCCTTGAAGATACAACGGCGAGAGAGTGCCCGGCAAAGATCTGCTGCTAGTAATGGATATAGTCGAGGGCCAAAAATATTAAAGGCAATAGAGGTACTGAAGAGTAGGACGTAGTCATAGTATGTAGAGTTAGAATCATGAGGAGTGCAATGTTTGAGGATATTTCTTGGGGGAACATCTGGTATTGGATTCTACAATTTCTGGGCTTTGACAATCCTAGACCTCATAGTCAAGATGCACTGTAGGTGACAACGATGTCTTAAACCCGACTATGTGCATAGTTGAGCCAATTCGTGGTAGAAGAGAAAGGAAACATTATATAACCTTTACTCTCAGCTATTCTTTGAACGTACACTCATACATTGCTTTTTGGACATTGTGGTGTGTGAGAGTACGTTCGAAGAGTAGCTGAGAGTTAAGGTTATATAATGTTTGCTTTCCCTTCTACCACGAATTGGCTGAATTAGGGGAACAACTAGTATTCGATTCTATAATTTTTGGGCTTAGTCGGTTCTAAGACATTATTGTCATAAATCTTGCATTCTTTGCATGCCGTAGCCATTTCCTTTGTCACAATCTACCTGCAGTGGTGGTGATGCCTCCAGCTCAGTCTCTAAGCACAATGTACTGCGCTATCAATAGTATCCAGTATATATAGTTCTCAGTGTCATTCCATAGTGTACACCCTATTACTTGTATATTTCATGGATATTATCAATAAATTCCATTCTTCTCATAATGGACTTGCAATATTTACACTCTTTTCTAATGATGCATTGTTTTTCTCTCTCCGTATAGAACAAAATCACCTATGTTTAAAGAAAACTGTGTATTTAGAACCTCTCATTTACTTGGAAAACTCTCATTTTAATGAATATAGTGTTAATAATGGAATTGGGAAACTTTCCTCAAATCATCTAGTAACACGAAACACTTCACAGAGTCTCTTGGGTTCGATCTTTAGAGTCACTTTATTATGCTTTAAAGAGGTTTTTGTGAGCATAATAGGGAATTTCACTTACCATGTGCTGCGACACCCATTGCTTTTGAAAGCAAGAAGTTGGATGGGACCCAAACCAAGTGGCCAACACATGAAAAGGAGATGTTTGCAGTGGTGCATTGTTTGAAGACATGGCAACATTACCTTGGTCTTCATCAAACCAAGGTGTTCACCGATAATGTGTCATTGAAGTATTTTGAGAGCCAGGCTAGAGTGACAGCCAAGCAGTTGAGGTGGTATGACACCTTGGCTCTTATGAATGTGGACTTGATTCACAAACTGGGCAAAGAAAATGTGGTGCCCGATGCCCTTAGCCGAAAGGATGAGTTCAAACCAAGTTCTACTTAAATACTAAGGTTAATGTATGAGAGAGAAAGTGACTTAGCTAGGAGAATAAGGGAGGCTTACATGAAGGACCCAGAAGCTCAAAAGTTCCTAAGTGATCTGAGGGTTGGCAAGAAAGTGAAGGGGATTCGATTACACCAAGGCCTAATCAAATTCAAACAACGTAGAGTGTATGTCCCCAAAGGCAAGTTGAGGTTGCAAGTCTTGAAGGAGGAGTATGACAAGCCTCTTGCAAGTCATAGAGGTGAGAAAGCCACCATAAGTTTTGTGGCTAAGAGGTTCTATTGGCTTGGGATGAAAGAAGACATTGCACATTATGTAAAGACTTGTGTCATTTGTCAAGCCAACCGAGCTTCATATCAAAAACAAATTGGGTTACTTAAGCCTTTGCCCATTCCAAATGGTCCATGGGAATATATTTCTATGGACTTCATCACTAGCTTACCGGAGTCACACAGGTTTGATGCCATCTTTGTGGTGGCAGATTGATTTAGCAAATTAGCTAGGATGGCGCCAACAACAGGAGTGGCAACTGCATTTCAAACAGCCACACTCTTTTTCAACACTTGGTAGAGGCATAGTAGGTTGCCTAGGGTGATTGTCTTTGATAGAGATCCTAAATTCACAAGTGCATTTTGGAGGCACTTGTTTAGGAAAATGAAGACCAAGCTTTCATTCAGAACGGCGTTTCATTCTCAAACAGATGGGCAAACAGAGAAGGTGAATGGGGTCTTGAATCAATACCTTAGAAACTATGTGAGTGCTGACCAAAGTGATTGGACGGAGTATTTGGCTTTGGCTGAGTTTAGTTACAACAAAGCCAAACATGCAGCTACAGGAGAATCGCCATTCAAAGTGGCTTATGGTGTGGAGCCACTTATGCCTACTGACCTTGCCTTGGAAGGGTTGCAATCAGAGTTTGAAAGAAGCCAAGTTGCAGAAGACTTTGTTGTTCATAGAGAAGCTATGCTTGAGACGATCAAGTTTCATTTAGACAAAGCACAAAAGAGATACATCAAACAAGTGAACAAAGGGAGACGCCATGTAGAGTATGCTATGGGACAAAAGGTGTGGTTGAATGTGAAGAACTTCACATTGCCAAAAGGACTAACACCTAAGTTCATGGCCAAGTATGCAAGTCCCTTTGTCATCGCCGAGCAGTTGTTTGAAGATGTTTATAAGTTAGAATTGCCACAGGAAATCAAGGTGCACCCAAATTTTCATGTTTCATTGTTGAAGGCATATCATGAAGATACCTTGAGGCCGGAACACAAGCAAGTGTTGCGGCCTCTCCCTGAGTTAGTTGGAGAACACTTTGAGTATGAGGTGGAAGGGATTCTCAAGAGTAGAAACACTAAGAAGAGGGGCAAGGAATACTTAGTGAAATGGCGGGGGTATCATGAAAAGGAAGCAACTTGGGTGAATGCCAAAGATATGGTTCATGCAAAGGAGGTGGTGGATCGATTTGAACAAAGTAGACAATCCAACAAAAAGCCGCGTAGGAGTTGATGAGGACATCAACCTTTGTTAGTGGGGGAAAAACATAACACTTGTGTAAACAGTGCATTTATGCGCTTGTCTATTGTGTACTTGTTTTGAAATAAAGTTGCAATGTTGGAAATGACTCCTTATATGTGAGTTAGCTCTTGATTGACATTAGCACTATGAGATGAGTCCTAGTCTCATTGATGTTTGGTTCAGTAGAAGAGGATGGAATGATACGTAAATCAATTTTGAGAATGCTGCAAAATAGGGGCCTTGGCTTGAAGGTTGCAAGGGACTAAACCCTTTTGACTTTCATGCTTAGGACTTGCTCGGGCGGGAGCAAGATAGTGGCACAGGCTTACAAAAGTGCCCTTTAGGAGTGGACCCTTGTCTATACATGGATTGATCATCCATACCTCAGGAGAGTACTCAAAGGACAAGTCGGGCGGGACTTTGCACTATCTCTAGGCTTGCAAAGTTCATCACTTGATAACTTAAGTGTTTAAGAGGGGTCTTGGTATTGCAACCAAGTAGAAATTGATGAGCCTTGAGTTCAGCCTAGTCAAGTAAGTAAGATAGGCTAGTTGAGCCTAACTCGGAGCCAAAAGAGGACAAACCGGGAGAGTCTCAAAGTAGATAAGTCCCTTTAGTATAGGTCTAGGTCCTTGGATGTTTGCCATCTAGGGTGCCAAAACCATGGGCTTATCTAATGCCACCTTTGGAGACTTAGCTAATTGAACTAAGTAAATGAATACTTAGGTCATTGCGGGGTTAGCTACCTAGAACGCAATGAAAGTATTGAGGGGGATGGCTACCCTTTTTAATTCAATGCTTCCGACAAGAAGTAATGTCGATGAGGGCGTCGACCCTATTTGATGGGGGTGAGTGTCATGCCCCTATCTACAAAGGGTACCCAATGAACCTTAGTGCGCAAGGGGGGACCTTGGGGGTGACTTCCCAAGCCTTGCAATAGACTAGGTAGGGAGGTTGAAGAGACTCTCGATCAAACAAGGCGCAATGGCGCCCTGGTTTTGAAGTGAACATGAGAGTGTCACACATACTTGGAAAGATCTTGACAATAAGCTTCTAATGGCGCAAAGAACGCGCAATTTGAAGTTGGGAGCGAAAAGTTATGGTCGCTCAAAGTTGACTGGGTCCCGGTGGCACCAGGACACTTGAGGGCTAGGTGTGAGGGGTTCTCAATGAATCCCACAACAAAGTATGGCATGAGGCATATCATTAGAAAGCTATGAATACAAGGAACCTAGAATGACAAGCATTACGAGGTTCTAAGACATGAGTCAAAAGTTATGGCCAAAAGAAGAGCCGTGGTGAAGGCGTGACGCCTCCCCCGGTGCATCCGAATCTTTAGAGGGCCATAACTTTGCGAATACTTATCCAAATGGGACAAGTGAGCAGTCCATCGGCATTTACTGGTCGTGTAAATGTTCAAAATGGTCTCACATGTTGGATTTGGAGCTCTGAGCGCAAAGTTACACCGGTTGGAAGTTTGGAAGTCCAAACGGTGACGTAACTTGGCGATTTGGGTAGGAAGTGGGTGGTCTTCCAAAACCCAAGGTTATCCAAGGACTTCCTTCGACTTAGGACGGGGAGGTCTGCCGAATACCACAGAGAGTACTATAGGAGGGGTTGGTCTCCCTCCTCACTCCCTCTTGAAGCTTTGGTGAGTCCCGGTGACTCACGGTTGGTGGTGGTGACTTCACCACCACTTCAAGGCACCATGGGACACTTGTGTGTGTCCCGTGGCATCGGTTGGGTGGAGTCCCGCTCCTTGGTAGGCCTCCTTGGATGTGTCTCGAGTTGTGAGTGCCGGTTACCTCTAGTGGATGAGCAGCAAATGCAAAAAAGGGCTAGCATGGACTGGGGTGACACTCAAGGGCGATTACTTAGGACTATGGTGAGTAGTGCCACTATGGGTCCTTGCACATTAAGGTGGAAGTTCCGCCCCATGTTACTTAATGACATGCCTGGTGTCACGATGGGAGTGTGTGCTAGTAGTCCTAGTGACTGGGACTTGACAAATGAGTTGGAAATAGGGACTAACGCTGTGTGTGTTTGGCATGTGCAATGTTAGGCAGTTGGTGACCAAGTGATGCTGTAAGTGGGTTGGAGTGAACCTAGTGAGCTACTAAAAGCTATTAGGTGTCATTTGGGTCGCGACACTCTTGGAACTTCCAGTAGATCGAGAGGCTATGTGAGTTGCTATCGTGCAAGTGTGATCTGAAGTGACCTTTTGTGAGCAAGAGAGCTAGGGAGAGGTTGTGCAAGGCTTCTTGTGTATGTACCATGACTTCCAGGGCGATGCAACGCAAATTGAGGGAGGAGCCGGAGGAGTCGGAGGAAGCAGCTCCAACGCCGCAACCGCGGATGAAGGTGATTCCGGTGTTGCGGGTGGTGTCGAAAATTCCAACTGATGAGGTCCGGATGGAGCGTCTCCAGAAGAACCTCACAAATATGGGGTGCACATGATTAAAGGATGTCCCTTGGAGCATCTAGGAGGAGAACTTGGTGGCAGACTTGCTACAACCAAAGAGAGGTATCTTGGATACCACCCTCCGTACGAAGCCTGAGTAGTAGACGGTGGACAAATGGAAAGTCGTCTACGGGCTCCGGATGGCACCGGACAAAGTGATGGAGAAGAACCCAGAGTACATGGAGGGTGAGTTCTAGACGGCGGCAAACCCAAAGGAGGGTTTGTAGGTTTCGGACCTGGTAAATCAAGAATCCCGAGATGTAGTAGGGTTCCTTAACCCTATCCTCCACCAACCAAGCCAAAGCGGATGGTGGCCAAAGTGGCCTCCAGCATCCTAGAAAGCCTCTAGGGGAAAATGATGGTGGACTGGGCATTCATCATCTTTGAGGTGGTGGAGGATCTCGTGCATTCTCTCCGGAAGGGGAAGAAAGGTGGGAGTCCCCTTCCAGCCTATGTCTCCCACTTGTACGCCCACCATTCTTTGCTCAAGGAAAATGAAGAGACGACCTACGCGGAGCTAGTTCAACTCCAACAGTATGACGGGGATGAACCCTCTCACCGGGACGAACCGGATGACGAGGAGACGGAAGAAGAAGAGTAATCCACTCCTCCGAAGAGACGGACGTAGCAAACGGCGATATCACTAGAGACGCAAAAGGGGAGTCCTTCTACTCCGGAGCGGACTGAAGAGGCGCACCGGACGAGAAGAGCTCCGGAACGGACCGACCAGGCGAGGAACCTGGAGAACGCGCCAGACCAGACATAAGTCGGTCACTCTTGGACCAATCCACTAGAGGAAGAGGAGGAAGAAAGGACCGAGATCCAACTTGGAGGGTCGCCCTACGAGGACATTACGGAGATGGCCTAGCACATCGTGTGGCAGGTTGACAATATCATGAAAATTCTCCACAATTATGAGGAAACCTTTAGACGGGTGTGCCGGAAGATGGCACTAACCGACCGGAACTCTATTTTTCGGAAGACAGATGCTCTAGTAACGGCAGAAAAGTAGAATGATCTGCTGATCCAAGACCAGAAGAAGATGGTGATGGAGTTGGGCGTCCTCCGGGTGGAGAAATGGAATATACTGGAACGGGCCGAGGGGTTGGAGTCCACTTGCGTCCGGCTGAAGAACGAGCTGCGGATGGCCCAAGAGATGGCCCAAGTCATGGAGGAAGAACATCGTCGACAGACCGAGGCATTGGACCAGGGTTTTATCCAACTCCAGCAATCCTTGGAGATCCCGGCGAACTACATCAACAAGGCTCAGTTGTTTGAAGCCAACTTCGATGTATCCGCAAGCTCAAGCCGGGTGCCGATTGTGAAATGTCTGCTGGAGCAAGCGAGGAGGATGGACGCTTCGTGAGCAGAGATGTGGGACTTGGTGGCGCGTTTGGCACCCGCAGAGCAAAATCCGGTAGACCCTTCTCCTTTCTCTCCCACCCAGACATTGCCGGTTCCAAAGGAGTTTCCGGAAACAGCTATTGTAGGGGTTTCATCGATGGTACCTCCTATTCTGGAGTTATCACCTCCACTCGAGGGATCAAGAGTGGATTAGGATACCATTGTACCCAGAGGGAATGAGAAGATCCCGATCATAGACCTTACAGAGACTCCTCCGGAGAGAAGTATAACTCGGTCCGTTCACTCCTCTCCTCGCTTGAAGTTTATCCGAAGAGATTCTCGAGGAAGTCCGGGACCTCTAGTAGCCGGATCCTCGGGTGCAAACAGGGATGCCGATGCCACTACAGGTCCAAGTTTGGTAGGGGCCATTCCGGCAATAGGAGTCCCTGGTGTTTCTCCTCCTCCGAGCAGCCGAAAGAGGATTTATCAGAGCTTATTAGAGGAGGTGATTCCTTCTAAGGAATAAGAAGTAGTTTTGTATATATTTGGAACGATGTCAGAGTCCGGTCACCGCTCTAAGAAAGTAGAATCTGAGAGGATTACCAGATATCTAGCGGACCAGTAGGAGAGTTTTTTGTGTGATTTTGAGATAATGATAGGTTTAAGTATAAGTTAGATTTTGATGGACCATTATGGTCACTTACACCATGATTTTCAGTTGTATCTTTGAGCTTAATTCAAAGTGTTTGGAGGCATTCCATTCTCTTATCTACTTGGTGCATCATGTCATGTGTGGAGGTCCATTCGTGTATTTCCGGATGTTGAGAACTTACCTTGATTAGCAAGTGTAGAGGTGTGTATGGTTTCTTATTGCACTAGATTGATGGGAAGATCGGCCGGATTGTTCTAGAGGAAGTGTTAGTGTGCTATCTGATTGAATGCCGGTATAGCTTGAGGGGAGGATACTATATCGTGTACGGGGGTGTCTAAAAGTCTGAGAGCAGCTTCCGTGTATGGGAGTTTTGTGAGACATAATCTGAATTCCGGAATACCGGGATTCCCTCATAGACGGAGTCAAAGCTTCGATGTAACGCCCAAGAGAGTGCAAGGATGTCCATCCGGTCGACGGGAGACTCAATGTTGGGTTAGTGCTAGAATGTTGTTGTAGTCCTTGACCGTCCATACGTAACCTAGTCTAGTAAGCCTTCCGGATTTGTGAGGCAACGGAACAGTAGGATATTTCCGGTCCCTGAAGTTAGGTAAGCAATAGTATTAGAGGTCAAGTGTGTGAGAGAGTCAGTGTTTCCGGACACGGTAAATATCCGGACGGTGGATTTGGCCACTTATTAATTAAACCCAGGGATCCCGGAAGGGGCAACTGAATGGTTTTTGGAATTTTTCGGAACTTATCCGGCACTAGTAGCCGGACCGGACCTTTGGTCCAAATTGAAAAGAAGGAGAGAAAGGAAAAGCTTAGACCTAGTTCACCTAGATCCATGAGCCTTGAGTCCTCGTGGGAATGATTCTGGAGCGGTTTACTCTAAGTTGGTCTTTAGCATAAATTAAGGGCTAATTGGAGGAATACTGATCTAACTAATCACTACAACTGGAGACTCCTCTAGAGACCCTCAATGTCCGCAGCCTTGAGGAGAAGGGGGTGAGAAGGAGCTTAAAGTTCTTCCTTGAAATGCCGGACCTCGACAAGAAGATGAGTCTCTGAGCAATGCCTCAGGGATTGAAGGAGAAGCCCAAGGACCTCAACGAAATCAAAGACGCAAGTTCTGGATGGTCAATGGTCAGCTTAGCGTGGAGGCATCCAAGAAGATGAGGAACTTGGCTGGTGCCAAGAAAAAATTTGAGAAATTCAAGGAGTGGAACTGCTTGATTGTCTGGAATAAGGATGAAAGCATCATTCGGAAGATTTCGGCCTACTACAACCGAGTCAACCACTTCCAAAACTACATTCCCACCTGGGCGACAAATATTCTCAGCGCCAAGATTGTGTGGATCAATCTCGAGAGGCCACCACCTCCAAAAGAGTCGACGGAGCTCGGAAAGACCGTCGTAGCGAAGGGCCGCACAATGAGGGATGTATTTCTAGCCAAGAAATGGACAGTAAGTCCCTGGTCCGGTTCAAGTTGGTTCGACTTGATCTATTTGGTACTTGACTATATGTCTCAATATTGTCTTGGAGAACCAATGTACGTTCAAGTCGATTCGACTAGAAAGCATATATCAATTCTTACAACCGATGCTTGTTGTTACTACAGGAGTTCCACAATACGATGAAACTCAGCTTTGCCATGATCGATGTGACGAAGTCCCAAGGCGCATTGATGAGGAAAAAGGACGCAGACATTAACATCCCACTATAAGAAAACCATGTTTTTTACTGCGTTACGCTGTGACATCACCCGTTATTTTTTACGTCACTATGTTTTTGGACGAACGCGCAGATCAGGGACAAATTTTTGTAATGTCATCTGAAACGTCATAATAGACGTCAGGAAATATAGGGATGTCACTTTGAACGGACGTGTTTTTCACTATGTCAAAAAAAACAAAGGACGTTTCAGATGACGTCAAAAAAAACGCAAATTGGCCACGTCAGCCACTGGTGCGTCTTTCACTGCGGGCAGGTGCACTGCTGTCACTGAGAGGGCAAGGGGGGTGCTGCCCTATAGAGAAAACACCTGATCAGTATAGGAAAGAGTTTGAGGGTATAAAATTCAGGCTTTCTGGGAGGATGTGAAGTCATGGGTACAAGGTAGGATTAAAGTGACATAGATACATGTAATGACATCCTAAATGTGTTTTGGTGTTATAAGTCTAGGGTATGCCAAAATAAAAAGGATGTACAGAATTAAATATTTTAGGTCCTAAAACATGAAAGATGGGAAATAAAAATGGAAACTCATTGGGATAACCTTATCATAGAGGTGAAGTTATGCAATATTATTTGGAGACGGGTTTTGAGAACAGAAAATGGGGATTACTTGGGAGTGTCGGGATCAATGTGACATTATTCCATTGGCTTTGGGATTGCAAATTAGGCCCCATAAAATGGAGAGTGACTTGCAGTCCCCATAGTGAATTCCTTCCAATGTTTTTTGGATTTACGGAGTTGGAAAAAAATTAAATGGGGAGAATATAGGGGTGTCCAATTCAAATTCATTCCATTGGGTTGGAGCTTGGGGGTCCCACCCCAATATGGGGGTAAATGGTAGTACGGGGAGTGCGAAGAAGTGCTTTCCATTGGGGGTTCGTGGATGGCCCAAACAATTTGGGAGTAATTTGAAGTCCCCACAGTGAATTCTTCCCAGTGTTTTTTGGATTTAGGGAGTTGGGAAAAAATTTAAATGGGGAGAACATGGGGGTGTTATGGCCAAGTTCATTCTATTGAGTTGGGGCTCGGGGGTTCCCCCCAAAAAATTGGGGTGAATGGTCGTGTGGGGAGTGCCAGGAAGTGCTTTCCCACTTGGGTTTAGGGATGGCCCAAACAATTTGGGAGTGACTTGCAGTCTCCGTAGGGTGAAAGCACATTACGCCCCCCTACAAAGTACGTCAAAAAAGTACTTTTTCAAGATGTATTTATATAACGTACTTTTTTTTAGATAAAATAAACATTATTTTCACTTTTCAATTGATCCAATTGGTAGGTACTTATGTAGAGAAGGTATTCTACCACATTCTAATCCAATTTAGTGTTTCATCCATCCTCTATAAAGTACTTTACCAACAGCAGAAGTGGCAAAGGATTTGCAGTGTCTGGAAGAAGAGAAGCGCAGAGGTCGAAGTCCCCATGGCAAAGAGCTGCAAGAGATGCACAGTCGGATGGATGAGCTTGAGAGCAGTGTAAGTCGCCTTAGTGAGACCGTGAGCACGTCCCACAAAAGCATGGAGGAAATGCTACGGAAGATCGTCGCAAGTCAGTGTAAAGCAAGTGCTAAGGGGACCCTGGATGTCAAGGAGCCATCCTCACCTATCGGGGCAGGGAATCCACTACTTCTCACGTCACCTAGGGCAGAGGCGTCGAAAATGGCACAGAAGGACTGTCTTGTGCCCGTGTTGCAGCCCACAGCTCATGTAGATGTCGTTGAGCCAGTCCCCATAGCTGGCCAAAGTGATGTCAAAGACGATGTTCTTATTGACGTTAACTCCGACAAGCGGGCTGTTGAAGACAATGTCGTTCACGACGTTGTAGCTAACGCCATAAACTCATTTAATTTAATGAATGAAGGAAAAATTCTCCCTAATTCTAATTATTTACTATTCACAAAAATTCCAAAATATTGTCTTCATATAACTTCAAATCCATTTTGCCAATATAAGCAAATTAAAAGCTTTATCAATTCATCCATTTCAATCACCTTTCTATCATTATTTTTTAAAATTTTCATTTCAAGGCTTTTAACATTTGATTTCACTTTAAACATTTGTGACAACATTTGACACATGTCAAATATGATATAAATTTTTACATTTTAAATTTTACAAATAGAATTTTTTTAGTAGTATGACTTTGAAATTTGGTTATTTTTGTTCTTGCTTCATTTGATCATTTATGGCCATATTCGTTAAAATGACCATTTTGAGACTTCAACCCTAAAACAATTATAGTGATTTAATCCTTGAGTCAAAGATAAAATGAGAGTGCAACCTTGGCAATCAAAGGTTTTTGTATATATTAATATATGAAAGTCTCAAATTACCGAATAGTCTCAAAATTGAATAGTTACAACAATTTATCTTCGAGTCCAAGATAAAATTGAGACTACACTTTGTCTCATTTTAACAAATATGGCCTTATTTTTGTATGAGCTTCATTCCATCAATCATTCTAGTTATGGCTTCAATTTTAGCTACGAAGGTGCTACGAAGGTATCCTATAGTTGCAAAGTGGACCTATATATGCCAACACATAAATCTCAAAGGTCACTTCAAAATTGGCTAAACCAAATTTGACCAAAAGGTTGTTATTAGAATTAAACTTGTTTTTTTTGCTATGTCCGTTACTACATTTAAATACCCATTGCCAAACACACTACATATTCGTGTCTAGTATGAATTCAAACTAATTGATCGACAATAGAGGACAAAAAAAAATTCAAATTGAATAGTTATGCAATACAAAATTCTTAAACTTGAAAGGTCCATTTGCAATGAGTTTGCATCTTATTTGTAGTTTTTTTTTTACTATTGCAACAATTAAAATATATTTTAACTAAAATTGAAGCCATAACTAGAATGATTGATGAATTGATGCCTTTCCTTCAAGCCCCGAAGGGCAAATGTCTATAGAGTGAGGAATGGATTTGTGCTTATAAATTCAATTTGAGTACATTTCATAAAAAATTTTGACAATCATAAGGGCCAAAAATATTCCTCTTTAGTAGAAATATAATCTTTTTAAATCATGAAATCCTAGATCAAAGGTCATTATGTTCCCCTTGCCACTAAACAACTTATAACACTAGTACCAAAACCCTCTTCATTTCTACTTCTTAAAAAGAATTTTTTAAAAAATAAAATATATGTGAGAACATTATGCTTGGGCATTTAATTTACTAAATAAAAGTATTTTGAAAAAATTAGGAAGTACTTTACATGCTAGCTATTGTGTAGAAATTTATCTCAAAAATCTTGGTAAGTTGGTTCTTTGAAGTAGAAATTAGTTTACGGTTTAGATTTTAGATTTTAGAGTTTGGGTTTTAGGATTTAGGGTTTCTACTTTAAAAATCTTGGTAAGTTGGTTCTTACAAAATTATCCATAGAGAGGAGTCATAATGTCATTTTAACAATCCATAACTTGTATCTATTAGTACTCAAATATTCACCAATATGAAAAATTTCAAGAAAATGGCGATTATTCCGTGAAAATGGCACAAAGGAGGATTGCAAAATGGAAGAAATTCATAGAAGGATAAAATTTGACAAGTTGAATTAAATGACATGATATGAAATGTATTGGTCTTTTCTTCCCCCCAAGTATGTTTTCGTACAAAATTCTCATTCAAAGAAGAGTCAAACTAAGTCTTGGTGAGCCTACTTATTGGGTTTGCAATTCTTTTTCCTCCTCACTTCAAATGCTATAATCTTGCAATCTAAAAGGTCAATGTTCGTGAAAAAAAATTCAAAAATTTTCATATTAGACTAGTGCAATTTTGAGGGGTTGATTTTATTTTTCATTATTTTATTTATTTTTTTGCTTTACGGCACTTTTGATCTAATTGGTGGCAAAAATTTTGACAATTTTTGGTGCAATATATGTGGGTTCCTTAGGGTTACATTCCAAGACTTTATAGATCGCCTTTATGTTCTAGAATGTATTAGAGAGCAAAATTGACACCATGGAACAAGATTGGGAAAATAATACGGAGTAGCAAAAATAAATTTGAAGCAAAATTTTGTAGAGCGAACAAAATTTTTTCCTTTGGAATTTTTTTAATGGGCAGCAGCTTGGGCAGGAGGTCTCGCTTGCCCCCAAAGCTTTCGACTCTTCGTCTTCGTCTTCTTCGTCTTCGTCGTTGTGCTCCCGAAGATACTCAAGATACTCGCCATGCTTCATCTTTCCTACACAAAATCTTACTTCTCCCGTTTCCCACTTCCACTCCGCCGTCTATTCTCTGCTCCACTTGCATCCCATTGCGTCGGCATGGAGGCTGCCGCCGAGCTCCAGGATCTCTCGGATCCCCCGGGGACTCTGTTTTTCCAGGGTTCCATATCCGAGGCCATCGTGCGCGCTCAGGCCGACAATTTAGTGCTCGTCGTCTTCGTCGCAGGTAGAGTTTCCGTGTGTGTTGCCAAAGTGGATGAATTAATGAATGATGGAGTTACAAACTAATGTTTCAGGGTTTTGGTGTTTCCACAGGGGAGAATGAGGAGTCGGTATCGCTGGAGTTGACAACTTTTCAGAATCCTACGGTGCGTTCTTTCTGGAAAAGCAATTGAATTGAGGTTTCTAGGGTAGAGGAATCGTATTCTGCTGGAATTTCATCAAAGGCTTTTACGTCGGAGTAATTGAAAGAACCAAATGAAATTTGATTAGGGTGTACTTTCAAGTCCTCCTCCAGGGATGTTTGAGTAACACCCAAATTAACAAATAATAGTAACTTCAGTATTTAGGATTTCAATTCACAACCTTTCATCTAGAAACCCGAGATTGACCTAATTTGAGATGGACTTTTGACAGGTGTTGGATGAGGTGAAGAAGTAGAGCCTGATGCTACGATTGCAGGAGGGAAGCAAGGATGCTAATTATTTCTCGGCTATTTGTATCCTCTCTATTGCAATCAGTTGTTGTCCCTTGTTTTGTTACTTGCTCTGCTTTTGGATCAGTAACTGTCTTCGGAATCATTTCACCGAGATTTGGAATAGTGAGGCTGTTGCTCTAATTCAAGTGTCCATATTTTGTGCAGATATGGATATGACATTATCTAAGTTGGACATTGGTCCACGCTCAGCTTTGATACTAATAGGCAGTGGTAATGTAAAGGATACTCCACCTCATTCTAGGGCTTCAGCAACTAATGCTATGGACAGTCGTTCACAAAGTGAATCAACCGCACCTGTTGGCTCTTATGTAGGGAGGTTCCTATCATTTTTGACCCCATATGTATACGGCAGCCTTGCTGCCGCTTCTCGAGATCAAACTAGCTCCGAGTCTGCATCTCAAAACGGTAAGCCTCCAAGACCCTTCTGGAAATCTTTCTCTTGAATCTTTGTTGTTGCATGTCAGGGTAACTTGACTCTTCGTGGGTGGAGGAACCTTTTTTTGGCGAAAAATTTTAAGTGCCAAGTGACCGACGTGAAGCACTCCCTTTGTTAGGCTAATGACATTATTTCCATGAATTGCCTTGTATGAGGATGGTGTCGTAGCGTAATAGCGTTTGTTTGTAATGCTTCAATTTTTTTTAGAAGTGCGTGTCAAATTGGACATCGAAGTGAACGTCACTAGTGGCAGACGCTGATGCACTCTAGGGCTCAGCCTGTTCTTTTCAAAGCGAGTACATCAGAATAGTATGTAAGCAGAAGTCGAAGTTTCCTTTCAGTCCTCCATTCCATTGAATGCACGGGTATGTTTTACAATAACTATGTGCATCTTACAGGAAAGCAAGTGCCTCAATGGTGCTCAAGTAAGGCTAGGAAGTGTAGGTGATTAGAGGATGTCAAAAGTGAATAATAATTGTGTAATGGTGTTGCAGGAAGACATTGAAGTCCTTGGTGAGTCCTCAAGCCGGCCTCGGCGTGCTGTGAGGACCACACAAGCTGCGAAGGGCACGAAGGCTACACCGAAGGCAGCAATTCCCAAAGCGGTGGGTCTTCCTAAACCTACCCAACCAACTAAAAAGGTTAGGAAGGCTGCATTCCATTCACCCATACTTTCATTTGTTTTTGTATGCAACTTAAAAGAGTAATGCAAGTGTAGCATTCCTTGACATTTGTTGTGGCTATATAAGAGTCCCAGAAATAAACATGCACGAGTAGGTACTGCTGGTTTTGACTTGGTGTGGTACGATGCAGGCTGCTGTTGTCAAGAAATCGGATGCACCTCGGAAGAAGTGAATCCTTGTTTGCCACAGCGTGTCCAACTGAACGTTGCATATGATGGTCAAGCATGTTATTCAGAACATTGAGTAGAACGCACCATGTTTTCACCGAAGGTGCTGTAGATAATGTTGTTGTGGATTTCTTCGTAGTACTAGACTATCATCTCAAACTTAAGAATAGACGGATTGTTAACAATTATCGTGCAGTTATTGTTGTTTCATGGGTTCGTACCATAATCGCATTGACTTAGTGTATTTTTATGCACGAAATCAGTGCGAAAACAATGAATATCAATAGTGTACAATTTATGTATTTTAACTATACAATTGTTGTGCCAAAACTGCACAACAATCATATAGTTAAAGTACATAAATCGTACGCTATTGATATTCATTGTTTTTGCACTGATTCAATGCGTAAAAATACACTAAGTCAATGCAATTATAGTATGAACCCATGAAACAATGATAATCGCACGATAATTGTTGCCAAATCGTAGGGTCTAAACTTTGTGATGATGGGCATGTGCATAGCTATTTTGTGCAGAAGTTGGCAAGTGGCCTTATAATCCCAATGCCATTGAAAACACAGGTTTCTATGCTTGGACATCTCTTACAAAGACACATAATTCATCTTCTAATGGCATATCTCAATCTTCCATTCACTCATGTATATGGGCTGTAGAGTACATCGTCTTTGATGTTGAGGTTTATGATTCACGTTGTTCATTTCGTTCGAGAAAACATCCTTCCTCTTGCATTGTATGTCTTCTGTAATGCTCAAGAAAACACTGCAGTTGTCACTCTGCGTGTCGAACGGAACACTGAGCGCAAAGCAATGCATACCCTAGTACACGGGTTGCTCTACTTAATGTCACAATAGACGTGTATGTGGACGATGTCTGCGATTTCAGCAAAGAAGAAATTCCACAGTATTGTCCACCCAGCTCGTTTCCTAAAGCATAT
This sequence comes from Climacium dendroides, assembly GCA_950106755.1. Taxonomy (NCBI): domain Eukaryota; kingdom Viridiplantae; phylum Streptophyta; class Bryopsida; order Hypnales; family Climaciaceae; genus Climacium; species Climacium dendroides. The sequence continues at coordinate 29,086,925 of OX467089.1, read as the reverse complement.
TCTCGTTGACTCTGATGTCATTTAGAACATCCTCTTGTCAAATGTGACGTCCCAGAGAACATCACACAGAACATCGACATGTACCGCAGAAGAGTGCCACGTCAGCTGCCACGTAGGCTGCGTGCACCGGAAATTATTTTCCATGTCGGATTTTTAGGGGTCCACGTCATTAGACACGTCAGAACGTCGTTGGATGAAAAAGTTGTCCCACGTGTCCCTGCCAATCGTTAAAAATCCTACGTGGATGCCAAAACCCCTCCACATGGCACTCTCAAAAACTCTTGGGTGACCCTGTTGTTTTCGATGTCACAAAAAATTTAAGCACGTTTTAGCACATAACATGGCCCGTTTTTGGCCCGTTTTTTTAAACGGATTTTTTTAGACGTCACTACAGGCACCGTCCTTGTTAAATGAAACATCACGACACGTTTTTTCCGATGTTAAAAAAAAAACAGAATTCTTCTAGTGTCCAAAACAAGATCAAGATCATCACCGCATCGGATGAAGTCTTCGGTCTTTGGAAGGAGGTCATTTCGATTCAATCACAGGGGCTTCTCATGGATTCCAAGACCTTGCTGCCATTCAAGAACTCAAAAGGATGGGATCAGGAGAGGGATGGGGTTATCAACCACGAGTTCTTCAAGTGGTTAGGGAACACTACCGAGACCGACTTGAAGAAGCTGGTGCTGCACCTCCTCAATTGGACACCAGGAAGGGAGCTCCCGTATCCGAAGGTAACCATCAAGAAGGTCACTGGAGTCATTGTCGACTGCTATAGCGCAAAAGAGTGGCTGGAGCAGATAAAGAGGAAGTAGGCCGTGCGTAAATTCCTCCACTACGAAGACCGCGGCTTGGGCCTATTCGACAGCGACGGGAACTACAGGAAGAAGCAGTGGAAGGCATTCAAAAAACGATTTGACGTCACGAAGGCCACCAAGCAGCTGCTCCTCACTGCCCTGGGTGAAGAATTTTTTTCGATGGTGAAAAGACCATTGAACAAAAACAAGTTGTGCCATGATATTTTTCCTTATGGTGCGGAGTTTTTCAAGGTCTTCCTCAAAAGCAAGGGAAAATACAAGAAACCGGAAGCAAGGGCATACTTGCGGTCCTACGACAAGGCGGATGATGAGATGACACTGTGGGGCACTGAGGTGTCGAGAGATCACATGAAGGAGTCGATCAATTTGGCGGTGATCGATTTTAGAAACATCTCCAGAGTCATCAACAAGGACACCGCTCCTCGGGACGCTCCGTATTTTATCGACTTCTTAAAAAAGTTGAAGGAACTTGATGATCCTTCTATCACCGACCGAGAGGTCTGGTTGTGGATTTGCGGAGACCAGAACGTTGATAGTAACCTTAGGCTAGAGGTGAGAGGCGGTGTCTTTGGAAGTGCCTATATCGTGCATTTTGCACAATACATTCCAGCGCCAGTGGATAGATTGGAGGACCTCACTGCATATGCCACGCGGACGGAGGCGCCTGTGAATTTGATCTTCCTTGTGAAGAGAGGGGCCAAGATTAAGCCTAAGACCATTCCAAGGAAGTTCTTGAGCCCACAATCCTCCAAGTGGACCAAGTCGGGCTTGTATAACGAGCTGGAATACAAGATTTACGACACCGAGCTCCGAATGGAGTTCTATCTATCGGTCCTTCAACTCTTCTGCATGGACAGGACGGATGTCTTCTCGGTATATGTGGGAGGAAAGTTCATTTGTGTTGCATGGGTATGTCTCATGCACAATCGTGTGTCTCATTCAAGTCGATTCGACTTATTTGTCTGATGTCTACTTGCCGAAATGTTTTCCATCCTGCGTTTCGTTGATTGAGATGTCCCTTTCTAGCAGTGTGTTTCAAGTTGATTCGACTTGAAACGTGTAGGATTGATTCAAATGGTTCTTGTGGACTGTGGTGTAGATGAGTGGCCTCGACCACTTCGCCATCGCTAACTGCAACCATCGCGACAAGTTCAAGGATCTTGTGGTGTAGTCAGAGAATCTGGACAAGGTGGATTTCCTCGAGTCTAGATACTTTGTGGAGGAAAATGTCCACCCACTAAAGGGGTCGAGGGAGGCATCTACTTCAGGGAGGGGAGCGTCAAACTCTCGTAAGGGCAAGGAGAGGGTACAGCCTTCGGCCCAGGAACTCTCCGACGACGAGATGGAGGAAGAGATTGCAGTAAATTTGGTAGAGGACGTGGATGCGCAAGAGGATGAGTGGCAAGATCCCGTGCGGAGCATGTTCGAAGGCGTTGCGGGTGATTGTCAAGAGTTGCCTGGACCTCCCGATGCCAGCTACATGCATGGGTCCTCTGCGTCAACTAGCGAGGATCTGGAAGAAACTCCCAGTTCAAGGATGCGTCACCAAGGGAAGAGGGTTTAGGAGGAATCTTTGAAGAAGGAGTTTGAGACCTCTATGATCCTAAAGATGATCTTGCAAGATAGGCTCGAGAACAAGAAGGTCCGGCAAGAAGATCAAGAGATGAACCTGCAAGCGCAGAGGGAATAGTGGAAAGACATGACAAAGTTATTTATGGAAGCGATGCCCACCATGATGATTAACATTGCGAAGCAAGTCTTCCATGAAATGCATGCATCCACAGCTGCTCCGCTTCAAATGTTAGGCCCCTCGCCCGGACAGTCTCAATAGTACTTTCTTGCGAGTCATCCTCATGGATTGGCCGACAGTCCAAGGCAAACACAACCGGGGAGTGCTGACCCTTTAGAAATGGCCTCGACGTCCGAGCAAATGCCGGCTGCGCAAATCCTTGAGTCCGATCCTCTGTTGGACGACGTTGTCATTCAACAGAATTCGGAGGAAGCAGCGACAGAGGACGATAGGTCAGAGGACCTTGTGGCTGCAGGAGAGGGTCCAGTGGCCCCCAATGTACCAGAAGAGGGTCCACTTGACCCTGTTGGTGAGAGCCAGCTAGGTTGTTCCAAGTGACTTCCCTTCCCTCCCATTCAACTCGATTCGAGTTGAATCTGCTTCCAAGTTTTCCCTTTTTCGTTGGATGCACTCCGCAGATGTATATAGCTAGGTAGACAGAAACATTCAATATGTACAGTCAATTTATCTCATTTGGAGACATTGTAATAAACTTATATCTTATGAAATACTTCTTGTGTTTCATTGCCACAACCGCAGGCTCCCCTACTGTCAAAATTGTTCCGCCCAATATTGACTCCACCAATGTCAAGTCTATTCCTGCGTCGAGTCCTAAACATGTGTGCACTAAGTCTTCACCCCCAAAAGATGAGTCATTGGTAGACTTAGATGTGCCACAAGCCTACACTATAAGAAAACTATGTTTTTCCTCATGTTTTTACAAAAACACGCGACGTCCATGAAGATGTCACGTGTTTTTTGAAAACATGCGATGTTTCCAAAAAAATGTTGGTTTTTTGACAACGTCATTGTTGATGTCACTGAAAACAGGGCAACAAAATTCAAAGAACATCTTAATGACACTTGCAACGTTACATGTCCTCTGCGACATTTGACACAACATAAGACGTTTTTTGGTGACATCCTCCAAAACATAGATTGCCATGTCAGCAAAAAATTCATTTTGACTATGAAGAAGCTTTTAAAAATTACTATGGTCTATGAAAAAAAATTGACCATATATGAAAATTTTAGGAAATGGGCAGTTATGTAGCATACTTTGAAAAAAAAAACATAGATGAATGGAAATGGATGTGTTTTATGGATGAAAACAACTGGTCTTTACACAAGTGGGTGGTAGGAAGAGAAATAATGAATATGGGATATACAAAACAAAAACCTGTGTACAAAAGAAAACATCACTGAAGACGTCGCGAAGAACGTCACCAAAAACATCAAAAAGAACATATTTCACTTATCCCATATCTTTTGTCTTTCCATGGGCAGATAATGGATATAAATACAACCTCTTCACTCTTCATTTTTATTAACTTTTAATAAAGTAATTCCTTCATTTGGCCATTAAAAATTCTCTTAATGGTGGATGGTAAGTTTTCTTCAATTTTTTTTAATTCAAAATTTTTTTTTGTTCATTTTATTTTATTTTTAAATTTATATTAAATATTTATTAAATTTTTAACTAACACAAGAATGTGCTGATGTCGTCGGAAACGTTGTTGATGACGTCACTGAAAACATACTCACTGAAACCATCCGACGTGGCATTTGACATGGAAGCGCCACGTCAGATTTCACAGGGGTCCACGTCAGATTTCACAAGGGTCCACGTCACTATGCCAGGCAGGCCCTCCAAAAAAACCACGTGGCATCTTCATCCCTAAAAAAGGGTGAGTTGGCAACGTGGACCCCTCCACGTGGCACACTTTGGGAAGTTTGAAGGACCATGATTACAAGTGATGTCACACAAAATTTGGCATGTTTTTCATGACATTTAACAGAATTTGGGCCGTTTCGCACATCACCCAAAAAAACGTATTTTGGACTATGTCACTAGTAATGTGTAATCTTGTTCCAAGCATGTTTTTCTGGACGTCACCAAAATCATTGTTTTCTTATAGTGCTAGTCGCCTAACACCGAGGATGTGACCATAAGCCTGCCGACGCCAATGGAAGAGGCGCAGAGAGTGATTCTTAACACCGCACTAGTGGAGACAGAGATCCCACCTCTCACCACGCCTATCGTAGCAACTATCTCTTCTCCGAATCGTCTGAACGAGTATCCCGTGAGTGTTCATTTTTGTCTAATGTCTTTGGCTTTTGGGTGGTGTGTTCCTTCAGCCTTGCGTGAGTGCGCCGTTTTTGCTTTTTTTTTAATGCTACAAAATGTGTTTGACAGTGTTTTGGTTTAACTGTCTGCATATTTTGATGTAATTATTGAACATGGTAGTAGTAAGGCATGCAATCCGGTAGGTGACGTGGAGGACCAAGTCCCTCCCCATTTGAGTCTCGGGTGAGAAAAAAGTGGCTTAATGTCATCCTAGACCTGAATGAGGTGCTTTATGTATGTGAGGATAAGAAGTACCACACACGAGAGAAAAGGTACTTGGAACCAAACAAAGCGCTGCCTAATCTAGAATTCCTCACCGTTGGCGTCAAGGACATCACAATCTGACCCTATTGTCTCTCTTTTCTCCGAAGGGTCACCGAGATCGCCAACGTCTCAGTCTGGAGTTCTATGAAGAGATCCACGGTTGTAAGCATCTGTAAGAACTTGTTCAAGGGCTTAGAGTATCCGCTGCATGTCTTCGATCTAGAACAATGCGACATATTCAAGTGCAAGAACAGGTTCGAAAGGATAGTGAACTACAAAGTGAAGAGGACGGAGAAGGACCTCTTCCTCAAACCGTTGAAACATTTGTTTGAGATGGAGGGTTCCATGTTTTCACCGGAAAATACGATTATAGTGGACGACAATCCGGCTAAGCATGTCGGGAATGCCCCCAAAAATGTAATTTTGTTGGACTCCTGGTCGTATAAGGGAGACGGGGCTAGTGATAGGATACTCGACTCTCACCTCCTTCCTTATATTCAACGGTTGCACAGTGAGGGCCGCCAACTTTGTATTACTCCCGAAGAGACAATATTTTTGGGCATCTGCACCTAATTCAAGAGAGAGACAAGTCCGAGTACAAAGAACTACAGGAGGCCATAAAGAATTCCAATGTTATTTATAGTGAGTGGAGAGAGAGAAATCCTAACTGTAGATTGGAGTTCAAGGATTCAAACAAGCCGCAATACAGGATCGTGGAAGTAAAAAAAATTTGTTTTCTTTTCCATCACATGTCGGAATTGCGGTGATCAAAATTCGTAAGTAGCTAGTTTTTTTAATGTTCTAGAGATTTCATTTGTAGAAATTTCATTTGTTCTAGAGATTTCATTTGAATTATTTTGCAGGAATGATAATAACATTTTCGTCCAACGAGTAAATGCATATGCGACTTCTTGGACCACGTTGCCTAATTGTGATTTATGTCTTCCTTGTAACTGATGCACAAATGGTTCTCAATTGCCGTATGACTTGGGAATTCTAAAGCTTACAGTTGTTTTTTATTAGGCTTTGCGAGCAGCGTCAATCCCTCCAACTATGTGTGACAACAAGAGCGCGGCTTCAACAGATTCCTACTCCGACTATGGACAGTTTGACATATCACAAAGTGGAACGGGGCACATCATGTTCTCGGCAGCGACTGCGCAGTCCACCATGGACTTTTCTTTGATGCCTGTGGATGACGGTGTTGTTGACAGTCCTCCAAATGTGGGAAAGCACCAGCACCCCATCAACTCTCCTTCTCCACTCAAATGTTGTCCTGAGTCAACCTCTCCACAAGATCGCTCGGAGGTCAAGGGCAACACTCAAAGGAGACTCTATCATGAGGACATGAATTTGATGCCTATTCCTTAGGTGCAAGATTTCTATCCATTCTTTTAAGAAGTTGTAGTTTTTCCCTTCATTTGTATGCCATGTTTCTGAATGTGAATTCTTGATTTTTATGAACGATACAAGACTACATCATTTTCACTAAGTTCAAGGACATTGACCCCAGTACTTCACAAGGAATGGTACCTTCCATTTTCAGTGATCCAAGGCATGTAACTTCATCGAAGGGCTTGTGATCCCGTATACCTTGATTTAGATCGCCATTGCTTGTTAAGCGAAAATGCAGTACACATGGTGAACACCCTAAACTTCAGCACGGTTGTCGTCCATGGGATTCGTGGGAAGAGAGGTCTTTGAAGAAGCAAAGGTGGGAAGCTGCAAGTCAAACATCTGCTGCTAAGATTGGATGTAGTCGAAGGCCAGAGATAATGAAAGCAATGGAGAAGCTAAAGAGTAGGTTGTACTTGTAGCATCTTCTCTGGAGATGGGGTGGATATTTCAGAGGCATTACAAATGCCAATTTAAAAAACTCTGAAAAAATAGTTGTGCTCCCATATTATAGATGTCCTTGTATATGTAGGGTAATTGAGTAGCTCTCCATGTAGGAATAGAGCTAGAAAATACAATTTTCACTCAAATATCATTGAGTGACATAGAACTTCAGATTCTCGATGTTTTACTATTTTGTAGCAATGAAACACTTTTAAAAGGTAAATAGCATAGCATATCATAAATTGTTGAAATGTTGCTACTAAAGTTCATGTCCTCTAGAGAATGTGGTGCAGACATCTGCACCATTGGAAGTAGGAAATTTGGATGAAGGGGTCGCACGATCCATAGAATGAAGGTGGGATAGAGGTCTTGGGTCTAACAACAACAACAAAGACAAACATAGGGGTTGTTAGAGCTCGAAAATTGTGGAGTCGAATGTCAACAACCCCTTCACCAAGAAATCTTTTGCATTGTAGCATGTACGTACTGCAATGCAAAAGATTTCTTGGTGAAGGGTTTGTTGACATTCGACTCCACAATTTTCGAGCTCTAACAACCCCTATATTTGTCTCTGTTGTTGTTGTTGGCAGACCCAAGAATGTAGGAAGAAGGTCATGACTCCGCCACATCGACAATAGTAACAAATGGAGGGATTGTCAGAGCTCAAAAATTGTAGAATCAAATCCCAACAATCCCTTTGCAAAGTAATCTTTTGCATTGCACTTTGTAGATGCTAGTGTCTAAGATTACTTTGCAAAGAGATTGTTGGGATTCAATGCTACAATTTTTGAGCTCTAACAATCCCTCCATTTGTTTCTACTATCAATGTGGCGGAGTCATGACCTTCTTGTCACGAAGCCTTCATCTAGTGGGTGCTATGGTCACCTTCCTCCAAATAATCCACTTGCAATGGTGGTGATGCCTCCAACGCAGTCTTTGAATGCCATGTAATTCGCTAGTACAATAGCAACAATTTATAATTCCTAGAGCTTCTCGAAGCTTATATTACATTGTATAGTTCTTTCATGTGTATAATCAATGATGAAAGTATAAATTGAGTACATGGATTATTCTATGTTTATTGTACATCCAATACATGTATATTTCATGACAACCTTCTATATAGTATAAAGTATTTCAAAATTACGACCTTGGATTTTAGAATTTTGCACTTCCATATGCCTTTTGCTTATCATTGCAATGCTCAATTGGTATGATTTGATATAAAATTATTTTAAATTTACAATTGAGGATCACTTTCTAAACTCCCATTTCACTGGAAAACTCTCATTTTAATGAATATGATGTTATAGGTACAGAATTGATTTTGGAGATGTACATATTGTATAGATGGCAATTTAACCCTTAAGCGTCCCAAAGGCCAAAATTTGGCCTCTCCATTTTGAAAAATTCTTGTTTGACTACTATAATCTTTTGAGTAGTATGGTCAAAGGATGTGTTCTTTTCTCTACACCTCTAGGTCTCTCTTGACTACCAATCAATACGGTTGGATTATGTGAATCTCTTCTTAGGAGAAATTTTGAGCAAAATAAAGTAAAAAAGGTCTGGATTTCACTGAATTTGCTCTGGGTGCTCAGAGGTTAAGGTCAGTGGTACATTTGGGTATATCTACCTTAAAATTAAAGACTTGTTTTGAGCTTCTTGGAATTTTCTTTAAATTGAAAAAAAGGTCATTGTTTTGATAAGTTGAATCAATTTTATTTGAATTGTATTGTATAAATTCAAACTAGACATGTATAGGAAAAGAAAATTTAACAATATTACTTATGAATTGAAAGATTATAATTTTGATTATGAAGGTGTTAAAACTATAAAAATCTTTCAATTTTCTTTTTGCATGTCATATTTTAAAAATTGGTCACCAAATAAATATAAGGTTGAAGGGCCTAACATGCATAACCCCAATTAATTTATAGCTTCTCAAAGTCTACTTTACAATTTTTTTTTTAAAACTTTCTAATGTGATTTTTTCTTCTAGATCTAGTGTATTTGAGGCTCATTTCCAAGAGCCTTCAATACTATAGAAAGTCAAGATTACAATGAACACCCTTGTACAAAATTGTGAATAGAAAAATCATAATCATTCTTTTTCAAAATTGGATGTTTGATGCTAAAACTAGACTTCAAAAAAAATTTGTCAAAATTATAAACTACTAAAAATAGAAAATGGGTTAGGTTTTATTTAACTTCAAAGTATTGTCAAAAAGAATTTGGTGCCTCGGGCATTTAGGAGTTAAAGTGAAAATGACCATTCTTTCTTTTAATTGCAAATGAAGGAAGAGGCTCTTGTTTCTATTGGTAGGTTTAGTGGATGCTCTATCATGCTATGAGACCATTAGAATGGTGCACTAAGAATTGAAGTAGAAGTGAAGGTTATCATAATTACCTTAAAGATTATTGTGAATTAAGGCAGAGGATAATATTTGTATCAATTTAACATCTAAAGAACTTGATCCATTATGAAATGGTCAAACTTCCTTTCTAAGCTAAATTTAGCTTTTTAAATTGTGCTCAAACAAAAATCATATATTTTTATTAAATAAAACTTTGAATTATTTAGCATTGTAAGAAATTTCAATTTGTTTTGTAAAAATTATAATGTTTATCATTTTTGTTGCAAAAATTGAACATAAATAAGTAAAAATAGAAAAAAAAAATCCAATTGATTTGAATTTTTTTAAAAGATACAAGTAGCATTGAAGATTAGTGTGAAAAATTTTCAATTGGTTATTTTTTTCATCCAAAATAGCCTCAACAAAGACCTCGAAGTTAAATTTGACTATCAAACGAAATTTATCCTTTTATTTAATGGATGTATAAAAATTTGATATTTAATATGTATAAATGATAATCACATCATACTAAACGCATCCACTTTTGGAATGCATGGACCTGTAGAGGTTAAGCATTTTGGCTTATGTACTATTTGGAAGATTTCTATAGAGCTCCGGAGAGATTTGTGCATTGGAGTTATATTTATTTAATGCAATTTTCAAAGTGAATTGTATACCACTACGGAAGGGGTGATAGATAACTCCATTTTCATTCAAAGATAAGCAACCATGGATATTTGCCCAAGTCATACTTACATCCAACTTAATAATCAAAAACCTAGAAAGTATATTAGATGAGTTATTGGTGGTAGCAAGTTTAGTAAAGCTAATGGGATTAAGTTTCTAATGGTTTCAACTATTATCCTCTTCCTTAGAATTGAAGTAAATGACAATTTTTTCTTAGAGAGGGAATTATATCAACTGTGAACTATGGTGTGAGAAGGCAACTGCACTGTGAGTTGCACTATAATTTGTTTGTATTGTTTGGTGATTACAAATTATCTAATCCACTTCAATTCTTGTTTGTATTCAAGGTTTCATGCTTCTTGCAATCATTTAACCCCATTAAGTAATGTGTTGAAGTTTGATTAATATTTTCTTGTTCATGGTTGTTCCTAGCATGACCTCAAATCCACCACATCTTCTTTATTTACCACATACAAAATTGCAATGTATATCCTCTTCACGTTGGCATTGAGTATTCTAATGTCCAACAATTTTTTATTTATTTTGAGTAGCTCTTTACATACTATTATTCACTGATTTTGTTAACCCCTAGAAGACCATTGTCCCTTTGAGGGACAAATTGGATTTTGGACAGGTACCTATAGGCTGAAATTTTGTCATGATTTTTTGAAACTTTTTTTGAAGATAGATAAACTAATGAGCTCTGTGGGAATATAATTTTTTTCACATTCAGTGCCCAGTAACAAAAGTTATGACCAAAAAAACTCAAAATGGGGGACGGGGGGCAGTCCGGGCAACAAAAAAAAATTTGTAAAATTTTGATTTAAAATTTTGATTAAAATTTTTTTTTTCTCTTGTAGATTATATTTTTGTCTACATGGGAAGCTTTGATTAATTCCATTTGGACTTATTATGAGAAAGTTATAGACAATCTTGTTTTTTCGAGTAGTTAGAGCTTCTTCTTGAAAAAATAACTTATAGAATTCATTTCTGAATGCAATTTTTACAATTTTTCTGAAGAAAAAATTTTACATGATTTTGTTTGCTTGCTAGAACAATCTCACCATCGGGATTAATGCATTTTAATTCCATATTAAAGATATTAATAATTTAGATTTCCTTCTTCCTCATACCTACTTCTACTCAACAATTTCTTTAAGCATGAAAATTAAGTTTTTTTTTGAAAACTTTTTCCCCTAAATTCTCAACTCAATTTCACACAATAAGGATTTAAAGCTCAAAACTCTATAGTGCAAAAAATTTAAGTTAAAAAAGTTCAAAGTCAAATAATCTAGTCCCGCAAGGTGCTGAAAAAATTATTATTTTTCACTTTAAATGCAAATATCTTTTAATCTATGTGGTCAAAATTTCTGAAATTTTTTCCACACATTTCCATACTAGTAAGATATAAGATCCTATGGTTGGATGTGCAAAAATAATAATTTTCAAATTTGTTTACTCTTTGCTACAGAAATGGTAGTTTTGAGTGTTTTTTGGCAGAAATAAGGCCTTGGTCCTTTAGGGGTTAAATAAAGTCCAAATTTTTTATTACAACTAATATTTAATAAAATTGAAAGATATTCATTGCTCCGTTCTCCACGACTTCAATTCTCATTTAGTTTGCACTATAACACTCACACAGTCAATCATTTATAATCAGTCACATTGCATCAACATAAAATGAACACACAAAAAATCAAAAAACACAACCAAATTGGGTTGGGTTTGCATTGGCAACTTCAACAATGGGTAGCTTCTCCTACAAAATTCCCAACTTACTAGGAATTCAAGGTAGCCACCAACCGGCATGCCAATTAATTCAATTGATAGCCAATTGGGAAAAACAACCATCCAATTTGGTTATATAGCTAGACCTCCTGTCAATCAACAGCTAAATCACCAATTTGGAAAACTACTCTTAAAACATGCTAAATACACCACAAATTGGTAAATCATAGTGTCAAAAGAGCAAATTGCTTCAAAATTTAGAAAATAGCCAAATTTGGTTTCTCCCAAATTGCTACATTAGATTAGGACTAAAGGATTAATATTACTTTAAGAGAGGTCATTGGCTCATAGAAGTTCACTTTGTAGAAGTTCTACTATAGTATTTAAAGTTGGAAAAAATGTTTTTTGGAATGCTAGACTATAATTTCAAATGACTTTGACCGCCACTTGTGGAATTCTTTGGTATTGTAGACTTTGAATTTAAAAAATATTGCGTTGAAGAATTAAGTAGAAAGTCTAGGAAAAAGCGTGGGAAAAAGATTTCAAGAAAATACACTTGTTTTTCACTCTTTGAAAAATTATCAAGTAGAAGTAGGTCGAAAGAAAAATTAAATCATTAATAGCTCTAAGATGGGATCTAAACACAATAATCCCAACCAGGAGATTGTTTAGAAAGCAAACTTAACCATTTCAAAATTATTTTTTTTGAAAAATTGTAAAAATTGCATTAATAAATAAATGAATCCTATAAGTTATCTTTTCAAGAAGATGCTTAGATTGCCCACAAAACAAGAGTGTTCATCACTAATCCAAACATAATGAATCAAAACTTCACATGCAGAAAATAATTAGATCTAAAACAAAAAAATCTTAAAAACCTTATTTCAAGTTTTTGTAGATTTCTTTTTTTGCTTGGTGACGTGAAAATAATGTTTAAGATGGCATAAATTTTTCTCTTGGGCACCGATTGAAATAAAAATTATCTTTCCACAAAGTTAATCAGTTTTTCTATCTTATACAAAAATTTCCAAAAATTTCACCCAAAATTGAGATCACAAAAACCTATTCAAAATCTATATTGTCCCTCGAGGGGACAATGATCCTTTAGGGAATAAAAAAGGTCACTTTGTATAATTGTACAATGAATTTACACTAAAAAGTTGGAAGTTCCTAATGAAGTCACTAATCGCTCCATTTGTATTAGCTAAGACATTGATTGTAGTCCAAATCTCATGTATTGAAAAGAATCTACAATGGAATCATTCTTTTAATGTCTATCATAGGTCTTCTGAACCACAATGGGTTGTTCTACTTTAAGTTGAAAAAATTGGCTAGAAGACCTAATGTTTGCTTTCAAATAACCCAATTGTTGGTAAAAGAAAATCTAATACAAACTTATAAATACGATAATCCAAAATTTCGAAATAAATTCAGTACAAAAATTGAATATTGCTAAATCAAAATCATACATAATTTCCTGGTTCACCTATTTTACAAGTATACGGTAGTTTATTTAAATACTTGCATGATATATTTTAGAAATTGCATTGTTGATGATTGTGCAATGAATAGATCCTAGTTTAGTGATGTTTGCAAGACAATCTTATTAGATTAGAATGCATTGATTATTTCCTCGCTAGCCTCGTTACTTGTGGTACTTGCCGGTCCTTGTGGTCGTTGCAGCCCGAAGCACGCCGTAACCACGCAGAGCTCGCAATCGCCAACTCCCTGCCCGATGAGCACGCTCCATTGTTTTAGCTACAGCAGCAACGTCGAAATTCATCGCCTCGCTTTGTCCGCTATGGGATCCCCATGCCACACCGGTTGAATCATACTTCTCCGTTACTCCATCCAGCAGCTTGCGCCTGCATCTCTCTCGCACACCCCCTCTCCCTCCCTCGTATCTACGTCCGGCATTTCGCATCCCCTTCGCAGGAATTTAATTTTGCATCGGTGATTCTTCCGCCACCCTCTTTCACCTGGATTATTGAGCTTCTTCTGGCGATTTTGGGTTTGCCATGGAATTAGGGTTTCCAGGGTCGACAGAGAACTGGATCCGTCGATTGGGTCCTGTTCGCATAGCTGGTTAGGCTTCATCTGAATTGTTGAATCGTGGGTCAAGCGGGGTGGGATTTCGCACTCTTGATTTAGTTTTTCGAGTTTCTGGGAGGATTTGGGTCTCGGGCATGTCTGCAGGGTTTATTGCGCGTACGCTAGCGAATACTTGTCGCTTCGGAATGCGTGTGCACTTAAATCATTGTAAAAATGGTGTGGTTTTAATGCACTTTTGAACTCTCGGTATCAGTGGAATTACTTTATTTGTGTCGATCGTGGTTCGTGGTTCGGAAATATTCAGACCCTTCTCAAAGCCCAAGAAATTCATTGCTATAGCGCAAGGACTGCACTGATGTTGAGTTCGTCTCTTGGAGGATATAATTGTTGGTTGCGCGATTGAAGCTTTTTTCGAGACGATTAGAATTCTGTAGGGAAGAATCTGCTGGGTGTACGAACCAAGAAGCCATTAGGGTTTTGGCTTTGGGACGTGCTCAAGGTGCTTCTCAAGTTGGAGCTCTCCAGTTTTATGACGTTGGGGTGTATATTTGTGTATTTTGCTTAGGAACAGAAAGCTGGATAGTGCATCTGGAATCGTGCTGACCAGTTGCAGCTAATATTGCTCGTGCAGTGCTTGCTTTCAAGGTGTTCGAGGGTTGTGTGAAGGAATTTAGGGGTTGTGCTTTGTTTTCACTCCAATCGGTGTCTCGGAACTTTGTGGCACAACCTTTGATGCTGGGAGCAGCAGCTATGGTGTGTCGAATATTGTACAATTTCCCGGGGTGAACATTGTAGGACTGATTGTGGCTGCGATACGGAATTTCTTTTGAGGAGACTTCCTGCTCTGATTTAGGGTTAGTCATGAACATTTTGTGTTTACCGAACTACCCTCGTCTTGATGTGCAGGTCTCTTCTCTTGCTGGCACCTGAATGTAAGCAGGATACTAGGAGATGCTTCAATAGCCCATAGATTCAATTTTTCTTCTGTAAGGTTATGGGAGTAAGTTCAGATGCGGGGCATCAGGATATTTTTCTCTCTCCTGGCTAATTGATGCGGACTTCGCAGAGAAGGCGCCTCCTGAAGGGACAGTGGGACCAGTCTATTTTTAAGGAAACCTTGACCTCCGGTGGGGTCTTCTATTTGCTAAAATAATCACGTGGCGGACACTATGCTGAACTTGCTTCATGAGCAACAACCTTAATACCAGAAACAGCATGATATGAATTCAGTAAGGAGTTCGATTATCGCAAGTTATATGACCTTTGTTCGTGAACCTGAACTTACAGTAGTTAGGTTTAGGGTGTATGATTGTCCTTCGCAATACAGAGATAAAATGCGGAGCAAGACTTGGCAGTCACTCCATCTTCGAAGGATTTTTCAATGTACAGGAGATGGTGTACGGGCTTTCTAGTATTAGGATATGTCTTGTATGTGGTAAAAGTTGTTTGATATGATCAGCTTTGGACTAGCGGTGAAGGTGTAGACATGGAATTTCAGTCTGCTCAAGCCAGTGAGTTGATTGATCACGTTAGACTTGAGGTTCCTGAAGATATGGTTCACCCGGTCAAGGGAAGTGGGAGACCTGACTTGGATGAGAACGAAGAGCACGACTCTACTGATGTGGCGGAGCAAGCGAGTTTGCTCTCTGATTTTGAAGATGAGGATTATGTAAGTGAAGTTGTGGTTGGATCCGTACCTCTGGTTCTATCAGGAGAAGAGTGTGCTTCTAATGATAAGAGCCCTCGCCTGGAGGCCTGCAAGCTGGATAATCGTGTTGTAGAAGTTCCAGTAAGCACAGAAGAGGCATCCTTTGGCGAATCTGCACCAAATGTGGAGCATAATGTACATGGGTATGCTGCTTTTCCAACTGTTTCCAGCACGTTGACAGTGGATAGGAATACTCCTTGGCAAGCTTTCTCCGAAACGAACTTTCTCAGTGAAAGCGATGAGGATGTTCTTTTTGGCCCTACTCCTGTTACAGCGGTGCAGGTTGAGCGATCACCAACTAAATTCAGGGAAGGTGTGTTTGTAGAAGGGCCAATGAATTCAGTCCATTCCGCGCCTGAAAACTCTTTATCGCCAACTTTTTTTAATACGCTTACAGTGGGGCAGAATAATCAACCCTCGCAAACGTTAACCAAAACAGAACTTTCTAGCGAAAGAAGCGAGGACTTTTTCGACCCCAGATCAGATGCAAAATTGCATATTGGTCAAATCTCAGGCATAGCCGTAGATACTCTGCGCAGCAAGGCTGAAGTAGAAGAAGAGATTCCTCAAGCTTTGCCTTCTCCGAAGATTGGTCACGTAGCTGATGTGATGTTTAGGCAGGGTTCCAAACCCGGTCAAGACTCTGGGGCTGATGGCTTGGAAGTTGACAGTAAGTCTACTGTAAAACTTGATGTGAAGGAAACTACGAGGAGGAAAGGGACAATAATGCGGTTGGGGTCAAAGGAAGCAGAAGAACTTTTGCAGTTGGACCTTACAAAAATGGGAAGGGCTATTTTACCTTCAGTTAAGAAGGGAGTCGCTGGATCAAAGTCACCGAATTCAAATGGTGTTGGTTGGGGAGTCGAGGATCTTGGGCCTGATGAGGTAATATGGTCACACCTGTCTGCAAGGATGAGACTTGTGGGCGTCTTGATGCAGATAGACACTGTCGTTGCTTACCTAATCAGAAGTCGCAGAATTTGTGTCATTTTTGGAGCATTATAAAATGTATGCTCCTGCTCCTGCTATCGTTAATGCTTGTATATTAATTACTGGCTTTCTGATATTTTGGAACCACCAACTTTGTGCCTCACTTAATTACATTTGCTATGTATCACAGCTCTCGAGATATGTGGAGACACTGGAAGTGAAGGAAACTTATTTGGACACGGTTCTTGATATGGAGGACGTGCTTCTAGACTCTGATGATAACCACAGGCCACATGGTTTTCTACCATCCAAAAATATGTTCGCAAAACCAGTTCAAAGACTTGAGCGGGACGGTAGCCTTACTGCGTCAACTTCAGGGGTTACTTGGACTACGAATAACAGAAGCTCCCAGCTTTCTGCAAGTCGACTTGTTGAGGTTGCTTGGGCGGAAGTCGTCGGAGCCAGACAACGAAGAGGTGGAGCTTCATTAAGTGAACGTGTAGTAGGTGTGCAAGAGCATACAGTATACCGAATACTTGTACGAGGCACTGATGGTCAAGAATGGGAAGTTGAGCGTCGGTATCGTGATTTTGTTTTCTTATATCAGCAGCTGAACCGCACTTTTCCAGCGGAAAGCACCGTCAATCTCCCTGCTCCTTGGGATAGAGTAAGGGCTGAGTCGCGTAAATTTTTTGGCAATACCTCACCGAATGTTGTTGAGGTTCGAAGTGCTTCCCTCATTCAAGTTTATTTGCAATCACCTGCAAGCAGATCCTCTATGCAAACACATAAGCAGCATTTCATTTTTTACTTCAACGATGCGATACTATAATGTTATATGGGATTGATGTGTAATCGTATGGCAGGATATCATGATTAATTGAAGCCTTGTGCGCAGGTGCGGAGTGCCCTGATTACTGTGTGTTTGCAATCACTTCTGCAAGCAGGACCTCCACTCAGTACAGCTTCTCCATTCCTCCGGTTTCTATTTCCCACCACTTGGAGTGCCACTCAAAATGCTGTCCTTCCAAAGGCTCCTAGTGAAGATTTGCGGGCTAGTGGATCTCATGTGTCTCGGGACGAATTTGGAATTGAGCCAGCATTCTCGCCCAGGTCTGATGCGGGTGCTGATGGAAATATCGACACTAACCTAGGCGCTCATTCTGTGTTCGGGAAAACAATACGTTTGAAGCTTGAAGTGCACAAGAGAAAACCGTTAGCCCAGCAAATGCAGTCACAACATCACGCATGTGCTGGTTGTTATCGTCCGCTAACCTTTTCCGTGGGGCTTATTCCTGGACTGGCACAAAGCTTTGGATTTAGCGGGCCTCGATGGTGCGAATACAGTGGGCAATTGTACTGTTCTTCTTGCCACCTCAACGAAACAGCAGTACTTCCAGCCTATGTGGTGCAGCACTGGTATTTTGGACTGCGTCCAGTTTCACAGCTAGCCAAAGCCTATCTCGACTCTATTTACGACAAGGTGCGAAATTTCGGCGTACTCTGGTCTGCTTGGTACATTATTCTGCAGTGGATTCTGCCTTAACTCATTGATGGAAATTGTTGATAAGTGCTTTTCTGAGAAGTTGATTACGGTTAAGATTGCTCCCTTTGTCGACCACGCAGCTGTCTCTTTGCACAAGGTAATTCTTTGGTTCTTACTACGAGACAGCGTTTTCTCTTCAATAACAACTTTTGCGGATCAATTCTATCTCTTCGTAGCTGACTGGCTATTGTGTTGTTTTATGAACAGCCGATGTTGTGTGTCAGTGCTGTAAATCCGTACCTGTACTTTAGAGTCCCAATTTTGGTGCATTTGCGAGAAACAAGAAAACGACTTAGCAAGATGCTGGCCTATATAAGGTGCCCTTCACGATCTCGAATTCAAGGCATGGTGGGGTCAAGACGGTACCTTTTAGAGAGTAACGATTTTTATGCCTTGCGAGATCTGACTGATCTTTCCAAGGGTGCCTTCGCTGGTAAGTATGTTGTTATTTTTTATTGTATTCTTTCAGCCCAGCTAATACTAATTTCATTGTTTTGTTCAGATCTGCTCATTTTTAGTTGCTTTTTGTTTTGAAATGAGAGGTACCAAAACTGAAAAGATTAGACAAACAAAGCTGATCGATGTTTCTTCTTGGATCCCTCCCTCAGTCTGGGTTGCTGGAGAATTCAGCAGGCTCCAGTAGGCGTAGAACGAGTAGAAAACTTATTCTTCGATTGTGCTTCCCGATGTGTTGCGCATGTTTCTCACTTAGGAATGAATTCACACATTTAGTGCACAATGACACATGTCGGAATTGAATGGTTGCGGGGGACTGAGTAAAGAATTCTTTTACTGGACTGAGCCAGTAATAGTCCTGAACTTGAATGTTGTGGGCATGTGATACAGGATTACCTGCTTTTATGAATACACTATTAGAAAAGCTTACAGTTCACGTCAAACGCGAGTGCTCTATCTGTCATGAAATGGGCGAAGCTTGTGGTGCAGGAAATTTCTGCAGAGATCCTCTTGACATAATCTTTCCGTTCCAGGTATCTATCACAGCATTGCCTTGCAATGATTTGATGAATTGTCCTTTGCATGTCATCAAATTCTGGCGTTCTGATATTCATTCAGAAAAGCTTGTACATTGGTAGCTGATCAAGCATCCCTTATCATCAGGTTCAAATCTAACGTATGTTGGGCGTTTATGCTGCAGGAGGATGGCGTGGTGAGATGTGTTATATGCCAGTTGTCATTTCACGTATCTTGTTTTACGCTCATAAAAATATGTCCATCGTGTAGCGGAGGATCATCTTTGGACATAGTTCAGATGAGTCCGACTCAAGATTTAACCTCTATTTCCAGTGCAAATAATGTTGCCTCGTCATCGACAAGTTCTTCAGATACATCTCTTACTCCAGATGGTAGTGTCCAAGTTGATGCGAGCAGGCAATCAAAGTTAAAGATGCCTGGCTTTCTGTCAGGTATTTTGACACCCAAGAGTAGCAGTAGCAAGGAAGGCAACCCAGGACGGCAGGATTCAGTAGTGTTGGACATGATTTCAGGTCCTCTCGAGCTGTAACATGATAGGTATTTCTCAGTGTAGCCTGCTTGTGAGTGATTGGAAAGGTACAAATAATGCACTGCAGTGCATGGGGAACTTAGCGCAGCGTGTAATATACAAGTTATGGTTGATAAGTTGCAGCGTCAATGCTGGCTTACTGACCCGAAGCATGAGGAAGCTTTTGAAGACATGAATCCAAGTCATGAGTGTTTGTGGCTAGTTTCCTGGTATAGGTAACAACATCAAGGAAGCACATCTGACTGCGTTGGCCATCTCCGTGTATGCAATCCTGTCTATACTGTACGGTAGGGTCGAATTCATTTACGAATTTATAGATCCTGCTGAGATTAGGACTTCGGGAGGCCCGTGTACGCTAAAAAATGAACGGAATTTGGAATCGTAAATTGCGTTGGAATCACAGCAACGTCTACTTCATCATCATTACAAATACACATGGAATTGAAAATCATACGAAGAGTTTGATGTTTTTCTATACACTGTCTACCATTTAGTGTTGTGGTACATATTAGAAATGAATCTTCACAATTGCTTTAGAGATAATGTAGTTTGTTTTAAAAGCAAGTGGCCTCTTCAAATTGCCCCTATATTTAGGTCTAGAATAGATAGTAGGTGGTCCTTAAATGGACCTCTCAAGCCATTGAGAGAATCGAGAGAAAAACATTATTTACTACAAGAGCCAATTGTTGGCCTTCATTTACTCAAATCACTTTAGAAGTTGCCTTTAGAAGTTGCAAGTGGTTAGATTTTGGAAGACCTAGGGTCATAAATAGGTGCCTACAACAGTTTTTTTTTTAAATTCATAAGTAATTCAAAAATGATTCAAAAAATATGAAACCACTTGTGTGACGTTCCACATCCATTTTTCTTTTTCTGAAAAATGATCCAAAAATATTTCTATTCATGGAAACCTTTGAAAAAGGGGGACCAACCAGTAAATGGTCGCTTTAAGGCCGTACTACCTTAATTGATTCCATATTGCTTGAATTTCTGGTATGATTTCTTGCTTGCTCTTTACTCTAATGCAAAAAGAGTTTGACTACTTTCCATAGCTTCAAATTTATATTCCCTCTATCTCAAAATAATTTTACAAAGGAAACACTGCTATTATTTTGAAATAGTGGGAGTACTATCACATTTTACAAAGGAAACACTGCTATTATTTTGAAATAGTGGGAGTACTATCACATTCCGTAGTGGCACACAAGAATTCACCACAATGTGATAATATGGAAGGACATGGATGAAAAGACCTAACATTCATTCCCACCTGTGTATGGGGATCCACTGTACAAAGAGTATTTTGTTATGATATGTAGAATCTAGATGGAATACATTTCATACTCAGAAACTTCTTTTATTTGATAGAATGTCCTCTTTATAACGCAATAGTTTATACTCATTCCACAATGCCACACTTGCTCACAATGCACCTCCATGTTATGTTAGATCTGTCTCCAAATCAAAACACCTCTGCACAACCCAAGAACATGCTCCAATCCACGGTCAAGGCCCACATGGCAGAATCCATAACTACGAAAGAGAGGTTCAGAAAACATTCATAAGTGCCTAGAATATACCACTGTATGCTAATTCGCACCAATGATCACCAAATTTTCGAAGGACCGTCAACTGCATCAGGGACTTCTGCACTGCTACTTTCAAGTCCACAAAGGAACTGTAACATCTACCAAACTTTTGGGCTGTAAGCACAAGAGCTGCAGGGAGGAAGGAAGACGGAGTAGCAGAATGACATTTCACGCCTATCAGCCACTTCAAATTTATCAACCATACCATATATTGACATAGTCAGAGCTGGGGATGGGCCAGCCAACAAAACCATCCTCAACTCTGACAATAAGTAGACACAGCAACCAATGACCTTGTTTGTATTTTAATCCCCCTTAGGTATATAGGTGGAAATTGTACCTCCATCTGGGAGGTGGAGAATTCACTCCTTAACCCCTTAGTGCTCCAGCGTCCATTTTTCGGACGATGGACAGAGGAGAAACTCTATAACTTGGAAGGGACAACAGTTTTTCATCCAAGCTTTTTTGTGGAGGGCGGTGCAGCGGTTTTGAAGACGAAATGGAATTGAAATCGCCCGAAATGGACATGAATGTTTTTGGGGAGGTGGAAACATGGAGATGTGTTTGTGAATCATAGAATTTTGGATTGCCCACGGTCAAAAATAGAAAAATGGAAAATTTGAAGCGTCTATTTTTTTTCTTGGCAGGGAGGCATTGTACAGCTTGTATACGTCATTTTTCAGTACTGAGCTTTTATTATTGGTACAGCGTGTCACTCGGAAAGAAGTTCGAACAACTGTACTAGAATGTTTGGAGGTTTTTCTCTAGTGTACAGCAGTCACACTTGTCACTTTGTAGTGAAATCAGGAGCACTTTGAATACGGACAAAATTAGTATGCTGTCTCCAAATTGATTGGTCGTCTATGAAACTTCTAGAACGACAGTGCATGTTGTTGTGCACAAGATAATGCAAAACTTATAAAATAATATTGAATCGTAGCTTTGTACAATTAGGTCTACTAAGCATGGAGTACTATGCCGCATTACCCATTGAATGCTACGTCTCTGTACAGGACATGGTACTACAGAAGAGGAGCTTCACAAGTGTCTAAGCGCAAACAATTTCGTCTTACAATAAATGCACGTAACCTTGGAAGACACTTCTGCATGGCAAGCAACGTCGACGACGGCTTTAGAAGAGCATCCCTCTATGATGCATTCATTACGTCCAAATCCAGCTACGTGCTCAATATTCTTCATTTCTTCATAAGAGGGCAACATTAGAAGTCTTGCACTGCACTTGAATTCCATGTATACACACAGCTTCAAAGTTTCAGAGTAGAACGAGGTAGCCATTCAGTAATGCACTTCTTAGTGCATGCAATTGCTTTCATGTACGCAGTCACTGTACAGATCTAGTTTGGTGAGAGGATTGTGAACATTCCTGCTCGCTGCACTGCACTGTAGTCACTACTAACTGGAAGAAAAGCATGGTGTCAATTCCACTGCTTCTCAATTCACGCATGTTATCACTTGGAGATGAATGATGGAGAATTTCGTTAAAATGGCGGCATTCCATGTGCCATTTTCAGACCGCCCGCTCTGAATTGTAAACATGACATCTAGGACAGGTATAGTTTTCACAAATCTTGAACTTTTATAGATTTAATAAATCTATTACCACTATAGATTTCAGACCGCACGATTTGAATGGTAAAAACGCCATCTAGCACAGGTGTAGATTTCACACATCTAAGAACGATATAGTTTTCAGACATCTAGTACATTTATACACTTCAGACCGCCCGCTCTGAACTGTAGAAACTGCCAAAGTAGCGGAATTTCGCCATTTTAACGAAATTGCCCATAATGGTAGTTGCTACAGTAAGTTCATGTCCTCGTCCTGATTACCACTGCACATGTTCACAAGTCATGAGCACTGTCATTTTAAAATTCACACTATTGTAAGTAGAAATGAACTGCAGTAGTGCTGCTGAACACGGTCCACCGCAACAGTCTGACGATTTTGTAGTCTCAGACAGCTTATAATGTTGACTTCCATTAACACTTATCATGTGAACAGATGCAATTCGGTGAAATCCTATATGCACTGTTGTTTTTGTCAATACCTTAGCAAATGCGCGTGCCTGGTACAAACATACAGGTATTTGTGTTTAGCTGTCATGAGTCTCCGATTTCATAATGAACAACATACTCTCATACTGTTGTGTGCCATACTTGACAGGACGTACACCACGTGAACAACACAGATTACAAAGTGAAGTATAGCCAGAAGATGTGGCAAGCTTTTCATGGCTGACGCCTTTGAGGTCCTGTGACCAGCATCCGTTGAGGTTGCCGTATATCCGAGAAACTATTTGCAAGTGGACTACATTTGTCGATGCCATCGACGCCCAAACTCGACAAATTCTTGGACTACTCGATAGACGACAATTACTGAGGAGAGCAGTGAAGCGCGGCGTGAAGAAGAGCGACACCTCGCGAGGTCTCAGGTCCTTGTTCAGACATCACTCAACACGCATCCTGGGTTGGAAAGATAGATTACCTGAAGGTCACCCTCACGACTTCAACAACGTCAATCACGCACTTTGTGTTCTCTTCTAGCCAGGCGCCTCTTCTCCTCCGTGCCTCTGCTGAATTTGCATTTCCACTAGCGTGTCCTAATAGGCATACTGCTTTGCAGCGGTCCATGGAATGTTCACAAAAGACGGGCATCGACAACAGTGTTGACGTCCTCAAGACCATGATCAATTCAGCGGCAAAACAGTCTTCAATTGCACATATGCTCCCGCTATGTCGTCCACTTACAAGCACAAACAGGAGAGAAACGGCCTCAGACGGCAGCATGAGTGCAAGTCGGAAAAGGAAAGCACTAGTCGAAGACAAAGTCAGCCATGCAGATGCTATAAAGCAAGGCAAACAATCAATGCCGGCAAACAATCAATGCAGGGTACTCATTTGGTCCACGCTCTGCTCCACCGTCGGCGACGCAGACTTGCAATTCCCACAGCTGCTTGCCTCCCATGCTTCAGAGCCAAATGCACTGTACGTTGTTTTGGCGAGGAGAGTTGTAGATGGTCGACACCGTACAAGCAAAGGAAGACATTCGGCCAGTCTTTGCTCCCATGTCCATTCGATTTTCCGCTGCCCTCTTGGCACCGCAGACTGCCGACGATCGAAGTTCTCAAGAGTCGGAGTGGCCCCTAGGGCTTGGCAGACATTCATATATCCGTAGTGACAGACTTGAGCTCATGTACGTCGTCCTCCTTGACAACGGAAGAGAGGTCCATCTCCATTGCGGGGAAGTAGAGCCCATTGAACTCCTGCGCTAATGTGAGTCAAAGACAGCAATCACTTTTGCTGAATGAAGAGTATGTGTACCCTTTACCAGCAGGACATCCATCAACGTAAGAAACAGAGCAAAATAGTCTCACTTCGCCAAGTAGTTTTTTCTTCTCGCTTCTTCAATCATGCAGCGTCACCACCGGTAGCTTAGAAAAGAATAACAACGACTGCTTTGATGAAGCAGAAACCTTCGGACCAAGCGCGGTCGGCAATATATCGATGGAAGACCAAACCGCAACTACTGGGCCTGCTATGTTAGGACCCCAAACGGCGAGTTTTACGCACTTGTTCTAGGAAGTTGTGCACGATGGAATGCCTTTATATGCATTCCCAACACCAATCTAGATAAGAACTCCTGACTTCAGCATTGGGGTAGGTGAAGGAATTGTACTAGACGGGCGTTTGCCAAAGAGTTTTCCAAGCTCCTGCACCGATTTGTGGCGTAGGAGAGGTGCACTCTGTTCCTGCAGCTGCTCAAGGAGGTCGACCGGCCCCTGCCTACGTCCCAGAAGAAGCACTACGAGTTACTCGTTGTCTATTTCTCCGACTACTGGTAGCACGAGGTCGCTGTAGCTGCTACGGCTCGGCGTCGGCGGGCCACAACGAAGATCAGTGCAGAAAGCTCAGGTGGGGCCGCCGTAATCAATGACAACTCACACATTGTTCCACTTGCTACTCAGGGCCGACCTCCGCGTAATGGCTGGCTTTCAGTGGTTGCTGAGCGACTCGCATTAGAAGCCTTCAATGAAGAATCGTGGAGCAGCAACCGATCCTTCTTTGATGTTCTGCCTCTTTCATTCTCGGGTCCCGTTGGTGGTCCCAATTTTCCCATTCTCCGAATGCCAGCTCTGTTCAATCGATTTTGAAGCGACCAAATGCTAGATCGAATATGTCAGACAGCAATCGATATGCCAGTGAGCTGGAAGAGGGCAACACAGTGCCGTTAGGTGGCCCTCATTGGTGGCGGCTCGGTAAAGAAGAGCTCAAAGCTTTTTTTGCCATCTACTTGTTGATGGAAATTAAACGGCTACCAAACCACCGCAGCTACTAGAACCGAGGCAACTAGTTCCTGTACTGTCCTAGCATCTCTAGCATCGTGACGAGTAGGAGATATGAAGACATCACTCGTTGCCTTCACGTCGCTAATGACACGGTGCCAGTAGTGGGCGGGGAAGATGGAGAATTTGATAGCCTGCGGAAGATGAGGTGCTAGTTACTGAACTGTAGTAGAGGTTCAAGTCGAACTGGCACTTATACCACGAGGTCACAGTCGATGAAACTATGATTTTGTATAAAGGCAACTACTGTCTTGTCAAGCAGTATATGTCTCGCAAACCAACGAAGTGGGGAGTTAAGGTATGGTGTCTGGCGGATGCCTGTCATAAACACCTTTATGACTTCCAGATCTATACAGGATCTCTATTCAGAGAGACATTGGCAGGAGGTACCACAGGAGAAGCGAAAACTGCACATGACGTAGTGCACACGGACTCCATGGATTGGCGCATGTAGTTTGCATAGACAATTACTTCACGTCAGTGAAACTACCTTTGGAGCTATGCTCTTGGGGCACATTCGGTGTGGGAATAGAACGTTGCAATTGTCTAGGAGCCCCAAGGAACTTTAGTGTGGAGAATGCATGCAAGCGAAGACATAGCTTCCGTTGTTTTTTCGACAAGAAAGCCTTCCTCATGTTGTCTACATATTATCCGCCAATCCCAGCTCTTGGAGAACAGTGGCCTACTGTACCGAGACGAATTGATGGCATCGTCAAGGACTTGGCAACCTCACCAATTCACCAAGCATATACCGATTTCATGCAAGGCAACTATTCCAGTCAGACTCGGAGCCACAAGTGGTGGCATAAAATATTTTTTTACTTCTTAGATACATCAGTCGTCAACTGCTTCATTCTAAACAAGGTCATCCTAAAGCAGCTCGGGAAGGACCCAGTGTCTCACTTGCAATTCCAACTGCAACTCGCGGATGAGCTTAGCCGACCTTGGAGGTTGCAGAGAGGAGCAGTTTCACAGTTTTGTCTAGCCGAGCTTGAGGTTCACAAATTGGTCCGAACAGCACGTTTAAGAAAGTGTTGCTTCTTTAGAGCTCGCGTACGAACGAACTTGGTTTGTGTATAATGTGGAGGTGTTCACCTACACGTTGGTGATTGTTTTCAACGCAGCTACTTTCTTCTGCGCAGGTGAAGGTAGCGAGTTTGTGAAGGTAACGAGTTTGAGAACGTCAGATGCTTGCATCACTACTGTACAAATCGATGAGCAACATGCATGTACAGGTATCGAACTTCACGGTTTCGAGCTCGGAAACCTATACCTTAGTAGTTCAACGGCTTTGTAGTAAATGTCTAAGCAGCAGTAAGTGTGCGGTTCAGTGGCCTACAAAAGTGGATGAGAAATGTTGAAGGTTTGAGTTCTTGTGCATGCTTGAGAATCCCTTCCTCAGGACGTTGCTTTCGGTGACTGTATAGGAAAGGCCAGTTCTATCTTGGGGGGCAATGTGTCCTCATCGCACTTCAACATGTCGGAGTCCCATGGACCATTATTGTACATCCAAATTTTCAATAGACTGTTCTGAATGTAAGTGCTTTGAGCTTCACGAACTGTCATATATACGCCATTCCATGTAGTATGCTCGCCCGCTAGAGTGAGCTCTCTGTAAATTTTTGTATGAAATGTGAAATATGCTAGTGGACTTCATGATGCAGCACTCATGATTTCTTCCATCTCTGTGCCATGCCACAGGGAGACCGGGAGGGCGATACCGGGGTGGGTGGGGTTGGGGTATGTAACTATACCCCCCCCCATTTAAGAAAAGGGGGTATAGTTACATACCCCCGGTATCACCCTCCCGGTCTCCCTGTGATGATGAGCGTACATATTTTGATGAGGTTTGTGCACGCTCCGTAAGCGACTCCAAGTGCTTACATTCTTTCACATTCTTCCTCATTCTCGTTGCATTCCGCGTATCACATTGGGAGCTCGAAATTCCCGTCCGTCGACATGTCCCACATGAAATACAAATATGCGAACATCAGTTGTTTTGTCATACTTAGATTGGACAGCATCGAACTTTGGGGATAGTCAACTGGTAGGGCAAGCCTTACATGATGATGTATTTCATTGCTAGTCATCAGCACCACTGACGCAACGTATTGATTACGACGGAAAAATAACACCCTGCCCGTAAAGTCAACGCTCAGGAAGTCTTAGTCAAATTGTATAATCTGGCAATCCAGACAGCATTTGCCACTAATTTTTGCTTTCACCAATGACTCTCACTCTAGCAGACAAGATCAAACGGTTCATGCACTTCTACTCGAATTTCAGCTCAGAAGAGCGCACCTGCGGATTTGTCCTCTTTGCACTACCTTGCCAGTGCCCTTGAAGAAGAGAACTACTAAAGGGTTAATGATGTTATGGCTAAACTTATCCCACGAAGTGGTACCAACAAGCACGGTGAATTTACGCTTGGGAAAATTTCAGGAATTTTTTATTTGCCACATATGAAAAAATTTGCAAATTTTGAATTCATATTTGCAATCAAGGGCCTCAAATTAGCTAGGGGTATAGAACTTATAATTAACATGGCACAATATAGGGTTTTTTCTTTTACAATTACCTTATAAAACACAAAATTCACCTTGCTACTTTCACTTTGTAAGATGGGTTTTGTGTTTTATAAGGTCCTACTTTGAAAGGTCCTTGGAGCTTAGGGTCTCTCTATATGACTTGTATTTTGCCTTATAATTGTTTAATTGTGGTTTACTATATGAATTGTGATACATTTTTATTTACACACTATTGTGATCATGACCATAGTCTCCTAAGTGGGAATTCGGGAATGTACCTTTAAAGACTATTCTTGGCATGGTTTTTTGAAACTTTTTGTGAAGATGCGCAAACTTATAAGCTTCCTAGAAATATGATTTTTAGCTCAATTGATACCCGGGGGAAAAAGTTATGCTATCCTAACCAAAAAAGAGATTAAATCCATGCAATAAACAAAAGATATAAAATTGAAATAAATTTTTTCTAAAATTTATTTTCATGGAATATTTATTTTTCTACTAGGGATGCTTAATTTGATCAATTCCATTTGGACTAGTTATGTGAAAGTTACAAAGAATCTTGTTTTGGGGCAATCAAGGCATCTCCTTAACAAAATAACATATAGGATTCATTTTTGAATTCAATTTTCACAATATTCCAAAGAAAAAGGTCCATATGGTTTAGAATGCTTGCTGAAACAATCTGAGGTTGAATTGACATGATTCTATTCCATTTTAGAGATATTAATGATTTAATATTTCCTTCAATATCATACCTACTTCTATTCAATGATTTTTTAAAGAATGTAAATCAAGTTGTTGTTTTTGAATTTTTTTTCTAGACTCTCAATTCATTTTTCTAACACAAAAAAATTTAATTCAAAATCTATTGTATAAAATTTTATTATAAGTTAAAAAGATTTAAAGGTTTGATGAACTAGTATGGCACTATTGCATGGTGCAAAAAAATAGTTTCTTATCACTTTAAACCTTGCTTTAAACACTAATATCTCACAATCTATATGGTTGAAGTTTTTGAAAATTTTTCCTCATATTCTTATACTATTCTAGTACAAGATTATATGATTAGATATGCCCCTCCAATTTTTTTTTGCATTTTTTCTCTTTGCACTAAAAGTGATGGTTTTGGTGAGATTTTGAAACATAGTTATGAAACTTTAGGGGTTAGATGAAGAGAATAAGTTTGAAAAGCATACACAAATTTTTCTTTAAACTAATGTTAATTTCTTAGATGCATCATGCCTTGAGAAAATTGTCTATAGGCCATTAACCAACATACCTTGAACTAAAATTTCAACCCCAAATGAGGTGTCTTGAATTCTATAGATGATATTATGACTTCAAAAACTACCAAATTACTAATTAATCTTAAAATTCCTTGACTATATTTAGTAAAAAAAATCCTTTCCAAACTACTATTTCTAGTGCAAAAAGAAAAAATATGGGGAATTTCATTAAAATGGCGGCATTCCATGTGCCATTTTCAAACCACCCGCTCTGAATTGTAAAAATGGCATCTAGGACAGGTATAGTTTTTAGGAATCTTGGATTTTTATAGACTTAAGAAATCTACGACATTTATAGATTTTAGATTGCACAATCTGAATTGTAAAAGTGACATCTATCACGGCTGTAGATTTCTCACATCTACAAAAGCTATAAATTTTAGACATCTAAGACGTTTGTACACTTCAGACCATCCGCTCTAAACTGTAAAAACTGCCAAAGTAGCGGAATTTCTGAACTGTAAAAACTGCCAAAGTAACAAAATTGCCCATAAATGTAAACGAAATCATTGTTTCCCCCTTCAATCATGGGATCTTGAATTAGACTATTAAGATAATATTTTGATTCATCCCTTATATAGTTAGCACATTTTTTATTCCTTATAAAATAATATTATTATATTATTTAATTCAAAAAATTTAGAGTTTAAAAAATATATAAAATCTAAAATATATTAATAATTTTTATACCCAATTTAGGATGTAACAAATTGAGGATTTAGCATTTTCAAAAAATCATGCAATAGAAAGAAATCTTCAACATTATTAATATTCATACTATTTTTTGAAGCCAATTTTATAGAAATTTCAATCCAAATGGTTGTAGTGATTAGTCGGACCAGTATTCCTCTAGTTAGCCCTTAATTCTCACCAAAGGCCTACTTAGAGTAAACCGCTCCAGAATCGTTCCCACGAGGACTTGAAGTTTATAGATTCATAGACTAACTCGACCCTAGCTTTCACTTTCTCTCCTACTTACTAATCCGGACTACAGGTCCGGTCCGGCCACTAGTGCCGAATGGATTCTAAAAAAGTCCGGAAATCATTCAATTGCTCCTTCCAGGATCCCTGGGTTTAGGTGACAAGTGGCCAGATCCATCGTCCGGATATTTACCGTGTCCGGAAACACTCTCTCTCTCCCTCTCTCTTAACCTCGAATACTAATGCTAAATTAACTCTTCAGGGACCGGAAGTATCCTACTGTTCCGTCTCCTTACAAATCCGGAATGCTTACCGAACCAGGTCATGCATGGACGGTCAAGGACTACAACGACATCCTAGCATCAACCCGACATTGAGCCTCCCATTGACCGGGTGGATATCCTCGCACTCTCTTGGGCGTTGCGCCGGGGCTTTAACTCCGTCTATGGAGAATTCCGGCATTTGGAATTCGGGCACGTCTTGTAAGCTCCCGTCCACGGAAGTTGCTAGCAACCTCTCAGATACCCTCATACCTAAGGTTGTATCCTACTCTCAGGCTATACCGACATCTAGGTGGTAGTACACTAACACTACTGTCGGAACAATCCGGCCGATCTCCCCATCAATCCAGTGACGTCCGGAAACCACTTACAAAGTCGATCCTTGCTACTCAAGGTAAGTTCTCAGCATCCGGAAAAGGCACAAATGGACCCCCACCCCCCACAAGCATGCACCAAATACAAAAGATAAGAGAATGGAAAACCTCCAAACACTTAAATTAAGCTCAAAAAAAGCACAAGCTGAAAATAATGGGACGGATGTGAATGACCACAAAGGTCTAGCAAAACCTAACTTATACTAAAACTAACATCATCATAAAAATCCCACAAAACATTCCTACTAGTCCGCTAGATTTCCGGTAATCTCCTAGATCCTATTTTTCCAGCTTTGACGGTTGGACTCCGATACTGTCATTAGTATATATAATACTACCTACTATTCCTCTGGATTCTTATCTGTGGGAGGAGTAAGGTCCTTCAATGAGTCCAAGTTTATCTGCTTCCAGCTACTTTCTGAAGAAAACAAATCCAGACCCCTTGCTCCCCATTTTGGGACTCCCACGATATTGGTGTCCCTGTCTACACTCCGAGTTCCGACTATCGGAACTTCCAAACTTCCCCAAGAATCCTTTTGGGTCTTTTTGTGACGGGAAGAAGACTGTACCAACCGGATCCCTCGAGTCTCCGGAGAAGTTCCCGTAAGGTCAATAGTCAGGGTCACCGAGAGAAGGTCCTCATTGCTTTTGGATACCACGGCACCCCAATCCACTTCTTCTGGTCTCTCCGACAGTGGTGAAAGTTCCGGAACATATGGTACCACCGGTGATACTTCTGTAACATGTTCTGGAACATTAACTTCCGAAACCGTCAAGGTTTGCGTGGAAGAAGGAGGAGTTATCGGATCTGACTCTACGGGTGCCAAATACTCCATTATATCCCGCATCTCAGTCCGAGAGGCGTTCATCTATCTCGCCTGCTCCAATATACACTTGACAATGGGCACCCGACTCAAGCTTGCAACCACGTTAAAGTTGGCTTCGAACAGCCGCGCTTTGTTGAGGTAGTCCGCTGGCACTTCCAAGGAACTCCAGAGCCAAATTACACCTTGGCACAGTGCCGCTATCTGCCGGCAATGATCTTTTTTCATGACTCTGGCTGTTTCTTGGGCTGTGCATAATTCACTCTTCAATCTGATGCACTTGGACTCTGACTCCTAGACTCGTTCCAACAAAGTCCGTTTTTCTACTCGTAAAGCGTCCAACTCCGTTACCAACCGCTTTTGCTCTTCTATCAAGAGGGCGTTTTGTTTCTTCGCTACCACCAACGCGTCCGTCCTCCGGAAGATGGCGTTCCGGTCAGTCAGTGCCATCTTCCGACACACCCGCTTGAGGGTCTCCTTGTAATTGTGGAGAACCTTCATGAGATCATCAGCCCGCCATACAATGTGTTGGGCCATTTCTGAAATATCCTCCATAGGTGATCCTCCCAATTGGAGTTGGGTTTTTCTTCCTTCTCTGCCTCCGTAAGTCTGGTCCGGGAGGGTCCAGCCTCGGTATGAGCGGGACCAACTTTCGGCTGCACAAGTCCGACCTCTTGTGGAGAAGGTTCGGCTTCTTGCGGAGGAGGTCCGGCTTCTTCTTTTTGGTCTAGAACTTCCTCCTCCAGTGGCTCCGGCGTGGGAGAATCCTCTGTGGGCCTTGCTGGTAGAGTCCTTTGCCGCCGGCGCTTCTTCACTAGAGGAGTGGGCGGCTCCTTGTCATCCGTCTCTTTATCATCTGGTCCTTCCCGGGGAGAAGGTTCTTCTCCTCCGTACTTCTGGAGCTGAACCAACTCTTGATAGGCGATCTCCTCGTTCGCCTTGAGTAGGAAGTGGTGGGAATACAGGTGGGAGACATAAGCCGGAAGAGGGCTCCTACCCTTCTTCCCCTGCTGGAAGGAATGCACAAGGTCTTCTATCAATTCGTGGATGACGGAGGCCCAATCCATCATCAGTTTTCCTTGAAGACTCCCTAGGATGGCGGAAGCCACCTTGGCCACCACTTGCCTTGGCTTGGTCAGGTGCAAGATAGGGTTGAGAAACGCCACCACATCTCGATATTCCAGATTCACTAGGTCGGAAACCTGGTGACCATCTTTCGGGTTGGCCGACGCCTGGAACTTGCCCTCCATACACTCTTGGTTCTTCTCCATGACCTTGTCCGACGCCATCCGGAACTTGTAGACGGCCCTCCACTTGTTGATTGTCCACAGTTCTGGTTTTGCCCGGAGGGTGGTATCCAAGATACCGCTTTCCGGACGAAGCAAGTTCGACACTAAACTCTCCTCTCGGATGCCCCAGGGAACAACTATTAAACCTTCACACCCCATGTTGGTGAGGTTTCGTCGCAAGCGCTCCAGCCAGACCTCATCGGTTGGAATTTCCGGCACCACCTTCATTACTAGAATTGTCCTCGGCCGGGGCGGTAGCGGTGGCATTGCATCATCTGAGTCCTCTGGCTCCTCCCTCAACTTACGTCGGCTCGCCCTGGAAGACATCACGCTCACAGAAAAACCTCACACAATCTCTCCCTATCCCTCTTGCACACAAAGATTCACTCCATACCCCCCTGCACGATCGCAACTCACACAGTCCCTCAGTCTACCGGAAATCTCTAAAAGCTAGAAAGGCAGAAAACGCAGATGCAAGCAAATAAGAAGGCAATCGTGCCTTCCGCCGACTACAGTTCTCTTCTTATACTGGCCAGACGGATGGACGATCGAACGAAAGTACAGGATAGGTTTTGGCGGCAAAAACCTAACCCTAGTACGGATCTGGTTTCCGGCTTTTAGGGTTGGCGCCGTCATCCGATTTCCGGAACTTTCTAGGGCTCTAGAATTAGGTTTTTATACCTAATGGAATTTTTCCGGATCCGGAGATCCGGTATTCCTGAATTTTTCTAAATTCCTATGAGAACTTAAAAACTTTCCTTTTTAAGGGAACAATTTTCGAAATTTCCCGTCAAATGCTAGTGTTCTGGGTCTAGCATGTGGAATCACATTCCTACAATGGTCAATAGAAAAAAAAAATTCTTTATTGAACAGAAGAAAATTGAAAAATAATAAAACCTCTAATTTTCATTTCTTAGAACATGGTAGAAGGCACTAGTAAATGTTTCGCATACTATTTAATATTGTCATAAAACATTGATTCCCTTTGAAGCAAATTCTTGTATTATAAAATGCTTATTCTTTTGACATATATAAAGATGATTATATTTGGTACTTTTGTACCAAGTTTCAAAAGTTGTTGAGGGATGTAGCAAAATTTTCCAATTAAACCAACAAGTAGGAGAAAAGTACTTAAGGTGACATAACTTTCATTTTAAAGGCCAATTCAATAAAATGAGAGAATATGGAGTCTTATTTAAGTTATGATCCTAAATTTACACTTCAACAAATTGAGACTTTAATATCCCATGAGAATTATGAATTTCTATAAGTACTAGCAATTGGTGCTTGCTATGCTACGCATTCATCATTAGAATTTTATAAGAATTTTTATATATTAGATAGAATGCAGAACAAAAATTTCAATAAATCTTCAAATAAAAATGACTAAAATCTTTGTATAATTTTTTTTATAAGTAAACATATATTGAAATGTACATTAGAAATTTATTGAATGATGAATGAAACATATGCAATGGTAAATACTATAAAAGATACACATACATTAGAATGCATTAGAAATTTGACTCCATTGTTACAAAAAATGGCAACCAAAATTGAAAAATTGAAAAGAAAAACTTATAACTCTCAAAAACTTTGTGAACAACTTAATTGTTGTGGAATCCAAAATCACTTCAATTAAATAAATTTTCCAGAATCATTTGGTAGTAGCAATAGACAATTGAAATCATGAAAGCTCAAAGTTCACAAAAACACAAAATCATAGAAGTGCAAAGAAGTGTAAAGCCAAGAGAAGCAATGGATTTGCTACCTCTATAATATCATCCTATGGATTCTCTTTAATATCACCTTAATCGCAACAACTATATTATTTCTATAATATCACCCTTTGTAAAAGATGATGTTATAGAAGTAATTGCAAACTACTACTCTATTTCTATAATATCACATTGTGTGAAAATACAATTTCTATGTATACATGATTGAAAATCTTTTTAAAAAATATTTAAAATAATTATTTTAAAGACTCATTATCATACATTCTATTCAAATATATCAATATTTTACTAATATATGATACAATGAATGCGTAGCATAGCAAGCACGAGCCCCTAGTATTAATGGTAGCATTTGTGATATTATAGAGGGACTTATGATTTTAGTCGTATGAATAAAAAGGAGCACCAACACTCTTCCCTTCACAAACTACACATTCTATGTCTCAGGTTGGTATAGTACACATATCTGTACTATACCAACCTAAGATATGCAATCGAGGATACCAACCTAATACTTCTGCAATCAAGGATGTTTAATCTAAGAAGTCCAATGAAATTTGAACTTGGACCATTCATAATAAGTAATTAATTGTAAGATCCAAGTAGACGCTCTAGCATATGCTTAGGTAGGGAAGTTTAGAATTATTAAGCACTATCTATAAAGGTACTTTTAGAGTTTTAGGAAATCTCCCGAATATTTTAATAACATCATATTCATTAAAATGAGAGTTTTCGACTAAAATGAGAGTACTTGAAATGCAATTTCATTCAAAACCTCAAAAAAATACCTCAAAATCATGAATGACCATCCAAGAGATGAGAGGAAAGAATAATATATACAAAAGGAAAAAAGGAAATTGGAGGCAAAATTTGATATAGGCTCTTTATTTGTACACCATGAGCACTTCTATATATCATGAGCTACAATTAACATCATATTCATTATTTTGGGAGATTGAGGACCTCCCAAAATTTCATTGTCCATTTTTTGGCCCCCAAGATTGAAGTCAATTTAAAATGAATTTAAGTTGAGGGGAACTCAATTTCTGATTTTTTAGTTGTAGCTTCCATTAAATTGACAATTTTTTATAATTTGGGTGTCTTGAAGAAATTAATGGTTCGAGTGATAATAGTCATTTTCTACATAAATGCGATGACTAGTCTTTGCTGAACACCAAGTCATGAGCTGAACGGTTGGTTGTAAGAAGCTATTTATTTCATATAGCTGGTCCGAGTTTGATTCTTGTGGAATTCATATGAGCGGCTACAAAATATACATGAATTGGTATTGATTAGTGAGCTCTACACGCAAGAAAGCTGTAACAACCAACGAGCCCCCTATTCAAAATTGTGACAATTGCTTGATATGTTTATGAAATAAAAAGTGGTCTTATCCACCACCGGTTTTTCCAACTCATACAATTTTATTTTTAAGGGACAATTAGTTACAAAGTACCGTAATAATGAGATGATATCAATATACACAATCTCACATAGATAATGTAATTGTGAATATATTAAATATTGTACATAGGTGCATTTGCTACGCAAAAAACTAAACACAAAACATAGAAATTCTTGAAATAAAAATCTATAAAATCCAATCATAATAATCCAATCCACACCATCTATTCTATACCAAACAATTCTAAATCATATAAAATCATCCATAGTTATGAATAATATTACTATAGAATACTAACTATGAAACTTAGCTTCAAATACTATAAAGTTCCTCCAAAATATTAGAATTATGCTCAATCAGAAGTATACGAAGACAAACTCCCATTGATGACATCTATTTGAGTCATAAGGATTCTCAAGACACATTGTATTGTGTCCTTTTTGACCTTGGACCTCCATGCCGTGATGAGAGAATTTGTGTCCTTCCAAATAGGTTCTTGAGTCTCGTCCACTTTCCAACGCAATCCTTTCGTAGAGTCCCAACCAATATAGAATTCTTGAATATCCCTTCTTCTTGCTATTGGCCGAAAGTACTGGATTAGGATACAATTCGGATGCTTTGGATTTGTAAAAGGATCAAACAAAGCTCTAGCAATCCATACAAGCTTCGTATCACCATTAGTTGGTCGAAGGGCGACGAAGAAGTCTTTCTGAACATCACGCCCCACTCGGAAAGATGGCAGCGGACGATTGCGACGTTGCCCTATAAAGACATCATTTTCAGCAAACTCCTCATGAACCTCGCCATCGTCATCAAGTTCATCCTTCGCAGTTGTTTCGATTCGAGTAGAAGGCCAGAAATCTTCCATCAATGTTTCAAAGGGCACTATTGGCTCCAACAAACATGCTTTTATTGCTCATGTCGCAACCTAACTTTTTGATTTTTCCCTCTATTGTGTTTTGTAACATGGAATCCGGATTAAGTAGACCCGAATTAGCATGGAAGAAAAAAAGAAAAGCCAAGAGTTGGAAAGACTAGAAACATAAGCCCTGAATGAACCAGATTATGGAGCGGAATGGATATTGGAAATAAATCCAGTCTAGTCCTATAACCGGAGGAATAGATCCAGGATTCGTGTCCGGAAAATCGGAAAAAAGTAATGATTAGGTTTTCAGGGTATAAAAGAGACTGTTTTAGGGTTTGGCTATCATTTGCACCTGAGAGCACCAGCATACTTGGCGCGCTCTCAGTGTTTTGAGTTTGTGTCTACAATTTGAGTGTGTTTTTGTGTGAATTGTGCAAAGTCTAAGAGTTGTGATTGAGCGCGTTTGTTTTCTTTACACGGGTGCAGGGATTAGGGAAGAATTGAGTGCTTGAGCGAGGCGGAAATTAAGAGAGAGAGAGAAGGGGAGCACTACGGGACTTGTGCATTGAGCGATTCAGTTGAGACCAAGGAATGTGTGTGAGGAAACGGGACGTACGGCTAGGAGAAAAGAGAGGTAGCGATCTAAAAGAGAGACGAATGCCGCAGCTAAAGCGCGTACGAAATCAGGTACAGGCGAGCGCTCAAAGGATAGAAATTAGAGTGAGGAAAGTGGCTCCTTTAGAGCCCAGTAGTGAGCGAGAGAGAGTTGAATTGATGGAGGATCTCTCTGCCATGGGTTGCGTAGGATTCTTGGAAAAACCCTGGGGGTTTCGAAACGAGGCAATAGTGAGGGAGCTCATCGAAGGAGCCCCTAACTAGTTCAACAACACTATCCGACCGGCTCCGCCCATGTGGACCAGGGAGATCTGGAGAAAAGTTTACGATTTGGAGGAAGGCGGCGCGGAATAGGCCAGCCGGAAGGGAGACTTCGTGCGCGGAAAGTTCCGGGGAGCAGCTAACCCCAAGGACGGGTACGCAATCAAGGATTGCGTCAATGCGCGGCATAGACGACTGCTGGAATTCTTGGTCCCGATTCAACATCCGGAAAAAACCACTCGGGTGACTTCCACGCTCAGAAACGCGATCTTTGGAGCTCTGAGCGGAGAGAAGCGGATGGATTGGGCGGCATTCATTCAAACAATGGTGAATGTCCTAGTCTCAAATGTGGGAAAGAGTAGGGCTACTCCGGTAGGCCCCTACCTTTTCCACCTATACAAGAATCAAAGTCTCCTGACGTTGGAGGAGAACAAGGAGTGGAGGGCGCAGATGGCTCTTCAGACGTGCGGAGGATCGGATGAAGAATCCGAGACGGAATCGGATAGTCCGGAACCGGAGGAGAAGGGTGAAAACCCAAAGAAGAGGAATTGGGCAGAAGTGGAAGAGGAGGAAGATGACATTCCTCTCAACCAAAGGAGGAAGAGGACGCCCAGTCTAAGGGGGTCTCCTTCAGGGCTTTGGAAGGATAAGGGACCGGAACTAGTGGAGCCAGTCATCCCAAAGAAGTAGGAACCGGTGGAAGTGGTCAGACCGAGATCCATTCCATCGTCCTAGTTGTTGGACCTGACGGGTCCATACAACGACCTAATCCGGATTCTCAGTGCAGTGAGAGCGGATTGGGAAGTGAAGACCACGACGCTTCATGAGGTGGCGGATTTGGTAGGAAGCGCTCCGACCAGTTCTCTGTTGGAAGCTGTGGCGAACTGCATCAGCAATCCGGATGAAGTGAAGGAGTTGGAGGATAGGTTGCTAAAGCAAAATATCAACCAGCGGGAGACAGATGAGCAGGTGGTCCGGTTGCGAGGAGAAATCCAAAGCTACCGGAAGGACTTGGATGCTAGTCGCGATTAAGTGAAGGCCGCAATGTCCCTACAGGAGGAGACCAGGACTGCAATCAACCGGATGACAATAGTAGTAGGGGCATCCGGTGAGGTAATGGTAAAGGCCAAATTGTTTGATGAGGGGATACATAAGGATCAGAAACCTTTGGGTATCCGCATCGCTCGCATCTTGGCTGACTTTGCTGGGGAATTAGAAGAGGCAATGAAGGAATTTCGGAAGGATGCAAAGGGATTAGAGGATACCGTCCGGAAATTCTAGACTGGGTTAGTCTCTTTATCCGGGATTTCAATCCCGGATGAATTCGATGAGGTAGAGATATTGGAGGGGAAGTTCGAAACTCCAATGTCAAAGGAGAAGGAGGCCGGAAGGACCTCTACTTTAGAAGCCCCACGGACGAGGACAAAATTAACTTCTCCTGTAGAATCGGAACGAGTTCTAGAGGGGGGAGATAAAAGTAGAAATTTGAGTGAGCTCTCCCCCATAGCTATTCCAAGTAGTAGTGGACCCCCTCAGGAGGGATAGGTAGTTAGAAATTAGAGAGTAGGAAATTTTGTTAGACCAAACCTCATTCCAGAAAGTTAGAAAGAGTTCAGATCCAAAAATCTCAGCTGGATCAGTGCCGGATTTCCGGGGAGACCTTTTTGTAAAATTCTGTATATAATTCAAGTCTCAAGACTAAGACTGGGAGTTTTTTCTTTCTTGCATATGCTGTCTCTTGTGTATTGTCTATTATTTTCCTTGTCTTTCCAAAGATTGGCCAGATAAGTGTCGCAATACAAAGTAAGTAAATTCCCTGTTATCCTCTCGAAAACTCCTTTAAAGTATAACTAAGTGACTCTAAAGATCGAACCCACAAGATCCTGTAAAGTATTTGGCTTCATTACACGATTTAGGATAAGTTTGCTTATAAAACCCAACTTCCGGTTTCAAGTCAATTACCGGAAAACTATAAAATCCGAAAAAGGGAGAATTAGCTTCCCAATACTTCCGGTTCTACCAGCTATTCGGTCTGAACAACAACCACAACCCCCGGAGACTTATAATTTCCGTCCCTGGGTACCTCTGTAAACCTATCCGTTCCAACCTGACAGTCCTCTTCTGGATATCATCCGGTTTAATTTATCCTTTGTTTCACCATCAGAGGGTTCGCCCCTTAGTTTTAGAGTGG
Organism: Climacium dendroides; assembly: GCA_950106755.1. Taxonomy (NCBI): domain Eukaryota; kingdom Viridiplantae; phylum Streptophyta; class Bryopsida; order Hypnales; family Climaciaceae; genus Climacium; species Climacium dendroides. The sequence continues at coordinate 29,047,028 of OX467089.1, read as the reverse complement.
TAGGTCCACCACTCCTTCCGTAACTTATAGTGGCGGAAGATCCCACTCTTCTATCTTCTATTCTCCTACTTACTACGGATCCGGTTTGATCTCTCACAACAACCTGGGTATTAATTCAGATTGCAGGTCACACAAAGACCCCCCGTACGATCCTCTGATACTACAACGACCTTGGGCACTCTCTCCTATCCATGCGAAGTTAGGTGGTTACAAGTGAACCCGTCCATTCCAACATGTATTAGAACTATTCCGTTTACCAAGTATGGCAGTAAGACCTCACAAAAGATCGGACACTCAACCGGATTTCCCACCTAAGAGTTCTAGCGCAAGTAGGGAATCCCTCCCTATCCGCCTAGCCTAACAACGGTTTTCTCACTCGGAATCTCAAACTCTAGACACGTTGAGGAACTGAAGCGCACTCCCAACTCTTTTAATACCTACTCACATGCACTGAAACTTAAAGAATAAAATACACCAAGGGGAGAAGATGTCAACTCTTAGCTTCTCTCTTTGCTATCCTCACTTCCGGTCATACAACAGGCACACAACTTCTCATGGCACAGACATACAATAGCAAAAACAGAAGACACCAAAGAATTTTGCAAAAGAAGACTTTTTTTCTCCCCCTTCCCTTCTCAAGGCAGATTTATATACATCACCACAAAAGCGCAAAAAGGCAAAAAGTGTCACAGAATCCAGCCGCATTTCCCAACTAAACTTCCGATTCTACCTACCTACCTACCAACCACCAGATAAAATCTGGTTTCGATCTAACTCCTCTACTATGTACAAAAACTCTTACTATCTACAATCCTAACCCTAAGGTAGGACTCTTCGGCTCGGCTTCCATCCCCTTGAAGATTTCAGTCAGGTTCCGGTTCCGTTCCCCATCCACAGGTTTCAGAACTGGATCGGCCTGACCAGAATTGGGTGTGGATTCTAGGTCGATGGCGGATTCTGGGGTGTTTGTTGGTTTAGATGCCGGTGTAGTCATCTTGGGCTTGGGAGTCTAATTCTTCTCCTCTTCAGCAATTGTCACATCCGGAAACTCTTCCGGTAGGGAGAGTTCCGACAGAGGGACTTCCTTAGCTCCTATCAGCTTCCGACTACTCTCTTCAATCCGATCCGTTGAAATCCGCACCTCCTTCAACGCCGTCTCAACCCGCTCCGCGTAGTCCGTGAGAATCCTTACTATCCTAGCACTGGATAGCTTCTTCTCCTTATGGACTTCGTCGTCGAATAGCTTGGCCTTGGTGGCGGCCACCCCAGGTACTCCAAGAACGTCCTTTACCTGATCCGCTACCCGCCGTATTTCGTCTGCTATCTCCAACATGGCAGATGCATCCTCTCTCAGGACAAGATTTTCCGCCTTCAAGGTATCTGCCTCTATCTGCAGTCGGATTACTTCTTTCGTCCGCCTCCAGTACTCAGCCGGATCGGTGATACAGTCGGCTACCTTCGATGGTAGCTGGCTGTTTGGCGACGCATCCACCAGTCTTCCGATCGCTTGCAAGGTCAGATGCTTCACCTCCCAATCTGCTCGGACACTGGAAAGAATGCCAATCAAATTATTGAATGGATCCCGTGGATCCACTTCTTCCTCCATGACACCCTTCCGTTTCTCCTCTAGAGTTGACGGGCCATGTCCTGGAGGTGTCCCTCGCCCATGGGGAGGAGTTGTCTTCTGTCGCTTGATCGGCGGCATTACCTCCTCCTCCTCCTCTTCCATTTCCGGATCTGAATCCGGAACCGATTCCGCTTCATCGTCTTCTTCCAATTCGCCATACTTCAGGGGAGCTCCCTAAGCCTTCCACTCCTTCTCCTCATCAACCGTCAGGAGTTGATGGTTGTGGTACAGGTGGTACAAGTATGGGCATATGGGTGTAGCCCTACTCTTCCCTACCCTCCCTAGGAGCTGGGTCACCAGATCAAAAAGGATCCGCGCCCAATCCACGTTCCGAGTTCCGCTCAAGGAACCGAAGATGGTATTTTCTAAGGTGATGGTCACCCTCGTTGGTTTCTCTGGATGAAGGATCGGAATGAGAAATCTCAAAAGACGACGGTGTCGGTCGTTTATGCAGTCGTCCACTGCATATCCGTCCTTAGGGTTGGGAATGCCATGGAACTTCCCCTGGATGAATTCATCCTTCCGGCCAGCCATCCCAAGACCCCCTACCCGGAAATCATACACCCCTCTCCAGACTTCCTCAGTCCAGAGGGACGGATTCCCTCTCAAGGTGTTATCGAACTCATTGGACAATTTGCCCAAGAGTTCCTTCACCATTCTCTCCTCCCGGAATCCCCAAGGTTTCTCAATGAACCTCGGGCAATCTATAGAAGCTAAGTCTTCTATGAGTTGATCCTTCTCCTGGTCGTCTAAGGGAATCGTCGGAAATATCTTCTGGAGTTTCACCTCGACTGGACCGGATCTTGACGATCCCGTTTTCTTTCGACGTATCAGCGGCATGGAGTGCATCTCCTCTCACACGGATTTCCTCACCGATTCTACCTCACCCGCTCCTAGTCGCACGTCCTGTTCTTTACTTCTCTCTCCGATCTCAACCGGAATCACTAGAATTCTACTAAATCACATTGTCCTGACACGAGGGTACCAAATGTTGTAAACAACATGAGGAGCGCCCAATCTCGTGAGGAAATGAAAGGGGTAAAACTGGCAGAGTTGGTCTTTAAATAGTCCCAAGATTCCGCCGTGGTCATAATAACTATGTTCCGGTTTGACGGCTTGACATCCGGTCCAACCCTAATCTGGAATCTACCCTAATTTCGGATGGGTTTCCGGTCCCGACCAATTTGAAATTTCCAACTGAATGGAATCCGGTCTACCCACTATTTCATTTTTCGCGTGTATATATCCGATTTCCCTACCACTTGTACTTAGTTCCGGTTCCACTTTACTAGTTTCCGCTCTGAATTCTAGATAAGCTAAACAAAACCAAAATTTTATGTTGCGACAATAAGGGAGGGAGAGATTGAGTATCGATGAGCAGAGTGTAAGAGGATCTTCTCCTCTTGTTGTCTTCTTGTGATTGCAGGTGTATGTGAACAGGTTGTAAGTGTTGGGAGTGAGTCTAGACACCTCAGTAGGTTTAGAGTTTATGATTCTGGGTGAGATAACTAGTGCTAGGCTAGACAGTAAGAGAAAGGATTCTCAAACTGTGCTAGAGCTACCAGATGGAATGTCTAAGTTAGCCTCCGAACACTTGAGAGGTCTCACCATCTGAAGAAGTAATCAAAAGAACGCTAGATTGTGTTGGTACGGGCAGACGCACTTGTAGCCACCTTAGTTTCGCACGGATTACAAAAGGTAGTAAGGTCGTTGTAGTAAGTGAGGGTCGTACGGGGGATCTTTGTATGACCTACAGGCTGGGATTACTTCTAGTTTGCTGTGAAAGATCAAACCGGATCCTGTTAGAATAGGAGAATAGATTAGCTTAGTGAACTTTCCATCACTATAAAGACTGGAAAGAGAGGAGTGCCTACCTCTCTGAAAATAAGTGGTAGATCCCTCTGAAGTGCCAACAGAGGCTAAACAAAACCGGAACAGAAGTTGAGGAAAGGAAGTCCTCGGTTAAAGTAGTACGAGATCCGGTCGGAAGTGTGAGTTCCGGTTTGGTTCTTGTAAGTTGTCGATCGAGTTTGATTCGGGTCAGTGTTAGTTTGGATCAGATTAGTTTGTAGGAGGATCAGGAAATCATCCGGTATTTGGGAAAAAGGGTGAGAGGTATAAAGAAGAATAATGGGATTTGAAAACTTTCCTCAAGTCACCTAGTAACACGAAACACTTCACAGAGTCTTTTGGGTTTGATCTTTAGAGTCACTTTATTATGCTTTAAAGAGGTTTTTGTGAGCATAATAGGGAATTCCACTTACCCTGTGCTGCGACAGCTCACTAATAGAACACCAAATGCTCAAAACATCTTCTGTACTCTCCACTCTCATTGCATAATGCCTCCCAGTAATTGATGAATCTAGATATCCCATTAGAAATGTTGTCTACACCTCGCATTGGAAGGTGGGCAACAGGAACGGAATCCCCACAAGGCCATAGACTTAGTCCTTCAGAGTCTTCTCACCACAATTTGATCTCTCCCTTCTTCAAGAAGCCAATCACTATCCGTACAGTACCTCTTGTATTTCATAATTGGGACACCCACAAAGTTGAAGTAAAACTTGAATTGTTGTGCCTTGGTATGTCCAACAAATGCTCCGTCTCCTTCTAATATCGAGCCTTCTATAAAGGTTTTAAAATCAGGTACCTCTTCAATCAAATGAGGAATTATAGGCATTGATTCCACATCCATGGAGGACTTCATGAGGGCTGGGATGGTAGGAAAGCTTTCCTTCTTTAATTGCATGCTCCATCTACTGAACAATGCGTCGATGTCGTCATGAGTGTGACCCACCAACATGAAACTTACGTACACCTCTCGGAAGATCTTCTTTGCAACAAGAAGGGACCAAAATGCAAACACATACCAATTTTTGTTGTCCCCTGCAGCACTGTCCATTTGAATGTTTAGAACTGGAAGAAGGGGAGTCGCTGGAACGGGAATTTCAGGCGGTGGCCGAAGTGATGAAGTGCACATTTTTGCTCCTTTAAGAACCGCTTCAAGTAGAGGAGCAGAACCTGACCCAATAAACAATTCTCGAGAAGAATATTTTCGAAGGAGTTCAAGGTCTTGCAAGAGCTTCACTAATGATCCTACTATGTAATTGGAGTCATGCAAGAAGATATTAAGACCACAATGTGCGTAACGCACATCACTGTGCTTGTGAGAAATCATTCCAGTTATTGATATTGGTAACTTTGTGAGTTCGTCTAGTTGCTTGCTCTTATGGGAGAAAACCGGAGATGCTATCTTTGCATGATCCATTTTGTCATGCATGTCTGATTGTTAAGCATTCGTGAGGGTAGGCAGTTGACCTGTACCGGTTTGCGTAATAATTGTCTTGGTGAGCTCGAGTACATGCATTATGTTTCTCCAATAGATGATCCCATTTCCGTCGTAATCCAATGGGGGCAATCCTTCTTTGTGCATAATATCTATCACAATCAGCACATCGAGCAAAGTTATCTCCAGGCTTTTTCACAGAGTATTCAGAAAAATTCAATTTTCTGATCTTGCTGATATTCGAGGGGGAGACTTCTTTCAACCCAAAAATAGCATTTGTTGCATTGACCTCAGGAATTGTCTCTTTCCATATAAAGGTGGCTGGTAGAACCTTAGAAACAAATTTCTTTCCAAAAGAAAGTGTACGTACGATGAGGCATATGGTCAGTTGATTTTTCAAGTACACACTTCAATGTCGCCATAGCCTGTAGCGTATGCTTTCGTGCCTTTTGGGTGCCCACATTCCCATGTGGTTGAGCTTGTTCACCTCTTGCAACATATCCTTGAAAACGATGAAATGTAGATTGTGAGACATCTGCAATATGTTGCCATACTGCAATGCACACATCAACTCCTTCCAAAGTGACCACCTTCTTGTCTCGAGCATCACGATGGACTTGTCAATGCACATCTAACTTCATGTGATAGCGGAATTCAAAGGTTGTTTTATGGTACATACGTTCACGGAATGCTCGAATCTTTTCTCTAGAGAAAGGTTGAACACAGTTGCTCGTGCAACACACCTTACTTGATACAAAGTTGATAGATTCCTGAGTGAGTAGATCCTTAGCTTTCACACAAGTTCGAGGAGGAGGAGGAGGATTCCTCACAACGCTTGTATATTGTCTCATACTTGATGAGCACGGCTGCAGTAGTCTTGCTTGCCGACAATTATATTCGTTACAAATCTCGTGGTCTTTGAGGCTTGCCCCATTTAGAAACACTCGATCAATAGGCCATGCACAAAGTGAATACTTCCAGTCCTCAGGAACCTCCACAGGTTGTAAAGATTTCAATATATGAATCACGACAAGAGATTCGCTGAGGGGACCAGTGCTACCTCCCACGTGCTCGGAACTCACACTGTGACATATGCCCTCAGCCACTAATTGCCCATTCATGTTATGTATAATTATAATCTTGGTGCTCTAGAGATGTCTTGGGATACCCTCGCAATCCAAAATGTTGTTGTCTTCTAATGCCAAATTCTCCACCTTGCCTTCATTAGATAGGTACTCCTCGACAGGATGTCTTGGAGTAGCAACCATTATTTCTGCGTGTAACAAAACATGATGTTAAACGTATGTCACAACTAAAATGATCTGAAATAGTACTTGGCAAAGCAAGAGAATACACAAGTGTAGAGATAGAAATGGCGCAGTAGTAGAAAGTTCAGTGATTTTACAGTATGAACTGAAATCACTATGAATTATAAAATCCTGAAGATGTGTTCGCACCCACAACCAATGTTCACAATCCTATAAGAGTGCATTGGTTGGTCATGGCTACCTCTACCACATACTATGCTAAAGACATATGGACAATATTCCAACCATCACATACTAGTGACAATAATAATAAACATTTATAATCCGTACAGAATAGACATCCATACAAATGGACATATTTTGATCACATACCAGATGATTTAACTCAAGTCGAGTTAAACACACTGTATCCAACTAGGTCAATAATCAGGCATGATCAAAGTATTTGCCCACTATCCGACCGACATATATCACTTAAACGTGAAATGAAATCAACATAAAACTCAAAGATCACAAAATAAAAGATTGGGATACACAAACTCGTCTCAAATGTTGTCAGATATCTACGAACATGTATTCATCAACTGAATCAACGGACTAGAATATTTAACTCGAGTCGAGTTAAATTATATAGTTCATATACAATAATAAGCGAAGCGGTTCTTGCGGTTCCATTTCAAGGCCATTGTAGAGAATTTGTACTACTCCAATAAGGATCTCTTATAGAAAATTCAACTCGAGTCGAGTTAAAACACTTTGTGACAAGGGAAAAAATCTGTAACAGAACATTTAATTGGAGTCGAGTTAAACTATACAGTTCACATATAATAATAAGCAAAGCAGTTCATGCGGTTCCATTTGAAGGTTGTTGTAAAGAATTTGTACTACTCTATTCGGAATGGCGAATAGAAAATTTAACTCAAGTCGAGTTAAACATCCTTGCGACAAAAGAGGGAATCCGTGAAAGGACATTTAACTTGGGTCGAGTTAAACATCCCCGCGATAGAAGAGGGAATCCATAAAAGGACATTTAACTCGAGTCGAGTTAAACATCCCCGCGACAGAAGAGGGAATCCGTGAAAGGACATTTAACTTGAATCGAGTTAAAAGGACAGTCTAGACGGGGTATTAATGTAAGAATACTATACTAGCCTCAATTCGGAGCGACATCAGAAAGTGAATACCATAAAACTTATTCCGTGAATTGTTATTCTAGGTAAAAGAGGAATATACACCATACGATTATTCTGATGGAAACAATGGAATTTATTATTAGAATTCAATTTTTTAACTTGGATTGAATTAAAATCAATGAGTGGTTGACAATCACCAATTCCGCTTTCTAGGATTTTTAAGTCGATTCGAGTGGAAATTAGTTTCCGCATTTAACGGAGTTCATGCTCAAATCAATTTCTGCACGCATTCCGGAAAAACCGACACAATTATCGGGAGTGAACTCCCTCGCATCTGATAGTCAATATTGTACGCAACCTGATGCAATCGTCCTGTATAGATGAATCAATCATCACAAAGAAAACCCACAAAGAAGAATATTTATCTCATGATCAAAAAAATTCTCAATGAACACAAAATTCCTAGAATTTAGTGTCGGAGGACGCCCTAACTTGAGAATGGTCATGTAATGAAATTCTATCAGTACGCACTACAGGCAGGCGGAATGGCGACCACGTTGGTTGTAGGAGAAATGCACACATGAATCTATTGAGCATACAAAGTACCCCTACAGATTCAAAAGAGGACAACAACTGGAGAACAAATGGAGTTTGATTGTGGCATATTGAATGCATACCAAGGCACAGCGGATCAAGACCTAACCTGAAATGTCAACAACAACTCTTACAAAATTGAAAATGCGAAAAAGATAATAGCCTAGAATGACCTCCGGAATTGAGCTATGAAAACACGGAAGAATGCCACAACGCAAATCGAAATGTAGGAATGCAAATGCGGACGGCGGCAATGACAAAGGCAAATCATCCAAGTGGAAACGGAATGAATCAACTTTGCTTGTTCAATGATACATGACCGTCTTATGTGAAATTGCGGGAAGGATAGAGGAGAAACAGTACACGGGATTTTCAAACGGTCTAATGAACTCCAGCTAGAAATATACATAGGCACTTTTCTTTGCCATCGACAACTGTAAACAACTAATTTTTGCGATCGGGAATCTTCCAATTTCAGTTACTTGAGAATAAGTCTACAGTCTTTGAAGCCGCTAATTAGGTCCTTTACCCAGAATTTACTATTAGAAATAAATAGATCTACTAGCGGATCCATAAAAGGAACAAAAGGAATCCAAGGGTGTAGTAATTGTTCAGGGATTTTGAGTTTAGCGATAAAGTTTACTATTATTGTTACGGTTGTCGCAACCTAACTTTTTGATTTTTTCTCTCTATCGTGTTTTGAAACACGGAATCCGGAAAAATATACCCGGATTGGTACAGAAAGAAAGGAAAAGCTAAAAATTAGGAAGACTATGGAAGTAAGCCTTGAATGAACCGGAATATGGAGTGGAACGGATATTGAAAACGAATCCGGTCTAAACCCATGATCGGAGGAACGGATCCGGGATTTGCGCCCGGAAAATCGGAAAAAAGTAATGATTAGGTTTCTAGGGTACAAAAGAGACTGCTTTAGGGTTTGGACTGTCATTTGCACCTGGGAGCGCTCGCGTACTTGCCACGCTCTCAATGATTTCTGTCTATGAGAGTGCGCGAGTGTGTTGTGAGTTTCTGAGTTTTGTAAGAGTGAATGTGTTTGTGAGGGTGTAAGCTTCTGTAAATCTATTTCTTCTACGCGATTGATTGAGTTTCCTTTGCACTGAGTGCGGAGAGGGATTGATTGCATATCTTTGAGAGCGGCTGATTGAGGACGAGTGAGCACTATGAAAATCTGCGTGAAGATTGGCACAAGAAATAGCTTGGTTGAGGCCGAGGAGTGAATTGTGAGGAAACAGGACGTGCGGCTAGGAGAGAAGTGAGGTAGCGATTTGGAGAGGAGACGGATGCCGCAATTAAAGCGTGGTAGAAATCAGGGCTAGACGAGTGCACACAAAATAGAAATAAGGGTGAGAAAGGTGACGCCTTTAGAGCCCAGTAATGAGCGGGAGAGAGCGGAGTTAATGGAAGACCTCTCCGCCATGGGATGCGCGGGGTTCTTTGGAAAACCCTGAGGCTTCCGGAGTGAAGCTATAGTTAGGGAGCTCATAGAAGGAGTCCCTAATTAGTTTGATAACTCCCTTCGACCAGCTCCGCCCATGTGGACGCGGGAGATTTGGAGGAGAGTTTATGACTTTGAAGAAGGCGGTACAGTGCAGGCCAACCGGAAGGGAGACTTCGTGCGTAGGAAGTTCAGGGGAGCGGCCAACTCCAAGGACGGATTCGCCATCAAAGGCTATATCAACGCACGACACTAATGGCTGCTCGAATTTCTCGTGCCCATCCTACATCTGGAAAAACCCATCCGGGTGACTTCCACGATCGGAAATGCTATTTTTGGGACCTTGAGCAGGGATAAGAGGATGGATTGGGCAGACTACATTCACACGCTGGTGAATATCTTGGTCTCAAATGTGGGAAAGAGAAGGGCTACTCTGGTATGCCCCTACCTTTTCCACCTGTACAAGGACCAGAGTCTCCTAACTTTAGAGGAGAACAAGGAATGGAGAGCTCAAATGGCTCTCTGGACGTGCGATGGATCGGATGAATAATTCGAGACAAAACCGGATAGCCCGGAACTGGAGGGTGAAAATCCTAAGAAGAGGGCTTGGAAAGAGGAAGAAGAAGAGGAAGAAGAAGAGGAAGAAGAGGAAGCCCCTCTCGACCGAAGGAGGACCAAGCGGATGCCCAGTTTAAGGGTCTCTCCTTTAGTGCCTTACAGGGACAAAGGACCAGAACTGGTGGACAGAGTGGAGTCGGTCGTCCCGAAGAAGTAGGCGCGAGTGGAGGTGGTCAAGTAGAGACCCACTCCAATGTCTCAGATGACGGACTTGACGGGTTCGTATAACGACCTATTCCGGATTCTCAGTGCAGTGAGAGTGGATTGGGAGATCAAGACCACTACGCTTCGTGAAGTGGCGGATTTGGTGGGAAGTACTCCAACTAGTGCGCTACCGGAAGCCGTGGCGAATCGCATCAACAACCCTAACGATGTTCGGGAATTAGAAGAAAGGTTGCTGAAGCAGAACATCAACCAGCGGGAGACGGATGAGTTGGTGATCTAATTGCGAGGAGAGATCCAAAACTTCCGAAAGGACTTGGATGCTAGTCGCGATCAAGTGAAGGCTGCAATGTCTCTGCAAGAGGAGACCAGAGTGGCGATTGACCCGATGACAGCAGTGGTAGGGGCATCCAGTGACGTGATGGCAAAGGCCAAGCTTTTTGATGAGGGAATGCACAAGGATCAGAAACCTTCTGGTACTCGCATCACTTGCATCTTAGCTGACTTTGCCGGAGAGGTGGAGGAGACCATGAAGGAATTCCGGAAGGACGCTAAAGGGTTGGAGGACAACATCCGGAAGTTCCAAAGTGGATTGGTCTCTCTATCCGGGATTTCCATCTTGGATGAGTTCGATGAGGTGGAAATCCTGGATGGGAAGTTTGAGACTCCAGTCTCCAAAGAGGAGGGAGGAAGAACTTCCACTGCAGTGGCTCTGCGGGCGATGACAGGGTGACTTTCCCTATAGAACAGGAACGAGTTCTGGAAGGGGGGGATAAGAGTAAAAACTTGAGTGAACTCTCTCCTATAGCTACTCCAGATAGTGGTAGATCCCCTTAGAATGAGTAGGTAGTTAGGAGTTTAGAGATAGGAAATTTTGTTAGACCGGACCTTATCCCAGAAAGATAGGAAAAGTTCAGATCCGAAAATCTCGGCCGGATCACTGCCGGATTTTTGGGGACACTTTTTGTAATTCTGTATATAATTTGAGTCTCAAGACTGAGACGAGGAGAGAGTTCTTCTTCTTCCATTAACTATCTCCTTTGTAATTTCTATTATTTTCCTTATCTTCCCAAGGACTGGCCAGATGAGCGAGGGAGAGATTGAGTATGGATGTCGCGATCCAAATGACCCCTAACAGCTTCCAGCAACTCCCTAGGTTCACCCCAATCCACTTACAGCATCACTCGGTCACCAACTATCTAACACTGCACATGCCAAGCACACACAATATTAGTTCTCATTTCTAACTCATTTGCCAAGTCCCAGTCACCGGGACTACTAGTACACACTCCCATCGTGACACCGGGCATGTCACTTAGTAACATGGGGCGGAACTTTCACCTTAATGTGCAAGGACCCATGGTGACACTACTCACCATGGTCCTAACCGCCCTTGAGTATCACCCCACTCCATGCTAGCCCATTTTTGCATTTTCTACTCATCCACTAGAGATAACCGACGCTCACAACTCGGGACACATCCAAGGAGGCCTACCAAGGAGCGGAACTCCACCCAACCAATGCCACGGGACACACACAAGTGTCCCATGGTGCCTTGAAGTGGTGGTGAAGTCACCACCACCAACCATGAGTCATCGGGACTCACCAAGGCTTCAAGAGGGAATGAGGAGGGAGACCAACCCTTCTTATAGTACTCTCTGTAGTATTCGGCAGACCCCCCCCGTCCTAGATCGAAGGATGTCCTTGGCTAACTTTGCGTTGTGGAAGACCACCCACTTCCAACCCAAATCACTAAGTTACGTCACCGTTTGGACTCCCGAACTTCCAACCGGCGTAACTTTGCGCTCAAAGCTCCGAATCCAACATGCAAGCCCATTTTGGACATCTACGCGATGAGTAGATGCCGATGCACTTCTCACTCGTCCCATTTGGACAGGTTCTTGCAAAGTTATGGCCCTCTAAAGATTCGGATGCACTAGGGGAGGCGTCAAGACTTCACCACGGCTCTTTTTTTGGCCATAACTTTTGACTAATGTCTTAAAACCTCGTAATTCTTGTCATTCTAGGTTCCTTGTGTTCATAGATTTCCAATGTTATGCAACATGCCATACTTTCTTGTGGGATTCATTGAGAACCCCTCACACCTAGCCCTCAAGTGTCCCGGCGCCCCCGGGACGCAGTCAACTTTGAGTGGCCATAACTTTTGGCTCCCAACTCCACATTGCGCGTTCTTTACACCATTAGAAGCGTATTGTCAAGAGCTTTCTATGCATGTATGACACTCTCATGTCCACTTCAAAACCAGGGCGCCATTGCGCCCTGTTTGATCGAAAGTCTCTCCACCTTCCCTACCTAGTCTATTGCAAGGCTTGGGAAGTCACCCCCAAGGTCCCCCCTTGCGCACTAAGGTTCATTGGGCACCCCAAGTAGATAGGGGCGTGACACTTACCCCCACAAAATAGAGGTGATGTCCTCATCGACATTACTTTTTATCAAAAGCATTGAGTTGAAAAGGATAGCCATCCCCCTCAACACTATCATTGCATTCTATATAGCTAACCCCGCAATGACCCAAGTACTCATTAGATACACTAGATAAGCCCATGTTTTTGGCACCCTGGATGGCAAACCTCCAAGGACCTAGACCTATACTAAAGGGACTTATCTACTTTGAGACTCCCCCGGTTTGCCTTCTTTTGGCTCCAAGTTAGGCTCAACTAGCCTATCTTACTTACTTGACTAGAAAGAACTCAAGGCCCATCAATTTTTACTTGTTTGCAACACTGTCACGCCCCTATCTACTTGGGGTGCCCAATGAACCTTAGTGCGCAAGGGGGGACCTTGGGGGTGACTTCCCAAGCCTTGCAATAGACTAGGTAGGGAAGGTGGAGAGACTTTCGATCAAACAGGGCGCAATGGCGCCCTGGTTTTGAAGTGGACATGAGAGTGTCATACATGCATAGAAAGCTCTTGACAATACGCTTCTAATGGTGTAAAGAACGCGCAATGTGGAGTTGGGAGCCAAAAGTTATGGCCACTCAAAGTTGACTGCGTCCCGGGGGCGCCGGGACACTTGAGGGCTAGGTGTGAGGGGTTCTCAATGAATCCCACAAGAAAGTATGGCATGTTGCATAACATTGGAAATCTATGAACACAAGGAACCTAGAATGACAAGAATTACGAGGTTTTAAGACATTAGTCAAAAGTTATGGCCAAAAAAAGAGCCGTGGTGAAGTCTTGACGCCTCCCCTAGTGCATCCGAATCTTTAGAGGGCCATAACTTTGCAAGAACCTGTCCAAATGGGACGAGTGAGAAGTGCATCGGCATCTACTCATCGCGTAGATGTCCAAAATGGGCTTGCATGTTGGATTCGGAGCTTTGAGCGCAAAGTTACGCCGGTTGGAAGTTCGGGAGTCCAAACGGTGACGTAACTTAGTGATTTGGGTTGGAAGTGGGTGGTCTTCCACAACGCAAAGTTAGCCAAGGACATCCTTCGATCTAGGACGGGGGGGGTCTGCCGAATACCACAGAGAGTACTATAAGAAGGGTTGGTCTCCCTCCTCATTCCCTCTTGAAGCCTTGGTGAGTCCCGATGACTCATGGTTGGTGGTGGTGACTTCACCACCACTTCAAGGCACCATGGGACACTTGTGTGTGTCCCGTGGCATTGGTTGGGTGGAGTTCCGCTCCTTGGTAGGCCTCCTTGGATGTGTCCCGAGTTGTGAGCGTCGGTTATCTCTAGTGGATGAGTAGAAAATGCAAAAATGGGCTAGCATGGAGTGGGGTGATACTCAAGGGCGGTTAGGACCATGGTGAGTAGTGTCACCATGGGTCCTTGCACATTAAGGTGAAAGTTCCGCCCCATGTTACTAAGTGACATGCCCGGTGTCACGATGGGAGTGTGTACTAGTAGTCCCGGTGACTGGGACTTGGCAAATGAGTTAGAAATGAGAACTAATATTGTGTGTGCTTGGCATGTGCAGTGTTAGATAGTTGGTGACCGAGTGATGCTGTAAGTGGATTGGGGTGAACCTAGGGAGCTGCTGGAAGCTATTAGGGGTCATTTGGATCACGACATTTGGTATCAGAACAGGGCTACATTGGTGTGCAGTGAGTCTTGGAGCCATGGTGAGAGCCAATACAGGTGAAGCTGGAGCTTCAAGACAAGGGCGCCAAACACGTAGTCAAGGTTTGGAGGCTAATGAACCTTCCTTGGAGGAAACTCAAGGAGGGGATTCTCTTCATTTGAAGCAAATGGGACAAGAATTGACTCCCATTGAGGAAGAGAATGTGGAAACTAATGCCAAGGAAGGTAACACCGTCACTAGTCCCGGGATACCCCAACGTGATTGCAAACGGAAAGGGCAAGACCTCATGTTTGAAGAACTTGTCAAGACACTTCAAGTGATGCAAGGTGAAATTAAAGAGCTAAAGGAAAAGGGTTCTACCTCTTTTTTTTACAAATTGTGCAAAACCAACATGCCATCTTCTTTCACAAACATTGGCAAGGCCTACAAAGTGAAGGACTTTTTGGTGGAATTGAAGTTGTACTTTGAAGCTCAATGAGCACCTGAAGAAGACAAGATCACCATCGCAGTGACCTTTCTCAAGGATCATGCTTTGCTTTGGTGGACTTACTTTCGTGGGGAAAGTCTTGAGGTGGTGGACAACTTGACTTGGGCTGGTTTGAAAGAACGCATTAGCGACCGCTTCACCTCAGAATACCAAGACATTCGTGATGGAGTGGCACTTGTAAGACTCAAGCAAACAGGGAGTCTAAGGAGGTATGTGCGGGAGTTTAATGCACACTTGAATGTACTTCCAAGGCTAGATGAGCTAGCCAAGAAAATCATTTTCTTCAATGGGTTGCAAAGTTGGGCAGAACGTGCATTGTTTAGAATGCCGCAACTTCCAGAGGGGTAAAAACAAGGTAATAGGAGCCAAAACCAACATCCTATGGGTGGTTTTAAGTGGAACTTGGATGAGTTGTACACGTAGTTAATTACAAGCGCCACATTACATGTTGACAGTGGACCAACGGGTTTTTTTGTCATTCTTTCAATTCAACAAGTTTGACTCTGCTCAGGTTCCGCTTTGGCGCTCATGTCCTGCTCTGGTGCTCACGTTGTCCGATTTTTTGTTTGGTCATGTTTTGTTTTGGCAACGCTTGCACTATGCGCAGGCTGCTGATGTGCTCAACTTCTGAACTTTGCAAATCTTGTGTAGGGTTAGTTTGCTCAGATGCGAGGTTACAATTCTAGTCTCAGTCAGTGTACAATTCAGGATTTAGGTGGGATTTGAGCACATTGGTTTGGTTTTTGCTTACCGCTGAATTTGCTCAGTCTATTGCGCACAATGGAGTCAAAGGTGGTGCGAGGAGAGTCCGCAAAACTTTCGAGAGAGAGGAGGGGATCGTTTGACAAGAAGCAGAAGTCTACAAAAGTCCCTCAGTCTGTTCGAGAGTTGCTTCTAGAGTTAGCATCTCTTAAACTGCAAACAACCGAATTTTTTGTGAAGGAGAGAGGCTTGTCTAGTTGTGGTCTAAACCCTAAGCATTCCGTGGATATGGCCTGTGTGACCCCGGAGAAAATCGAGGAAGTTTGGGGAAAGTGTTCAACGTTTAAGACAACAAACACTACTCTGAGTCCACAAAGTAGATTAGAGCTTCTCCAGTTGTGTGCTAAAATTTACGGGAAGTTTGAGATTACAAATAATGAGTTCATGGCTTGGGTGGTAAAAGGCTACATTGCTGGATTGATGGGTTTTGATGTGAATTGGGCATCTGCTGCTGCATCGACGAATTTACTTCTTATCAGCCGATTAGAGGGGGAACTTTTGAAGAGAGATCTTACAGAAGAGGAGGCTACTGCCCTAAAGCATTTGGCGCCTTATGCTATTGCAAAGCCTTCCGTTTCCCACTCGAAGGCCAGTGGAGCAGCCAGCGGTTTGGGGTCACAACTAGTGGAAGCAAAGTTGCTCTTTGGAAAATTCAAGCCGGGCAGTTTCAAATTATCTCCTGCATCGATAGCGGAGATTGTTCAAGCAGAAGAGGTTTTGGTTGTTGAAGGCGAGCTGCTGGTGAACACCGAAAGTAAGGAGAGGTTTTTGAATTCTTCAAAATCCAGCATTGCAGAGAGAATCATTGGATTCAAATTTGGGGTGGACGATCGAAATGCTGATGCAAAGGAAGCGGCTGAGAACGTGAAGGTGGTGGAGGAAGGATTGCGGCAAAACGATCTATTAATCTCAACATTAGAGACAAATGTGAGTAATTTCTTGCTATTCAGTTTAGGATTCTTGCTCAGTTTCATGTAGTTCAGATCAGGGTTTAGGATTTAGGGTCCACAATCCTTTAGTGATCTTGATGGGATTCGGGTTTAGGGCTTAGGGTGTCACTGCCTGGAATTTGTCTTGCTCTAGCAGGGATTCTAGCTTTGTGATGTCTTCTGAGTTTAGGGTATTTTCTCTTTCTCTCTTAACAGGTACAACAATTCAGAGACAACCTCGATGAAGGCAATGATCTGTTTGTTGTTGGATTACAAAAGTTAGAGAGCTTGAGGTTAGAGCAACAAGTGCAATGTAAGAAGCTAGAGTATGCTAACTTCAGTTTTGAAGATTGTCAAAGAAGGGCCAAGAAAGCAAATGAGTTGTATACCGATGCTGGTCTAGACATGTGGAAATTTGAGGCTGACATGGTAGTGGTGAAGAGAGAGTTGGAGGAGGTGCGACGATACAAGGATGCAGTTGCGGATCAGATCCACCGGATGCAGCAAGGAGGAGGAGGAGTGGCTTGCTGGCCAAAACCTTGCCTGCATCCTCATTTGTCAGATGAGGCCGGAACTGTGTTCAAATTGGAAGCCTGTTCTTTTTGTAACCGGTGGTACACATCGTTTGATGTTGTTATGGCAAGCTACAGGCATTTGTATCATCCATTCTGCATTGCCAAGGTTGCAGAGACTGAAAATGCGTGTGTGATTTGCAAAAAGACTTTTCATCCGGCATGGTGGAGTTCATTTGGTTTCCGCTCACGGGAATTAGGTGTCGAAGATGACGTTGCAAAGTCATCGTTGGCAAGGTCCATGGAGGAGCTAAGTGAGACTTTGAAGGATAGTTTTGGTATTCCAATCCTTGAATGTGAGTGAATCCCTCAACTCTGATGCTTTACTAATTTGGTGCTTTGGCATTGTTGTTGGGCTTCAGTGACAAAATATGATTGTTTTAAGTGCTTCCACATTTACAGTATGGTTTCGGGTTGTCCTTGGATGCTAGAACGTAGTTGCAATTGTACTTGCCTTATTGGAGTACTCATCAGTTTTGGCTTGGGTGCTGGGACATAGTGACAAGGGTACTTGGCTGCTGGAACATGGTTGCAATTGGGTGCCTTATTGGAGTACTCATCAGTTTGGCTTGGGTGCTGGGATGTAGTGACAAGGGTACTTCGTTGGTGGAATACTCATGAACTCAAGCAACAGAAGCTGGAATGTGGTTGTGAGTATATTTGGATGCTGGAATACTCTTTTTTGTTGTGCATGGTGTTGGAATACTCGAGCTTTGAAGCTTTGGTACTAGATACTCCTGAGTTTAGGCTTGGATGCTTGATACTCAAGTGTTTATACTTGATTTTGGGCTTGGCCGCTGGTGATTCTTGTGTTTGTGCTTCGATTTTTGCTTAGCTGTTGGTGATTCTCATGTTTGTGCTTTGGTTTTTGCTTAGCTGTTGGTGATTCTTGTGTTTGTGCTTAGATGTTGGTGATTCTCGCTTGGTGTTTAGGTTTGTGCTTAGTAATTGGTGATTTTTGTCTTTGTGCTTAGATTTGTGCTTAGCTGTTGATGATTCTCGTGTTTGTGCTTGGGTGTTGGATACTCACGAGTTCAGACTTGGTTTTCTGCTTGGCTATCGGTATCGAGGGTGTTCGTGCTTCAGTTCGTGCTTAGGTGCTGTATACTCACGTATTGATGCTTGGGTGGTTGGTATTCACTTATTCTGTGCTTAGGTGATGTAAACTTACATATTTCTGCTTGGGTGGTTGGTATTCACTTGTTTTGTGCTTAGGTGCTGTATACTTACGTATTTCTGCTTGGGTGGTTGGTATTCACTTGTTTTTTGCTTAGGTGCTATATACTCACGTATTTCTGCTTGGGTGGTTGGTATTCACTTGTTCTGTGCTTAGGTGCTATATACTCACGTATTTCTGCTTGGGTGGTTGGTATTCACTTGTTCTGTGCTTAGGTGCTGGATATTCAAGCATCAAGTGTAGGGTGCTGAATACTCACTTGCTCTGTGCTTAGGTGCTAGATGCCCATGCATTTGTACTTGGATTCTGGAATACTCATGAATTTCTTGTCGGACACAAAAATGTATTTTTCAGATTCTGATTAGGGTATATAACAAGCGGGGGTTTAGGAATTAGCAATTTTGAGTTACTGAACGTGCTCAAAGTAATTCGGAGGCTGTTTTGGATAGCAATGGATCACATTTAGGATCTCGAAATTAACCAGAGCAAAGCCTAAGCTACTTAAATACATAGGGTATGTATAATTGGATCCCTATTGTGCTGTTGGTTTCATTTATTGCAATGAAGACATAAATAGTGCTGGATTAGGCTATTTTTGGCAAATTTTGAGTGACTGGTTGTGTCTTTTGTTTGCAGGGTCACAATCTAAGGGGAAACAATCGGATAAAGGATCGTCTGGATCAATCTATCAAGTACAGCCCGGAGTCCAGGCTTGCATTTCAGGTAGCAGATTGAAAGATGCCACACCACTTTAGGAGGGGCTTAAAGACCGTCCTAAAACAAAATCAGCTCTTCATGGTGACGATTTCAATGAGGTTGACTCCCCAGTTAAGGAGGCAGCAGGTGTTACAAGCAACAATACCCTAAATCCTGACTTGGCAACAATGTTGAAAACAAAGGATATTGATGTAGTGTTGTTGTGTCCTCTCGAAGAGGCGGGTAAGTTTGAATTTGCTGGTTGATTCCCCAAAGATGCCAATGTTTTCAGTTATTGTGAGTGTATATTCTCATGTCTGAATTCATGTTGTTGGCTTTCTCAGCGCTAATTTGCACCCTACTGGATTCCTATCTCCGCAGCCACGCAGAGTATGGTGATTACAACGAATCTGATGGAGCCAACTCATTCAGTAGAGCTGAGTCCAGTGGAAGCTAGTTTACAGGAGCTGAGTCCAGTGGAGTTGAGTCTAGTAGTGGCAAGTCCGCCTGATACAAGTGGCAAGAGATACTCTTTTAGTGTAAAGAGGTCTTGTGATCCATGTGTAGATGATTCTAGCATGAGGAAGAAGCTTATCAAATCATGTGCGTCTAACGAGAGTGGTAATGCATGTAAAACCACAAGATTGTCTAGACGATCTCCTTCCAAGAACGGAAGTTCTCGTAGACATGAATGTAGGAAAGGAGATGTACAGCCAGAAATCATTGGCTTACAAGTTGAAAAAATACAAAAGGTGGTAACTAGGAGTAGGATAAAGAACAATTGATTTTATTTTATACTTGTCCATGTAATTTGTGAAAATATAGTGCAATTGCTCTTTTAATTCAAACTGTTTGAATTTGCTTGTATGAAATGCATAAAGTTTTCAGCAATTTATGGTGCAAGATAGGGTGATACATGAGGTACAAAATGTATTTAATGTTTTGGTTGGTAGATTGGTATTTGAATTTAGGTGGAACTTGGTTTAGGGTCAGGAAAGGACTTTGACATTTTGAAGGTTAAGATTCTTGATGAACCATTTATAGGTAATCTCCATTTGGGATTAATATTTGACTTTGTGTGCAAATTTTTAGCTTACAATTGAGAGTTGTTCAATTGTAATCCATACCTTAAGTTAGGTTTGTTTTGTTTGCTACACAAGGATGTTTTTAGTTGTATATCCCTTAGTTACATTCTTAGTATGCCCCTAAGCACTCACCAAGGAATGGTCCACGTGCTCTAAAATTTTGCATAATGCTTGGATCTAGAATGGAGCAATTATGAATCTTTGAGTTACTTTTCAATTAAGCTTGATGAGTTCATTACTTCCCTTTTTTTAAATTGGGACAATAATACAAAAGATACTATGTAATTTCTTAATATTACTTAATATTACTTAATATTACCAAAGCAAAGGCAATGCAAGCTATTGCCATGGAAAATGAGAATTAGGAGTCATACTATGCTTTTAAAGAATGATGAAAGCCGAGATTGTTGGGAATGTAGCAATCTAAATAGATCTCATTAAAAAAATTCTACTTTGTGATTGCTAGGAAATCCTATATGTTTGCTAGTAATTTCAATGTTTTTTTAGATTTTGAAACATGATGGTTGTTTTCTTAAATCCATTTTAAAGATTAGTATTTGAAATGGAAAGTAATTGATGCTCAAATTGTGATGAATTCTATAATGGATCCTAAGGTTTGGGTAACATTGTTAGTTCTATGCCTAAAATATTACTTATAAAGAGATAAAGTGGTTTAGGGTCAAGACTTGGAGGATAAAAATCTCAAGAGCAAAAAGTCTCAATTATATAACAAATATGGCCTTTAAATATGAGAAGGTTATGGACTATCTGATTTTCTAGGCAATGTAAGCATGCATCTTCTTTAAAAAAATAACCATTTCTCAATGTAATTTTGTGTATTTAAAAAAAATTAATTGTTGAAGGCGTTAAGCTAGCTTATTTGAACAATCCCACCATTGAAATAATGATGATTGAATTCCTTATGTCAAAGAGATATTAATGAATTTGTTTTTTTATCTAATTGTAGACAAACTTTTGCTTAATATTTTGGTAAAGGATGGAAATCAAGTGTCTTTTTCCACAAAATACACTCCTACGTCCTCATTTCAATTTTTCATTAATTTTTTTCATTATGTACAATGCAAGAAGTTGTTAAAAAAATAGAACTCAAGAAATGTCTATAGTCATAGAAGGTGTAAAGGAACTTAAATATAGATGGATCCTAAACCTTTAATCCAATTTTTTCATACTAGTACTTAAAGTATAAGATCCTAAAGATACTTCTCTAAAAATTAAAAAATTAAATATTGATGATTATGTAAGGCCCACATGTCATATAATTACCCCCTATTAGGAGAAGGGATTGTATGTTTTTTTTGTCAATAATTGCCCCAAATCACCTTGAATTCAATTTCTTCAAATTACTATTTTTCAATATGAAAATGTACAAATTAAACAATTACAATCAAGTTCTATAAGTTAGGAAAATTTAAATTTTTCAACTTAAAATTACATCAAGAGATGCTTGACACCCCCCCCCAAGGGAATTTACTTTTTTGTTTTCTTTTTAAATTATACGTGAATTAAAAGATAAGGTCTATGTAATTCAAAGCAAAGCCATTTTATATAACATGTATGTCTTATCAAAATATGCATGTATTCTGTGGATCAAAAACATTTGTCAACTATTGAATTCAAATTTAATATTTTATAATTTCTATCCTAATTCTCCTTTTTCTTTAATGTGATGAGGTTTGTACATGATCTCATAGTATCCAAAATAAGCATTACAAGACAAGTAGTTGTGGACTTAGATGTTGTTCCAAAATGAATCCAGTTTCCAAGTGTTGACCAATTGTATAATTCAAATTCAAACTCTTCATATTCATTTAATGGTATCTAATATTATTGCCCTATCGTGGACTTGCATTTAAACTTTGACATATTAGCAATCAATTAGGAAATGTAAATTGAACATAAAGACATACAAACACTTTATAATTTAATCAAATTTTCTTCTATTGCACTTACACCATTGTATTCTTTAATCTAAAGGACTACCTTCATAAAAATGGCAATATAGAAACTTTATAAAAAGACATGCACATGATAAAATATTTACATGTTTCAAATGTAGACTTCAATAAGAACTTAAAGGCGTAGATCAATCCATCATATCTTTTTATGTGCACTAAAATTCAAGACTTATAGGAATATAAACCGATGCTTCATGAATTAATGTATCACATATTTTTTATAAATGGACTAATATTTGGACAGCTAAGAAATCCATCTTCTTAAAAAAATAAATTAAAATTGTTTAGATTTCTAAAATCATTCTGCCTGTGAAAATATTTGCATCATTCTATTTTGAGCATGAGACATGTGAAAGTTACAAGTAGACGATTTGTGAAGATATTTACACAGTTTTTACTCTAAAGTATACTTCCAAATGTCTAATTTTAATACCTTCTTTGCAAAGTTTGGTAAAGCTCTACATCATGACACGGTAGAGGGCTAGAATTCATGCCTATAATTGCCCTTGCCTAAGCTAGACCTAGCCTTTTTATAGTTGCAAAATCTTTAGATAAGGCTTTACCCCTTATTAATTTTTTATTTTGTTACTCAAATGTCACAAATTCTCTAGATAAGGCTTTAGTCCTTATTAATTTTTGCTTCAAGTCCTCAAATGTTGGTCTCTTTGGTGCATTCAAATTCCAAGGCAATACAATCACAGATCTTTCTTAATTGATACTGATTTAAAGATTAGTAGTGCAGTGACTCCAGACCAGCTGTCATCCCCCGAAATCAAGCTGGCTTTCTTTAGAATGAGACACAACATCCCATGCTACCGTAGCAATGAAGCTGCGTGACGAAATCAAGCTGTCTTTTTTCAGTTTTGCTCCTAGGCATCCATCTTTCTTCAGAATGAGACATAGCATCCCATGCTACCCCATCAATGAAGCTGCTTGACGAAATCAAGCTGTCTTTTTTCAGTTTTGCTCTCAGGCATCCATCGCATGTTTAATGCAAGCTGCAATTTTTGTGAATTTTGGTTTTGCTAGTGCAACTCTAGCAATGAAGCTGCAGTGCAAAATAAAGTTGGCTTTTTTCAGTTTTGGCGAAGGCATCCAAAGCATGTTCACTTCAAAGGATTTGAAGCTGCAATTTTGTGGGATTTTGGTTTTGCCAGTGCATCCTCAATGCGGTGCAAAAATATTTCACCATATATACCACAATGAATCCCCAATTGCAAAACAGTTGGGCCTAAAATTATCACAAGTACATAACTAGAAAGCATCTTGAAAGTCATCATCAGGGGTCTTATTTTTCAAATCTCAGTGTTAAATGCAATACTAGTATTGAAAGTAAGATCAATTTACAAAGTCTAAAACCAAAATTCAGTTTATCATGCACAATTACCAAGTATTTCATGTATCACCATTGGAAAAGTAAGTCGTATTAAAAAAAATACGGTGAAAAGGGCAAATTACAAGAGCATCTAGGTTCTAGTCTAATAACACGGCACACCTCAGGGCCTCATCAATGATCTCTTTGACATTTGCCTTCAATTCAAACCCTGATAACCTACTTTTGATAGGATGTGCAATAGGAGGCAAACTAAATTTGGAAGTGAGCACCAAATGGCTATAAACCGTACTTGGTTCTCTATCATTTCTTAGCAAATATGTTCGACTCCCTTCTTTGAGCCTCTCATACCATATTCCATTGAAAACAACATCTCCAACAAAATACGTGTTTTCATCTGGGTCAGTGAAGGCCTCCTCAACAGTGTACGTTGCCTTCACCACGATTATGAGCCACCACGGCTCCTCTTCAAGTGGGGCTCGTACAACAACATTATCCCCCAAGCACAAACCATCTGCAATCCACTCTCCACCAGTGCCAGCTTCCACCTCCTCATTTGCATCATAAAGTCTTCGAGCCTGAAATGGAGCTTTGGGTCTCAACCTGTACAAACTGAATTCTCGGACATGGTCTGATTGGTAGCAAGTATGTTGGGTCTTATACCCCAAACACACATAGCAAAAACAAGACAACTATCGATACTGCAGGAGTGTTGGGTCTCTTGCTGTCACCGAACGACATTGATGGTTCGACATGCTTCCCGGTACACGTTCCGCTTGCCTACTATCACTTCGGTCCACACTACCTAGGCCAGTTCTAGGAATTAGCTAGAAAAATTTTGATGTCTCACTCCGGGCACTTTGGGGTCCTGCGTGCACCTTCAGAGCTTGCTCGTTCAAGAACTGAACAATCTCAGCAGCACTCTGTAGCTTCCTTCCATCCGCTTTCAGCTGCTCTTTACGGAGCTCTCTTTTCAGCAAGGCACCTGCACCATCTACTTCTCCCTTCCCGTGACCAGATCCAAAATAATTCCAAGACATTTGGCAACCATCTACCAATGTGGCACTACTAGTCAACTTAGGATATCTACTTATGAAATACCAAGCACGTGCACTCTTAAATTGCCCGCTACATCCATCTGATCAGACTATATGGTTATTGGGGGTGAAACCTTGGCCCTTCACATGTTCCCAATTCAGCATAAGACAATGTTGGACAAAAAGAGAGTCATGAGTTTTATCATTAGATACATAATAATGAGTTTCTTTCAACAAAAGAGCCTCATTGCTATCTCTGTCCCAATCAGGGTTTAACTTGTAAGTGATATGAATCAAGATTGTGACCTGATCATTGTGCCAATGCATACTTTGTATCTCATTTTGAACCTTTAAAGTATAATTTTCTGAAAAATCAATGCAAGAGATTAAAGTTCCAGGAGGAACAGAGGTAAACAACTCTTTAAATTGATAATCCTGCCAAGATGCTACATAATTATGCAACACAAACGCTTGCAACTTGGGTTTCAGGTAATTGATCAACTCACGGGGAGTTGTTTCTTTATATTCCAAGGTTGAGGCTTTCCTTGGGATTCCTTCCTCCGTTGTCCCCACCACCTTGTATCCGATGCTCTTCCACTTGACGATCTGCTGAGATGTCATTTCCTGCGGACAAATCCGAAGCATCTGGATTCCACAATCCACGCATTCACCCATTAAACAGTCCCGCTTATGCCACATTGACAATTCGTCTTTCTTGCACAAAATGGATGTCCACAGGTTAGTCAGCCTCTCATACACTTGAAGATGAGCTGCACACATACTACCCGCACCTTCACCACACCCTAAGCCACCACAGATCATCGCACAATCACAAGAACAATCTAAATGAATTCCCTGTCTATCAGTCCTCATAATGTCGAGAGCAATCATCAGCTCTGTCAACTCCTGGTGGTATCGGCAACAACAGGTATTCCACATTCGCAACCGCTTGACCCACCACGGCTTTAGGTTCTCAAAAGAAGTCAAGCTACAAACAAGGTCAAGGTTCTTGGCCTTGAAAGCCGTATAAAATTCGAGTTGCATACCAGTTAACACAAATCAAAGAAATCAGAACCTGTGCTTAGGGGTCCACAAGCTGACATTCGCTACAAGCAAAAGGATCACATGGTTCAAAGTACCCTAAGCATACCACCTTTAGATACAAGTCCGACAAAGTGAAAGCACATTAGGCACCTTAAAACTTGCACCAAAAGCAACCCAGGATCCTAAGCAACCCAACACTCTCAGCAACCAACACCGTAAGCATTTTCAATACCAAAGTAGGAGTCCAGTAAAAGTACTTGAACCATAAGGCCACAAGCAATCCAGCACCCTAAGCACCTTCAATACCAAAGTAGGAGTCCAAAAAAGTACTTGAACCATAAGGCCACAAGCAATCCAGCACCCTAAGCACCTTCAATACCAAAGTAGGAGTCCAGTAAAAGTACTTGAACCATAAGGCCACAAGCAATCCAGCACCCTAAGCAACCAGCACCCTAAGCATTTTCAATACCAAAGTAGGAGTCCAAAAAAGTACTTGAACCATAAGGCCACAAGCAATCCAGCACCCTAAGCACCTTCAATACCAAAGTAGGAGTCCAGTAAAAGTACTTGAACCATAAGGCCACAAGCAATCCAGCACCCTAAGCACCTTCAATACCAAAGTAGGAGTCCAAAAAAGTACTTGAACCATAAGGCCACAAGCAATCCAGCACCCTAAGCACCTTCAATACCAAAGTAGGAGTCCAGTAAAAGTACTTGAACCATAAGGCCACAAGCAATCCAGCACCCTAAGCAACCAGCACCCTAAGCATTTTCAATACCAAAGTAGGAGTCCAAAAAAGTACTTGAACCATAAGGCCACAAGCAATCCAGCACCCTAAGCACCTTCAATACCAAAGTAGGAGTCCAAAAAAGTACTTGAACCATAAGGCCACAAGCAATCCAGCACCCTAAGCACCTTCAATACCAAAGTAGGAGTCTAGTAAAAGTACTTGAACCATAAGGCCACAAGCCACCAATACCCTAAGCAATCCAGCACCCTAAGCACCTTCAATACCAAAGTAGGAGTCCAGTAAAGTACTTGAACCATAAGGCCACAAGCAATCCAGCACCCTAAGCACACCACTTAACGCAGCAAAACTAACAAATGATTTCAAGTATTTCAAGTACACCCTTTTCAGCACAAAAGCAAGGCAAAAGAAAGGGATATAGCTGAAGCACCCTAAGCACAGGCTATAGTGCACTTTTAGCACAGCAAGTGACATTCACTGTGAGCACAAGCAACAAATGGATCTAAGTATCTCAAGCATGCAACCTTCAGCACGTAAGCAAGATAAAGGCAGTGAACTTTCTAATCGCATTGGCATTGTAAGCAGAAAAGCCTAACGGGTGATGGCCAAAGCACCCCACTTCCAACACAGAAGTTTCATAAAGTGCAGCAACAACAGCAGTACATTGCAAGGACAACATTTAGCATCAAATTACAATAGTGAGAAATAAAAGTAAGGCAATACCTGTGAACACTGAAGGAAATGTGTTGGATGTGAAATCCATTGTCTCAGACCTTCATGGAAACTTACAATATCCTTTCGATTTGAAGACACTGTGGTCTCAGTAGCCCACCAATGCTCCACTGCGGCCTTCACATTCTTTGTGAGGGAATCGCTACGACTTTTTCGGCGATGATGCAGCCAGAAAGCATCGTTTGCAGTATCCAAAACAAGACGTCTAGCCCGCGCCTTCGATATGTTTCTCCTGTCCACCCCCAACACAGCAGCCAACCCCCGACCACTTCCAACCACTGAAGATGAAGCAAAGGTGCACAAGATATCTTTAGCCATTGCAATCTTTGATGGCTTCACCCCAACCAAATGTTCTCTCATACCCTCTCTTACACTAGAAACAACATTCTGTTGCAATTTCATAGATTTCAAGTTACTCAAGAATGGTGGAATCATGTCTTTCATATAACTGTGATCCAAAAACTTTTGCACAGTAAGGTGCTGAATTTTAACATTGTATTCTTCCAAGCGGGAAGAGGCAAACTCTGCAATCTCCCTAGCAATGTCTTGGCTAATTCTATTGGCCCTAGAGGCACAATGTTCAAGTCTTTGACATTCTCCCTATTCAATTCTCCCTGTAGGTGCTAGTTCTTCTTCTTCAACCAAATCGGCCTTTCTTCTTACTCGACATCGCCGTGTTCGCTCCCGTGCAGACGCCTTCCTCTTCTCTGTGGACCAAGCTAAGTAACCGTCTTCCTTGACAGGTCCCCTTTGAAGTTCAGATTCAGCCATTTCGAAAGTGAAGGTTCTGAAAATGCACCCATGGATCCACACTACATCAGTTATTCCATCCCCAAAACTTGGGAAGACACGGAGCACTGGATTGAATATAGCTGAAACCTTAAACTGCCAGCACCAACACCAGCGCCAACAGGAAACAACAACGACGATGTTGCCAGCAGCAACAGGAACAACGACGGTGCTACAATAGCAATGCACATGCAACAAACATGCGTGAGGACCAGCACCTAAACGCACCCTAACATAGGATTACGTTAAAATCTGAAATTCTGCACTTGAATGTATTTGCGGCAACCCTTAAGCAGCTGAAGATGTCCTAAAACCGCAACAAGATATTTGCACTTGAATGTGTTTGCGGCAACCCTTAAGCAGCTGGAGACGTCCTAAAACCGCAGCAAGATAAACCTACAATCGCGCCATAGTTCTCCCCAAGTACACACAACTCAAATTCCTTCACGCTTCCTCTAAACCCTAGTAAAATTAAAAGAGCGTGTCCTTCAATGTGGTTGCGCCAGACTTTCACAAGTCTCAGTAGTCCAAAACTCTAACAGCACTCTTCACAAAATTTAGTGAGAAGGGAACAACAGTAGGATGCCAGGCAAGGAGAAACCCTAAACGTGAACACAAAGTTTACACAGCTCTGCTAGAAGAAAGAGCGAGGTCACGCGCCAAAACTCAGCGAAAGAGAAACGGCTCCACACGGCATCGAAGTTTGAATTTGGACGAATTCGTGAAGGCGCCAAAACAATATTCATCCAAAATGTCACGATAGTCATTCAATTAAGCACTATTTAGTACAAAAAGCAAGCGTGACACTCACATTTTTGTCCTTTTTGAATATATATACATTTCTATGTATGGATGTAATCCATCTTTAAGAATCTACTTACAATATTGAATACATTAGTATAATTTTTTTTTTAATATTCAAGAATCAATTAAAATTATTTACAAACAAAGCTCAAGAAAAGGAAGTGTGATACCTTTATTGGCTTCTATTAACTCATGTTTACCCAGAGACTTGTGCGGAGTTGTTGAAGTTGGATGAAAGGATTGGTGATGATGAGGGCCAAAACAAGAAGGCTAAAGATGGGCCTTCAACAGGTGAGTCAAGCAAACATTCTAAGCGTAAGTTGAGGCGTCATGTTTGGATGAAGAGCAAGCATGGTGGGGATGGAGCCAAGTCAAGTGGGCCAAAAGAAGGACAAGCTAAAGGCATTGACAAAGGGGGTGACAAAACCAAAAGGGATGTGAGCCAAATGACTTATTACAATTGTGGAGAGAAGAGCCACTTGTCCCGGGGTTGCACCAAACCTAAGGTGAGTGTTCAAAATGCATACTCTCACATTGGAAAGCATGTTCTTCAAGGTGGCTTCTTGGCTAAGGCAAATCAACCCAAGTTGAATCCCCGCTTGTTGTTCTTAAAAGGGTCTATAAGTAAGCACGATGTTTCACTCCCGGTGGATACAGGTGCAACTCACTCATTCGTAAGCCCAAGACTTGCTATGGAGTTGGGTTTGCAAATCAAGGAGTCTTGCAAGCCCATCAAAGTGCAGTTTGCCAAGGGCAAGCCACACAAGACAAGCAAAGTGACAACAAATGTGAAAGTCAAGTATGGGGAGTTCACCTTTGTGGAGGACTTCACGATGTGTGATATGGATGGGGTAGACCTCATCCTAGGAAATACTTTCCTAAATACTTATGAAGTAGACATAAAAAGGCGGCCATCTTTGAAGATGGTTGCCAATGTAGATGGCAAAGAGATAGAGTTAGAAATAACTAAGTTACCCAAGATGTTGGGGACTCAAATCCATCTAGTAGTTTTGGAAGAACTTAGTGATACTAAGTTCTTGGTTGTTATGCGTGCTGGTGTGGTTGGAGGGGAAAAGAAGTTGGCTAATAGGGCCAATTCCCCTCCAAAATGTGTAACAAGTGTAATCCATAAGTTTATGGATGTTTTGACAACAAAGTTGCCTGATGCCTTGCCTCCTAAAAGAGAAGTGGATCACAAAATTGAGGTGGTGCCTGGGTCACAACCACCATCTAAGGCACCTTACCGGTTGATTCAAAGGGAGTTGAAAGAGTTGAAACACCAACTCAATGAGCTCTTGGCAAAAGGATACATTTGCAAGAACAAGTCACCTTATAGAGCGCCAGTCTTGTTTGTGGACAGGAAGAATGGAAAACTTCGCATGTGTGGATTATAAGGCGCTCAATAAGATCAATATTAAGAACAACTACCCTTTACCTCGAATTGATGATCTCTTTGATAGGTTGGCAAGGGCGGTGTACTTTAGCCACATTGATTTAAAGTCAGGCTACCACCAAATTCGAATTGCACTTGGAGACATTGAAAAGACGGCATGTAGGACCCGATATGGGTCCTATGAGTTTTTGGTGATGTCTTTTGGTCTATGCAATGCCCCTTCAACATTCACCACCCTTATGAACACCGTGTTCCATCAAGAGATGGATGAATTTGTCATTGTCTACATTGATGACATCTTGGTGTACTCCAAGACGGCGGAGGAGCATGCCAAGTACCTTGAGATTGTGTTGGGAAGGCTTAGGGAACACAACTTGTATGCAAATGGAGAGAAAAGTGAGTTTGGTTTGATGGAGATTGACTTCTTGGGCCACATGTTGTCTGGATTGGGGATCAAGCCGAATACAAAGAAGGTAGAAGCAATCAAGGAGTGGAAACCACCTACCACCCAAAAAGGTGTAAGGTCATTTCTTGGACTTGCTAATTATTATAGGAGGTTTATTAGAGACTTTTCTAAGATTGCCAAACCTTTGTCTGACTTGTTGAAAAAGAACCAAGCCATAGTGTGGACCAAGCCATGTGAGCAAGCTTTTGAGGAGCTCAAGGCCAAACTTTCTTCTCATCCAGTGTTGAAGTTCCCGGAGTTTGATCAATCTTTTGAGGTATACACGGATGTAAGTGATTTTGCAATTGGGGGAGTGTTGATGTAAGGTGGGAGGCCCATTGCTTTTGAAAGCAAGAAGTTGGATGGGATTCAAACCAAGTGGCCAACACATGAAAAATAAATGTTTTGCAGTGGTGCATTGTTTGAAGACATGGCAACATTACCTTGGTCTTCATCAAACCAAGGTGTTTACCGATAATATGTCGTTGAAGTATTTTGAGAGCTAGGCTAGAGTGACAGCGAAGCAGTTGAGGTGGTATGACACCTTGGCTCTTATGAATGTGGACTTGATTCACAAACTGGGCAAAGAAAATGTGGTGCCCGATGCCCTTAGCCGAAAGGATGAGTTCAAACCAAGTTCTACTCAAATACTAAGGTTAATGTATGAGGGGGAAAGGGACTTAGCTAGGAGAATAAGGGAGGCTTATATGAAGGACCCAGAGGCTCAAAAGTTCTTAAGTGATTTGTTGGTTGGCAAAAAAGTGAAGGGGATTTGATTACACCAAGGCCTAATCAAATTCAAGCAAGATAGGGTGTAAGTTCCCAAGGGCAAGTTGAGATTGCAAGTCTTGAAGGAGGAGCATGACAAGCCTCTTGCAGGTCATAGAGGTGAGAAAGCCACCATAAGTTTTGTGGCTAAGAGGTTCTATTGGCCTAGGATGAAAGAAGACATTGTACATTATGTAAAAACTTGTGTCACTTGTCAAGCCAATCGAGCTTCATATCAAAAACAAGTTGGGTTACTTAAGCCTTTGTGTCGCGACGTAAATTTTTGGTTTTGTTTAGCTTATCTAGAATTCAGAGCGGAAACTAGTAAAGTGGAACTGGAACTAAGTACAAGTGGTAGGGAAATCAGATATATACACGCGAAAAATGAAATAGTGGATAGACCGGATTCCATTCAGTTGGAAATTTCAAATTGGTCGGGACCGGAAACCCATCTGAAATTAGGGTAGATACCGGATTAGGGTTGGACCGGATGTCAAGCCGTCAAACTGGAACATAGTCATTATGACCACGGCGGAGTCTTGGGACTATTTAAAGACCAACTCTGCCAATTTTACCCCTTTCATTTCCTCGTGGGATTGGGCGCTCCTCATGTTGTTTACAACATTTGGTACCCTTGTGTCAGGATAGTGTGATTCAGTAGAATTCTAGTGATTCCGGTTGAGATCGAAGAGAGAAGTAAGGAACGGGACGTGTGGCTAGGAGCGGGTGAGGTAGAATTGGTGAGGAAATCCGTGTGAGAG
Organism: Climacium dendroides; assembly: GCA_950106755.1. NCBI lineage: Eukaryota > Viridiplantae > Streptophyta > Bryopsida > Hypnales > Climaciaceae > Climacium > Climacium dendroides. The sequence goes on along the minus strand of OX467089.1, from coordinate 29,015,295 downwards.
GAGATGCACTCCATGCCGCTGATACGTCGAAAAAAAACGGGGTCGTCAGGATCCGGTCCGGTCGAGGTGAAACTCCAGAAGATATTTCCGACGATTCCCTCAGACGACTAGGAGAAGGATCAACTCATAGAAGACTTAGCTTCTATGGATTGCCCGGGGTTCATTGAGAAACCTTGGGGATTCCGGGACGAGAGAATGGTGAAGGAACTCTTGGGCAAATTGTCCAATGAGTTCGATAACACCTTGAGAGGGAATCCGTCCCTCTGGACTGAGGAAGTTTGGAGAGGAGTGTATGATTTCCGGGTAGGGGGTCTTGGGATGGCTGGCCGGAAGGATGAATTCATTCGGGGGAAGTTCCATGGCATTCCCAACCCTAAGGACGGATATGCAGTGGACGACTGCATAAACGACCGACACCGTCGTCTTTTGAGATTTCTCATTCCGATCCTTCATCTGGAGAAACCGACGACGATGACCATCACCTTAGGGAATACCATCTTCGGTTCCCTGAGCGGAACCCAGAACGTGGATTGGGCGCGGATCCTTTTTGATCTGGTGACCCAGCTCCTAGGGAGGGTAGGGAAGAGTAGGGCTACACCCATATGCCCATACTTGTACCACCTGTACCACAACCATCAACTCCTGACGGTTGATGAGGAGAAGGAGTGGAAGGCTTAGGGAGCTCCCCTGAAGTATGGCGAATTGGAAGAAGACGATGAAGTGGAATCGGTTCCGGATTCAGATCCGAAAATGGAAGAGGAGGAGGAGGAGGTAATGCCGCCGATCAAGCGATAGAAGACAACTCCTCCCCATGGGCGAGGGACACCTCCAGGACATGGCCCGTTAACTCCAGAGGAGAAACGGAAGGGTGTCATGGAGGAAGAAGTGGATCCACGGGATCCATTCAATAATTTGATTGGCATTCTTTCCAGTGTCCGAGCAGATTGGGAGGTGAAGCATCTGACCTTGCAAGCGATCGGAAGACTGGTGGATGCGCCGCCAAACAGCCAGCTACCATCGAAGGTAGCCGACTGTATCACCGATCCGGCTGAGTACTGGAGGCGGATGAAAGAAGTAATCCGACTGCAGACAGAGGCAGATACCTTGAAGGCGGAAAATCTTGTCCTGAGAGAGGATGCATCTGCCACGTTGGAGATAGCAGACGAAATACGGTGGGTAGCGGATCAGGTGAAGGACATTCTTGGAGTACCTAGGGCGGCCGCCACCAAGGCCAAGCTATTCGACGACGAAGTCCATAAGGAGAAGAAGCTATCCGGTGCTAGGATAGTAAGGATTCTCACAGACTACGCGGAGCGGGTTGAGACGGCGTTGAAGGAGGTGCGGATTTCAGCGGATCGGATTGAAGAGAGCAGTCAGAAGCTGATAGGAGCTAAGGAAGTCCCTTTGTCGGAACTCTCCCTACCGGAAGAGTTTCCGGATGTGACAGTTGTTGAAGAGGAGAAGAATTAGACTTCCAAGCCCAAGATGACTGCACCGGCATCTAAACCAACAAACACCCCAGAATCCGCCATCGACCTCGAATCCACACTCGATTCCGGTCAGGTCGATCCAGTTCCAAAACCTGTGGATGGGGACCGGAACCGGAACCTGACTGAAATCTTCGAGGGGATGGAAGCCGAGCCGAAGAGTCCTACCTTAGGGTTAGGATTGTAGATAGTAAGAGTTTTTATACATACTAGAGGAGTTAGATCGAAACCAGATTCTATCCGGTGGTTGGTAGGTAGGTAGGATCGGAAGTTTAGCTGGGAAATGCGGCTGGATTCCGTGACACTTTTTGCCTTTTTGCGCTTTTGTGGTGATGTATATAAATCTGCCCTGAGAAGGGAAGGGGGAGAAAAAAAGTCTTCTTTTGCAAAATTCTTTGGTGTCTTCTATTTTTGCTGTTGTATGTCTGTGCCATGAGAAGTTGTGTGCCTGTTGTATGACCGGAAGTGAGGATAGCAAAGAGAAAAAGCTAAAAGTTGACATCTTCTCCCCTTAGTGTATTTTATTCTTTAAAGTTTCAGTGCATGTGAGTAGGTATTAAAAGAGTTGGGAGTGCGCTTCAGTTCCTCAACGTGTCTAGAGTTTGAGATTCTGGGTGAGAAAACTGTTGTTAGGCTAGGCGGATAGGGAGGGATTCCCTACTTGCGCTAGAACTCCTAGGTGGGAAATCCGGTTGAGTGTCCGATCTTCTGTGAGGTCTTGTTGCCATACTTGGTAAATGGAATAGTTCTAATACATGTTGGAATGGACGGGTTCACTTGTAACCACCTAACTTCGCATGGATAGGAGAGAGTGCCCAAGGTCGTTGTAGTATCAGAGGATCGTACGAGGGGTCTTTGTGTGACCTGCAATCTGGATTAATACCCAGGTTGTTGTGAGAGATCAAACCGGATCTGTAGTAAGTATGAGAATAGAAGATAGAAGAGTGGGATCTTCCGCCACTATAAGTTACGGAAGGAGTGGTGGGCCTACCACTCTAAACCTAAGGGACAAACCCTCTGATTGTGAAACAGAGGATAAATTAAACCGGGTGATATCCAGAAGAGGACTGTTAGGTTGGAACGGATAGGTTTACAGAGGTACCCAGGGACGGAAATTATAAGTCTCCGGGGGTTGTGGTTGTTGTTTAGATCGGATAGCTGGTAGAACCGGAAGTATTGGGAAGCTAATTCTTCCTTTTTCAGATTTTATAGTTTTCCGGTAATTGACTTGAAACCGGAAGTTGGGTTTTATAAGCAAACTTATCCTAAATCGTGTAATGAAGCCAAATACTTCATAGGATCTCGTGGGTTCGATCTATAGAGTCACTTAGTTATACTTTAAAGGAGTTTTCGGGAGTATAACAGGGAATTTACTTACTTTGTACTGCGACACTTTGCCCATTCCAAATGGTCCATGGGAATGTATATCCATGGACTGCATTACTAGCTTACCGGAGTCACACGGGTTTGATGCCATCTTTGTGGTGGTAGATCGGTTTAACAAGTTGGCCAGGATGGTGCCAACAACAGGAGTGGCAACTGCATTTCAAACAGCCACATTATTTTTCAACACTTGGTGGAGGCATAGTAGATTGCCTAGGGTGATTGTCTCTGATAGAGATCCTAAATTCACAAGTGCATTTTGGAGGCACTTGTTTAGGAAAATGAAGACCAAGCATTCATTTAGCATGGCGTTTCATCCTCAAACAGATGGGCAAATAGAGAGGGTGAATGGGGTCTTTAATCAATACCTTAGAAACTATGTGAGTGCGGACCAAAGTGATCGGACGGAGTATTTGGCTTTGGCTGAGTTTAATTACAACAAAGCCAAACATGCAACTACAAGAGAATCGCCATTCAAAGTGGCTTATGGTGTGGAGCCACTTATGCCTACTGACCTTGCTTTGGAGGGGTTGCAATTAGAGTTTGAAAGAAGCCAAGTTGCAGAAGACTTTGTTGTCCACAGAGAAGCTATGCTTGAGAAGATCAAGCTGCATTTAGACAAAGCACAAAAGAGATACATCAAACAAGTGAACAAAGGGAGACGCCATGTGGAGTATGCTGTGAGACAAAAAGTGTGGTTGAATGTGAAGAACTTCACATTGCTAGAAGGACTAACACCTAAGTTCATGGCCAAGTATGCAGGTCCCTTTGTCATTGCCAAACGGTTGTTTAAGGATGTTTATAAGTTAGAATTGCCATAGGAAATCAAGGTGCACCCAACTTTTCATGTTTCATTGTTGAAGCCATATTATGAAGATACCTTGAAGCCGAAACGCAAGCAAGTGTTGCAGCCTCTCCTTGAGTTAATTGGAGAACACCTTGAGTATGAGGTGGAAGGGATTCTCAAGAGTAAAAATACTAGAAAGAGGGGCAAGGAATACTTAGTGAAATGGCGGAGGTATCATGAAAAGAAAACAACTTGGGTGAATGCCAAAGATATGGTTCATGTAAAGGAGGTGGTGGATCGATTTGAACAAAGTAGACAATCCAACAAAAAGCCGTGTAGGAGTTGATGAGGACATCAACCTTTGTTAGTGGGGGAGAAACACAACACTTGTATAAACAGTGCATTTATGCGCTTGTCTATTGTGTACTTGTTTTGAAATAAAGTTGCAATGTTGGAAATGACTCCTTGTATGTGAATTAGCTCTTGATTGACATTAGCACCATGAGATAAGTCCTAGTCTCATTGATATTTGGTTCAGTACAAGAAGATGGAATAATACGTAAATCGATTTTGAGAATGTTGCAAAATAGGGGCCTTGGCTTGAAGGTTGCAAGGGACTAAACTCTTTTGACTTTCAAGCTTAAGACTTGCTCGTGTAGGAGCAAGATAGTGGCACGGGCTTACAAAAGTGCCCTTTGAGAGTGGACCCTTGTCTACACATGGATTGATCATCCATGCCTCGGGAGAGTATTCAAAGGACAAGTCGGGCGGGACTTGGCACTATCTCTAGGCTTGCAAAGTTCATCACTTGATAACTTAAGTGGTTGAGAGGGGTCTTGGTGTTGCAACCAAGTAAAAATTGATGGGCCTTAAGTTCTTTCTAGTCAAGTAAGTAAGATAGGCTAGTTGAGCCTAACTTGGAGCCAAAAGAAGGCAAACCGGGGGAGTCTCAAAGTAGATAAGTCCCTTTAGTATAGGTCTAGGTCCTTGGAGGTTTGCCATCTAGGGTGCCAAAAACATGGGCTTATCTAGTGTCACCTTTGGAGACTTAGCTATTTGAACTAAGTAAATGAGTACTTGGATCATTGCGGGGTTAGCTACCCAGAACGCAATGAAAGTGTTGAGGGGGATGGCTACCCTTTTCAATTCAATGCTTTCGATAAGAAGTAATGTCGATGAGGACATCACCTCTATTTTGTGGGGGTAAGTGTCACGCCCCTATCTACTTGGGGTACCCAATGAACCTTAGTGCGCAAGGGGGGACCTTGGGGGTGACTTCCCAAGCCTTGCAATAGACTAGGTAGGGAAGGTGGAGAGACTTCCGATCAAACAGGGCGCAATGGCGCCCTAGTTTTGAAGTAGACATGAGAGTGTCATACATGCATAGAAAGCTCTTGACAATACGCTTCTAATGATGCAAAGAACGCGCAATGTGAAGTTGGGAGCCAAAAGTTATGGCCACTCAAAGTTGACTGCGTCCCGGGGGCGCCGAGACACTTGAGGGCTAGGTGTGAGGGGTTCTCAATGAATCCCACAAGAAAGTATGGCATGTTGCATAACATTGGAAATCTATGAACACAAGGAACCTAGAATGACAAGAATTACGAGGTTTCAAGACATTAGTCAAAAGTTATGGCCAAAAAAAGAGCCGTGGTGAAGTCTTGACGCCTCCCCTAGTGCATCCTAATCTTTAGAGGGCCATAACTTTGCAAGAACCTGTCCAAATGGGACGAGTGAGAAGTGCATTGGCATCTACTCATCGCGTAGATGTCCAAAATGGGCTTGCATGTTGGATTCGGAGCTTTGAGCGCAAAGTTACGCCGGTTGGAAGTTCGGGAGTCCAAACGGTGACGTAACTTAGTGATTTGGGTTGGAAGTGGGTGGTCTTCCACAACGCAAAGTTAGCCAAGGACATCCTTCGATATAGGACGGGGGGGTCTGCCGAATACCACAGAGAGTACTATAAGAAGGGTTGGTCTCCCTCCTCATTCCCTCTTGAAGCCTTGGTGAGTCCCGATGACTCATGGTTGGTGGTGGTGACTTCACCACCACTTCAAGGCACCATGGGACACTTGTGTGTGTCCCGTGGCATTGGTTGGGTGGAGTTCCGCTCCTTGGTAGGCCTCCTTAGATGTGTCCCGAGTTATGAGCGTCGGTTATCTCTAGTGGATGAGTAGCAAATGCAAAAATGGGCTAGCATGGAGTGGGGTGATACTCAAGGGCGGTTAGGACCATGGTGAGTAGTATCACCATGGGTCCTTGCACATTAAGGTGAAAGTTCCGCCCCATGTTACTAAGTGACATGCCCGGTGTCATGATGGGAGTGTGTACTAGTAGTCCCGGTGACTGGGACTTGGCAAATGAGTTGGAAATGAGAAATAATACTATGTGTGTTTAGCATGTGCAGTGTTAGGCAGTTGATAACCAAGTGATGCTGTAAGTGGTTTGTGGTGAACCTAGGGAGCTATTGGAAGCTGTTAGATGTCATTTAGATCGCGACAATCCGCAGCTCGTTATCCAACCGGACGCAAGTAGACTACAATCCTTCGGCCCGTTCTCATATACCTTAGTTCTCCATCGGGAGGGCACCCAGCTCTGTCACCATCTTCTTCTAGTCTTGAATTAGTAGATCGTTTTGCTTTTCTACCGTTACCAAAACGTCCATCTTTCGGAAAATGGCGTTTTGATCGGTCAGTGCCATCTTCCGGCACATTAGTCTAAAGGTCTCCTCATAATTGTGGAGAATCTTCATGATATTGTCAGCCCGCCACACGATGTGTTGGGCCATCTCTGTAATGTCCTCGTAGGGCAACCCCCCCAGTTGAATCTTGGTCCTTTGTTCCTCTTCTTCCTCCGGTGGATTGGTCCGAGGGTGACCGGCTTCTATCCGGTCCGGCGCATTCTCTGGATTTCTCGCCTGGTTGGTTCGTTCCGGAGCTTCTCTTGTCCGGCGCGCCTCTTCAGTTCACTCTAGAGCGGAAGGACTTACAGTCTCCGATGATCTTGCCGTTCGCCTCGTCCGTCTCTACAGAGGAATAGATTGCTCCTCTTCTTCCGTCTCTTCATCATCCGATCCGTCCCAATGAGAGGGTTCCTCCCCGCCATACTACTGGAGCTGAACTAGCTCCGTGTAGGCCGTTTCTCCATTTTCCTTGAGCAAAGAATGGCGGGCATACAAGTAAGAGACATAAGCTGGAAGGGGGCTCCTACCTTTCTTCCCCTTCCGAAGAGAATGTACGAGGTACTCCACCACTTCGAAGATGATGAACGCCCAGTCTACCATCATCTTCCCTTGGAGGCTTCCCAGGATGGTGGAGGCTACCTTGGCCACTATCCGCTTCGGCTTGGCTGGGTGGAGGATAGGGTTAAGAAATGCTACCACATCTCAGGATTCTTGTCTTACTAGATCCGAAATCTGGAAATCCTCCTTCGGATTTGCCGCCGTCCGGAACTCCTCCTCCATGTATTTCGCGTTCTTCTCCATCACTTTATCCAGCGCCACCTGGAATCCGTAGACGGCTCTCCACTCGTCCACCGTCCACTGCTCAGGTCTCGCATAGAGAGTGGTATTCAAAATACCGCTCTCCGGCTGCAGCAAATCCGCCACTAAGCTCTCCTCCCGGATGCCCCAAGGGACATCCATTAATCCCGCGCACCCCATGTTAGTGAGGTTTTTCCGGAGGCGATCCATGCAGACCTCGTTAGTTGGGATTTCCGGTACCACTTGTAGCACCGGAATCACCTTCATCCGCGGTGGCGGCGCCGGAGTTGGTTCCTCCGACTCCTCCAGTTCCTCTCTCAGCCTGCGCCGCATCACTCTAGAAGTCATGGCGCACATACAAGGAACCTCGCACAATCTCTCCCTAGTTCTCTTACTCACAGAAGATCACTCAAGGCCTTATTTGTTAAATTGAGACAAAATGGTCATTTTGAGACTTGAAAAATTGAAAACCAAAGCCCCATTTCACGAAGAGTTGTTGAATTCAATGATAAATAGACCTGTTTTCTCAACATCAATAAGAAGTTGCATCTAAAGGCATAGAAGTGGTGATTTAATATGATGACAATCAATTTAATAATGCAATGGTTCTAAAGGTGCTTTTAAGGAAGTTAATCAAGCGAATGAGTTCACTCCAAGTTAAGAAGCTTCGAGGAACCGTGTCATTTGCAATAGACTAGATCATTCACAGTGAAAACGAACAAATCATTGAGTTTATTTATGATTTTTCCAAATCTGTGTGAAAACAATACAGTTCTTCATAGTTACATGTCGTAGCACATCCTCTGTGTTCTAGTTTCTGTATATTTGCTAATCTATTTATAATAACTACAATATGTCTGTACATACTCAATTTCTCTGAGTACTTACAATTCAATTATCATTCTACTCATGGTAAAAATTAAGAGGCTACAAAATGGATGGATTCTAAAACATGTCTGACTTATATGCACATTTTCTCTCACATTTTTCTCTCGACCGGGAGCTTTAGTTTCCGACTTGTGGGAGTGCCCATGCACGAAGTTGGTGATGCGGATCGTCCGTGGCTCAAGGACGTGCGCTTCAACGGCGACGGAGAACAGATAGGAGTCCTTCCAGGTCCACGACTCGGGGGGCTGTCCACAACGCCGTCCTCAATATCCCCCTTTGAATAGTCGATGGCAGCCAACGCGGCATCCGCGGTAGAGCGCAACATATAGGGCTTAGAGAAGGGAGCCGTTTTACAGCTTCCACCATCGGATTTGGAGTCACTCGATAGTGCCTTTTCCGATCCAGAGAGGAGGCTCCTTGTGATTTTTTGCTTCACAAGTGATCCCAAAAAGCAAACACCTTCGACCTGCACTAAATAATTATTAATAAGCTTAATTCTTGCCTTCTGCATCAACCAAATAGCACTTCGAGGGCATACAAATTCTTAAACATTGAGCCAGAAGATGATTTTAAAAAAAAGGGTTTCATATTATATTAATTACAACGAATGGTCATTTACTTGAAATACATAGTACAAAATGCCTGGACCCCTACATGCTCAATCATACGGAAGTGTAAACTCTAAGTCGAAGTGTAAACTCTACGGCGACGCGTCTCTACACGTAGACCTACTACGGAAAGCTCGTATGAGCAATTCATGACCTTCGCGGACTCTTTCATGCCCTCAATGATATCTTGGAGGGCATGGTCATCGGGACCGGGCGGGTCTAACCCAATCCGATTCTCATTGATGTATTGTTGCATCGCGTCGTCCAGACAGTTGGATTGCAACCTCCGGAGCCAAGGGAGTAGCTCGCCCATGAGCACGTCGTCCCTCCGCTTGGAATGACTCCAAGTCTTGAGGAACAAGGCATTCCCATTATCATTGCAAATACTCTTTTCAGGAGAATCATTAATGAGAAGAATATTCTGATCGTTAAAGAACAGGCCCTGACTATGAACAGTGAATAGGCCATCCTCAATAATCTTCAAGCAGAACACTTTGTTTCTGCGATGGAAGAACTTTCCAGGAGCAACTTCTACCTTCAAACATTGCTCCTAGTCTAATATATTGAAAGGGGCCCTGCAATTGCTGAACAGGTGCCTAGCAATCAGTTTTGCATTATGCTTCATCATGGTGGACCACACAAAAGGCCATATTCGTTATATTGAGACTTTTGGTAGTTTCATTTTTATCCTCGACTCAAAGATAAATCATAATAACTATTCAATTTTAAGACTATTTGGTAAGTTGAGATTTCAATGTATTAATATATATAAAAACCTTTGATTTTCCAAAGGTTGTAGGCTCATCTTATCCTTGACTCGAGGATAAATCACTATAACTGTTTTAGGGTTGTAGTCTCAAAATGTGCACATTGTCTCATTTTAACGAATAAGGCCATACAATGACCTTATGCGCAATTTTCGACACCTGCCCCAAGAATTCCCTAACATTCTGTCTAGCAAATACTGCTTTCGATCCAATGACAGTCGGGTACCGATGGCTAAGAATGTTGTCTTCAAGCCTATAAGACTTCAATTTATCAGCAAACGACCTCGGCATGCTCTGGCAAAGCACGCCGTTCAGGTCTAAGACAATATTCAGCCATTTTCTCCGCGGCAGAGGCATCAAAGGACGCAAGCTCGTTCGCAAGACCTCTCTTCGCCCCTCCGATGCTACCTGATCAAAGCAAAACAAATGAGAATTGGAGTTACCTGAATAAATGCAGAAGTGGGAGAGCCAGTAAGCGGACAGATGCATTTCATTCCACTAATTGACTGGGGACTTCCGCGAGGGAGTGCTTTCATTGGTACCGGACGTTGCACATTTCTATGTGTATTGAGCTGAGCATGAACACATGGACAGATCGGTTCAATTAGACGTCATTGTACACAATCTATTGAAACGCTTATACTTTATTTAAGGTAGATTATAAAATACATGTCAAAATTTTGTTTAAGTATAGGTCATCAAGATTGCGCATTGAGGCCTACGCTATACTATTCTACACGCATGTCGCCCAAGGACACAGGTTCCGTCCGTGCAATTCATTCAAGGATAGGCACGCCATCCTGTCAAACATCATGAATTCGAATAAGAGTCGGCAGTTCATGTACACCGCATTCCAAACATCCACACAATAACAAACGACTATCAGACTCTCCACCTTGGATTAATACTCTGGATTTGAGGAGTTTACCTGCGAAGATCCACCCGCCTGGGTGGCATCGTCTTCCCCCTTAGCGAGCTTAGAAGAAGAACCTTTCTCTTGAAGATCTTCTTCGCCCTCGCCGTAGTCCACCTTCTCCTCTTCTTCATCAAAGGAGGGAGAATGGCGTTCCACAACAGCATCCGCCGACTCATGCACGGAGGTCTTTTCAATCGAAACTGCCGGGACCTCTACAACACGATCAGCATCATCGACACGAAGATGATGTCCTACATCATGCACAACAATTTGTGGCTCCGGAACAACAACTTCAAATGCTGAAGGGATTGGCAAAGATATCCTTGGCACTTGCGAAGTTCGTGTGCATACAACGACATCTTCTGGTGTCACTGCGAGACCACCGTCATTATCATTGACACGAGGATGAGGGAGCCCAACAACTAGTTCCTGCACGATTGGTGATGTAGAGTCAGGTAGTGGAGGATGTGAAGGCCCAGCTTGGGATACAACCAAGGGATTTCCAAGTTGTTGACTAGACTGGGATGACAGGAGCTGCTTGAGTTGCTCAAACTGGGACGATAAATCCAAGATTTGGGCTTGCGACTTCATCTGCAACTCCATTATTTTTGCATTCGCATCAGCCAACTCTTTGTCCCTTGCCGCCCTTACTGCTATTCGTTCAATTCTTCTGGTCCTCTTCTCCTCTTCTAGCCTCCAATAGTTGTCGCAGCATAGAGTAAGCAATTTCCCTATTATACTCACAAAAATCACTCTAGAGCATAACAAAATGACCCTAAAGATCGAACCCACGAGATCCTGTGAAGTAGCTAACTCTAACAAGGAGCTAAACCCAACTAACCCTTAAATTCTAACTTCCGGTTCTACCTCTGAAACCGGAACATCCAAAAAACCCACCGGAAGACTACGACCAACATTTATACGAATTCCGGTTTCACTAGTTTTCCGGTTCATTGACTAACTTCCCAACTCAGGACTTTACAACTTCCGGTCCTAAGTGTCCTCCTGGACGGATCCGTTCCGGTCCACCCTTCTGTACCCGGTTTAGTTTTGCCTTTGTTTTACCATCAGAGGGTTCGCCGCTTGCTTTTGAAAGTAGTAGGCCCACCACTCCTTCCGTGACTTATAGTGGCTGAAGACCCACTCTCCTATCCGCTAATCCCCTAACTAACTCGGATCCGGTTTGGTCTTTCACAGCAATCCGGATGGCAATCCGGATCACAGGTCACACAAAGACCCCCCGTACGATCCTCTCATACTACAACGACCTTGATGCTAAATCCGTTCCATACGAAGTTAGATGGCTACAAGTGCACCCGTCCGTTCCAACCTCTACCAAGCTCTTCCGTTTACCAATAACGGTGGCAAGACCTCATAGGAGTCAGGACACTCAACTGGATTTCCCACCCAGGAGTTCTAGCGCAGCTAAGGAATCCCTCCCTATCCGCCTAGCCTAATCAACGGCTTTCTTACCTGGAATGCAAAGCTTCTATAGATGTTGAGGATCTGGAATCCACTCCTAACTCTTGATGACCCACTCACATGTACTTAGAACCGGAAAGACACATCAAAGGGAGAACTCTACGGACACCCCTTCACTATAAGAAAACGGTGTCCGCCTGGACATCCAGCCAAAAACGACGTATATCTGCGTAGACACGATACGTTGCACGAGACTTCAGGGTGTTAGGTCGAGAAAGTGGAGATTTTGCAATGATGTCTATGTTAGCATTGCTAGATTGCAGTCACAACATACTGATGCTACAAAAAACGTGCATGCAATGTAAGGCATCCATGTAGACATCAGATGTTTCCCAGAATGTCCACAATAACATGTTTAGCCACGTCATCATCTTTGGTCAAACATACCTCACAAGTTTAGATAGAATTTTGGTGCGGTCAAAGGTAAAGTGACTGCCCAAGGCTAAAAAGAGGACAACGGGCAGGTTGTGACTCCTAAAAGCTTATGTGGCATTTGATGTGGCGAGATGAGGTGGTTATTGTGTGACGTGGACTGACGAGGTGGCAGGATGACGTGGTTGCTATGTGATGTGGCATGATGACGTGGATATTGTATGATGTGGACAAGGATGATGACGTGGCATGCCACGTCAGCATCTATGACAAGTCCATGTCCATGGACAACGAGCAGGTTGTGACTCCTAAAAGCTTATGTGGCATTTGATGTGGCGAGATGAGGTGGTTATTGTGTGACGTGGACCGACGAGGTGGCAGGATAACGTGGTTGCTGTGTGATGTGGCATGATGACGTGGATATTGTATGATGTGGACAAGGATGATGACGTGGCATGCCACGTCAGCATCTATGACAAGTCCATGTTCCGACCTCGGATGTCTTTGTGGACATCACACCTGACGTTCTGACGTCCACATTGACATCACTTCTAGCGTTAACATTTTGTACTTCCTGCGACTGTAACTTCAAAGCACATGCTATCCACGGTGCGTTTCATTACGTCTGACTGGACGTGTGGGCATTATAGAAGCAACTGTAGGCATCCACTTTGATGTCAAAAATGACTTCAGATGCATGACATTATTTTATGAAAAAGGGTGAATTTGTACATGATGCACTTCCTTCCTATGTGTTTACTTAGGTCAGGGGCATTTCTGGGCTCTTCAAGTCATACAACTTGTGCACGTTCTTCAAACTTCATTAGGATAAGATTGCAACCTACTCTTATGATGTCACGTGCAGCACTGAAGTAGACAGATTCTGTCAGAAAATGCATCCTCAAGATGCATCAGGAATACTTGGAAGACATGAACATGTTGATGTCCATGTATTTCGCAGACGTCCTATGTGACGTCTAAATGCTATCACAGCATACACATGTCAATGATGTGAACACCCTATGCTTCTTCCTCAGATGCGATGTCATCGCTAACTATGGCCACATACTCGCCACCATGGTCTATGGGTTGGCGCACCGGGTCCACGACTTATTGCACTGGTTGTAGTCCATCGAAGTCCCTATCATTCACCAACTGCACCATGTTCGGGGTTGTCGTTAGAGGGTGCAATGAGCCACGTCTACCCCTCACCTCAGTTCGGCAAACTACTTTCCAACCAGGCCGATGTGGATCTTCGGAGAAGAATACCTGTTGGCAATGCAAAGGAAAGGCAAATGAATCTGCATGGACCGTTCCATCCAAATGGTTGAAGTTTGCCAACGTGAAGCCATACTTATCCTGTTGCACGCTAGGAGCTCGACTACCTTGTGTGCCCCTCACCCAATCACACAACAACACTGTGACGTAGTGATTTCGATAATCCAATACCAAAATCTCTTCAATGTACCCCACATACTCCTGCGTGGATTCCAATGGCCGGCCATTTTGCAAACCCCAACGAAGCTGGCGTGTGAAACTCGCTACCACTCCAGAGTCACGGGTAACAAGCCCACGTTCAGAGCTTCGAGCACGGAGGTGCATGCCATGACAGTACATTTGACGGTGGGATGTTGCCTTCCGCTTAGGAAGCTGCGCATAATGTCTGATGTCTTCATCCACTGGACGTCCAGAATGATCAGCCTCTGTCACCGTTGATGTCAGCCACTACGCGAAGGATGGAAACTCACTTAGTTCAATTGGATAACGGACAGCTCTTCTTGGATTTAAGCGCCGCCATGCAACAGGAAAAGCTTCCCGCTCCTCCCATCTTTGGGACTTTGCTGCAGTGTAGTCCCTGCATCACACTCAGCAATAATGAAATTAGGACAACGGATTGAAGATTTGACATCATGTATGCCGGGGCCAAGTAAAGTGTGCATGGCACATCTGCAAAGGTGTGCAAGAATTCAAGTAGTCCTTAACAACGATCGTGTGTTGAGGGTTTCCTCTTCTATTGAGATGTCCACATTGCGGCCAAAACAAACATCAAAGCGTCTTCCTCCATGACATCATTGAACGTGCTAGCGTCGGATATGACGTCTGCTAGGAGTGTATATAAGGCAACATGATGTCCAAAGTGGCACTGGAAAGCGGTGCCAGTTACTTACTCTCGCCAAGTTTCCAAGCATGGCGCATTGTCAATTACGAACGCATGTGCATACACTCGCAAAGCGTCAGATAATGCCCTCTCTTTTGATTTCCTGCTACGTATCACCTCGTCATTCATGATGGGATCTTCGTCTACATCCCAAACGCGCTCACCAGTCCCTTGAAACTGTCTCATGTATTCCGTGCAGAAGCCAAGCGTGTCTTCAATGCGATATCCCTCTGCTATGCTACCTTCTGGATGCACCAAAGTCCGCACATAATCCTTCAAAGTCTTCATGTATCGCTCAATGGGGTACATCCACCTACAATGCACCGGGCCACATACAAATAACTGTTCAACAAGGTGCACTGGCAAATGGATCATTATATTCAAGAATGTCATGGGGAACTCCTTCTCTATGAGGCAGGTTGCCATAATAACATCCTACATGAGGACATCTTTGTCAGCTTCCTTGATCTCCTTCTCACAAAGTCTTTGGAAAACCTTACTCATTTTTATAATAGCCAAGCGCACATTCTCATCCAAGATGTTCCGGACAACCACCGGTAGAATCTACACATGAACAACATCTCTGTAAGTCACTCTCCCACTGCTACATTTTTAACACATTTCCCTGTAACTTGCATGAGGGTCACCCGGACATTAATTTTGGACATCCACTACAACGTCTTTGTGCTGAATATGACATACTACTAGAAAACGCATCACAGCCAAATGAAACACTATCATGTTCATGAAGACGTCTTCCCGTGCACTGTCATTAACATATTACTGCCTCCAACAATGTTACTAAAGACATATGATGTCCACAATGGTTCTGGAGCAGTGACAATCTCTGAACTCCCTCCCTTCCTTGGATAAGTTCAACGAACCCCTGTGTCACGTCCCATCGCAACCTCACCTGTTGCATGAGAATGTGATAATCATGTGTCTTCATATACTGTAACGTTCCATTCTGTAGACGTTTATGAATTGCACCAACATAGTTTGTTGGGGTACGGATACTTGATACTATATCCACGAACTCCCTACGCTCATCTACTGTCATTGCATACGACGCATTTGGCATGTAGAAATCGTCTTGGCGTCTTCGTGGGCCTTGAAGCCAAATTTCTCTACGTATTCCAAGCTGTTCTACATCAATGCGGCTGCCAGGGCTATCGTTCATAGCAAGAAGGGTCTTCACCATGTTCTCGCATAAGTTTTTCTCGCAATGCATCACATCCAAAATGTATCGGATCAAAAGATACTACAGAAGGGAACACACGTAAATCTTAAGTACGCTCTGTCCTCCGAAAAAATGTGTATCGTCACTTCCCGTGTTGTCTGCTAAGAAAACGTACAACAACATTCAGCCTTCACTTTGTATTCACAACTACGTCTGAGTGGACATGTAACACAACATGAAATGTTCACATTGCACGGCTGAATAGGCGGCCACTGTCTACAGCTATTGCAATTTGTGCAGCGGGATGTCTTCTATGACATCTACTTGGACATCAACGCGCCAGTACTATGATACAGAACGTCAGAGAGGACGTACCACTCAGACATTAGACACTACCTACATGTCAAAGTCAGGTTAGACCACTTTGTACCTTCCAGTAGGGCAGCTCAAACAATGCACTCAAGCGTTTCACCCCTGTGGAATGCACTGGGTCATCCTTTCCATCTTCTCTTCCACCTAGATCTAGAAACGCTTGCCGCCACGCAGCATATCGGATAACATCTTCGGCGGTCATGCCCTTTGGCCTGAAGCAATGCTCTACTTTTCCATTGAAGCGACGATTTCGACGATAAGGATGGTGTCGACTTAAGTACCTTCGTATGCCCCCATACACAATCTTGGACCCTCTTGTACTTCGATCCGCCCTCACATCGCCGGTTCTTGCAAGTCGAGAATCTATCTCAAGACCACAATCCGGGCATCCTTTATATCCCTTGCAAGACAAGCCAGAGATCAGAGCATACGTAGGAAAATCGGATATGGTCCACATTAGTAAGCCACGCATGATAAAGCGACGAGCACCTTCGGGCTGTGAGAAATCTTGAGCCACTACACCTTCCCACAATGCATGTAGCTCCTTCAACAATGGTCGCAAGAACACATCCATGTTCTTAGAAGTTGGGGACTGCTTCCCAGAAATGAGAAGGCTAAGGGAGATGAAGAATTTCTTCGTCACAAACCATGGCTCAAAATTGTAAATCAAAATGAGCACCGGCCATATCGACCAATTCGTGTTGCTCAGCTTGAAGGGATTGACACCATCTAGTGCTAGTGCCAGACGCAGGTTCCTGTCGTCAGCACTGAAGTTGTCAAAGTGGACGTCCATGCTGACATGCTTCCAAGCAGGGCTGTCCACCACTGACCGCATGATGTCGTCATCGCTGACATGCCGCGTCCAACCCGTCAGCATCTGAGCGATCTCCGAAGATCGAAACATGCGTTTAAGTCTTGGGATCAAGGGAAAGTGTTAAACGACCCTTGTTGGTATCGAGTTCGTTCCCTCCACCCACCTTGGTTTAGAGCACTTCGGGCACGTACTTAGATTTGCATGCTCGTCTTCGAATAGCACACAACCACCTGGGCACACATGGATGTTGTTGTACTCTAAGCCCAACTTCCTAATCATTTTCCTTGCCTCATAATGACTAGTAGGGAGCTTGTTGTTCTTCGGGAGCAAGTCTGATGACAAATACCGTAGGAGCTCACTAGTGAAATGGTTACTCACGTGGAAGACCACGCACATATTCATGATGATGATTGTTGCTGACAGAATACTCGATGATGCCCCCTCGTACAGTGCTGTTGTTGCGTGCTCATATAAACGCTGCATGTCTTCAACAGTGTCAACGTCAACGTCTGCTTCAGCACCTAACGCTCCGTCAGACGCCAAGGTGTCCGAATGCAATGCATCGCCACGATCAAAGGCCTCCATGACTTGCCTTTGGACGTCGTGTTGTACATCCAAAGGAGCGTCGTCGTCATTAGCAGCGTCACCGACATCAGTGTCCCCTACTTCTGGTCCTCCGTTCACATCATGCATCTGAATGTCTTCCTCTACTATGTCTACGTCATTCTCAACGACGTCATCGTCGTCATACACAAGATCTTCCACCCATATGCCATTAGGAGGATATCCATTGGGTGGGTCCCCTCCAATCATTGACTTCGTCAAAAAAACATCCCGTCCCACCTCTTCATGATGCTTCCGAATCACATGGATAGTCCGGCGTCTTCCTCCATGACAATATTTGCATGGACATGGAAACCTCGTCAAATTCAGCTGCGTTGCCACCCTCAATTCGGTTTGTAGAATGAGGTCACCTATAGGAATGTGGCGAAGGACACGGCCGTCTGCATTGATGCGCACTCTTACAACATGACGTCCACGCCTGCCCTCCATGTCCGTCACAGGCATCAACACGTACGTGCACTTGTTGATATCATGGAATTTCAAATGTCCACTCTTGAAGTAATTAATCTTGTTTCCTACAACATGCAATGGGAAAGACGAAGAGAAAGATATAGTAGACAATCAGAAGGAAGTCAAGGGTGGTTGAAAAGGAACACTTTTGATCACCCAGTGACAATTTTGAATGTCTGGATGTTTTTGTGAACATATGTTTGTCACTGTAGACATCTACTTTGACATCGTCATGTCCACTGCACCTATCTGTTCATCACTATCTCTTAGATCGTGGATAGTAGTTCGTGCAGTACTGTAGACTTGTGAACCTATAACATCCAACATCACAGTCTATGAATTATTTGTTTTGGTGGCAACCAAATGTATACGTCCCGAGGAAGAAGGAAAATTTTCCACAAATATTAGGTCCTATTTCCAAAGAACATGAGCGTAAACTGCAAATGAGGTTCATTTCCTTAGTACTTCAGAATGGGATAAAAAAGCAATGCCAAGCAATGAAACCCGACGCCCAAACGCCTACTTCTTGCAAATTGTAATTGATAAGTGGCTTTTATGACTTGAAATCTCTTTATAACTCTCTTCTTTTAACTACAGGGCATCAACTCAAATAGAGGTAGGACACGTGAATGTACTAGAGTTGACTTCCAAAGGCCCTAGGTGCGTCCAACATCATGTCCAGTAAGACGCATTTATGTCTACAGGAATATCACAATGTCACCCACAGGCTTGTACGTGACATCAACATGTCTGAATAGAAGATAAAAAGGTATTTGCTACACGTGCTACGTTTGACATGGGGTGCTACGCCTAACATCCTGGAAGGCACCGGAAAGTTATATAAGTTTATTCATAAGGACATTGACATGTTCTGCTTGACGTTAAGTCCTGTGCAGGCAGGTCAGAAAAAGCATTGGGTGAAGCTACGCAACACTACATCCCATGCACTTTAAGGACTGCAGCTCTAAGCAGTGAGTGGTTTCCATGGCTAAGGAGGGTAGTAAGGTTTGCGCTTTGAAATTATAGTACATTATAGGCACTACTTTCTTAGAAGAAGCTAATTTAGCATCATTTAGAAGCTACCTAGGTAGAGGATAGCCATACAATACAACAGAAGAAGAATGAATTGTATTGCTGGGACTTCGTTACTTCCAAGAAGAAAAAGTGGTTACAAGTTTTATTTCAATAAGTCCCCCATAAAAGATGTAGAAAAGATAAAGACAAGGTGAATTTCAAGTTCTACTCTAAAGCTTCTAGTTTTCAAGCTCTAATTTGGTAGAGCCTCAAAGAAATGACTTAGAGCCAAAAAAAAAATTAAAAGGTGAAAGGCAAGTTCTAATTTAGAAATTGTATTTTGAAGAAGCTTCAAAGAAATGACTTAGGGAATAGAAATAGAAGGTCAAAGCCAAGTTCCATTTCACAAATTTTATTTTGAGGAAGCCTAATTCAAACTCTAGGATATTCTTTTACTTTAGACCCCACTTACAGAATAAAAATAGAAGGTCGAAGCCAAGTTCCATTTCACAACTTCTAATTATTCACTTGGAGAATAAAAATGGAAGGTCAAAGCCAAATTCGAATTTCTTGAGAACATGTGCAATGAGACGCAGTCATGCCTACTAGGACATGACTGTGTCATTTGTGATGTCATGCAAAACATCATCGCAACATATCCCCTTGTCCATTTCAAATTGGCAAAAAACGCATCGTTACTAACACCAAGTCAGACATCATGATGTCCGAGTTGATGTCTACATGTCAATTGTGATGTCTGCTGAAGCACACGAATGTCAACTTCCGATCTAAGGGCCCTCTTGAAAAGTACAGCACCCGACGTCACACATGGGGCTGTCGCTCCGTCATGGGACTTAGACAAACCCTAGGCCCACGTTCGGCCTTCCTCTTCCTGCAGCCGTTCTTCTTCCTTCACCTACACTCGAATTTACAAACTTCTAAGGAGTTGAGCATGTTTCACCAGTTTGTGGACAGCATTGTTGCTGCTGCACTCACCGCAGGGATGGAAAAATCAATAGCTGTAGTAGATGGAAGCCCACGTCGCAGCAGGTGCCTAAACAAGACCAAACACCGTGTAGACAACTTCCTCCCTCCTTCGCTCCCTCCTCTCCTCTCCTCTCCTCCCTTCCCCTCCCCTCCCCGCCCCGCCCCTCCCCGCCCCGCCCCGCAAGCCTCCATCATGGCCTCCAGCAGCTCCCGTCAATTCTAGGAATTAAAATTGGCGTCATTGAATTGTGTAGGCAGATTAGGGTTTCATCCATTTTTTCCATCCGTGACACACTGAGGCTTCAACTGATGTCTAATTGAACATCACTAGGAGCGTTGGGGAGTTTAAGCTTGACATTGGGATTATCTTTGTTCTCTTGTTGATGCATCTCTTGTTTGAAGGTGGAGGAGCAACGTGCGGAGGTGGAGCGTGGGAGCGTGGAGGTGAAGCGTGGGAGCGTCGAGGCGGAGTGTGGAGGCGGGAAGGACTCCCACGCCCAAGCGGGGAACCCCGGCACGCTTGCACAGAGCCCCCACGCAAGGGCGGGGAGCCTCGCACGGAGCCCTCCCGGCGCCGCCCCTGCGGAGAGCCCCCCTGCGGGGAGCCCCCTGGGCAAGGAACCCCCTGCCGCGGGGAGCGCCCCTGCGTCGGGGAGCCGCGCCGCCCCTGCGGGGACCGCTGCATCCCCGGGGAGCCCCCAGCGGGAAGCCCCCTGGGCGAGGAGCCCCCTGCCGCAGGGAGTGCCCCTACTGCGGGGATCGCCCCTGCCGTGGGGAGCCCCTACTGCGGGGAGCCCTTGCGCCGGAGGAGGGAGTCCCTCTTGCGCCGCAGCTCCTTCAACAGCGGGAGCCTTACAGGTTTTTGATTTTTTTTTTTTTTTTGGTTTTGCTTTGTTGTAGTCTTGTGTTGTAGTGAATTTTCAATCTCTCTCCTTACACTCCAGTACTTTGGTTTCCATTTGCAAGAGTGATCCTAGTGTTGGCCTTTGAGAGTAGCATGAGAAAATCCTTGTGTTGGCTTTTAGTAGTAATGTTTTTATAAACATGCAAATGTCCAATGTGATGTCCTTCAGTGCATCACATGTCACGTTCTTGGTTCTTAAGCGTCTTGTATACAGAGGAGTCGAACGATGGACGTCCATTAAAACGTCCTAATGTTAAATTGGACGTCCGTTAAAACGTCCTAATGTTAAATTGGACGTCCGTTAAAACGTCCTAATGTTAAATTGGACGTCCAGGTGCTGGAATTGATGTCCAGGAAAGTACACCATTATAGCATGTTCGTTGGCCGTTTTGTTCTTTTAGTTTTGAGCTGTGATTGCCTTGCGCAGGTTTTGGGTGAGGTTTATCATTGTTGGCCGCTAGCTGAGATGGCCCCCGATTCTCGGAGAAAGCTGCCCGTGAAACGGGCAGCACCGTCTCGGCATCATGCTGACAGTGACAATGACGACTCTACCGCTGAGGAGATACACGCTAGAGGTTGGCCACTCACAGAGCAACGGTCGAAGCAAAGGAACGATCCTTGGCATGTAAGTAGTCGTGTGAAGGACAAGGGCAAAGCTATAGCAAGTACTCCAGCACCCAAGAGGCGTCGCACGGAAGTGTCACGCACGAGAAGGAATGAAGCACAGTTGTCTATGAGCGAGGACGACTCCGTTGAATCTGAGCCCAGGTGACTAGTGCCACCTAAACCTCTTATGTGGTGTGTTATTGAAAGGAGGTTGGATGTTTATATTCGTTTATGTGGACATTGTGTCAGACACAGCACGCTGCCTTCTGCATTTCAACGTCTTAGTCTTCTGTCTAAGTAGATGTCCAAGTCGATGTCTGAGTTGATGTTCTAACGAAGATCGAGTGGCCGTTGACTTGCAAGTGCTGTTTGTATTTGAGGTTTCATAGGACCACATCTCGATCTCCTGATACGAATGAGGAAGAAGAATCAGACGACGTAATGGTCATGGAGAAGGAGCCTATTAAACCTCTACTTCGCAAGATCAATGTGAAGAAGGAGCGCAACAACAAGCGCAAGCAATATGTGGAGGTGAACGAACGCGGTTCTCCCCGTGGGAAGGCAAAAAGCTATTTGATAGTAGATGTGAAGGCTTTTGCCAAGGGATTGAATCCTTTGTTTGGGTGGGCTGACCAGCCTTTGGATGAGAGACAACGATTCTTTGATAGAATCTACGCAGGTAATGTGACGTGACCGAAATTGCTTGAGTAGGTTGTGAGTTCTTTTTTTGAATTTGATGTCCTCCTGGACGTCATGATGCTGAATATGACATTTGGATGAGCATCACCATGCCTTCTATATTGACGTCTGCAGTGGTGTCCGTATGTCTACAATGATGTCTATACAGACATCATTGTGTCTGCGAAATTAAATTATCTTGGAAGTCTTATCGTTTGCAAGAGAGGCGCAGCTCGTCAGACGCCAAGGAGAAGTCCGCGCAGATGCGTGCAGTTTCTAAGGCGAAGGGGTTCAAGGAGGCTCAATTGAGGCTCATTGAGAAGAATGTCATAGGTGAATTGGTGAGAGTCCTCCACTTCCATCTGTTTCGGATGTCCATTCAGACATCATATTGCTTTGTAAGATGTCTGCATTTTTGAACCTCATGTCTGAAATGATATTTGCGTGGACATCAATGTCGAGACCTTTAATTGTTTTCGTGTGCTAGACCCTACAACTTGGACGCATACCTCATGAATCGGAGGTGAAGGAGGTAACGGACAAGGAGTATGCTCGGCGCCAAGCGGAGACCCGCAACTCACCTCATGACTACAGTCCAGATATACAAGAACTGCGGACGTCGAATGCAAAGTTGGGAGGGCGCCTTGGTCGAGTAGAAGAGCTTCTCCAACAACTCCTTCATTCCCTTGGAGGCAACAATCTTCAAAGTCATGTTGTCTCAAATGTAGGAGGTGGTGGTCAGAATGCTGGATGCGATGTCACTCTTGTGAAGAAGGTAGTTGTTGAGGACGTCCCCACAGACGTCGAGGGGGATCTTTACGTCAATGTTGACGTCGGTGGTGACGTTGCTGAAGACATCGCAGATGACGTTGAAGAAGAAGTGGACTACCTGAAGGACACCGTTTCGGACGTCCAGACTGACAACAACGCTGGTGCAGACGTCCGAGAAGACGTCCAATTGTGCATTGTGCAGACCATTCCCAAGTACAGCGATGCTTCAGCAGACGTCGGAAAGGACGCGGAGAAGTCCTCCACAGACCTGTATGCCATTTCCGTGGATGAAGTTCCCCCCGCCGAAGTGCAGACGTCTGCTCTTGCAGCACAAACCGGTAGAGTTCAAGAGGTATTTTACACACCCTAAACCGTATGACAAGAGGTCATTGGATGTCATTCATGTTTTTTTCCTCATAAGAATTAGGCTTTGTGTCCTTGCATCCACATGTAGCCCAAAATGTGACGAGTCCACATTCTCTAAAGTATTTTATGTTATCGCTTTGTTCTAGGTGGGAAATATGCAATCCTCCGGGTCGTCTACCCGTTCCAATCGGGTCACAAGGACTGTACCAAGTGCAAAGCCGTCCAAGTTTGTGGCCCCAACGAAGCCCTTGAAGGCAACTGCACCGAAGTCTTTGAAGGCAAGCCCTTCTACGGTGGCAGATCCCCCTAAGAAGGGAGAGGCACCACGCAAGAAATGAACACACGGTGAGATTCTTACCAATCTTGAAGTTTGTATTGAAATTATGCCGTTCTCGGACGTGGACAGTGGTTCCAAGAACATGGAGTCGTTGATACCTGTGTCAAATGGAATGCAGACCGTGTTGCAGAGGACGTTAGCCCCAACAATGGGACGTCGCTGCAGACATTCGCGTGTCTGGAAAGTAGCGGACGGGAAAAGAAACTGAAGAAGTTGCTTTCATACGAAATTCTCTTATATGTGTTTTGCTTTGTATTGATTTCTTTATTCAGCTTAGTCTTCATTTTCAGCTTTGGCTTTGTGTTCTACCGTGATCCTCCTTTGTGAGACATGGTTGTTCATTGTATTGGATTTTCTATTCTATGAATATGGACATACTCCTATTTCAAGTCATTGTCAATTTGTGGATGTTGTTGATGTCTGAAGCAGCATCCCGTGTCTCGCCAACCAATGAATTGTGACGTCAAAATGTCCAATACAATGCATTCATTAAGCATGACGTGTCTCGTAGCACACATCCGCTCAGACATCTTCATGTCCAATTCAATGCAAATACAAAGCATCGGAGTGTCCCAGACAACAAATCCATCGGACATCATAATGTCTAATGCAATGCACACAAAAAACATCAAAATGTCCAACACAATGCATACAGAAAACATCGGAATGTCCAATAAAATGCATCCGCGAAAACAGTGGAATGTCCAACAAAATGCATACTAACGACGCTAGCATGCGAGCCCTGAGCGGTGAGCTTGTGAGCTATGAGCGTAGGCCTTGCGAGCGTGGAGCCCTAAAAATTAGAAAAAAAAACAGAAAAAACTCCCCAATTTTTTTTTTTTTAAATTCTAAAAAAAGACTTGTACTTACTATTTTTAGTAAAATTTGGGACCTATGACCAAGCCACCTATAACCGTGAATTTTTTAAAAACAAATTGTTTCAATAATGACCATTTGAAATGTGAAAATTTCCTTGAACATTAGTATATAGTTAGGCCTGTACTTCCAACTCTATAATGCAACTATGTATGCAATGACCAATCATTTATAGGAAAAAATATAATTAGTTCAGCAAAGAATACTATAAAAAATATTTGATGGACATTACCTATCCTCCACTATAGTTGCGCTACAAGCACTCTTAAGACTTAGTTCAATATAGGGATTGCGCCGAACGGCATAATTTTGGGCCTCACGGGATTCGAACCCGGGCCATCACATTACAGTCTCATAGACCTCTCACTAATATACTCCAACTTAATGGAGTGATTGCTCAATTGAAAAAAATAAATATAAAGCATAGAAGACGTCTTCCTAGAAAATGGGAAAGCAACCAAGAAAAAGAAATGACATGGAAAAGAAAAGAAAAACGAAACGAAAAAAAGGGAAGTAAAGTGTAAGAAGGAGGGTACTAAATGACAAAAAATAGAAAAGTAAAAGGGTTTACAAGTAACAGTGGAGGAAAAAAAATTAGTATGGACTTAGGGCACGGAAAAAATTAAAAAACATACAAGTGCATGACGAAACATGAGAAAGTCAATTTCAAGAAGAATGAAATACTAATGGATAACCAAGGGAAAAAAAGGGGAAAGACCAGAAAAATACAATTCAAAAAAAAGAAACCACAAAAGAAGGAAAAGAAAATGTCATTCATGTTCATATTTTTATAACTACATTCTCACTTTCAATTGCAATTTTCAAGCTTCCATTTTTTTTAAGTTTCCATCAATTAAATAGTATTTTAAATATATTAATAAAATACCACTGAAATACATATGAAGTCTACTACATGCCTATTCTGGCATAGTGATTATTCCTGCTCGAAGTAAAAGAAGTTTCAACTCATTGAAACTATAACTCGGTGCATGAATGAATTTGTCGTCATGGATGTCCATCTTGCAGAAATATCGATACAAGTAGTACAGGTGCTTGCAATTCACATACTGTTGACGTCCTCCAATAGCTGAAGTAGACATGTTCACAAAATCTGGGCATGTGCAAGAAGAGAACATACCCACTATTACTCGATACACATTTGTGTTCTGATCTATCCCAGTCTCCAGAGATATGATTGCACCTAGTCCCGGGAAAGGAAGCAAGGTCACTTCCAGAATTTGACCTCTAACATTGCCTGCACTCTCCCACTTATTGCGTTGTTCTACAGTTGGTGCATTTGCTATTCGACGTATGGTTCGATTGTTCCTCACTGTGGGGTACACATCTGCATTTGTTGGCGGGACCTCATTATACACAACACTTTCAAATATCTTTGACATACTGAACAAGCGACGTGGTGACAATGTCGGTTGTTCTTGTAGCCGAAAGCTAGCATGTTGCAACAGTAAAGTCTCATCTCGACTGAGGTTTGTCCCTATCAAAATAGGCCAAATTTCTGGGACATCTGGCCAATCTATTACCCACTTACGCTTTGTACCCTTCACACATCGTTCAATATCATCTGCACAAAACCAGAAGTCTGCAAATACTTCTTGTTTAGTTCCATAATCTTCTTTTCTACCATGATAAGTTGGAGCTGGTGTTCCCTTTTGTCCTCTTGCAATTCGAGCAGTGCACTTCATATTTGACCCTCGCTGCTGAGCTTGACACTTAGCATTAGATTTGTGGCTGATCCTTGCAATGTGCCATTTTGATGTGTCACAATCGCTTTCAAATGCAATTGTGACATGGTTATACCTATTTGACTCTGGTTCTTTTCCTTTGCCCTCTAAAGAGTTTGTAGGAGGAATAGCGGACCTTGTTCGGACACGAGGTTGAGAGAAATTCACTTTGTCTGGTCGATGTGAGTCTCCTGCGTCGCCAATCGGGACGTCCAATTTCCTCTTTATGCTTCCAAAGATCTCTTCTCCTTCCAAATGTGGTATACGACTTCCAATTCCTTCAGACCTGGGTAAGGAATTCAACGCTTCGGCCATTTTTTTAGGGTCTCCACTTCGACTTGCAGCTCTCAACTTCAACTCCCCCTTTGACGGACCGGAACCAGAGGCATGGCCTCTCAAATATGCATGATAGTTTGTCATTTGCATCCATGCACGGATGCTATCATCACATGTGGCATCAAACAAATTGTTTCCTTGGTTGCCAGACATTTGAAGCCACTTATTATGAACCGTCTCTGATAGATTGCATGAAGGCATGTCTGCCATTTCCTCCAAATTCAAATCCTAGACATACACCCAATAATCAAAATTACTTCTCATAATTACTTTTATTCATTAAAGCTACAGAAAATTGTGAACACCATCAACTATGTGCATGTATAGTTCATATGGGATGAAAGGCATTCCTAGTGAATGAACTACAAAAAGAATACTATTTGTGTTCAAACAAGTACATCAAGAAGTAAATTATTTCACAACGACAATAGAATCCTGTATCCAAACCCCTCTTCACAATTACCTCTATCACTAAAATTGAATGTACCGTGAATTATCATGGAAACACCCATCAAATCTGACAAGTGTTTCAAGGTCCACAACAATACCCCTAGTTCGGGTTTTAGGTACAATTTCCATTCTCTTACAAATATGCATACACATGGCTATTCATTAATCACTAAACTTAATTACAATTTGCATTTTCCAAGTCGAACATGACTACAACTTCCTTGTATGCTCACAAATTGACATACACAAAAGTAAATATTTACTTACCATTTGCATGAAGCCCCTCCACTGTTGATATCTGAAATGCCAAAATGCCAACCAATGCTCCAAGTGATGAAGCGCATCTTCCGTAGTAGCACCTGATGATAACCACCATGAACGAATTGCTAGGTAACGTGTCTCTGCCTCTTCTATAGTTTTCGCATCTTTATACTGTTTGCATAGTGTATTGTGCTGTTGTTGAAATGCTTCCTTTATGTATTTCTGAGTATGTTTTTGGAGAGAAGTACTCCAATGCAATAAGCATGTCCTCTCCCGATTCTCCATTTTGTCATTGGCACATCCACTTCCGTAAACAATTCGAACTGCGTTCCAATTGGCCATAGCACTATCTGCCATGAACCCTTTGAAGTTTGGTTGATCCAGTCCATGTCTTGACATTACAACATTCAATGACCTCCAGAATTGCACTTGAATTTCTATGTCTTCGGACTGCATATCACATGTTGCAATGGTCATTACCTTTTTGTACTCAGAATCGTACACGTGGCAAGCCATTGTGGTCCAATCTTTCACACGCTTCACATGGTCAAACATCATCCATGCATTCTGCAGATTTCCCCCTGGTTGCATGCGCTTCACCAAGTCTACTCCACTACTAGGTCCTTCGGTGAGCATCTTGAAAAGGTATACCTTCTCCTTTCCTTGTCCAGGAAAAACGCTATCATGAATGTACTCAAACTTTGAGTCTCTCTTCATGGTCATAATGTTGTCTATGACTCCTCTATTGTTTGAGCGAAATGAAGAAATCACATTTCGAATGTTGGGACTACTCAAATACTGGAAACGATCCATTACTTCCTCCA
Source organism: Climacium dendroides (assembly GCA_950106755.1). Taxonomy (NCBI): domain Eukaryota; kingdom Viridiplantae; phylum Streptophyta; class Bryopsida; order Hypnales; family Climaciaceae; genus Climacium; species Climacium dendroides. The sequence goes on along the minus strand of OX467089.1, from coordinate 28,987,374 downwards.
ATTCCTCCCCTTCCAACATCTTCTTCTCTCCATTTCCGTTGTGGAATAGATAGTTTGTAAGGAAGTCTTTGCTTGCCAATAGAGCAATGGCGGAGTTCGTCGCCGTTGGTGTTCGGGCCACTTGTTCTGCAATCAATTCACTAATCTTCTCTGCAGAATCTCTATACATGCCTTTAGCAATAGGGTGAGCATGATCTCCAAAATGAATAGCGGCCCTAGTCATTTTTGGATTCTCACTATAGCAGTAGTACATCCTAGCATCACAAGTGCTTAGACACGTAGGAGTTTTTTTACAAAGCTTGCAAACTAGAGTACAGTCTCTAGGAGGAGTATCCCCTACTGTGAAAGCGAAGGTTGTTGAACCACTCCACTCAGTTTCGTTGTGCTTTGAAGCCCTCTTCAGATAGTCACACTCTACATTTAGACAAATAAGATGACCAGCGCAGTATGACTTACGGAACTTCAACTTATCGGAGTTGTGGATGTTTGTGGTCACCAACTTGCACCATGGGTGTCCATCATATCTCTTGTCCATTCCCTCCAAGTTCTTGGCCGCTGATGAAGAAGAAGATGAACGACATGGAGGCAACTCAAATATGACATTTCCATTGAAGACGGGTGGAAGAAACTGTACGCGATGGTGCTTCATGCTGTTCAAGTCCGTCATCGACAACTCATTCCGTGAACGATGTATTTTCCCTAATCCCCTCAAAGACTCCATTATACTCACTCGATTCCCTACATCTGGATGCAATGGAGGATGGGACACTTGAGTTCGACCTCCACTGTTTGATGGGGTGCTTGACAGTGGCTTCACCAAAGTATTTTCTTGCCATGCAACTTTGATATTGCACGCATTTTTGTGAACTGTTAAGTCAGGGGACTCTCCTTCTGATTCACTAGACAACTCTATGATGGCATCTAACTTCTCAATTTTCACTGGGCGGAGAGTAGAATTATCAAGAAGGACTGGAAGAGCTTCACGACTAGGACTGGGTGAAACCATATGAGCAACATATGGCATATCTACAGAAGAGTTATCTGACTGCCGACTTCGAATTTCTGTTGATGCACCTACCATAGACAGTGGCAGTCCATACGCTCTATAGTTTCCAATAGGAAGATACCAACACTGACTTCCTTCCTCTGTAGACTTCAATATTGGAATTGATTGCTGCACTTCTCTTGATTCAGACATTCTCTCTTCTTCGACATAGATGGAAGACTCTACAAATCTAAAGCGGACGTGCAATAGATGGCTTAGAACTCTAGCATGTCCACCTTCATCTACTGGAAACACTAGGGGAATGTCATGGCCATCTACATGAATACAAGCCATGATTCAAACTTTGCTCTTGGAGAACAATATGGATCAAAGAAGGCAGTCTTTGATCTCTTGTCAATGAATATTTGCTTTCTTATAGTGTATGGATTTGTTACTGTGGAACTAGTGAAAATAAAGGAGGATGGAAGTTACTAAGTAAACTGGAAGTGTATGGAAAAATAACTGTTGGAAAATAACTTTGAAAAAATTCCAATCATAGTACCATACATTGAAGCATTTATTGTTGTTGGTGGCTTTAATCAACACATTCAATGCATCCACAATAGAAGTACTTGCACGCCAATCATACAAAATAAAATGACATGACTTAGACTAAGCTACTGAGACAAACATAAGTCCAAATTCTTTCAATACATTTGGTCATGACATGTCTTGTAAGAGTGTAATAGGTTTGAAACATCCTTTGCTATAAATTCGTACGTGTATTCCATATGATTGATGTACTTGGATGCATGGTCTAAATGCAATGTTTGAAGCAATGCACTTCTGATGTTCATGGGAAAAAATCTCTAAATGCAACTAAGTATGGGAAAATCAACTCTTCATATAGGACAAGAAAACAGTACAATACCATAGAATAACCTATTCTTTGTGTACGACAAGAAGCCTATAGAATCAAATACTATCTAGAAGAATGAGAATCAAAATTCAAAATGTCACTAACATCATGGCTTTTTCCAAATTAGAATAAAAATCTTTACAGATCAGAATCCAATGTCTTCTCCAACTTCATGGTTGCTTTCTTAATCCATGATGCTCCTTCTGGTTTTTTAAAGCATTATTAATAAAATAATTTGCATAGAATCCGCCTTTTACTCGGAGTTCACTTATAATTATTATCAGAGGCAAAAATAGAACCAAAGGAATGACCTTGAGCTTGGATTATTCTTCCACAATCTAGAGGGCCCCTTCAATGAAAACATTCTATTTCCTAAATCATAGCTGCAGGTAGTACCATGGAGACACAACCAAGAGGAATCGAGTGGGTATTAAGGTTGTAATGCAGAAAGGCAAGACCTGGTAAGTCCAGTTGTTTACTTGCACTTCCTTTGTACTAGAGGGCAAGTCCTCTATGCGGAGTCCATATTGAATCCCTCCTTCCTCATTTTCAAGAAATGATTCGTTTCCCTACATTCCTATAGTATTCTAGTTCCAACTTATATAGTTGAATTTTAAGAAAAACAATATTTTCTTTAATTTTTTGCTCACTACACAAAAATGTCACATTTTTTTACAATTTCTTCCCGAAACATGCCTTGGGACTTTAGAGGTTAATTCAATTGCTAGATGTTTTATTTTATTTTATATTGCGTGTTTTCCCTGTAAAAAATTCCAGAATGCTCATGACTTAAGGGCAAAGACAAGACTTCCTTATTATCCAAGTAGCCACTAAATAGTTGAAAATAAAACTATTTCTAGTAGAAAAATGTAGCAAAAAATGTATCTTGCATTGTTTGAATTAACTTGAGTTATGATTTGATATACAAATGTTACCCAGCAGTAAGACATGTACATCCATGAGCACCCTACTAAGGATTTGATCATAGTTCCTATTATTACTCTAACTTCAATTTTGTTGAATCTTGTTGGTAATCGAAAGAAGATTCCAACACAATTGAGCATGTATTTTGGTGCGCTATATTGAAAGTAAAAAACTTTGGAGTGTTGCTCGTACGTGTTCTCAATTGTCTTTGGGCTTCTTTAGATTGCAAAGGTAAAAGAAACAAGCTCAAATTTTTAATCAGTATCATGCGTTCATGATATTCAACTTATAAGACCAGTCCCATGGGCGCAGGGAGAATTGGCCCCTTCATTGGCCCGGTCAACTTTGGTTTGACAGAAAAAAAATGATGTTGTGCCATTTTTTTGAGAATTCTTGCATCTCCTCCAAGGTAATTTGGGGCCTCTGATTGCAAAAATAAATTCAAAATTTAAAAAAAAGTTAAATCTTGCAAATAGAAAATTCCACGGGTTGCAAGGCAGGGGCAAGGACGGGTGTCAATTCACCCTGGCCATCCCATGGCTCACTTGGACTTCTCCGAAACCATGCAGTGCGAGAAGAATCTTCTCAGTAGTGCGCAGTGAGAATGTCTCATCGACATTCCTGGACCAAATCAAGGAACCCACCTACTTCCCTATTGAAGGAGTCGCCAAGCTTTCACAGCATTTTATTCCTTGCAACAGTGCTCCCTTAAGACGTGGTGCGAACCAGCCTTAACTCATGTACCATCTCCTTTTATATTTTGGGCACATCATGATTCAAAGTACCCTTGAATACCTCGCTCAAGAATTTGAACGCCTCGCCTTTACAGATGGGTGGTTATTGTGGGATAGGAAGCCACCAGTGAATGAACCTGGATTGTCGGCGTCCATGAAAGCTCCTCTGCATATGGTTGCGGTTGAAGGTCCACATGTAATTCTCGAAGTCCTTCTGAATTTTAGATTATGACAACCTGTGGTATAAATCTTGGCTTGAACTCGTCGGTTTCTCACATCTGGTGGTCTTTGCAATCTATTCCGTGGTGCCTTCAATTCTGAAGTACTTCGGTTCCTGTTCTTGTTATTCACGATTTGGCAGCAGGAGCACCATTACTTCACAATGAGGAATACGAGGAGGCGTAGAAGACTGGGAAGTGAAGATTCGCAAACAAGGTTGGCGGCACGCATTGAAGACATGGAGTAGGTAATCACCGACCTCATCTTATATTTTTTTTTGTTTTCATGCAGTCCGGTTGATACATGTAGTTTTTTTCGAAGGTGCAGCTCCTTCCAAGTTTCAATCGTAGATTCCATTGCAGATTCTCTACACAATTAAGTAATTCTGCATTTGCCGGCAGTTGAATGACATAGGTTTTGGGTATTTTAAAAATACCCGGACTGTCCTAACGCCTGATCGATTGGTCTTCCTGCTTTGGTCGTACCAGAGATCGATGAGGAAAATATGTAGTAGTCGAAGTTCAGAGGACCCCAGTACATGTCTGCAGCCTACACCCCCCCTAAACCGCAAAACCGTAAGTTCATAATTGTATCTTCGAAGTCCGCAAACGAGGGTAGCAGTTCCGAGTTTTTCAATTTGTCGGCTTTCCAGTTGTGTTCCCCATGCACATCGATCATCATTGATGTTCGTCAAATTCTGTTTGGAAGGTGCAGCTCCTTACTAGTCTGAAGCGTAGATCCGATTGCAGATTGTAGTTCAGTGAATTATGATTTGCGGGAATCGTTCCTTGTATATTAAAAAAAAGGACCGTCTTACACCGTGATCGATGGGTCTTTCCCTGCTTCGGTCGTACCAGGGATCGACGTGGGAAATGTGGTTCAATCGAAGTTGGAAGGACCCTAGTGCATCTCTGGAGCCTACGCCTTTGCTCCCCGGAATACTCAGAAGATTAATGGTTTCACTTCCAAGTCCAGAAAGGGGGGTAGCGCCAGGGACCGCAGGGACCCCAGTCGGACCCGACGGGGTTGTCGGGGGTACCTCGTGCTACCCCCCTTTCTGGACTTGCTGGCCGCATTGGATTCTCTTGAATCGAACAGATGCTTCCTACCCTAACCAACTGTTGCCTGCAGGGTTAAATTTTATTTCGATCCTCCCCTTAAATAGATGCTTCATACTCTTAACCCTAAATAGCAGTGCAGCTCGTCCCGTGTTTTCCTCAATTCGATCTTACCACCGCCTCAGACGTCAATGCAACTAGGCAAAGCAATATAGTCTTGAAAAAATTCTCGCATGTTCTCTTTCCAAAAATTTGAGAATGATGAAGTTCTGTAAAATAACTAATGCTAGTGTTCTTTGATTCTTTGATCGGTAGGTAGATGCAAGTGTGAGGGGTACCACATTTGTAATGGATATTATCGGTACAAATATTATCTAGTAATTTGTTTTTAAAATAAAATATTTTTTTTAATAAAAAAAGAATTTTATTTAGTTGATTAACATTACTTAAATTATTTAACTAGAGATTTTTCCAAGATCTTTGAAGGGCCAGGAAGTCAACCGGGCAGGAGGACCAGAAACGGGGGTAGCGGGAGCTACCCCAAGGAACCCTGTCGGGTCCGACGGGGTTCCTTGGGGTAGCTCCCACTACCCCCATTTTTGGTCTTGGAAGAAGGTGTACGGATGATGAGGCGACCAACCAATCCAATGTCTTTTAGGAAAATAATTCTTTTTTGTCTTGTGGAAGTGACTGTAGGGCTTTTTAAACCTCCTTGAAGTTGTCCTAAGTTTTCTCTCTTTCCATGTTGAATGTTTTAATTAGTTTAATACTTCAACATCAATGGTCCTTGTCAACGTTAGTGGCATGCCACGTGGAGGGAGATGCCAATTTCAATCACTTGGTTTTGGTAGAACATTTTCTCTTGGATTGACTATGACAGTGTTTGCTCGTTTAACCATATATTCGAAGAAAATGTTTGAAATATTAATATAAATGCCTATTATTTGTTCGTGGAAGCTGAAATGTGAGGAGATAAATATTTATGTTGTCTATAATCTTGCTGTATTCATACATTAATGTTAGTCTTAGTTGTGTCTATGTGAGAGTTTCACGGGGATGTGAATTTCATGTTGTAATGTAAATAAATCCAAATTGACAGTCATGTTCTGTCAGCAAGACCAATAATGGGTGTATGGCTAGATAACCCCAGGAAGGCCGTCGGATCCAACGACATTCCTAGGAGTATCTTAATGTACCCCCATATCTGGTCTTGCAAACCAAAGAAAGACTTGTAGAATTATGATATTCTCATTTTTAGTGTTGAATAAGAATATGTCATGAGAAATAGGATGAATTGAGAGGGGTAATTTAGAGTTTCCACTTTTTTAGTGTTTTCTTGCATAAGGGAAGTTCTACAAAGCAATTATGGAGTTCAATTTAAGTTGTATACATTTATGAAGTCAATAGAATTTACAATAATATAGCAACGTTTTGATATTTATTTTATCTTCCCATTTGTCATTCGGTTTTTCTTCCTATTTGTTATAAAAGTTTTTTTGTTTGTTTTGATTGTCATTGGCCTACCTCATTCTTATAATGCTTGTGCAGATGGATACAGATGAGAGTCTCAATGAGCATGCACCTTTACCATTGCCAAGCAATGTGGCAACCCATATTGTAGATGTTGCGCGTACTTCGGAACTTACAACTCCAGAAGACAGGATTGTCAACATAGGTAGCCAATCATTGCCTCATGAAGACACTGACTTGGTAAGCCTTGGAGACATTCTTGATGCTTGTGACCGAGCCGCTGATGAATTAGATGAACCTCGTTGCAGTAGGTTCAGCGACCCCAACAGACGAAAACGAAAACAACAAGTGTTTTCTCCTGAGAGTTCTGAGACTGAGTATAGTAGCTCGAATTCTGAAACGTCAATCTCAATTTCTAGTCCAATAATAGAGGATATTAGAGATTGTGCTTGCAGCTCTGGTTTGGGCAAGCATGAAATTGTCCTCATCCACTTGAGCTCCGACTTAGATGGTACTATAGAAATTGATTGAGTTTGGAAGGAGTAGACACCATTCCATTGCTTCAACATTTGTATTACTTAACCATTGGTGTTATCATATTTCTTTCCATTACGTGTTACTTTTACAATTTTTTGTAATGAGACACTTTTTACCATCATAGTAAAGATTTGTTGTATAAATTTAAATTGTAATTTCATGAAGACATATTCATACTTCCCGATTGACTTAAAAAATGTACATGATATTGCAGATGGAGGAGTCACCAATTAATCTATCACAGCTAGAGGAAGTTCTATCAACTCCACCTACCAATGAAAGAGGTCAGCCAGAAATTGGCACTCAAGAAGAAAGAAATGCAGAGGTGAATGTTGAGGAGGAGGAGGAGGAGACGGAGTTGCTGGAAGATGAACTTCGACGGTTGCAGAAGGTGGACTCTGTGGCCACTATTGAGAGTTTGAGGATGAGGCCTCAAAAACACTCACGAATGCACATACCTTTGTGTAGATTGGTACCTATGCTAACGGTTAGACCCACCCTCTCTTGTGATCTTGTTAAACTTGAACAAGAGTTTGTTCATGGATATCGGGATGGAGCCGCAGTTTTCTATGTGTCCACAACTAATGAGGCTGGGGAGTCCTCGGAATTCTCAGCAGCTGACATGGAGGCTTGGGGCCCTATATGGAAGGCAGAAAATGAAATCTTCAATGATTTTCTTAATTCTGTCCCGGAGCTGAGTCACTTAAAGAACTCCAAGTTCTTTATCTGCGATGGAAATCACCGTCGCTTGGCTTGGATGAATCATATTTCTAGGTTGCATGTTGCGGACCGGCACTAGTAGAAAATGGAGAAATTCTGTTGTTTCGGTGACGTTGAAATTTACAGATTTCTGTAAATTTCAGCAGAAATCTGTTGTTCGGTGACCAAAACAACGTCACCGAAACAACAGAATTTCTGCGTTTTCTACTAGTGCGGTCTTGGCACATTTCGGTGGACACTATAATTTTGGATACAAAGAGCAGAATAGAGTTGGTCATGCAAATTATGCATGACATCAACAAGTAAGTAAAATGACATCATAATTTATTAATTTATTGTTTCTGAGCTTTGACATTCAAAATTCCTAGGTTGAATTTGTATATGTCTCAGCAAAATACTTATTGTATTGTATGAATTGTAGGTCAACGGAGGATTCCCATGTGAAGACCAATTTGGTTCACACTCTGTACCGTGTTCAAAAATATGAACTTCTGCCTTTTGAAAAGTTCAATGAAATGTTGAGACCTTCTGAGAGGAAACGTTGTGGTATGCAAGGAGTGAGGAAAACATGGTATTCCATGCCAATTGAAGTCTTCACAGCATTTGTTTTTCGGGTGAGAGTCTTAATGTTCTAACAATGTTATATATCTTTCAGTATTTATCATTATTGGATAGCAAGGGCTAAAACATTAACAAAATTGATGTAACTGAAATGATACTGATGATATTTTGTAGCAAGAGATAGCACAAGGAGCGGATGCTGAAGTACGAAAGTACAATGAAGTGACAGCAATGGATGATAAAAGCGATGAGGGAGTGGCTAATGCCATGAGGACAGGAGCTAAAGAGAAGGCAGCTAAGTTATACGTGAAAATGGGGAAATTGCTTGCAGTGGCAAACCCTGCTCATGGTCCAGGATTTCTAGAAGAGGTGCTGAATGCATTTGAAGCATGAATTTGTTGTTGCATGTTTTATTTGAATTGTTAATTTGATGTTGATAAAATCTTATGTGACTTTGAAGGTTGAAAAGCATTGGACCACAAATGAAGTTCCGGAAATGACTTTGGAAAAGCTCCAGATGATAGCCACTTGCAATACCTCTGCAACTCAGAATATAAAGTTGTTGAAGTGGTGGAATTCATCCGTACCTTCACGGGATGCTAGACGCTTCCCTCCAAAGCCAGTTTCCGAAGAGAAGTTGGGTCCTTTCCTCAATAAATGGGTCTGGTGGGCAGGGGTAAATGATTTTTTTCATGTGAAATAGCTTTATGTCTGTAATGTCATTTTCTTGAAGTGGTGCATTTTATTAATGTTTGACAACAATGAAAATTATTTAACAAGAACATCTTGTAGATTGAGGATTGTGCAGTGGAATACTTCGACAATGTGGTCAAGAAAGATGGCCTCACAATCAATATGGCAGTCCCTCTTCAACCGGAGTATCTTTCAGAGTATATAGAGGGATGGAGGAGGAAGATTTGGGATCAAGGTTTCGGCCCAACTTTGAAGGGATCGAATCCTTTCAAGAAGTCCGAAACCTTCTTAAATTATGATGGCTCAAATGACGCTGTTCTTAGAGTTATTTTCCGGTATGTTTAAGTGAATTTGGATTTTATGTTTCATCAATTTCTTAGAAGATTAGTATATGTGGTTATTTGTTTTGAGTGTTTGAGTTTTTTAAATGAAGTGAATTAGTTTCTAAAATACAATGACAACATTGAAGGCTACAGTACGATGAACCCCCCCCCAAACCTGCATTAGGTCCAACAGGGGGAGTCCTAAACCTTCATTGTACCCTCACTATAGCATTATTTTATAGAATAGTCGTGCATAGTAGAACTTCTTTGGATGCCTAGAATACTTTTGTGGTGAACAACTGTTTCTGATTCGTTTTTTGAAGTTGAAGTGGTTAGTTGTGTGAAATAACCCTAAACATTGATATTTTAATGAGTATTCAAATTTTGATATGTCATTATTATTAAATTTTTTATGTTCTTATCATAGGTACTTCAAGTATGAGCTCTTACAAAAGAACGCCATCTCTAGGGAGGATCTTCCTCCATTTCTGACCACATGGTTGGATCGGAGTTCTGAAGAATGCATGTATACATCCAGCCAACTGAAGACATTCACCACAGTTCATCTTAGTGGTGGTGCATGGTATTTAGATTGTCCATTGACATTCACTCATCCATCAGAGGTGGAACTTCGAAAATCATTAGATGGTTTCGGCGTCATTGATGTGGAGGTTCCCGAATTCAACAACTACACTGATCAACAGAAGAAGAGAGCAATTGCAAGGAGGATGGTTGCTGACAAGAAGAAAGAAAACAAAGAGCAGGAGATTCGTGAGAACAAGGAGAAAAAAGAAGCAGAGCGTCTTGCGAAGTTGGTAGAGAAGGAGAAGGAAAAAGAGGAGGGCAAGGGAAAAAACAAAGGCAAGAAGAAGGAAGAAGGGAACAAACAAGTGCCAACCTCTTCAACGGTTGATCAAAACTCGCACATGCAAAGTGGATCGCAAAGTGGAATGAAAAGAAAGGCAGTACTTCCAGATTTCACAGAGGATATGGTGACACAAGGTACTGAGGTCATAGTTGTTAGTGATGATGTAGACGTTACTTTAGAGGAATTGATCTTGAACGTCTCTATTGCTGATATTATGGATAACATGGAGTCTGAGGGACCTACATGCTATAGTGAAGTTGAGACATTTCTAAACAAGGTAAGCATTGTTTTTTTCCTAAAACTTTGAATCTTTTTTGGGGGGGATTTTTAAAATTTTCAATTGCTATATGAAATATTGATTATTTCAATTAATTTGTTTCTGCAGTTCGCATCAGGGAAGCCCCGTATGTATGGAGGTAAAGTGAGCCGAGCACCCTTAGTGGACCTCATCTTTTTTGACTACCAAAAGAATTTACCTGTTCCAGAGGTATCTGTTTCAGAGAATGCAATACCTTCATGGAATTCAGACCAAGAGTATGAGGCCATTCAATCGGCCTTCCTCTTTGCAGATATGCACTTACAGGACCATGGTTGCATGATAGTATTTTAGTCATGGTGTGCCGATTCGAAGGGCATTATTGCAGGATTGTGCGAGTCTTATCCTTCATTGGTGAAGAAGAAGGAATGGTTGGGCATCAATCGTATACACTTAACCTCAGCTGTGGATGACTCCGAAACGGTTAGTGTTTTCAAATGTTTTCATGATTTTAATGGAAATTGGCATTCTGAAATTGTTGTATTCAATTCTAATATATATTTTTTTTATGACTCCAGACTTTGAAGTTTGGAATCACTCTTCTGGTGAAGGACCTTGGTGATAAAGAGAAGTCGAAGTTCTTTTTGAAGCGATCACAAGCAATGCAGAAGGCGAAAGTAGACCTCCGCAAGGATGACACATTAATTAACTACACAACTGAAGATACCATGTTGATCAATCCAGAAACCAAAATTCCATGGCGAGGCCCTCGCGAAAAAGATAGTAGGCTCTTCCAATTCCTTATAGAAGGGACAACTGAAGAAGGAGACTTGGTTTTGGACTGCACAGCATCTACTGGTTAGTTTTCATTTCAATAATTGATTTTTTATATATCTATTGACATAGTGATTCATTCATATCATGAATTGCATTTTGTAAATTGTAGGTGCATCGATTACAGCATGTCGCGGTACGGGACGACATATAGTGGCTTTGGAGGAGGACAATAATGTCTTCAATGGTGTCCTTAGACCCATGAAGAAAACCACTGAAGTAGATGTGATAATAACTGAAACGCAACCACCACCACCAATTACATCTTCACAAGATCCAGACGCCATGACTATAGTGCCTCGAAAATTTCCTCGCCGAACTAAACCTACTAAGTAAGTTTTTCATATTTTTGGAGTCTCCCTTTACATACTACTTCTTCTATTTTGTAATTCTAATATTCTATCTGTTCTTTTTGCAGGCGTCAAAAACTGATGTCCGCTAATGCATTGAGGAAGAGACGCAAACTTGTTCTAAGTCCGGAAAAGTCTTTTGATCTCCCAATTTATGCAGAGCAATTAGCATCAGCGTTTGCAAACTTTGGTAGCTTAGAACCAAAACGTATAAAAGATACATATGCTCTTAATGTTTTGCAATTCATAGATGGATCAGCATCAAAGGGAAAAGAGACTTCAGAGTCTGAGAGTAACTTGGCATCTGCAACTGAGTCCACTGCAACTTAGATTCATGAGATCGACATATCTCATGAGTCAAATAGTTACGTATTCATTTTCAATATGATTTGATTTCATTGTGTGTTTTATGGCTACATCTTTAGTATGATTTATTTCCCTTCACAATTTTGCATTCTATATTTTCTATAAAAATTAATCACAATTGATTGTTGCAATTTTTTATTTCATTTAAGTTTGTAAGTAAGTTAAATTTTTTAATAATGAACTCATATTTTTTTTTTAAAAAGACACCTACATCCACGGTCATAGGTCCCTCACATTTTTTTAATAAAAAAAATTTCCCGCTCACAGGCTCACAGGCTCATGGGCTCACGCTCACAAGCTCGCCTGCTAGCAACCCTGAAATGCATACATGCGTTGCAGAAGACTTAGATCTTCTAACGGGACGTTACCGCTGACATCCTACAATGCATCCATCCATCTGCTACCCTACCATGTAGGTGCGCTGCCTCGTGCAAGTAGACATCTCCTATGATAGGGACTGCTTTGAGAAGTACGCATGTGCAAATTCCACACGTCAGGATGGACATCACATTCAACATACAAATGTTTCAGTTGACATCATAAAAGCCATGCGGATGTCCACAACGATGTCTCAGGAGACATCCGGAATTGTTAGGGAGCCCAGACAAGTGGTCCCAAAAATGCCACGTCAGCATCTGCGGATGCCACGTCAGCCGATCCCGTCAGCTCTGACGTGGCATGCCACATCAAATACACGTCAGATGCCACATCATAGACGGGCAATGGATGAAAAAAATGACACTCTGGCTTTCCCGCGCCTATGTGGCAGCCACATGTCAACTTCCTAAGCCCCCCGTTGGCCGAAGTTTTTTTGGACATCACGATGTCCAGCCTGAAAATCTGCGTGGACGTAGCATGCAAAATGCATGTCCACGGCAGCGTGGTCTAATTGGACGTCCACCCTGACGTAGACACGTCAAGCGCGATGTCCGGATGTCAAAATCGCGATGTCTCGGCGGATGCAGTTTTCTTATAGTGTAAACTCGCCTTCACCATGCTTTGTCAGAAAGAGTTTCCAGTGATCCCACAACTCGTCAGAGAAGGTTATTATCTGGATTTCGTTCTTGAGGTCCGATGGCCCCCTTATTGTTGCACCATCTCCTTTAGGATTAATATTCTGGAAACGATCTACAACTACATCAGTAAAGCTCTGCAAAAAGAGGTGATGGAAAAATAAGGGAAGAGAGAAAGAATGTTTAAATAAAAACATTGAATCCATGATGAAATTGAGTTCTAATTATAATTCCAAATGTTGACCAATGAATACAAGACTAAAAGAATTCAATGTAGTCATGCAACAGGTATCGTCAAGTCGATGATGATGGTATATTCTCGCTCACCTTGTAGTTCAGTAGACTGTACACAGCCTTGTTATGTCGCACCACATGATCGGTCACTTCAAGAGTGGGACGCTTGCAGGCAATCCAAATGTTCCTACAGCTGATTATCTAATTCCCCCACGTTGGCTGCGCATGATCTAGGTGGTTTGTTGCATTGTAGAAGCGCGAAATGTGTCGAAGTTTGTTTGGGTTCAACATCCAAACATTGTATACGTCCCACCTCTGCAGTTCCACACACCTGCTTTCACCACATCCTTGCTTCTAAAGCTCCTTGGATGCTGTTATACTGTGTTGGCCATTGATAATCATGAATTGGCCATTTTCAATGTCTTCCCACTTCTGGGGTTTCATTTTCAAGAGTTGTTTATTTTGGTCCACTGGTGTCAAACATACTCTCTAGCGCTGCTTGATGTTGATGAGTTGGATGAGCTGCTCTTTCACAGACTTAACCATGTCGTCTTGCAGTGCACGGATTATGTATTGTTCTTTCGCAATTATGCATTGCTTTATGTCCACACTAACAGTGTTTTGATCAAAGAGAAAACACTGATTATGTTCTATCCAGAACTCCCTTTGAATGATAGCGTGCCTCTGGAACTCTTCCATCGGTTCTTCTGATTGAGTTCCAACTGATGTCAATGCAAACCCCGAGCTACCTGCACCTGTGGCACCTTCCACTAAACTCCTCTTTCTTCTCTTACTTGGTGGTGTAGGGCTAGGATTAATACAATCCTGAGTTTGAGTCTCAAGCAGGGGTTAACTAGGTTGTGTCCCCCTACTTCTTCCTCCTCCGCTTCCAGATGACATGGTCCGCTTTCCAATCGATTTGCGTTGTTGAATATTACGTATTTGACCTCCTATAGTTGGAGGAGCTTGAACGTTTGACAAAGCGTACCTATCCAATGTTTGGAAGATCAGGCTCAGCTTGGTTGCAGTAGCTTTGGCGGTCCCGGTTTTCCATGGAAGGTATCCACTATCTATAAACTGTTGATTGAGGGACTCCATTTCAGAGCCCTCCAATAAAGTCATGAGGTTTTCAAGGTCAAACTCTACCTGATTTGAGTTGACATTCAGCACTATTGAGTGACAATGTTTTCCAGCTTTTCCACCGTCATCTACCTCACGTAGAACGATCACAACATAGTTGTTGTGGTGAGCATCTATGAATATCACCTTTTCATTCAAATTCCACACAAGGTAACCCGGCTGCCCGAAGACTTTGTACCGGAGAAAGACGTAGTCTTTCCATCGGTTCACACCAAAACTCCAGCTTGCAACATGCGATTTAAGCTGGAATAGTTTTCCGTAGCTATCCTCCATTTCTGAAATGAAGGGTCCATCTTTGACAGGATTGACAAAGGGTTCTAGGTGGTGCTTTGTCACTGAATAGTCGTATGCGTCCTCCGAATCCATTCTCAGGTCCTGTCAGAAGATGTGCATGATTGGCATTTAGTTTCAGGTATCTACACTCAATTTTGAAAGGACGTCCTATTTATGTAGTAAAAATCGCATAATTGGACATAGCATCGTCGACTCGACGATAACTGGTGTATGGGGAATCCTAGCACTAGCTGTGAATTTCAATGGTCATTTCATGTGAATGGCACATTGAGGACATACGGGGCTACTAGAGAATGTTGTTTTTATGTTCTGTGTGTTGTATCAATGGTTTGATAATACAATCGTTTTTTTATGTTTTTTTCTTTTTTGATGAATAATGGTTCCTTTTGGAAAATAATGTTCTTTACCTCAATTTCAGTTCAGTTTTTTTCTGGCGACGATTTGATGATCGTCTTCTATAAATGATTGTTTTCTTCCTAGTGGGTAACATCGATTACTTCCAAGTTATCCTCGAGTCGAGGATAACCAGGGATACTTCACAGGTACCTATGATGTCGTGGTAACGTTCAAGTATCTCAGGTTATCTTTTATTTGAGTTCAGTTTTGTTTTTTTAGAGACGAGCTGATGATCGTCTTCTATGAACGATTGTTTGCTTCCCTCTAGAGAACATCAATTACTTCCAAGTTATCCTCGAGTCGAGGATAATCAGGAATACTTCACAGGTACCTATGAAGTCTGGATAGCGGTGAAGTATCCCAGGTTATCCTCGACTCGAGGATAACCCTGACTTTTCCCGTGAACTTGAGTGGGCCATTGTGTGGAAACCCTAATTGCCGCATCTAAACCCTAAATGCTTGCATGATGGAATGAATTAGTTTTTTGTTCCTGTACTTCAGTGGACAAACCTAGGAGTTGGAAGGCTCCTCCTATGTCAACTTTAAACTTCAGATGCTCAACGTACCCTTCAAATTCTGAAAATGCCATGTATAGTGCAATTTCATTAGAGAAATGTAAAGTACACGACATGGAGACAATGTAAATATGTAGAATTCAAGTGGCAAACCCTGCAAGACACTACGAACTACAACCTGGAATCCAAAACGGGTACTAAAGGTCTTACACTGCTTACAGAGGTATCCTCACATCTCTATAAATTTAAATTCAAATTAAAACAAGTGAAACTATATAATTGAACACCCTCAAGTCCTAAACCATAATAGGAAGGGTTCACAAACTGAATTTACTTGTACTAGAAGGAGAGATTGGGAGCAGCTATCGCAAACTCCTGGCTTGACGCTGCTTCAAGAACAGGTGATGGCGCTTCTCAATTTCAACAATGTTGTGCCCCTCCCTTCCAGACGGTGGCACCAAAACCCTGAACATGATCAGTCCGCAACAATGAATGAAGCAAACAATCGGTCGAAACAACAAGCGTTCACAAACTAGACATGTGACCCCAAAAAAGAGCCATCAAAGGTAAACCACTCCACTGGAACCACTGTGGCACGCAGAAGCAGAAGCCCACAAAATCATCAGCGCTCATAAATACAAACAAAAGCGTTGGAAAACCAGATTCCCAAATACAGACCTAAACCATTCTACCGGGACCAGTGTGGCACACAGAAGCTAGAGCCCACAACAGCATGAGCGCTCAGAAAAACAAACAGAAGCGCTGGAAAAACAATCGCTGCGAAACAAAAGCAGAAGCCCGCAAAAACAAGCACGTACAAAAATATAAGCGCTCCCTAATACACTCACAAGCACTAGCCTTCAAAAACAAGCGTGCACAAATTGATAAACATTAATCCTTGAACTTGTGGAAGCACTCGGTCACTCACTGTACACCCTAAATCAACTTGTAGGATGGAGTTCACAAGTCACAACATCAACCTCATACCTTGCAAAGCACCGGAAATCCAGATTGAAATCACAAAACGGATTGTTGCTGCTCCCAATTGAACTCGCGGTTCCTAGCAGCTCCTGATAGAACTCGCGGAATAAAGCTCAGCCTAAACCCTGAAACTCGCGGAATGGAGCTCAGCTTCCTCACCCTAAACCCTCAATGCACTTGCGAAATGGAGCTCACACAACTCACACATCCCTTGCAAACCTCCATGCACCAATTGAAAACGCAATCGCTCACAATTTCAGCAACCATAAAACACAATTGTGCACACAACTCACGCAAACAGAAGTCGAGAGACACACCGCAAAAGTCGTAGCATTTGGAAACCTGCGCCGCCCGAGAAGGTTGACGACGACTCCACGAACCTCGTGCTCGGCATACCCGAACGTAGTCCTGCATTCCTGAACCTCCTACGGTAGTACCCAAACCTCCCCTTACAACACCCGAACCTGCCCATGATTTATCTAAGGTAGAAGGTCCTGAAAGCGTTGACCTAAAGGAAATTAAGCCATTTGGAGATCTTGGAGGACTTTAATATATTTTGCCCTTTTTTGTAGTGGAAGAGAATTTAAAGATTTATTTATTTCATGTAAGGTAGAACAGCCCATTACGGGCCAAATGGGGCGTTTGTCCTTAGTTCATTACTGAAATTTTTTACTTTTTTTCTCACATAAAGACAAGCGATAGAAATGGCGAGAGCAATTGAAAATATATTTTTTCAACAAACTAAGTGTGAATTTCTTATGAATTTTTGAAGTGCTCAGCCCATCATGGTCTGAAAGACCCTAAACCCTCCATAACCAACAAAAACTATACCCATAATACTCATCTTACTCACGTAATGCAATCAAAATATTTTCTAACATGGAAGGTCTGAAAAAGTCACTTTTCACAGTGAATTAACCCTAAAATGCTAGAAGTTCCTATTGCAGTCCCTAATCACCCCATTCCAGTTAGCTAAGACATTGATTGTAGTCAGAATCTAAAAATCTGGAAGAAAACTGTAATGGGCTCATTCCTAGGGTCCGTAATGGGTAAAAGGTTCATAATGGGTTGTTCTACCTTATATGCTTGCCCAAAAAAATAGCAGATGCAACCAATGAACGAATGAAACGACAAGCCACTCTAGACAAGGCGGATTTTTCCTAAATTAAACATTTATTAAAAATTTATCACTCGTACTCATTTGGTCTACATGGGTGGAATGCTAAAAATGTGCTCTCTGTACCGAGAGGTACTTAGTGTGAAAAATACTCATGCATTTCTAAACCTTAAATTCTTTTTTATAGCTAAATTTTTTTCATTTCCAGTTTTTTCTTCATTTTCTTTAATATTTCATTTGCTATTCATCATCTTATTTCAATCATTTGGACATTTTTAAGCCATTTTGTAGACCTTACCACATTTTGGTTCTTAATGTGAGTAAAATCGATCATGATAGTGAACCATCTCACTTGTTCAATAGCCTACAATCATCCACATGGGATGTTAGTTCCTCATCACAAAAAGGTAATTCCATTTCAACACCCATGTGCAGTGCTTTAGAGCCTTTTGTAGGGGTGGTTCTTAATGCCTGAACCATTTTAGAGCCTCCCCCTATAAGCCTGGCCCAGAAGTTAAGTAGCCACTACAATGGATTATTGCATCCAAGATGGCCATCATAAAACCTTAAACGGTGATTTCAAGAACTAAAGCACTTATAAAATTACTATTAATACACAATTTAGGAAGTTATAAATGAATTTAACCACTTAGAAGAGACCATTCTATTTTGCGTAGTACACTATTTCAACTACCATTCTATCTTTGTAAATGACTACACCCTTTTGGAATTGAAATGTTTCATTCTAAAAACGAAATCAATTTTAGTAGTATATTTTGGACTTATTATTTAAGATGCTAGTACGCTTAAGTCTTTAGTTCTTGTTAATTAGCCCCTAACCATGTTATGAATTAGGTGGGTATTAAGAGAACTATGGATCTACTACTACTTTAGGTTGCATCTCATAACTCACAAGTCTTCAAATTTTGCAATTAATTCTGATTTTTGTTGTTGTGGTCCACTTTTGAATCATACCCAAATAAATGATTATGACACGTTAAGTCACGTTAAGCACTGAACCAAAAATATTATCAATGAAGAGGAGCTCATTTTTATGCTATGCTTACATGATTCATAATGACCTATTTATTTTTGGTGTTTTTGGTTATTATTTTGGTTATTATATATTTAAGAAAAGGAGAAATTTAGAAGTGAAATATCTTATTTACACCACATTTTTTGGGTTTAAATGCCCACAACGTAGAACATACCCCTAATTATATTATATTATCCAAAGCATGAACCCTTATCTTTAACCCAAGACTCCAGCTCTTCCCTAAAAAAATGGCAAATGAATTGAGCAATACTATCTCCCCATTTCTTTTCATCGCTATGGTATTCCAACACACTTACATAAAGAAAATAATGGAAGAGTAATTGAGCAACATTATCTCCCCATTTTTCTTCATTCCTTTGGTATTTCATCACACGTATATCACAAAATGGCAGATACATTGAGGAACATATTTCCCCATTTTTTTCATTGCTACATTATTCCACCACACTTGCATGAAGAAATGGGAGAGTAATTGAGCAATACTATCTCCCCATCTTTTTCCATTCCTCAAGTATTCCACCACACATATGTGAATAAATGGCAAATAAATTGAGCAACAATATTTCTTCTTTGTTTTTCATTGCTTTGTTATTCCACCACCCTTGCATGAAAAAATGGGAGAATAATTAACAAACGTGCATTTCAAGTATTACACCAAACGTGCATGTATAAGTAGCAAATAAATTCAACAATACTATTTTTTTTTCTTCATTGCTACATTATTCCACCAAACCTACATGAAGAAATAAAAGAGTCTCTCCATTTTTGATCATCATTGCGACATTCTCCCATATTTGTATGAAGAAATGACAGAAGCATACCCCTTGAACCCTAAAACCTTCAAAATATTGAAAACCCATTTGTCATACCCTAAACCCTAAACCCTAAACCCTAACCCTAAACCCTAACCCTCTAAAAATTCATAGCCTCAAAACCCTGAATCCTAGAACCCAAAAATGGACTTGACAGAAAATAAGCCAACAAAAAAGGCCTAAAAATACTGAGCAATCGATGGGCACACGACCTGAGAAGTCAACCTAGTGGAACTACAACAAAGAATTCTGTGTATGGACAAGTTTTTTTTGGAAAATGCATTGGTGGAGCCACATCTTTCTTGTAGAAAGCTGGCAAAAAATACTAAGCAATCGATGGGCACAGGACCCCAGAAGTCAACCTACCGGAATTATAGTAGACAATTATGTGTATGGACAAGTTTTTTTGGAAAATGCATTGATGGAGGCACATCTTTCTTTTAGAAAGCTGGCAAAAGCGCCTTCAAGCGAATTACTGAACACCCAAGAATCAAGGAGTTTGCAAGAAATTTGAAATTTGGAATTGCCCGCTAAAATGTTCCCGCTTTTTCCAACTTTTTGCCCATCTCCTGCCACGTGCATGTTCACTTGACAGAACTTGCCTTCCTCCACAAATACGCTGAGGTGACTCTTTTGTTGTTGCTATTTTCTTGCGCTTCAAGTGTATCCGCATAGCACATTCACAAGTTCAGGTCTGCAATGATTTTTCTTCTTGTTTGTGAGTTCTTAGAAAGAAGGTGAACATTTGTATTTAAATTAGTTGCCATTGACCTCGTTTGCTAGTGAGTTTGTTTTTGCACAAATTGATGTCAGAAAGTACGTGGTGCTAGTCGTTGAAGGTCCATGTTTGTGACATCTCAATGTATGAAGACGTTATTTTTCTCGAGTAAGCCTGGAGACTATAGGAAATTGGTTACTTGTGCTGTTAGTGAAGAGAGTTGTAACACAACGTTGTTTGCAATGCCCATTTTTTGCAGCGTGAATTTCGGAGCATTTCATGGATAATTCCATTACCTCAAAACTGTCATTGAGGGTACTTATCGTTGAGTCGACGATAACAATGACCTCTTTGACTTCTGGTTATTGTCGAGTCGATAATAACGTAGTCAGATTTTTTCAATCGGCATTCCTAGCAAATGTGTAGCTACTTCAATTTCTTCTGATTTCAAAGGAGAATGTGCATTGGGTTCAATTATTTGTTCTTCAAATCCAACGAATCATGAAAGGAATTTCATTGAGGGTAGTTATCGTTGAGTCAACGATAACTCTGCGTTCTTTGGCTTCTGATTATCGTCGAGTCGATGATAAAGTAGTCGAATTTTTGCAGTCGGCGTTCTTAGCAAATGTGTAGCTACTTTAATTTCTTATGATCTCAAAGGAGAATGTGCATTGGCTTGAATTATTTCTTCGTCACATCCAATGAATCATGAAAGGAGTTTCCTTGTTGGTACATATCGTTGAGTCAACGATAACTCTGAGTTCTTTGACCTCCGGATATCGTCGAGTCAATAAACCGTAGTCGAATATTTGCAATTAGCATTCTCAGCAAATGTGTAGCTACCTCAATTTCTTATGATTGCAAAGAAGAATTTACATTGGCTTGAATTATTTCTTTGTCACATCCAACGAATGAAGAAAAAAGTTTCATTGAGGGTGGTTATTGTTGAGTCAACGATAACTCTGAGTTACTTGACTTCTGGTTATCGTCGAGTCGATGATAACGTAGTTGAATTTTTGAATTTTTGCAATTAGCATTCTCAGCAAATGTGTAGCTACTTCAATTTCTTCTGATTTCAAAGGAGAATGTGCATCGGGTTGAATTATTTCTTTGTCACATCCAACAAATCATGAAACAAGTTTCATTGAAGGTACTTATCGTTGGGTCGTTGATAACTCTAAGTTTTTTGACCTGTGAATATCGTCGAACCAATGATAATGTCAACTATAAAAATAGTATTTGCAACTTTGCATTGAAAAGTACTTACTTAGATGAAGATGAATGACTAAATCATAGCACAAATCATTGTATCATCGATTCAACAATGTTGTATTTGTAGGAAATTATGGACACTTGATGCTATTGGTAAATATAGAGTATGTTTAGTTTCTAGTATACTATAAGTTGCTGTAGTAGAATATCTTTATCTTTGACTCAACAATGAATCTAAGGAGTGATCTTCGTGCTTGCAGAATGGATTTCCATGGGTTGATGAGTTTGCAAATCCAGTTCCCCCATTTCCACCTGATGTTCAGGTGTATGAAGGAATTCCTCGTGCAAAATGGGTCTCACGGTTCGTCACTCTTTGAAACGAAGATGGGGTGGACCTTGCAAGGGTGGTTTGCCAGAACGTTGACCCAGAGTTAATCATTGACCAGGATGGAAAGCCTCTCGGCGATGACCGGGTTGCCATTCAAATTGTTGAGTCTCTGAACGAGGATCTCTTCTCATCTGGAAATATTTGGTCACTTCGTTCTTGGGACATCAAGAGAGTTTTTTTAAATGACGATGTTAGCTTATATGACCATGACCAGACCCATGTATATAACGCAGCCATGAATCCCTCAAGCAGAAGAATTCGTAAGGGGGTTCGATCGTATGAAACAACTCGAAAGGATTGATCCTCAGATTCCTCCCAAGAAAGAACTTATCCTCTCTATGGAATCGATCACATCAGTGTCCACAAAATCATGTTGTGAGAAAAATTGTGTTCAACCTTTTCCGCGTGGGCAAATCCAAGCGATAAGGACTGAACTATATTCGGGTGAGGATTTCAAGGCGCGTGTGGGAATCCAAAATCCGGAAACGGATCAATAATGCAAGAAATAGGTGCGAAAAATAAAAAAAATAAAAAAAAATTATAGTTAGAGTGTGATTTTTGGACTAGGTAACTTGAATTAGGAAATAAGCGTTCCGGCACCACCCATAACCAGAACTTATCTGGATCTAGAATCCGGACTCATCCGGAACACAGGAACCTACCGTATAGGTCCCGTAGCTACGGAAGTAGGATATCGTTGAGACAACGGACCTGTAGCCGTTGTCCTTAAGACCGTAGAGAGACAGTTTAGTACTTAAGCCGTCTTCCTAGGGTTTCCTCTTCACTTTTCTGTTTTGTGTACCCGAGACTATTTGTGTGAGTAGTTGAGAGAAAGAGTGGTGAGTTGCGACTGAGGTAGAACTACTTTCCCTTCGTTCTCACTTAGATCTTATGGCATCCGGACCAGTACGGAAGATAGCGGTATCTGCCCGGGTTATCTCTCCGGCCATTCCGGATAGCCCGGAACTACACAAGCAGTTGGAGGAGGACTTGACTAGGTTAGGATGTGTCAGTTTACTACACCGACCGTGGAATCTCAAGAGTGAGGAGATGATTCAAGAGCTACTTCACGGTGTTCCAAATCAGTATGAGCTTACTTTAAGAGGACGACCAGTCGCGTGGACTGAGGACATTTGGGCGGATGTTTATCAGTTCCGGAAGAGTGGGAACGGTTTAGCATCAAGGACGGACCGTTTTGTAGCCGGGAAGTTCACCGGGACTGCAAACCCTAAGGATGGATTTGCTATCAACGAGTGTAAGGACGAGAGACATAGGCGGATCCTAGAGTTTCTGATTCCGATCTTATATCCGGAAAAGCCAACGCGGGTTACCATTACGGTGGCCAATACTATCTTTGGGGCTATGGAGAACCGGATAGTGCACTGGGGTAGGATCATAGCCGGAATAGTGGCTAAATTAGCGGATCACGTGACACAAGCTAAGGCGAGCCCAGTTAGCACGTATTTGTTTCATCTGTACCATCAACAAGAGCTTTTGAGTGCGGCGGAAATAATTCAGTATGACACCGGAAAGACGCTCTTGTCATACGGACTTTCCGGGGAGGAAGCGGAGGATCCGGTCGAGTCTGAACCGGAGGAATTTCCCGAGGAACGTCTAACCGACCCAAGGACCAAGAAGAGGAAGTCAACCGATCTGGGGTTGAGAATCAAGCCACCGACAATGGAGAGGGGGGAGTCCAGCAAGGGACCTAAGATGGAAACAGAATCCGCATTTTTCAATGCGGGGCTTGAGTGGATACGTGAAGCTAAGGTACTTCACGACGGATTGTCGGATTTGGTGATAGATACCGCGGAAGTATTGAAGGTGGATCCGGATCAGATTGTGGAAGCTGTCAAGCGACTGCCCAAGCCGGAGGACCTGAAGAAGAGGGATGAGCGGATCCAGGAGTTGGAGGCGGAACGGAATCTACTCCAGGCCTGGGTGAATTGGGCGGAAGGAGAAATGGTAGCTGCAAAGGAGAAAGAGAAGGAGGCTCTTGCGCTGGTCAAGAATCTAACCGGGGCAGTCAACATCAAAGCCGACATCATCACGAAAGCTGCCTTGTTTGACTCAAAGATGATATCAGAAGGCCACATTACCGGAACCAAGGTAGTTACCATCCTCGTAGACTTCACCGCGAGAATAGAGCGAGTTTTCAAGGAGATCCAGAAGTTGCTGGCGGCCATCGACCCAAACCATGCGATGGATTTCTCCACCTTTCCGGAACTTCCTTTTGTCGCAAGTACCCCAGGAAAGCTAGTGGCGGATCAGGCAACCCGGATGGAGGGCCTGAAGGGGATACTCACACCAGCCGAGCCTTCCGCTAGTAAGATACGGATGATGGAGTTGAATTTGAGGCTAGCCTCGGAACCGGAACCGGAGTCTAGCGTGAAAACGGTTCCGGTGCCATCTAAGTTCTCAACTCCGAAAGTTCCCAAGGCACAAACAATGCCAAATTTGATGACCGGATCATTCAAGGTTCCGGGACAACAGGTTAGGGGAGATTTCATCAACCGGATCGGTGGGATGACCAATCCGGCTCGGACTAATCCGAAAGGATTTGTGCACATGCAAGAGACCACGCCGGAGAAAGGAAGCGAACCCGCGACATTGGAGGATACAACGCCAGAGAAGGAGAAGGAAGTCCAAGTTATTGAAGATTCTGACGAGGAGAGTGCCCACTCCACTTCCGGAACCGAAGATGACAGTGATCCGTCTCCAGCAACGCGCCATATCCAGACTCGGGCCACAGCAAAAACTACGCCAGCCAAGAACATGAAGGGGACGCCTACCAGCCAAGCGGGAAGTCGTTCAAAGAAAGGACGGAAGCCAAGACATTAGGATTGGTAGGAGAAGAAGTAGATGATCCGGAGTGGGGTTCCGAGCTTGGACCCGGTTTCCGGAATTTTAGGCGGATAGTAAGGAAGTTCGGTTATCTCGGTCGGTTGTTAGCAATCTTTCCGGATATCTCGGGAGGTTCAGGGATTGGTGGCCTGGATTTCCGGGTTTCCTTTTCAGGCTTTTAGGAGTTGACTTTGGGTTTTTGTGTTAGTATTTTAAGGGAGGCAAGTTAGTTGTCTGCCATTCCATCCTACTCCATTTGATCTTAGTGCTTTCACGTATGTATTACGATTTCCTTTTCTTAATCTAAGTTAGCTAGGGTACTTCTAGCTGCACTTTGCTTAGATGGAATCTTTGGCTCGGTGTATGCATGTATGTTTGTATCCTTGTATTGGAGAAAGAGAAGGGAGGGAGAGGAGGAATCCGGATCTTAAGCTACGGACTGTCTGGGGGTGGAACTAGTGAGAAGGAATGAAAGCTGAGTAAGGGAGTATAAGTGCAACGTGCTTTTAAATTGCCAGAACGGCAATCCAGAATAGAGGGTAGAGGTCCGTGCGAGTCCGGAACTAGGAGGGTTCTGTGCGGAGTTAAGCAACCGCCAAAGGAAAGGATCTCCCGCTACTTCGGAAAGTCTGCCAACCTCCCCCTTGGTAAATTGTCTTCTCCTTGAGATTCTATTCTTTTGGGTCTATAAGTTCTGATCCGTCGTTGTAGTAGGAGAGGTGTGAAAAGTGCTCTGTGTGACCTGATTCCGGATCGGCCAATCCGGAAACTGTGAGAGAATACTCCTCCCTCCTCCTACAACTGTGTTGTCTTGGGTGTGTTGTTTAGTAGATTTAGAGTACAGAGAGGATAATTGTACAAGTGGTGAGTCCCCACCCCTTTCTAGATCAAGGGCGGACCCTCTGAGGGTAAAACAGAGGCAACAAAAACCAATGACGGAAGAGAGACGGAACTTAGTTCTGGGTGTGTCCGGATCCGGAACGGAATCCGGAATGTACTAAGTTTCCGGAATAAGGTAGTGAAGTGAAATAAGGGAGATTAAGTGAGTAGTCACAATCCGGATACTTCTCATTCAATCGATATCATACTAGAGTTCCCTGGAACGATAATTCGTGTCATCTTGCAACCATTTGTCGTTGTAAGGATACTTACGGCTAACTGCGCGTACGACAGCGCGTAGCAAGACACTTTTGGAGGTGCACAGGCAAATCCATAAAGACAGTGGTGGCAAAGAGTGGATTACCTTGAAAGGCAGAGAAGTGTGCCCCACTGCGTGGTGGATCATTCATGGGATTGCAAGAGCTACGTTCTATAGGTACAAAGAGAAGGCTAGAATTGGGAAGCAAGCTCAAGTGTATGGAAATGTGGGATCCAAAAAACCCCGCATTCATACTCTTCAAGCTACTGCCATGCTTCGAACTCTTATTGAGTCTAATGCCGATCGAATGCCACACAAAACAAGGACAATAGAGTTTGGAGAGAAAGTTGCAGCGATGGTTCTACCCTCCGCTTTTCGTTGGAGTGACCAATTGCCTAAAATCAATGAGTCCAATGCAGAGAGAAAGTTGCAGCGATGGTTCTACCCTCCGCTTTTTGTTGGAGTGACCACTTGCCTAAAATCAATGAGTTCAATGCAGAGTTCAATTTGCAGCCGATTTCTTCCAGTGGCTTGAGCAACATTCACCGTCAGAATTTCCCTCAATTTGCTGCCAAGGCTCGTGGAGATAGTTTTGCTAGGTGTGGCTTGTGCGATGAGTATAAGCAATTGAGGAGCGCTTGTTGGAAATCAGAGTCGTTTGATAAGTATACCAACATTTTGAATACCCATGTTGCAGGTCAGAGGGCTCATAGAGAGTACTACTATGGAAATCGGAAATTTTCCGTGAGATGCCCGGACAAAATGTTGTGCATCATTCATGATAAAATGGATCACTCAAAAACGGCTTCTCCACACTTTTCTCACAAGAACAAATCGACGGAATCCTTCATGAAAATGCCTGTTGCTGTTACAGGTATGATTGCTCATGGTCATGGCGATGTACGATATGCACACTATGGTGTGGGCATTTTCCCAACAGATTCGAATCATACCATTGGATCCATTGCAAGGTTGTTGCAGGATTTGGAAGGGCCGCCTAAGAATTCATCAAGGGCGTTATTTTCTATTGAGGGGGGGCAATCCACATTGACAAAGGCGCTTTTAAATGGAGCAGAAAATTGCTTGGACTCCCTCCTTCCACCTCCAGAACAGCCACTTCCAGTTCAACCTCTCCCACCAATATTAATATTGCAATTGGACAATGCGTCAGGGGACAACAAGAATCGATATGTTTTTGCTTTCTGCTCTCTGCTTGTATACAAAGGCATTTTTCGTGAGGTATACATCAACTTCCTTATTGTGGGACACACTCACGAAGACATTGATGCTCTTTTTGGTCGATGGAGCTCAAGATTGAAGACGAATGACTACCCAACACTTCCAAAGCTTATGAAGTCCTTTATGGATTGTGAAACGCACCCTGTGATTCCTCATCTCATTGAGGAGCTCCCTGATTTCAAGAAATTTGTGGAGGGTTATTTGGGCACTGGTGGCGATGAATGAGGGGGGCATTCAAAAAGTCAACAATTCAAGTTTTTTATGGATTCTTTAGGATGGCCTTTGATGGAGTATAAGAATTTGTGTATTGACCCAAAGTGGTTGCCAGAGCACGGAAATGGGATTAGAATGTGGTCAGAGACTGAAGATGATCTTCCTAAAGTACCAAGTGGTAGCCCTAAACCTTTGGCTCCAATTCCAATGAAAGCTCTTGAAGACATAAAGAAAGGTTTGAATGGCTATGTTAGGCATTGGAACAAAATGGCAAACAATGATCATAGTGGAGAGTACAGGCGGAAGAATGGTCCACTAGAAGATTATTGGAAAGGCATCAGAGCTGCTCTAGATGCACCTCTTCAGGTGCGGGAGGCATTACTTGATGGATTTTGGCCAGCTTCAAGGATTGCCAATGATGAAACAGATCAAATGCAAAGAAATGGCACATTGCGTGAAGAAAATGCGGAGGATGCCAACTTTGTTGGACATAAGCGTGATCGTCCACGTTCTTCGTTTCGTGTTGCTCATGATACACACGCAGGTTCTTTTGTTGCAGCGCATCCTGCTGATAGTGATCCAAAACCATTTTGGCTTGCTAGGGCTATTACGGCTCCGAGCCCCGATCTAGGGCATATGCATATGATCAAAATCCAATATTGGACGCCTACTTTGGATCGGCACATTAATATGGAGACATATGAAGGTTGGGACACCAAACAAGGGAATGTGTGGTGTGAAGATAGCATTATACCTTCAACATGGTCAAGCACAGATTGTATCATGACAACTTGGAAGCCACGGTTTCGTGACGGAACTAAAAATCCAAAGGTGATGGTTCCAAGCTTGCAAATTCAAATCATCAAGGCATCAGTGGCAGCCTTCACGACTGATGCAAATATCGATGGTTCTATGGTTGAAGAATGACTTATAGTTCATAATTATATTAGTCAAATGTTGTTTTGGTAGTTCAATTAGAGCGCTCAATGTAATTATTAACAAGTTTTGAGATGTTTACATTCATATATGTATTGGTTACTTTTATTATGGTAGTGTGCCTATGTATGAGAAATAGATCTCTATTAATAGTAAATTTATTTATTACTATTGTGTCTCCAAGTATTGCATTCTAAATGTTTTTGGTGAATTTTTGGTAATTTATGTGTTTAATTTCATGTTAAACTTTGCTATCCTCCATGTATAGATTACTTCTTTGACATTTGGAAGTTTTGATTTGTGAGAAAAATCATATTTGATGTTTCTAGGTCTCAATTTAATGAAGAGTCTCAAATTAATGAACCCTTTTTCCACCTTACATGTATGAAAAATTAAAATGAGACTACAACTTGTCTCATTTTAACGAATAAGGCCTTACTCCAGAGCACACCTGCACGATCGCAACTCACACAGTCTCTTGATCTACCAGAAATTCCAAGAGTTGGAAAGAAGAAAACGGAAAGCGAGGCGAATGCAAAGAAGCAAGAAAGCAACTATACCCTCTACCGGCTACAGTCCCTTTCTTATATTGGTCCAGACGGATGGACGATCGGATGGATGGAAGTCCAGGAGAGATTTTGTCGAGAAACCCTAACCCTTGTACGGTTTGCGGCTTCGGGTTTTTTAGGGCCGGTGCCATCATCCAATTTCCGGAACTTTTTAGGGTTCCAGAATTAGTTTTTTTTACGCCTAATAGGATTTCTCCGGATCTGGAGTTTTGGTATTTCCTAAATCCTCCTAATCCCCTATAGGCCTTCAAAACTTTCCTATTTAAAGGAATAAATTTTAAGTTTTCCCGACTAATGCTAGTTTCCTGTGTCTAACATGTGGGATCACACTCCCACACGCCAGCCGACAGATGAATTCAACGAAGCAGAATTACACAACAATAAAACAAGAAGCATTGGCCGTTGTATATTCCTGTAAGAAGTTCTAACATTATTTACTTGGTTACAAGGTAATTTTCCACATAGATCATGATTCTTTGAAATACCTTGTGAATAAGTCTGATCTGTCAGGACATATAGCTAGATGGATTTTGTTATTACAAGAGTTCAACTATGAGATCATAGTGAAACCTAGCAAAGCAAACTCCAACGTGGGTTATCTTTCCAAGCAAAGGGGATAGAAATCTGTAGCGGATCTTTCCATTGAGTTTCCAAATGAGTTCCCGGATTTAGCAAGCACCCTAACTTTAGCAATGGAATCGAAAAACCTGTTGACAAATGTCTTTCACCTCAATGGCGAAACTGTTTTTGAATATCAGGATATCATAGACTACTTGAAGGAATCTAAATATCCTGAACCCATGGACAGAGAGGAGAAAGAGATCTTTCAAAGAAAAGTCGCTCCCTATACACTTATAAGGAGGATACTTTTCAAGTTAGGAGTAGATGATGTTTTGAGGAGATGTTTAGAAGATTCAAAGCGGAAGAAAGTTATCCGGGCACTACATGCCGGAAGTTTAGGAGGACATTTTGCTTCGGTAAGTATTGTCAATAGAATCCGGATAGCCGGATACTAGTGGCCACACTTAAATAGAGATGTCCGAAACTTTGTTAGGAGCTGTGATTTGTGTCAACAGACAGGAGTGCCGTCCTTCCGAAATAACTGGCCGTTGACTCCTATCATTTCGTTAGCTCCTTTTGAAAAATGGGGGATTGATTTTATTGGACCTATCTTTCCGATTAGTACAAGACGGAAGAGGTACATTATATTAGCCACGGATTATGCGACCAAATGGGTGGAGGCTAGAGCTACATGGAAGAACGATGCTGAAACTTTCGCTAATTTTCTTTTTGAAGAAATACTTGTGAGATTCGGCCACCCACTTGAACTGGTTATAGTGGTTAGCGACCGAGTGACCCATTTTCTGAATGATGTCATCATCGACCTAACAACAAAGTATCTTATCAAGCACCGGAAGACGACTCCTTATAATCTAAAGGCAAACGGATTAACAGAACGGGCAAACAGGATTATTGGTAAGATTCTTAACAAGATGGTTTCCGCTCACAAGACAAATTGGGATCGAAAACTACCATTGGCAGTCCATGCGCATAGCACCACGGAGAAAACAACAACCAAACAAACGCTGTATTTCTTAGTTTTTGGACAAGAAGCAGTCCATGGAATTGAGTTAGAAGTGGAAACATTCCGAGTCATGGCATCACGAAACGGAGAGGCGAGACCAGATATTTATCCAAAGTTGATTGCAATTGAAGAACTGCAGGAGATCCAAAAAGCAGCCCTGGAGCGGATAAGGGAAGTACAAGCAAAACGAAAAGAAGAGAATGACCGAAAGATCCCAATTGACCACGGATTCAGGAAAGGAGAACTTGTACTGCTTTATAACAACCGACATAAAGACTTTCCAAGCAAGTTGTATACCCGATGGATGGGACCTTATCGGGTCAATGAAGTCTTCTTGAACGGGTCTTTCCAACTAGAAGATCTTCAAGGATATTGGCTCGATACTCGTGTGAATGGATCAAAAGTGAAGAAGTATATAGAGGCAACTTCTTCTGAAGAAATCTCTACCTAATGTTTGCGGGGACGCTTATAGATGGGGAAGGGGTAATGTCACAACCTACCTTTTTGATTTTTCCTCTCTATCGTGTTTTGAAACACGGAATCCGGAAAAAAATATGCCCAGATTGGTGCAAGAAGAAAGAAAAGACTAAACGTTAGGATAACTAGGGAAACAAGCAATGATCAAACCGGAAAATGAAATAGAATGGATATCGGAAACGAATCCGGTCTAGATCTACAGCCGGATGATCGTATCCGGGACTTACGCCCGGAAAAGCGAAAAAAAGTAATGATTAGGTGTTCCAGTATACAAAAAGACTCTTTTAGGGTTTGGACTGTCCATTTGCACCTAAGAGCTCTTGCTTATCTACCACGCTCTCATCTGGGAGGGAGCCATTTCTGAGCGAGTGTGTTTGTTTCCTTTGCACTAATTGGAGCTTGGAGAGAAAATTAGTTGTGTGTATCCGAGTGCAAAAGATTGCGATCGAGTGTAGTGAGAGTTTGTGTGAGAATTGGCACAGAACACTATATTCAATATTTTGAGAGGTTTGGAGTCTCTCAAAATAATATAGACGATTTAGCCCCTAAATAATGAATTATAATGTTCTACAGTTTAGGCTAAATTTTCTAGTTGTAATTTGCAATTTCCATTAAAATGAGAGTCTTTTGAGTGATTGTCTGTTCAAACACATGTAATTTGGTTTAGAGTAAAAGTTCTGATTAATATAAATAAAGATTGTGTTATTTTCTGAACACCAAGTCATGAGCTCCGCAGTCTGTTGTAAGGGGTTGTTCATCTCATTGAAGCAATCTGAGTTCGATTCCCGTCAAAGACATATGAGCGCATGAGAGAAAAAACATGACTTGGTGCTGCTAAGTGAGCTTTGCAGGCAGGAAAATTGTAACAACCAACCGGCCCCCTATCCAGAATGTGACAAGTGCTTTACATATTGACCAAATAAATAGTGGATATTTCCACTACATTTTGCTCCCCAATAGCAATGTAATTTCAAAGAAAATGTACTCAATGATAAATACAAAATAAAATGAAGTAAAAAATAGATAAAACAAAGTTGAAGAATACAAAATAAAGAATATTGAACAGAAAAACATTGTTTTGTAAACACAAAACATACACTTCAATACATTTATGCAATACCAAGCAATGAAATACAAACAATCAAATCAAACCTACACCATCTACTCTAATATATGAATTTCATTCGTTTTATAAAACATGACGATGAAAACAACATATTTATAAAACTTGCAATATACATCAATACATAGCTACAAATATCAAGTATATGATGCAAGGCTTCGGTTGATGATGTCAATTTGAGCAGCTGGAATCTTGATCATGCATTGGCGAGTATCCTTCCGAATGTTAGGCTTCCACGCTGTCATACGAGCATTTGTATGCTCCCAAAGTGGCGGTTCGGTTTCATCTACTTTCCAACGTAGACCTCTTTCACTGTCCCATCCAGTGTAGAAGTCTTGAACATCTTCATCTCTCGATGTTGGACGGAAGTAATGAATGCGTATACAATTAGGTTTCTCCGGATTACAATTTGGATCAAACAATGCCCTTGCAATCCAAACAGAATGACTGTCACCTTCTGTGGGTTGAACTGCAACAAAATATCCTTCAAAGAGATCTCGACCCACCCTAAAGGATGGTTGTGGACGACCTCTCAAAGGGCCTACGTATGCATCATCTTCTCTGAACTCTTCACGGTCCTCACCGTCTTCATCTAATTCATCCACTCGAGTAGCTTGAACACGGCTAGTTGGCCAGAAACCATCCTTTAAAACAGAAGATGAAGGTAGTGGTTCTAGCAATGCTATCTTGACGCCACGCCAGTAGTGCACTACATGCTCATAACGTCTTCGGTACTCCCCAGTGCGATCTTGATTGCACAAATGCTCCTAGTACTTTACAAATCCGAATCACTAGAAGAAAAACGTGTCCGTTGCAACCCACTGAGATGCGACTATGTGTCCTATACAACTGAGATGCGACTGTAGCCCTCTGTATTTGCACCAAATTTCACGTGTATGTAGTTGTAGTCGCAAAGTAGTCGGAAAATGAAGAATAGGGTTACGATATTGTAACAGAAGAACTGACATGAGGTATTCTACATCCAGCATTCATCGTAGTTGTCCATGTGGACAGCTATCCGCGAAGTAGAGTCCACCGTGGAAAAATGCAATCGCTCTAATTACAGGTTGCAACTAAAAACTAGAAGATTGCAACTTAGAAATGACTCAAATGCAACTAGGAATCAACTATAATGCAACTAGAGCCCGACTACAGTGCAACTAAAAAATGATTCAAATGCAACTAGAGAACAAGTGCAATGCAACTAGAACATGACTGAAAATCGATCCAATTGTCCCATATCGATTGTTAAGAATACCATCAGCTTGAACAGATAAGAATGGTAAGTTATAGCATTCTTGTGTAATGAATTTTGATAGTGAAATTCTAATATTTATATATTTTGTAGATTTTTACACTTTGTAGATTTTTACACTTTGTAGATTTCTACAATTTGTAGATTTCTATAATCTACAACTCTATAAATTATAACCAAGTCGCAAACTAGTTGCAAACCAGTTGTATGTCAATCGCAAACCAGTTGCACACTAATCGCAAACGAGTTGCACATCAATCGCAAACTAGTTGCACACTAGTCGCAAACGAGTTGCACATCAATCGCAAACTAGTTGCACACCAATTGTATGTCAATCGCAAACCAGTTGCACATTAGTCGCAAACCAGTTGCACACAAATAAGTGAAATAACTTCCACATCAGCAACCACGTCACAGCAGTTCATCGACGAAGTTTTCCATTGCCTATCGAATGACAAAGAACCTCGCGACTGCAGTGCAACTCATGCGACTTGTCCACTGCGACTGCAGACTCCAGAATATCACCAAGTCGCAAATGTCCGATACGACTACAAACCAGGCGCAAACCGCAGTCGCAAAACCCTGCTTTTTCTTCTAGTGGATATGCCCTTCAAGATGTCCTCCGTACCTTTCATTGGACTTGGCAAAACTGCTTCTAGCACTCCACGTGGCTACAAACTTTGCCCTTCCAAGTCCTCCTTCCACAATTTCATTCCATTACCAGCCCCCTTTGGTAACCAATCAACATCAGTGCACAACATCTTGTACTTCATAACTGGACATCCAGTAGAGTCCAAGTAAAACTTGACTTGTTGTGGCTTAGTATGACCAACCATGATGTCATTGCCGTCTAAAACATTGCTTGCTATGAAACCTTTGAAATCTGGCACCTCCTCTATGAGGTGAGGGATTGTTGGAATGGATTCCACATCCATAAACGACTTCATAAGTGCAGGAATTGTAAGGAAGTTTTCCTTCTTCAAAAGCATACTCCATCTTCCAAAGAGCGCATCAATGTCGTCATGAGTATGATCCACGATCATGAAGTTCACGTACACTTCATGAAAGATCTTGTTTGCAACAAGTAGAGACCAGTAACAAAAAACAAATTTGTTTTTGTTGTCTCCGGTGGCATTATCCATCTGCACACTCAGAATTGGAGGCAGTGGCATCCCTGGATATAAGGTTTTTGGTGGTGGAGGTAGCAACACTTCACATACTTCGGCACCCTTGAGAATTGCCTTGGACAAATTTGTGGATCCCGACCCCGTAAACAATTGCCGAGAAGATGATTTCGGTGGTAATTCCAAATCTCGCAACAACTTCGCCATGGAGCCAATAGTGTAGTTGGAGTCGTGGAGAAACATATCCAAGCCATAATGCGCGTATTGAACATCACCATGACCGTGGGCAATCATGCCAGTCACTGAAACGGGCAACTTCATGAGTCCATCAAGTTCTTTAATCTTATGGGAAAAGACCGGAGAAGCAGTTTTGGCATGGTCCATCTTGTCATGCATGATTGTCAAACATTCGTGTGGAAACTCGTGCGAGCGGTAACGATTGACGTAATACATCTCCCTATGCGCTCGAACAATAGCCAAATGATTGTCAAGCCTCCTTGACCATATCAAAGCACTTTGAGATCCAGCAATACAACTTCTTTGTAGCTCTTGTAATTTGTCACACACTGAACACCGAGCGAAATTATCACCAGGTTTCTTCACCTCAAACTCCGAGAACTTGGAAGACCTGATCTTGCTTAAGTTTGAAGTTGAAACCTTGGGTAATCCGAACGCTGCATTGACGTCGTTGATTTCCTTCATCTTACCCTTCTACTGAAAAGTAGAGGGAAGACACATGGAAACAACCTTGTCCCCTGACTTCAAAGTTCAAGTACGATGTGGCATGTGGTCCGCCTCCTTCTCGAGGATGCACTTTAGCGTTGCAGTTGCTTGTTGGGTGTGCTTTCTCGGCTTCTCCAATCCTGTATTCCCATTGTCTCTTGCCTCTCGTTCGTCCTTCCAATATTTGAGGTATCGGTAAAACGTGGCCTCCGAGACTCCAGAAATATGCATCCATGCTCGCATGCACACATTAATACCTTCAACTGTCACCGTCTTCCTTCCACGCGCATCCAGATGAACAGACCTATGTACTTCAGTTTTCATGTGCGACCTGAACTTGAATGATGTACAGGAGTACATTCGCTCGCGGAAGGCTCGAATCTTCTCCCTTGGAAATGGTTGAACGCAATTTTGAAAACAACAGACTCTACTGGACACCAAGTTAATGGACTCTGGGGTGAAGAGTTCCTTAGATCTGCGGGATGTTACGCGAGGTGGATTTCTGAGGATACTTGAATATGGCCGAGCAGATGTTGGAGGCTGTGGATTTTGGAGGCGAGCTTGCAGTTGATTAAATCTATCCCAAGCCTCATGGTCGTGAAGGCTTGCTCCCGCGCAGTGGACTCGCTTAATCGGCCAAGCTACCAAATAGTAAATCTGTTCCTGAGGGATATCCACTTCAGAGAATGTCTTGGTGATGTGGACTGCTACATGGGTATCTCCAAAGGGACCACTAGCTCCAAGCACGAGGTCTGAGTTGACACTATGGCAAGTCCCTTTGCCAACAAGTAAACCCGCCTCATTATAGAGAGTGACACATCTTGTATTCCATAGACGACGTGGGATGCCCTCGCATTCAGGAATGCCGACATTCATCCCTTCCAGAACAGAAAATTCTTCATCCGAGAACTCCATGTCGTTGATGGGGTCCCCGTCAATATTCATCTCCGTATCCTTTAGACAAAATGGTAGTCACTCTGTTCAGAAGAACAACACGTCTTTCAGTATTCGAATGAAACCATAACAATCAGTTCGAATCGAGCTTAACAGAGTGGATCTCGAGATCCAGTACACTCACTAAAATGATAGTACGTTCTGCGTATACAAGCATCTAGAAAAGCTGAAAGCTCTGAATATTTGGAAAAGGGTGCGCAGGTAGTTAAGGCATTAGAAATCCTCCTCGACAAATAAATGGGAACTTATCCACGTCAATGTCAGCTCGATTCGAGCTAACCACTGGATCTATCAATTCACACCTATTCAATCTAATCTATAATTTTCTATATCACAATCCTTATTCACGGAGACTCGAGATGACCAACTACATTATGATCATAAATCCTTATTGAGCTCGAACCGAGCTGATCAACCACATTGCATGACTATTTCCTCGTTCAGCTCCTTTCAGAGCAAATATATAAAATTGATAATTATATCTCAACTGGCAAGATAAGATCTTCAATAATCATAGTTTAGTTCGGATCGAACTAATCGTGCAGTAGGTGCACTCGATGATGTATATTCTTTGTCAATTTAGTCAACTCAAATCGAGCTGACTGTACAGTTTCTGCACTTAGTCAATATGTTTCTTGTGTGTTAATGATAAGCTCAATTCGAACTAAATCTCCCCGGATTTTCCGGAATAACTGATTCAATAATATTGAATATAGTATTCCGTATTTTCCGGCATACATTTCGGAGTTCCCTCAACACTGCGACAACTCTAATTTATCATCAACGAGGTTTGCCAAATGGTAGAATTAAATCGGTAATGAAGGACAAATTGCTTCATACAATCATCGTTACGAAACTATAGAAACGGCCGACGCGTTCATCAGTACACCAGAGTTGCAAAGTCCTGAACTCTATTTCGATCAAACCGTGATACGAAAACAGCAAAGCATCAAACGGAAGTCGCATACCACCACATCATGTACGTCTCATTCAAAAGAAATATGAAAGCATCCCCAAATCTGCAAGAAACAAGTGTAGCACTTACAAGTCCTTCATAAATGCTGAGGGGAAAACACATGTAAGTCGACACGGACGACGACAAAGAGAGCGATAGAGAGCAAGAAAGAAAGAAGATGACTGAATTCCGTACGAAGGCGTACTCCCCAGTCAATGGCGGGAACTTCTGGGCGGCAAGAGAACGGTGCGAATTGAAATTTGAAATGCGTCACTGTAGGGCTTCCTAGAATCAGGGAGTACTTTGAAAAAGCACAGCCAAAAAAGAGCATCCGAAGCGAACTTCCGGGGTACTATTAGGTGTACATTCCAATCATACATTCCCGAGAATATGGAACGCATACTTTCCAGGGAAATACTCTAAAGTTTAACTAGCGGTTGGTACTTCTGAATTCATAATTAGTATTTTGTTAGAATTTAAGTGCATTATATTATATAGAATGCAGAAACAAAAATTTAATAAATCTTCAAATTGAAATTAATTTTAAAAAAAATTATGAAGAATCAGTTCGTCCTTGCTATGCTATGCATTCATCATTTGAATTTCAGTATAATTTTATGTATTAGATAGAATAAGAAATAGTTTTCAAAATAAATATTCAACTAAAAACTATTAAATTTTACATAAATTTTTTTTCAAATGAGCAAACTTTGATATATACAACAAATATTCATTAAACGATTTATGTTAAATAATATACATTAATGATACATTAAAATGCATTAGAAATTTGAATCAATTATTACAAACAATGGCAATCCAAATTCTAGACTAAAAAAGAAGCACTTCTGAAATGTAAATTTCAAGATTTCCATAAACAACTTAATTGTTGTGAAATCAAAAATGGGCATGAATGTTTTTTAAACAAAATGAATGCACTATTAATTCAATATATTCCATATTGATAAGAATATTAAATCTACTAATAACAGGTTCAAAAAACATAACAACTCCAGAGTCCAGATTGAATAATTCAGTATTCTATATAAATAAATGCATCTATTTAATAGTAAATCCCACAAATGTAAAATACATTCTCCACAATAATTTTAAGTTTACTTAATTACAACAAATCCAGGTCACTCTACACTTCGGAGACGGAACACATATTGACTGTAGAAACATCTACAATTTAAAACTTTTTGGTTCATTTGGCTAATGAAATAGACATGTAAATGAGAGAAAAAATTGTAATAGAAATTAAAAACGCCCTATTCAATGATAATGCATGGGCACCTCATGAAAAAAATAATGTAATTCAATTTTTCCACGTGGCTCAAGGTTCATGCTAAACTGACTGAGCCTGCACTTTGTCTCACAAAGTCAAAAAAAATATGCAATAAAAGTGCAAATGAGAAAGGAAAAATTCATAGAAGTTGCAATCACGCTCTTCATTAACAATCCATGGACAGCTAATCAAAAAAATAATGTAAATGAATATTTTCACGTGCCTCAAAGTTCATACAAAAAAGGCCAAGCCTGTATGAACGTCATTAACGTTATAGTACCTTGTGGTACGAACGTCATAATACCTTGAGATACCAACGTCATGAAATTCAATCAAGGCCAATCTAGATGGGCCAAAAACCTGTGTACACAAATTCTAAATTCTTTTCGGATGTGGTTTTGGTCAATGCATGTGTCGAAAAAAATACATTCATTTGGTGACCCACATGTATTTATAAACCTACACTATTAAAATTGACTATAGTTTGCAGTACCAATGTCATGAAAATCAATCAAGGCCAATTTAGATGGGCCCAAAGTATTTCCCACAAGTTTTAAATTTTTTTTGGTTGTGGATTTGGTCAATGCATGTGTGAAAAAAATAAATGGATGTTCCACATGTATTTTCAAACCTAAAGTCTTAAAATTGATTGTACTTTTGGGTCCCAATGTCATGAAAATCAATGAAGGCCAATTTACATGGGCCCAAAGTATTTCCCACAAGTTTTCAATTTTTTTTGGTTGTGGATTTGGTCAATGCATGTGTGAAAAAAATAAATGGGTGTCCCACATGTTTTTTCAAACGTAAAGTCCTAAAATCGATTGTACTTTTGGGTCCCAATGTCATGAAAATCAATCAAGGTCAATTTACATGGGTCCAAAGTATTTTCCCACAAGTTCTAAATTCTTTTTTAATGTGATTTTGGTCAATGTATGTGTCGAAAAAAATACATTGGTGTTCCACATGTATTTTCAAACGTAAAGTCTTCAAATTGACTATACTTTTGGGTCCCAATGTCATGAAAATCAATCAAGGCCAATTTAGATGGGCCCAAACTATTTTCCCACAAGTTCTAAATTTTTTTTAGTTGTGGATTTGGTCAATGCATGGGTGAAAAAAATAAATGGGTGTTCCTGTCGCAGTACAAAATAAGTAAATTCCCTGTTATACTCTCGAAAACTCTTTTAAAGTATAACTAAGTGACTCGAAAGATCGAATCCACGAGATCCTGTGAAGTATTTGGCTTCATTACACAATTTAGGATAAGTTTGCTTATAAACCCAACTTCCGGTTTCAGGTCAATTACTGGAAAAAATCAGAAAGAGGGAGAATTAGCTTCCCACCACTTCCGGTTCTACCAACTATCCGGTCTGAACAACAACCACAGCCCCGGAGACTTATAACTTCTGTCTCTGGGTACCTTTGTAGACCTATCCGTTCCAACCTAATAGTCCTCTTCTAGATATCACCTGGTTTAATTTATCCTCTGTTTCACCATCAGAGGGTTCACCCCTTAGTTTTTAGAGTGGTAGGTCCACCACTCCTTCCGTAACTTATAGTGGCGGAAGATCCCACTCTTCTATCTTCTATTCTCCTACTTACTGCAGATCCGGTTTGATCTCTCACAGCAACCTAGGTATTAATCTGGATTGTAGGTCACATAGAGACCCCCCGTACGATCCTCTGATACTACAACGACCTTAGCCCCTTTCTCCTATCCGTACGAAGTTAGGTGGTTACAAGTGCACCCGTCCATTCCAACACGTACTAGAGCTATTCCGTTACCAAGTATGGCAACAAGACCTCATAGAAGATTGGACACTCAACCGGATTTCTCACCCAGGAGTTCTAGCGCAAATAGGGAATCCCTCCCTATCCACCTAGCCTAACAACGGTTTTCTCACCCGGAATCTCAAACTCTAGACACGTTGAGGAACTGAAGCGCACTCCCAACTCTTTTAATACCTACTCACATGCACTGAAACTTTAAAGAATAAAATACACTAAAGGGAGAAGATGTCAACTCTTAGCTTTCTCTCTTTGCTATCCTCACTTCCGGTCATACAGTAGGCACACAACTTCTCATGGCACAAACATACAACAGCAAAAACAGAAGACACCAAAGAATTTTGCAAAAGAAGACTTTTTTTCTCCCTCTTCCCTTCTTATGGCAGATTTATATACAGCACCACAAAAGCGCAAAAAGGCAAAAAGTGTCACGGAATCCAGCCGCATTTTCCGGCTAAACTTCCGATCCTACCTACCTACCAACCACCGGATAGAATCCGGTTCCGATCAATTCATCTAGTATGTACAAAAACTCTTACTATCTACAATCCTAACCCTAAGGTAGGACTCTTCGGCTCGGCTTCCATCCCCTCGAAGATTTCAGTCAGGTTCCGGTTCCATTCCCCATCCGCAGGTTTCGGAACTGGATCGGCCTAACTGGAATCGGGTGTGGATTCTAGGTCGATGGCAGACTCTGGAGTGTTTGCTAGTTTAGATGCCGGTATAGTCATCTTGGGTTTGAGAGTCTTATTCTTCTCTTCTTTAGCAACTGTCACATCCGGAAACTCTTCCGGTAGGGAGAGTTCTGACAGAGGGACCTCCTTGGCTCCTATCAGCTTCTAACTGCTCTCTTCAATCCGATCCGCTGAACTCCGCACCTCCTTCAGCGCCGTCTCAACCCGCTCCGCATAGTCCGTGAGAATCCTTACTATCCTAGCACCAGATAGCTTCTTCTCCTTATGGACTTCGTCGTCGAATAGCTTGGCCTTGGTGGCGGCCGCCCCGGGTACCCCTAGAACGTCCTTCACTTGATCCGCTACTCGCCGTATTTCCTCTGCTATCTCCAACGTGGCGGCTGCATCCTCCCTCAGGACGAGGTTTTCCGCCTTCAAGGTATCCGCCTCTGTCTGCAGTTGCATTATTTCTTTCGTCCGCTTCCGGTACTCAGCCGGATCGGTGATACAGTCGGCTACCTTCGATGGTAGTTGACTATCTGGCGGCGCATCCACCAGTCTTCCGATCGCCTGCAAGGTCAGATGCTTCACCTCCCAATCCGCTCGGACATTAGAAAGAATGCCAATCAAATTATTGAATGGATCCCGTGGATCCACTTCTTCCTCCATGACACCCTTCCGTTTCTCTTCTAGAGTTGACGGGCCATGTCCTGGAGGTGTCCCTTGTCTATGGGGAGGAATTGTCTTCTGTCGCTTGATCGGCGGCATTACCTCCTCCTCCTCCTCTTCCATTTCCGGATCCGAGTCCGGAACTGATTCCGCTTCATCGTCTTCTTTCGATTCGCCATACTTCAGGAGAGCTCCCTGAGCCTTCCAC
Organism: Climacium dendroides; assembly: GCA_950106755.1. Classification (NCBI taxonomy): domain Eukaryota; kingdom Viridiplantae; phylum Streptophyta; class Bryopsida; order Hypnales; family Climaciaceae; genus Climacium; species Climacium dendroides. The sequence continues at coordinate 28,945,918 of OX467089.1, read as the reverse complement.
TCCTTCTCCTCATCAACCGTCAGGAGTTGATGGTTGTGGTACAGGTGGTATAAGTATGGGCATATGGATGTAGCCCTACTCTTCCCTACCCTCCCTAGGAGCTGAGTCACCAGATCAAAAAGGATCCGCGCCCAATCCACGTTCTGGGTTCCGCTCAGGGAACCGAAGATGGTATTCCCTAAGGTGATGGTCACCCTCGTCGGTTTCTCCGGATGAAGGATCGGAATGAGAAATCTCAGAAGACGACGGTGTCGGTCGTTTATGCAGTCGTCCACTGCATATCCGTCCTTAGGGTTGGGAAGGCCATTGAACTTCCCCCGGATGAATTCATCCTTCCGGCCAGCCATCCCAAGACCCCCTACCCGGAAATCATACACCCCTCTCCAGACTTCCTCAGTCCAGAGGGACGGATTCCCTCTCAAGGTGTTATCGAACTCATTGGACAATTTGCCCAAGAGTTCCTTCACCATTCTCTCCTCCCGGAATCCCCAAGGTTTCTCAATGAACCCCGGGCAACCCATAGAAGCTAAGTCTTCTATGAGTTGATCCTTCTCCTCGTCGTCTGAGGGAATCGCCGGAAATATCTTCTGGAGTTTCACCTCGACCGGACCGGATCCGAACGACCCCGCTTTCTTCCGACGTAGCAGCGGCATGAGATGGATCACCTCTCTCACGGATTTCCTCACCGGTTCTACCTCACCCGCTCCTAGCCGCACATCCCGTTCCTTACTTCTCTCTCCGATCTCAACCGGAATCACTAGAATTCTACTAAATCACACTGTCCTGACACGAGGGTACCAAATGCTGTAAACAACATGAGGAGCACCCAACCTCGCGAGGAAATGAAAGGGGTAAAACTGGCAGAGTTGGTCTTTAAATAGTCCCAAGACTCCGCCGTGGTCATAATGACTATGTTCCGGTTTGACGGCTTGACATCCGGTCCAACCCTAATCCGGTATCTACCCTAATTTCGGATGGGTTTCCGGTCCCAACCAATTTGAAATTTCCAACTGAATGGAATCCGGTCTACCCACTATTTCATTTTCCGCGTATATATATCCGATTTCCCTACTACTTGTACTCAGTTCCGGTTCCTCTTTACTAGTTTCCCCTCTGAATTCTAGATAAGCTAAACAAAACCAAAAATTTACGTTGCGACAGTTCCACATGTTTTTTGAAACCTAAAGTCTTAAAATTGATTGTACTTTTGGGTCCCAATGTCATGAAAATCAATCAAGGCCAATCTAGATGGGCCAAAAACCTGTGTACACAAGTTCTAAATTCTTTTCGGATGTGGTTTTGGTCAATGCATGTGTTGAAAAAAATACATTCATTTGGTGATTCAAATGTATTTATAAACCTACACTATTAAAATTGATTGTAGTTTGCGGTACTAATGTCATGGAATTCAATGAAGGCCAATTTAGATGGGCCTACAGTATTTTCCCAAAAGTTCTAAATATTTTTTGGTTGTGAATTTGGTCAATGCATGTGTGAAAAAAATAAATGGGTGTTCCACATGTTTTGTGAAACCTAAAGTCTTAAAATTGATTGTACTTTTGGGTCCCAATGTCATGAAAATCAATCAAGGTCAATTTACATGGGCCCAAAGTATTTTCCCATAAGATCTAAATTCTTTTTGAATGTGGTTTTGGTCAATGCATGTGTCGAAAAAAATACATTGGTGTTCCACATGTATTTTCAAACGTAAAGTCTTCAAATTGATTGTATTTTTGGGTCCCAATGTCATGAAAATCAATGAAGGCCAATTTACATGGGCCCAAAGTATTTTCCCACAAGTTCTAAATTTTTTTTGGTTGTGGGTTAGGTCAATGCATGTGTGAAAAATATAAATGGGTGTTCCACATGTTTTTTTCAAACCTGAAGTCTTAAAATTGACTATATTTTTGGGTCTCAATGTAGAGCCATTGACGAATATACCAAGATAGGCCAAAACTCCTTCGAAAGTAGTTAGTGTAGGTAGGGAAAGTACCATGATTGGATACAAATTTTGAATTCATGGGTGTGTATATAGATGTATATATGGAATTTGAATGTCATTGACTTTAGATTTTATTTTCATTGCAATTATATTTTCAATGCAATTGAAGATGTAGATGATCTGCATTCAAATTTGATGTAAATTTGATGTAAATTGAATGTAAATTGATGTAAATTTGGAAAATTTGTGAATTGCCAATTCTCTTATATCACTCTATTTTTACTTTCGAATTTCAACTCTCTTCATTTACCATAATGTTTTTGTAATTCCCAAGATTTAAAGATGTGATATTGTAGAAGCTATTGTATTCCTATAATATCACAAATTCTGATAAAATTGGAATTATACACTTGGTGCTTGCTTTGGTAAGGAAACATTATAATCCATCATTTATTATTATAATGACATTCTTAGAATTAAAATCTTCAAAGGTGTATTGATTTATTGGGTATAAATCTTTTTACAAGTTTCCATTTACTATTACCTTATTTTTTCATGAAAATGGAAAAGAAAACATATAATCCCAAAACCGTATGACATGTTCAAAAAGGTTATTGGTCAAAAAAGTGAATATAATGAAAAATGGTAACTAATCGAAGTTTAGAATGCAAAAGAAAGGTTAAGGTAACACCACTAATGATGATAAATAGTGTTACCCATACTAATTGTTTTAGAAATGCTATAAGTTTTTACTCTTCATAAATATTTTTATGAAAACCATAAATCCTAGTATAATTCTAAGTGAGAAAACTCTGCATCCATAGTTGGTAAAAATATTCATCAAGAATGAAAACTTATGGCTTTTCTAAATAAATTAGTGTAGGTAACACTATTTATCATCATTAGAGTAATGACAATATACTAGTATTTATCATCATTAATGTAGTCATCACAATGGGACCTAGTCTGGACCCGGTTTGGATACAAGAAGGGGTCGGGTATCAGCGGGAGGTCGGTTATCAGGTAGCGGGTCGGGTTAGGGTACCAGAAGTGGGTGGGGTTAGGGTAGCAGAAGGGGTCGGGTATTAGAGGAGGTCGATTATCAGCAGGGGGTCGGGTATCAACGGAGGGTCGGGTATCAACAGAAGCCAGCATCGGGGTTAGGGTTTGGCACCTTCCTTCGCATTTCGTGTTTTTCTGTCATTCCCTGTTGCTGCGCCGTGTGATCGTCTTCGTGAGAGTGCATTCTGTGTTCCTGTGAGTGCATTGTTCCTGTGAGCGCATTCTGTGTTCTTGGGAGTGCGCGGAAATTGGAAGTGAGTGCATTGTATCAGCTTCGGGGGTGCTATTTTGTGAGCCTTGGAGCGTGAGCCCAAGAGTTGTGAGCTTCTAAGCCTTCAACTTTTTGCAAAAAAATTTCAATTTATGGGCTGTGGACCTATAACTGTGGTTGACATTTTGTAGGGCTTTGAGTGTGAGAATACAAATTACTAGAAAAATAGTAGCTTTAGGATAACAAAAATATAACTAGGGATCAGAGGTCAGGATTAATAAAAACATGTAGTGCTATTGAAGGATGTGAAAAGTATAACTGTAGTAAGATATAGAAGTGATAGAGTTCACAATGGAGATCAGTGATGAGAACTACTAGGAGATCTGGATGAAGAACTACCAGAAGATCTACATGAAGAAGTGTCATGGCTATTTGATGTCTCACTGATAGACTCTTTAGCCGAATCATCCATGAACATGAGAACTCGAGGATCTACCTTACGAATCCTTGAACACTGTCTACTGCCAAAAGTAGCAAACTGTGAAGCTAATGCCTCGGCATACACTGGTAAATGAAATGGCTTAGGCGAGCTAAAGAAGAATGGAGCCTTCCCAAAGGACAGTCGATGTTGTGCCATTCTCATTTTCTTTGCTTGCCTATATAAAAAAAAGACCACACATGAGATCAAAGTACATGATGAAACCTAGATGGATAACTTTGAAAATTTAGGGATAAACTTACTTACTAAATTTTGAAGTCCTCACGACATGACGGACGGGCACTTCTTCCTCTTCCAAATCAATTGGAGGAGCAGGAGTGTGCTCCAGTTGAGTCACAATATTCGATGCACGGCGAGTTAATGGAGCTAGCAGTGCATCATATATGGACTTTTCTACTTCCAAGGCCACAATATGACGACCAGTAGCACGGCAAGCATATACACATGAACCTGCATAGAAGAAGGAAGTCATTGAACCATCTACATGAACTGGAATGAATACATCAAATCATAATGTGGTTAAAATTCGGGACTCACAAAAACTAACTGGAAATACAAACCTGTAGATGCGATGCAGTCCATGACGATATCACCAGGCAAGGTCGTTGCTTCCACAAGCATTTGCATAAATGCCCGGGCCTTCTCCCGAGGATCCCGCCAAGGAATCTTCCCGTTTAAAGCCACATCATCCTTCCCACATAAATTCTGCAAGATGTCGTCTCGGCCCACGTTGATGCCTACTTCTTCATGCCCAAGTACATCTTGGAATGAAAACCGGCTCTTGAATCAACCCTGGGAACCTCTCACGTAGAGTGAAATCGCAAAGCGCATCGTCTACAAAACAATCAGAATTATTGAATGGCTTTAAAGATGAAATTCAAATTTAGGAACCGAATACAAACTCAAAGAATTTAGAGCATACCGTGGCTGATGGGTCAGATGGAGACGCTAGGTGGAGCCTATTCATGCCCCACCAATCCTTCTTTGAAGTAAATTCAAACGACTTTAAATTTCCAAGCAAGTGAGACTTGATGTCACGACTAAATGGGTACATCACAAGGAGAGCACCACCGTCGTGCAAGATGGTTGTCAGCAAAATCGAAGACATCAGTAAGACCTTCCGTCGAGAACTCGTTCCATTTGGAAACCGATGTTGGTGGATTGGAAATTGTAGGGACCGGTAATCCCTCTGGGAGATCTACAACTATGAGGTCAACGGCCGCCTGCCCAGTAACCACACCATTGAAGAAGCGCTCTTTGTCTGCCGCATGCTAACCACATACAAACCAGGTAAAAAATTAGCCATAAATTAACTACAGGAACGGTACATCATAGACTCAGCCACTGCAATAACCTCAATGCCATTGTCATCCTTCATCTAATGAACCCATGTAAAAATGAGGAGACATAGTACCTTATTGAACAACTCTATGATGGCATCAAACGATGCAGGCCCTGCATCCTCACCGGATCCCAGCAAACTAGAGACTCCAAGGTTCAAGATAATCTCATCCATGTTATCCTGTGCTTCCAAAGTGTAGGCCTTGGGAGGAAGCCCATGGAGAAGCTTCTCCTGCGTGAGTGAGAAGGCTGAGGAGGTGGGCTTCACTGCGCCATCACTAGTAGCCTGCTCCGCTCCTTGCGACTCTACTTTCCTCTTCCTTCCGCTCAACTTACCCTTTGCCTCGGCCTTCCCTTTCTCGATATCACGTGCTTTTCTCTTAGCATCATTCTCCTCAGTCTTCTTCTTTGCTAACTCCCATTTTTCTTCCTTCTTCTTGTCAGATGCCTCTCTCTTTCTTAAAGAAGCCTCTCGAGCATCAGCGTTAAGCCCTGCAAATTCATCAAATTGTGGATCCACCACGCCACTGTCTTTGATGGATTGAAAGAGCGCCATCTCCTCAGGTGGGATGAACCCCTGACTACATTCAAGGTACCACGGCCTTGATTGCAAATGAGCACTCGTCCAATTTTTCACTTGAGACGGTGAGAACATGCAGTCGGAGGAGGTCCGGTCAAGCCAGGTGTTGAGGAAAGGCGGTAAGTCAGCTTTCGCAATTGCTTTCTTGGGAAACAATTCAAATTTAAAGTACCTATAGTACAAGGCCGGGACTCAAAGAGATTAGTTAACCATGTAGACAACAGTAATCCACAGTCATGTCCCTGGAAAGCTAAGAATGAAGAGATTGGAAATGAGGTCCCTCACCTATAGATTACTCTCTTAACCACAAGGTTAGAGAACTTCTGGTCTTTAAAAGACTCTGACTTCTTGAAGGCATCTGCACCCTTAAACGTTTCTGGGTAGGTATGGTCCCACACCTTCATCCGCCATCCCTCTATATAGTCCACAAGAGATTCAGGCTCGCCAACAACAGCCATATCCATATGAATATTATCGGAGCGGATGATGCCCTCGTACATCTCAACCGCAGCATCCTCAATCTGACCCAGGCCAAGATAATGACACCAATTAGTGTCAACAACAATAGATCAAATCATGTGCTCAAAATTCATGAAAAACAGTGACAGATTCATACCGCGGCATACCAACACGCCTTGGCAAGGAAGGCGTTGATCTTGTCATCATTGGCTGGTCTTGGTGGAAATCGTCGTGCCTCACGTATAGGTCCAGATGAATTGAGCCATTTGAGCCACTTCACCTTGTGACTTGAGTTTGCATTTGCTGTAGCAATGAGCTGAAGTTTGTCGAGAGTCAACTCCTGAACTGCGTACATGCTCCAATGCCGTTCAATCTGTCAATGATCAAATAGAAACGTCAATCAGTGAAAACACCATGGATGAAGGCAAATTAATAAAATCTACTGGCTCAATTAGTAAGCTTGGACAATGCCCAACAAGAAGAGTTTAAGAAAACTAAAAAGATATTGAAAAAATGAAAATGAATGACGTTAGACAAGCAACCTAGTGACCCAATTCACTAGAGTAAGACACTCTAGTTACATGATAAAGGATCCAATTCAAGAATCCACGGAAGATAGACTACAAGATTTAGGAAGCATGAACTCTCAATTTGGATAGCTAAGTGCTTGTCTCGGTCCAAAGGCTGTAATATCTAGGCCAACTCACTATTTCCAAATACTTATAGGAATGGTCAACCTCAATCATTCTACGTAGGTATGTGCTGAGAGAGTGAAACATGTCTATATGTACCTGTTGAAGCCAATCATCTCCTAGTGTTGGATTCGCAACAAAAACTATTTTTGATAGCTTTTTATAAAGGAGATGTGTGGCATCCTTTGTAGAAGTCCTCATTGCAGCTGCAACCCCCGCATCAATAACTTCCTCGAGGGGGGTGTCCTCGTGGTACTTTCGAACAGCTGCGTCCGAGGCTGCTGCAATTTCTTGCTGCAAGCACCAGCAATTTGGATCAAAATACTAACAAAGGAATCCCACTATGATCAACAAATAATTCCTTATTCTGGAACATAGTACCTGAAAGATAAATGACGTGAACACGTCCAATGGCATGGAATACCATGTCTTCCTCACATTCTGTTGACAAGACTTAACATCCGCGGCACTAAGAAGCTCCTTGAATTTCTCAATTGGCATCGCCCCGTACTTGCGAACGCGATATAAGGTGTGCACGAGATTAGTCTTCACATGAGAGTTTTCAGTGTGCCTGAAAACATCCATGAATCAAGTGTATGATATCCAGAAGTTATGAAATTGTGATATGAAAAAACGGCTGCAATATAAAACAAATGCGAACAAGAGATGAATAAAACCTTACTTGTTGATATCATGCATGACCTGCATCGCCACTCCCACCCTCCCTTTTGTGTCTAAGATTATTGAGTCAACCAATATGTGCTAGGCCATGTCATCACTATGGAGACGTCTAATGTGCCTCATCCATGCGATTCGACGATGATTTCCGTCACAGACATAAAACTTTGCATCCTCGAGATGCTTAAGCTCCTCCACACCTCGGAGTTTCTCATTGAACTCATCATTCACCGAGTTCCAATGCAAGCCCCACTCAGCTTTCTCTAAATTTGAGAATGTTCCACCTTGGCCCTGCTCATCTGCCACAGAGACATAGAAGACTTGAGCTCCTTCTTCGTAGCCATGCACAAACTCTTGCTCTAGCTTAGTTAGATCACAATTAAGGGTCGGTCTAACCATCGGCATTGGAACCAAATGACATAGTGGAATTTTCATTCGTGAAAGATGGATTGGGACAAAACGCAATCCCGAAATGGTGGTCACAAAGTCAAGCTTTTGAGACTTGCGAATGTCATCTTCTCCCTCGAATAGTTGGACTGTAGAGGAACTACTTGCAGGATTAACATCCTTCTGTGTCTCCTCCACCGAGATTGTTGTAGGCTGTTGCATCACATGAGATGATCGTGGTTCTTCCATCGGGACAGCTGTGAGATCTTCTTCCAGAAGAGAATCTGGTTTTCTTGGATTTGATTTTCGACCAAGACAGGATCATCAACGGCATCCACCTGCGCAAATATAAGCAACGTGATTAGGACCTCAAATATTCACTAGAATGGTCATAATTCGGAAATTCCTATACAAGTTCAGCTCCTTCATATCTGAAAATGTAGTCACGGTGGCGAGATCTGCTTTAACCATCCCTAATCTTCCATCAATTCCTTATTGTTTGGCATTGCTGAAGTAGCATGAATTGCAACAAACCTGAAGACCATTGTGCTTGAACGCATGCATTCACGACTAGAGTTGTGTATTATTGAATTAAAAGAATCTAATCGTGAGGCACTTCATGACTCTCGACACCGAAGTACAAGGACACAATGCGACTACGCAGCAACACACTAAAGCTCTCGGTGGTGAGAGCGGGACACGGACTGTCCAACTTGAGACAGACCTCTCAATGCTCTCGGTGGCGAGAGCGGGATACGGACTGTCCAACCTCCGACAAACCTCTCAGGGCTCTCAGTGATGAGAGCGGGATCCCAAATTGTCCAGCCTGCACCTATCCTCTCATGGCTCTCGGTGGCGAGAGTAGGATCCTACGTCCCCGAAAGCTCCCAAGAATGCACATCAATCGGGGAGATTGCAGCATTCGCTGATGTTGGATTTCTATCTCGGTGGCGAGAGACGAATCCTAAAGCCCATCTATGAGGACAAATACAAACAAAGTCACTGATCGGTCCTTCGACTTTGGCCACCGAGGAGGAAGGTCTCGGCGGCGAGACTGCCGCGAGACAGACAGGAGATCGGGACCTAGAACCCTAATGACGATTGTTGTGACAGTAGATGATCTCGCATACTAGAAAACAAACCGGTTGGACTCTGTGGTTTACCCTACAAAGAATTCAACATAAGAATCCCAAGAGAGTTCTTACGATCACACCCTCTCAGTCGAAAGAACACGAAACCGAGAACTACAACTTCCTCCAGTTGGTATCCCAAAGCTAAGCTCAACCGCAAACGATTGAGCAGGAGACTATAGAACCGATTGGGGCAGGTGGACTCGGAATTCATAATGCACTCGTTAAAAACTACATGAGCCAAGATTGTACCTTTTGAATATCGGAATCCGATGCTGAAACCTTTGCGACCTTTTGCTCACGCCGCGCGAGGTCTCGGCTCCGCCTCGTCTCCATTGCCAAAACTTCCGTCAGAAGTTCACCGATTTGAAAGAACTAATCGCAAGACCAAAGGAAACTCACTAAACCCTAAAAGAGGCGGACAAGAAGATGCAGAGGTAAGACGACAGATCGCTTCCAAGTCTGTAGGCGGTTGGTGGTGGAAAGGCGGACAGGTAGACGCAGAGGAAAGACGGCAAATCTCGCTCAAGTCTAGAGGCGGTTGGAGGTGGCGAGTTGCGAAGAATGTTCAAGATGCGGTTAACAACTATGGAGAGCAGATTAGGGTTGAGGAATGTGGGAGTGGAAACTAATCACATCTAGGGACCTACAAGGTCCATAGAGTTAGAATCTATACTTAGCATTCCGAGGTTCTCTGTACAGTAATGTATACTTCGGGTTCAATGGGAATTCACTTTAACATCGGCCATTTCCTATTTTTTAGACAAAATTTGTTGTGTACAAGGACACATGATGATTACAGGTCCTCGACATCCTTCTTCAATATGTTTGAATGGAATATTCATCATGCAAAGTATAACTTCAAAATGCGAGAAAAACCTAGACGAGATGCAATACATTGAATATCAATATCATGTTTTCATTGTTTAGGTGATTCTAGCATCAAGTCATCAACTAGAAAGCACATGCATAGTCTACAATATATCTGATAAAAGACATCATACATACATTACGCAACCGTGCACTACTTGGATCATTGTCATTTTGTTCACTTCTCTGTTCACTGTGGCGATTTGAACTTGATTGCTCCCTTTTCCCTAGATTGCATATGAAAGATCTCTCTTATGAGTTTTCCACCTTCTCCTCAAGCTCAGATGATGTTGGGGTCTTGCGAATTAGCTTCCTTCGTTTCATCCTTGCCCTCTTCAATGCCTTGTTACTACTGTAGAAGAATGAACTCCTTCTCCTCTTTCTCCACTTTCCAATACTATTTTGATCACCAGAAATGTCTATCTTTGGTGGCATCTACCTCAACTGATCCTCTGGAAGCTTCCACATGCATGCATGTCCTCTCTCACTAGTTAGAATATCAAAATGCAAGAGATCTCAGCATAGGAATGTAAGAGACTTTGTGTAGACCTTCTTTCTGTACTTATAGTGTAGTATGTGGACATTTAAAAAAAAATGAATTCCAGTAACGAATGACTTCATAGAATGTTTTCATTCACTTTTTTGAATCCCTTGTCTCCTGTGATTTGATTCTACTGGAAATCTTGCATTGGGGATTGTTTCCCAAGCTAGTGGTAATGAGGATTCAATTTTCTCAAATACTAGCTTCATTATAGGTCATACAATAAATCCACAAGCGCCACTTGTAGATTCTAACAGCAGGCAATATCTGCTTCTTTAAACCATATTCTTGATAATGATATGTCAATAGCTTCATTCTAGTTGTACTTACTTGAAATATTTTCAAACGTCATTACTTCGACTTCTTTAGACGAACCACCATTGATAGTGTCCTTTATTCGTGTGGCTTGTCCCGTACGTCAATTTTTGACATCTGATGCACCCATTTACATCTCTGTCATTGTTTGGGCACATGGATTTAGTGTTCTGGCTTAACTGACTAGTACTGTTCACCATTTAAAATACTCCGTTTCTATTTAGATGTGGGTCCGTTAGGGTCCTATTTAAGCTTAGGAAGATTGTATGTTCTCAAGTGATTTACCGTTTCTTTAACTTGTTAGTCGTACCCGTAATGGCATCCATTAGAGCAAATGGGCATGAGGTGCCTCTTCTCATTCGCATCGATAGTACTGGTTTTGCAAATTTGTCCAGCGACCTTCTCCATGTTCGATACGGTTTCCTAGAGTCTTCCATCTACGTTGAAGAAGAGATTCATTCTGAGACCGGAGCACTTGTTCAATCGATTCTCGTACCCAGAACTGCTAATCAGTACGGATATATTTGGAACTTAGAAGTAGGTCGATATAGAGCGTTTGGTTTGTCATCTATTGTTGTGGATGCTTCGACTGAGATAGTAACACCTATCTCTGATGCATCCACTGCACAATTTCCAATATTGAGATCCGTTAAGAGAGAACCACATGATCCTTCTCTAGCTGACGAGGAACAAATCCATTTGAATGTCGATTGCGCGGTACGTGAGTTACTAAGTCCAGTAGTTGAGTTATCCAGTGATTCAGAGGATGAGCATGGAAATAGTAGTCATCAATCTTTTCCATCAAAAGTGAATGATGCTTCTACAAGAATCGAGGCCACAAAGTCTAGTGGATTGCGTGATAGTAGTGCTGGGAGCTCAATATTCTCACGTCCTCCCTTCTATCCAGCAGACCGTGATCACCCTAGTGTGCTGCAAAGTCTTAGAAAGCTAGCTAGTATTCGAGGATCTAGGAACGAGATTGCAAATCTCAACTTTGATTCAATTGAATGTAAGAAGGTCCAATTCCTTCCAACTAGCTTTGATGAAGATATTATCTTTGAGCTTCCACCGTGTAGGTCGGCGTCTGGATCGAGTTCTTCAAAGAATATGGCTGGCATGGATAAACGCTATGATGGCCATACATGGTGTCGTACAATCACTTCTAATATTCACAACGAGTTAGGGCTTAAATTCAGGAAGTCGTCTTGTGTTGGTCATTTGGCATGTTCAAATCCTACATGCGATTATTTGAATCGATGCTCCAGTAGAAATGAAACAGAGTGGATGGGTAACACAGCCACTCCATTCCTTGTAGGATCCAATCCGCCTAGAGACTCCACTGTAGTTTGCAAAGTCTGCAAATTACCGCCCATTTGTATCAATTTCTGTAACGGAAGGATTTACTATGTCATGGGTCCATCCCACATGACAAGGGCATGCATCCATCTAGGTACTCATGTCCACCCAGTTAGTGATGGTTTGTGTAGAGATGCAGTTGATACTATTTCAGGTCTCATTGCAAAAGAAGTTTCAAAAACCCCTACTGCTAAAGCATCAGCCATTGCATTGGCTGCTAGCAAGGAATTCCTCAATACATTCTTAGTTCACTCTGGTGACGGACCCAAGGAGATGTTGCAAGGCAAGGCTCTTGATGATGTCATGGATAAATTTCAAGTCCTTAGTTCGCCGAATGTCCGGAACATCATTGCTTCTTTTTGTAGCACTAGAGTAGGAGGAGGGGAGATTGATCGTCTACTTGCAATGAAGAAACAAGCAAAGATTGAGTTTATTCATGACAGTGTGTTCCCAGGACAAGGACAGAACAAGGTGTATCTCTTCAAGATGCTCGTAGATGGCCTAGGGAGCGGGGTTGACCTTGTGAGGAGGATGCAACCCGGAGGTGATCTGGCGAATTGTTGGCTTATGTTTGATTATGTAAAACGCGTGAAGGGCTGGACCACAATTGCGTGCCACGTATATGATTTAGTTTATTGCAAGGTAATGACAATTGCAGTTTGTGACATGCAATCAGAAGATACCGAAGGGCAAGTCATTATGTGGAGGTGTCTCAATAAGGTAATGGAGAAGAACAGCTTGCCAAATCCTAACTTCAAAGGCTTTATGGCAGACAGCGCACAAGCCAATTAGAATGCTGTTAGAATTGTTTATGGATCTGAAGATCCATCCATCAAGATGATTGACAGAGAACGCACTTGCCTTTTTCATTGGGCTACCTCCATGAAGCAACACACCGAAAAACTCATTAAGCGTGAACTTCAATGCCAACACATGAAGCTATGCAAAGACTACAAAGATGCTAAGAACTTAGAGGAAGCAGAGAGTAGGTACCTCCAAATCAAGGCGTGGTGGTACTCTTCTGGTGCGGCATCAGAGGAATCTCTAAAGGAGCTTGAATTGTGGTTAGCTTTCTGGCACTTCAAATACCGTCAATGGGGGGGCTTCATGGAAACCGTAAATACCGCATTCTTCTACCTTTCGATTCATTTGTCTTTTATATGCAGTTTTCACGTTGAGTTTTGGATTATTGCTAATGTGAGTGCCAAAACAATGTACAGGATCTATCCGTGGAAGAATTGGCTGACATTCCATCTTGTAACCTCTCTGAGACGATTCACAACAAGTGGCTACAAGCATCCGGTAAACGCGGTACAGACTTATACATTGCGACATGTGATGATTGGGTCCGTGCCTTCATGTAAATGACCAATTATCGAGTGTACCTTAATGGTAGGCCATCTGGACATGGACCTTCCCGTCAGGACCTAAAGTTGAAGAGGGTAGTAGCATCAATGGACGGGAAACGAATTATTGATGCTTTGTGCAGTATGCCTGGTGCTGAAGACATTTGTACACGCATCCCCCACTTGGAAGGAGAAGAAGTGTTTGGGTCCATTAAGAGGACCCTTGATGTTCCTATTGGCTTCGAAGGAGATTCTCATCGCCTAGATAAGGTGAATTTTTTCCACCCACGCGTTCAAATTCGGTCAGCTCCAAGCCATGTTAGGAATGCAGTGGATGATACACCACCAGTTCCTCATGTCAAACATGTGTTGGAGACAGATTGTGATCCATTTTAGTGGCACATAGCCTGCCTTTCTGTGAAGTCTAAGAGAAAGTGCCATGCCATTCAATCGGAAACGGAGGTTAAGTGCAAGATGATCATTGTGAGGGGTGCTACAGCCACAGCTGCTCCATTATATAAGGGGCAGAAGCGTGAGTTCAAAGGGTCTAGAGTGGAGACTGATGAATTTTGGTTTTGTCCAGACGACATCAAGCGATGTGTAATGGGTCCCAGAAGGTCTCATGTTCTTAGCCGACCTGAAATCCCTCGCGTGTGGCCCGTGATGCTTGGTACTGCCCTCACTTCTGATGAAATCACATTGTTTGAAGAAGCAGGTTTCAACCTCCAGGAGCAACTACCTTTGTCTCCACGATGGCTCTTCACGTCTTCAAAACTATTCGAGGTTGTAGAATGGACGTACACAAGACCACCTCATGCTAACAAGCCACCATGTGTTAGGAATGGAAAAAACATTCGTAGGAATGAGAAGGCACCTATTGATGAGCACCGGAATCAATGGGAGAGTGCCCGAAATGTATCTGGAATCATTCTCGGAGTGAACATTTTGCCTTACCCAGGACTTGGAGCTATCATTACTCTACAGTCAGGCATAGAACCTCACCATATGGTGAACCGGGTCACTCTTTCTAATTTTCCATCTTGCACTTGTTTGTCCTTTAGCACTATGATCTCTACCTCCATTGGTAAGCGAGGGAAATATGTCAACTGCAAACATTTATATTACATTTTCCGTTACCTTTACAAAGTAGATTCAAAGAAGGACCCCTTCATCCATGCTCCAAGCCTCAGCATGGATGAAGTCATGAAACTACTTGAAAATGTAGGGATGATCAAAATGAATTCTTAAAACTGTAGTTAGAATATGTAGAACCGTCCTATACAAGCCCAGCATGTAGAGTTAGATTCATATGTATTTGGAACTTTGAGTGAAAATACTACATGTACGGAACTATGTATGCTTTATCTATAATTTTGCAGAGTGATTAGTGTGTAACTTTGATTGTTGCATATTCTTCTCCCTATAGGCAATGTAAATGCTTTATATACTATGTGTAATGTATGAAACGTGTGAAAGTACACTACAATGCTTCTCCGTCAATTTGTGTTTGGTTAGGACTTAGGAAGTACACAAGTGGGACTAATTTTATATTAAAGCCTCACAAAATATTCCTATCCACCTAATCCTAGTGTACCCCCATTTTAATTTTTTTTTAAATTTTTTTTTTTCCGCTCCTCCCATCTAAACAGATTGAGGCCATCGACAATTGAGTGTTGAGCTTTATTAAACTTAAGTTAATGAACTTCAATATTTAAAAATTGGGACAGTTTGCTTCAACAAGCCAAACTTGAAATAATCAATAACTTAATGATTTTTTACCTTCAAATATCATTAATTCATGAAAGACAAAAAATCTTAAAGTTGAGCCACCTATAGTTGACCACTTAAGCATTGGTGGGCAAAAATTAGGCCATGACAAAAGTCCAAAGAGTTGTTTGTCATGTTGTAAGTAGGTCCCAAAAAATCACCCAAATTTTGCAACTTTGACACCACCCTAAACCTCTCTCGATACAAAGAGACCCTTTGAGAGGTTTCATGGTTAGGACTTTCAACCAATTTTTTTTTTTTTTTTTTTTTTTTTTTTCCGCGACTTTTTCACCCTTGAAAACCTCTCTCGGTACCGAGAAACCTCTTTTAGGCGCTTCAAAGTCAGGACTTTCACCCCCCCAAAAAAAAAAAAAAAATTGTGGTGTGCATACTACAACAATTCCACGGTTATAGATCCACAGTCATAGGGCTGAAATTTTACTATTAATATTAAATTTTTGAAATGTCTCCCCTTTTTTCTCTATTGGCCTAAACAAATTTTAATTTTTTTAAATCAACGCTCTAGGCTCACAAAACGTATGCTCACAGCTTTTGAGCTCACGCTTTTAGGCACACAAACTAGCGTCGTTGGTATCAGCTTCAGTTGTTTCTATTTTCCTCTGAGTGCGCTTTTGGAGCATGCGGCAAGGCAAACAAAAATTTGTAGCTGCCACTACGCTTCTAGAGCACGAGGTAAAGCATTTTTTTGTCATTCCCTGTTGCTGCGCCGTGTGATTGTCTTCGTGAGAGTGCGTTCTGTGTTCCTGTGAGTGCGTTCTGTGTTTCTGGGAGTTGATGTCAGTTTTGGTTTTCAGCTGGTATGTCAGTTGGTATTCAGTGACAATTTTCTGGTATATTAGCTGGTATGTTAGTTGGTATTCAGTGACAATTTTCTGGTATGTCAACTGCGATATAGAGTTTGCTTCAGTGACAATTAGTTTGGTGTAGTCTGGTTCTTAGCGGGATGTAACTAGATTTGGCAATTGTAGTGTGTGATAGTATTATTTGCACAAGCTTGTACTTGTTGTGCTACGTGCATTGGTCTTGGTTTACATAGTCCACGTTCACAGGTTTATTGTCCTGTATGTATTGGATTGAGTTTTCAAGTTTTTAAATTTCTGTGTTTTATTATTTAGTATGAATGGCTTTAGGTTCATAGTGTTCTTTTTCCGTATGCAATTGACGAAGTATTTGAATTGCATATGATGTCACTTGCAGCAGCCTAAACTTGTTTGCACATTTGACCATGTAGGTGCAGTTAATCTGGTTTAGTATTGCGGATTTGGGACAATTTGGTGGGACTCTGATTTTGTTGACCTAATTCTATGGTAGTAGTAATTTTGTGGCATTCGGTGATTCTTCTTCATCGACTTATTTCCCAGTGGTATGATGCCTATTTCATTTCTTCTGCATTTGCTGGAGGTTGAATCATTCTTTTATCATGGGTTTAAAAAGGTTGGCAAGGTCTGTGTTACGGTCTGAGTAGGGTTTTCGTAGGGTTCGCTTAGGAGTTCGTAGGGTCTATTGATAACATTCAGGTCAGGGTCCACTATAGGGTTAGCTTTAGCGACAATCAAATGCAAATTCAGCTCGAACAACACTAAATGTCGAAAATGCAATCTCGTTAATCAGATGGGTTCGAGCTGAATATGTAGAAAGTAGAACCACCCAACCAGCTCGACTCGAGCAAAATCCTGGTTTTCGAACCTCAACGACAACACGATAGAAGTGAAGTATAGTAAATGCACTCATAACCAAACGGAACGTCTCTCTAGACAATGCAAAAGACCCACTGCACTCAGCTCGAATTGAGTTGATTTTAAACAAGAAGGTCCATCAATCTAAAGTAATGTTATTGTCAATCAGATTAAAACGAAATCAATGATAAGATCAACCTAAGACACATTTGAATGCAAAATTAAATTAGCTCGAAACAAGCTCAAACAACCCAATGTCATAAAAAATGAAAATAATGATAATGAAAAATGTCGAAACCACACATGCGTCCACAAAGTCGAGAAAATAAACTTAAATACAGAGTCCACAAAGCCTAAAAGACTCTATCGCAAAGAATGGATAACTAAAAAATCAGGTCAATTCGATCTGATGGAGAAAGAATCCACTAATCTCATAAAGAAGAAGTAATAAACAATAAAGTTTCACACAGCTTATTGGCTCTCCCAACAACAGAAAACCAACCAAGGAAAAATGACAACAGAAGCGCAATGATACTAGAAACCGAAACCTAAGAGTTCGATTCAAGCTCTCCCGGTATTAATATAGCACTACACAAGTAGATAATGAAACAAATCTTAATCCATACCTAAAAAGTCTACAATGGATGGTGAGAAAAACAACAAACCAGGAAGCTCGACTCGAGCTCTTATAAGCATCAATGACATAAACATACTTGCAAAAAAAATGAGAATTAGAAAATAATGACAGATAGACAACATGCAGCAAAACGATCAGACATTGAATCCCATGCAAAAGGCAATGTAGCGATAACTGACTGAAGCTATAAGCTCGAATCGAGATAAATGAATAAGCTAACATGCTGAACACATTGCAATGTGTAGATGGATAGCCAAGTTGAGAAGCTGCAACAATACTTCACAAGGACAGAAGTTCTAAAGGTCAGTGAAGATGACAGGGACGACTTCCTAGACGACGGGGAGTACTGGGAATTCACTTACCCCGAGAGGGTCCAGTGCTGGAGCCTTACCATGATCCCCTGTACAGAGCTCATTGCCTTCTGCGTGAAATACAGGGGGATGAGCTACTTCCTCTCGCTATCCTACGAAGAGCAAGTGAAGGACGTGGTGGAAGACATTCCGCCAACGATTAAAATTTACTATCAAACGGCTGTCTTGGGTGTCCCCGCTAAAGATCAATACAACTTCACCATCCACTTCAACTCTGAGAAAATACCATTCCGCGTGACAAATCTCATCTAGAGTCTTGAAACTACGTCGTTTCAGGACCACATGAGGGAGCTCGAGGAGAAGGTGAACGAGAGGGTCTTCTTGAAAGAAAACGGAGATCCAATATCAGGCCACAAACTATGTAGGAAGCTCAGGCAAATGTTCCAAGACTTTGCTTGTTTGAAAACGAAAATAACCATAGAGCGGGAAAGCAAAATTGCCCGCACCATGTCCTTGAATGTGGAGAGCCAAGGAGGGAGTCAGATCTCCACTAACAAGCAACCTCTTGCGGATACACAAAGGAGGGGGCAACAAAACAAAAAGCCTGCTGATCCCGGGAGACAACAAAGGCAAACCAATAACCTTGCCTCGTCCTCCCAACAGAAGTCCATGGAGAAATCGGGAGATCAGTCCGGCGTTGACGACATCGCCTACGACTTCAGTGACATTCCCGAGTCCTTGTGGGTGAACAGGAAGACGGACTACAAAGAGTCCAACAAGGCCTATAAGAGGTTCTGGACTGCTTGCACGGATGTGTTCTTGTACAAGATGGAGAAGAAGACCCTTTCCATCGACAAACTTATTCAGGCACCGGCCACACTGAACATCCGAAGCAAGGAGGATTGCATCGTTGAAGACATGATGCACTGGCTCGTAAATATGCCAGACCACAGCAATCGGCAGACCCTCTACGTGATGCCCGTGAACAAGCCCACAAGAGACGGTGATGATTCGTGGGAAGAAATCAAGGACGACGATTTCTACATAATAAACGGGCAGCACAGTGTGTGGGCAAGCAAACTAATGCAAGACCCCAAGTACAATGTCGCGCCCGAGATCGTCAACGACTACCGAGCATGGAGTTGCTACATTGTGTGGACCGAGGACGCTGAAATTCTGCGATCCATTTCAGCGTATTACAACCACGTGAACCACTTTCAAGCAATCCAGCCATCGTGGGCCACGAACATTCTAGGGGCACGGAAGGTCTGGGAGGAGATGGGGAAACCGCGGAACCCCAAGGATGACACTTCCTCTGGATCTGTTACAAGCTCCCGGCGGTCCAAGGAGGCGCACATCAATAAGATGAAATATGCGGTAAGTATTCACCTCGACTCGAGCTCAATTTGCACTGGGATATGTCCCTCCCTCGAAACCCCGTAGTAGTTCAGCTCCAGTCGAGCTCATTCATTAACTGTCAGAGAATGTAACAATTCGTTGCAGGAATTCTTGAAGGCCATGCAAATGCGGTTCTCCATGATCGATGTCGCCAAGGGTCAGACCAAGGCTAAAGGAAAAGACGCAAAAAATAGTTTGGTGATAACCAACGAGGTAAAAATTATCACAGCACCAGACGAAGTCTTCAACCTCTAGAGTGAGGTCATCTCCAGTGCGGCACATGGCGAGCTCGTTGACCCAGACACGCTCAAGAAGTTTAACGCCAAGCCTTCATGGAAAACGGAGAACGGAATGCTCAATAAGGAGTATTTCGAATTCTTCGGGAATCTCACGTACGAGGACCTGAAGAAGCTCGCCAACCATATTTTGAATAAGTCTGGCGACAAAAGAAAGCAGCCTCATCCGAAAGTGACGATCAAGTAGTCATCTTCAGTTTTGGAAAGTTGCTACTCATTGAGTGCCTGGATTGAGAGGCGCAAACAAAAACAGTTTGTGAAGAAGGAGTTGAACAAAATTGACCCATCACTCGGACTCTTGAACGCGGACAATGAGGTCGTGCCGGAGAAATGGAAGGAGTTTAAGTCCAAACATTTCGTCACCTCGGCCACAATGAATGTTCTCCTCGAAAGGCCTGGGAAGGAGTTCTTTTCAGAGATTAAGCAGTTGAAGTCCAAGAATAAGTCCACAGAAGAAATTTCTAAGCACGCTGTTGAGTTCTTCAAGGTCTTTCAGAGAGAGAGAAAGAATTTTGTCCCGCCATCAGCAGTGGCGTACTATGCGCCATACAACATCAAGGACGATAGACACACGGCATGGCCAACCGGTGTGTAGACTGTAGACACCCTGGCTGATCTGAAAGTAGGGGTCATTGACTTCCGTTTGATTCTGAGAGTGTTGTCCAAGCAGAAGGGCACAATTGCGATTCCCTACTTCAACACTGTCATGCTGTTGTTGATGGGGAAGCGCAAGCCCCTGTTGGAGGAGGTCCCAGTCTGGCTTTTTATCTGTGCGGATGTAGTGGAGTAGACGCAAGTAACGGCATTTGTGCAAAACCACAAGGAGTTGCACAAGTTCAGGTGCGAGTATGTGGACTACATGCCCGGCGACTACAAGTGTCTAGGTGACATGTCGTCGGCAAAGGCAAAGTCCCATGCCAAGGTCCTGCTCATGTTCTTATTTAAACCCGAGTACTACACGGACGTCAAAATCCCAAATGCATTTTGGGCTCCGGACACACCGGTTTTCAACACGCCGCGCGGGTACAATGAACTGGAATTCCGCTTATACAACGTAGAGCTTTGCATGGAATTCTACTTGTGGATGGTGAAGTCCTTCTGCAAGGCTGGTGACAGTGTGTTCTCGGTCTTTGCCGGAGGGAAGTTCACATGCGTTGCGGTGGTACGCCCTCTTCCCCCACATTCATTCAAACTCATTATGAGTGTCACTTCAGCTCGAATCGAGCTTAATTGTCTGTTGATTCAGCTCCACTCGAGCTGATATGATAGTGTACTGATGATAAACGCTTGTTTTTGTCACCGCAGATGAGTTCCGTGAATGTATTCACAGTTGGAGTTAAAGAGGACTCCCCCTTCTGGAACGACATCGTCACTACGGCCATGTTGCTTGACAGGGCCGACTTTCTGGAGTCGGGCTATAGAGTGGAGGAGCCTAAGTCAAGTAGGCAGCGGGAGTCTCATTCGACACCTTCGCCCGCGAAGACAATGCGAAGGACCCCATGGGATTCTCCATCCACTGGTCGTCGGAGCAAGAGACCTATCGAAGAGCCTGAAGTGATCTCCAGCTCCGATGACGACGCAAAGGATTGCCAGCAAGATGAAATGCCCGATCCTCCTTCATCGCCTATTCGTGCAACACCAACAGAGCATCGTGGCTCCTCTGCGTCAACTGGAGACGCGATTGAGACGCAACCGTCGTGAACTCTGTCGTCCACCCATCCGCGGAAGAGAAGGAAGACTTCACTCGTGGATGACATCCTCGAGAGGAGGTTTGCTGAGATCGAGGAGAAGCGGCTCCAAGATCGGGCGGAGAACATCCTGCAGTAGCAGCAGATGAACAAGAGGCTGGATAACATGTAGACCTTCATGCTGCAAGATTCCAAGGAAGCTAACGACAAGTTAGACGCCTTGATTTTGTGGATGAAGGGTGGAAGGCCCATGGCCGAGGTCCAGCCTACGGCACCTCAGCTGAGGCTTGAAAACCAGCCATCAGTGTCGTCTTCGGCCCCACCTTCAGGTCAGGTAGGCCCGTCAGAGTTCGCGGTGCCTACACCACCCTCGCATCCACCGCCTAGGACACCACCTCCTCCACCATCATCCGCGGTTGCGCCACCGGTACTTGTGGAGGCGTAGTGTGCACTTGCTCCTCCAAAGGCAGGAAGTGGTGATGTGGTGGAGACCCCCAACTAGCCAACCGCGTCTCCTAGCCAAGAGTCCAGCTCAGGTGCACCTCAATGATCACTCGGTGTTCTTGTACAGTTTTAGCTCAACTCGATCTGGTTTTTGACGTGGGCTGTATGTAGTTTTAGAGTTATCTCATAGACAACTCAACAATTTTGACATAGCTGAACTTCTAGTGGACCGAACCATGGAGTTCAAAATTTTCAGACATTGTGTATGTACATCAAAACATTTTTATGTAAAGCGGTAATACCCGGATTCCTTACAACACTTCCTTTGTACACTCCTGACTTGTAGGCGCTGTCAATGTTGTAGATTTATTGCCACCTACTGTTGCATCAGGTGTACTCACTTCCGAACTGACCTCATCGAAGCATGTGCCTAATGTTGTCTACGAGCCGATGGATCAGAATGTCACCTTCAAAGAGGACAAGCCTGAATCCTTAAATAGTGCCGCTCTTCTACTTGAAGACAGTGTCATACCTGATGCCGATCTTCTCGAGGTCATGATACCCAAGCCAACCGCTACGACAAGGGATGTTACTGCGGAGACAGCCGAGACCTCGTAGCAAGAAGGTATGTCTTGAATTTTACATTCTGAATTCTGTGTTTGTTTAGTGACACCTACAAATCTGAACGACCGTTTCAATTAGCGCGATGTCCAGAGGCTATGAATGCAGGATAATAACTAGCTCCACATTCATCCATTGTTTATCAGGAATCTGATCCTCCACGTGATCTTCCAAGACTTACGGAGGTGGTCAATCTTCCATTGGAGTCCAGGGCTGTGGACAAGTGGATCAACGTCGTCCTAGACCTCAATGGGGTATTGTGCGCCTGTGAAGATCACAAGTATAAGGGCTGGACCAAACAGACTGGGGACGCATTCCAACCGCACTCTGCTACTGAGCCAGCAGTTGTGGGGCCAAAGCTAGTGTATGTCCGTCCCGGGTGTTCTGATTTCTTACGTGCGTTAGGAGAGATAGCTACAATTTCAGTGTGGAGCAGTATGAAGATTTCCACCACTGATGAAGTGGCCGCCTATCTCTTTAAGGGGCTCGACCTGTCGGTAGTCAAACTAGGACAGACCTCTTGTACGACTCTGAAATGTAGGGAAAAAAACTCGAGAATTACAACATTCAGGGAGCCAAGTACAAATAAGGAACTCTTCCTTAAAAACTTGGAGACCTTGTTCACTGGCTACCGAGGGAGGTTCTCGTCCCAAAATACCGTGATAGTGGATGACAGTCCCATGAAGCACATTCTTAACAATGCTGAGAACGTCATTTTACCGGAGTCATGGTCATACAGAGGTAACGGTGTGAAGGACACTTTCCTCCTGGATGTCCTGCTCCCTTGGTTCCAGAATCTTCACGTGGCTCGTGAAGAAGGACTTAAGTCCTTCCGAGAGAATGCGGCCAATCGAATTGGACGCCGCATGCTCTGTGACGATAGAAAACAGAAGAGGGAGTACGATAAGTTGATGGAGGTCGTGTAGGCATCTTCCTACATTCGTTAGGACTATGCTAAGGGAGGCATAGGTTCTCAATTTCCATGCCCTAGTATAATTTAGCTCGAGTCGAACTAACTTAAGCCTGCTTTCTGGAGATTTGTAATTTCAGTCCTTATGCCTCTAATAAAATAGTCATGGTTTAGTGCTCGTGTCTCAAATCAGCTCAATTGGAGCTTCCTAGTTGCTTGGATGGTGTGATTGATTCACGTTCTAGGTTTGTTTGTGGATGGTGTTTCATGTTCTCAATGCTATGCAGTTCTATTTTGTGGTCATGATATAAATATGATTTGCTTCTAGAGTCTGGACGTATGGAATTCAACTGATGGAGATGATCACCTTCCGTGCGTTGCGTAGGCGGATTCTATATTGGACTATGGACAGTATGCAATCCTGAGCAGGGGAAACTTTCTGTGCTCGGCGGCAACAGCAAACTCCACAATGGACTATTCTACTAAGCCCGTGGATGACGGTGTGGTGGATAGTCCGCCTAATAACGGCCCACGTCTGCCAAAGTCTTGCTCACCTTCTCCTTTGCGCTGTGGGGGGCCACTTGCTTCTCAGTTATCGTTGGTGGCATCAGACATGGCGCCAAAAAAGAAGCTTTATGACGAGGCCACAACACAAATTCTTGCACTAGGGAACAAGTCAGGGAGCTCTCGTGGATCTCATGATACTGGTGGATCTCGTGACACTCATATCAGAGCTGCTTGTGATAGTGCAAGGCGCCGTCCCAGGTATGTCCTGTCAGGGAGCGTCCGGATGTCTAAGACACATGATGCGGTGCAGAGAATTCGAAGCGATGCTCGTCATCTCGACGCATCAGACCGCATGTTCTTACAACGACAGAGGCATCAACGGTGGAATGAGTACAAGAAGCCAAATACATGATACAGTCGGGGGCCTGAGATTCTCAAGGCGAGGGAGTTACAGCGATGTAAATCACACATATAATACTTGTTCATATTATGTATTCATATTGTAGAGTGGCAGTCTACAAAGAAGTACATGTTGGAAATTTATAAGTGATAGTCTTCCGTCAATACTAGGGGTTCATACTCTATACATTTAGGACTGCTCGGTAATGATGTTCTATAACAATACATGGGTGATGGTCCGAGATGACCCTAAACTATTGGGTGATGGGCATGAGCTTTATGGAGACGCGAATTATCCAACGTCCATAGTGGAAGAGAAGTTCAAGTTTCCAAATAGTCCGCTTCGAAAATCGGTTGCAGTTATTGCTCGTGGGCAGTCCATTCTACGTCCACAGGTTCCGTTGGAACAAAGGAGGTTGAAGAAACAGAAATATAGTGGATCGTTTTGTACTAATGTTTCAACTCCCAGTTGGGGCATCTAGAAGAGAAGGTCGTTGTAAGCGCAATGGAGGCAACCTCCGACAGATTAACAAGGGGGGATACAGTCGGAGAAAAGAAATTCTAAAGGCTCGGGAGAAATTGAGGACTGCATCTTGTACCTCATGTACAATTGTATGTAGAAGAGGTCCTAATTATGTACATATAGGCTCGACAATCCCTAAGTTTGTGTAGAGAGTAGAAAAATAATAAACCCTAAACCTTAGTAAGGCCTTCAGCCTGATTTTATCAATAGCAGAGAGTAATGTAGGGGTTGTCGTAACTTGGAAGTTGTAGAGTCGAATATCAACTGTTCCCTTAGCAAATAATTGTTTGCATTGCACATGGAACCGACTGAGTGCACAACTGAGGTTGAAAGTGGAAATGGACAAAGCAAAAATTATATAGCTCAACTCATGCCATGCTCGTCAAGTACACTCATACACTACTCTTTAGACATTGTGGTGTGTGAGAGTACTTGATGAGTAGGGGTGTGAGTCGGGTTATATGATGTTTGCTTTCTCCCTTTCCACTTTTAAGCTCAACTGTGTATTTAGTTGGTTCGAAGACCATGGTGTCTTGAAGCCTTTGTTCTGTGGATGTTGTGGACACGGTGTCTACAGACTGTAGGTGACAACGATGTCTTAGACCCGACTATGTGCATAGTTGAGCCTGTTCGTGGTAGAGGACAAAAGAAACACTATATAACCTTTACTCTCAGCTATTCTTTGAACGTACACTCATACATTGCTTTTTGGACATTGTGGTGTGTGAGAGTACATTCGAAGAGTAGCTGAGAGTTAAGGTTATATAATGTTTGCTTTCTCTTCTACCACGAATTGGGTCAACTAGGGGAACAGTTGGTATTCGATTCTACAATTTCCGGGGCTTTGACAATCGTGGACCTCATAGTCATTATGGACAGTACATTGTCGTAGCTCGGAAGTTGTAGAGTTGAATAACAACTGTTGCCTCACCAAATAATCTTTTGCAGTGCACTTTCTCTGGTGCAATGTCTGAGAATATTAGGTCGGGTAACAGTTGGTATTCGACTCTCCAATATCCGGGCTTTGCCAATCCCTACGTTTGTCTCTACTTTTGATAAAGGCAGGCTCATAGCCTTCTGGTCACGAAGCCTTCATTTTGTGGATGCAATTGTCAATTTCACAAAAGTCCTAATGCTCAATCGTAGTGCTTCCTGAACCCTACGTTTTACATCATATGTATCTTATACAGGTGTAGTCTACGATGGAAGTAGTAGTTTAGTACATGGATTGCTCTATGTTTATAGTGCATACATCCAATACATATATATTTGATGACTTCCTATAAATTATGAAGAAGTCACAATTTTGACCTTCGATTTTGGAATCTGTACCTTCCGTATGCGCTTTCTGTATCATTGCAATGCTTTCCTGGTAGTCATTGATCTACAAGTATATTAAATTTATGGTTGAAAGTCTCTTCCTCAACTCCCATTTCACTGGAAAACTCTCATTTTAATGAATATTATGTTACAGGTGGTAAGTCGGTTGAGACCGAGGAGAGATCATGAGGATACAAGACGTGCGGCCAGAAGAAAAGTAAGGTAGTCATTCGGTGAGGAGACGAATGCCGCAGCTCAAGCGATCTAGAGCTTAGGGACAAGCGAGCGCATCAAAAATAGAAGTTAAGGTTAGAAAGGTGGCGCCTTTAGAGCCTAGTAGCAATCAAGAGAAAGCGGATTTGATGGAGGATCTCTCCGCCATGAGATGTGCAGGGTTTTACGGGAAACCTTGGGGCTTCCGGAATGAAGCCATAGTTAGGGAGCTCATAGAAGGAGCCCCTAACCAATTTGACAACTCCTTCCGGCTAGTTCCGCCCATGTAGACACGGAAAATCTGGGGAGGAGTATACGAGTTTGAAGAAGGGAGCACAGCGTAAGCCAGCCAAAAAGGAGATTTCGTGCGAGGGAAGTTCAAGGGAGCAACCAATCCCAAAGATGGATTTGCCATCGAGGATTGTGTCAGCGCGCGACACCGCTGGTTGTTGGAATTCTTGGTGCCAATCCTGCATCCGGAAAAACCTACACAAGTGACTTCCACGATCAGGAACGCCATCTTCGAAGCCTTGAGTGGGGAGAAGAAGATGGACTGGGCGAGCTACGTACAAGGGTTGGTGAACGCCCTGGTAGCCATTGTGGAAAAGAGTAGAGATACTCCGATATGCCCCTACCTTTTCCACTTGTATAAGAACCAGAACCTCTTGACCACAGAAGAGAACAAGGAGTGGAGAGCCCAGATGGCTCTCCGGAAGTTTGGAGGATCGAATGAGGAGGGATTCGAGACCAAACCGGATAGTCTAGAACCGGAGGATAAGGGTGAAAACCCAAGGAAGAGGGCCCTGGAGGTGGAGGAAGAGGAGGAAGAAGAAGTCCCCCTCACTAGGAGAAGGATCAAGTGGATGCCTAACCTAAAGGGTTCTCCTTCCGTTTCCCTCAAGAACAAGGAGCCGGAACCGGTGGGCAGAACAAAACCAGACGTTCCACAGAAGGAAGAGCTAGTGGAAATGATCAAGCCGAAGACTACTTCTCTTAACCAATTGACAAACTTGACGGGTCCATTCAATGACCTGATCCGGATTCTCAGTGCGGTGAGAGCAGATTGGTAGGTTAAGACCACTACGCTCCGCGAAGTGGCGGACTTGGTGGGGAGTACCGCGAATATTGCGCGTCGAAAACGGTGGCAAACTACATCAACAACCCAGATGTAATCCGAGAATTAGAAGATCGGGTGTTGAGGCAAAACATCAACCTGCGGGAGATGGACGAGTTGGCAATCCAGTTGCGAGGGAAGATTCAAGTCTTCCGGAAGGATTTGGAAACCAGCCGTCAACAGGTGAGGATTGCTATATTTCTACAGGAAGAGACTAGGGCAGCAATAGAGTAGATGACCGCAATGATGGAGGCATCCAGCGATGTGATGGCAAAGGCCAGGCCATTTGACAAGGGAGTGCACAAGGGCCAGAAGCCATTCGGGACCCGGATTGCCCGCATCCTCGTTGACTTCGCTGGAGAGATAGAAGACACGATGAAGGAGTTTCGGAAAGATGCTAGGGGGATAGAAGAAAGCATCCGGAAGTTCCAAAGTAAGTCGATCTCCCTATCCGGGATTTCAATTCCGGATGAATTGGACGACCTGGAGATCTTGGAGGGGAAGTTTGAGACCCCAGTCTCAAAGGAGAAGGTAGGAGGAATAGCTTCTGCGTCAGGAGCTCCAAGGTCAATAACAAGGACAACTTTCCCTGTGGAATTGGAACGCATTCCGGAAAGGGGAGACAGGAATAAGAACTTAAGTAAACTATCACCAATGGCTACTCTAGATAGTAGTGGACCCCCATAGGATGAGTAGGTAGTTAGGAATTTAGAAGTAGGAAATTTTGTTAGACCGGACCTTATCTCGGAAAATTAGGAAAAGTTCAGATCCGAAAATCTTGGCCGGATCAGTACCGGATTTCCGGGGACACTTTATGTAAAAATTGTATATAATTCAAGTCTCAAGACTAAGATGGGGAGAATCATTTTTTCTGCATGTGTTGTCTCCTCTTGCATTTTCTGTTTGTTTTTCTAG
The DNA here is from genome assembly GCA_950106755.1 of Climacium dendroides. Classification (NCBI taxonomy): domain Eukaryota; kingdom Viridiplantae; phylum Streptophyta; class Bryopsida; order Hypnales; family Climaciaceae; genus Climacium; species Climacium dendroides. Next base: position 28,917,749 of record OX467089.1, on the reverse strand, counting down.
TCTTCCCAAAGAGTGGCCGGGTGAGGAGATGAGAGATTGAGTGCAAATGAGCGGATTGTAGGAGGAATTTCTCCCCTTGGTGTTTTCTTGTGATTATATGTGCATATGAATGGGTTGTAAGTGTTGGGAGTGAATCATTGCACCTCAGCAAATTTAGGGTTCATTGTGGGAATGTGATCCCACATGCTAGACCCATAATACTAGCATATGATGGACAAATTCAAAAATTGTCTCCTTAAAAAGGGAAGTTTTTGAATTCTCCTAGGAAGTTAGGTTAATTTAGGAAAACCAGATTTCCGGATCCGGGAAAATTTCATTAGGGCTAAAAACCTAATTCCGGAACCCTAGAAAGTTCCAGAAATCGGATGACGGCGCCGGCCCTAAAAACCAAAAATCGGATCCGTACTAGGGATAGGGTTTTGCCACCAAAACTTTCCTTTTTAAGGAGACAATTTTTGAATTTTTCCATCATATGCTAGTATTATGAGTCTAGCATGTAGGATCGCATTCCCACAATGAACCCTAAAGTAAGATTGGATCTGCAGGCCTCTCTACAAACTACAATAGTGAAGGACATGATGCCGGTTGCATCTACCCTCAGGCCAACAGTGGTAAACCTCTTCCTGGTTTCTTCCGGCTTGGTGTTAGTAGGATTGGTAGGAGGTGTAAGGAATTCGGCTTGGATCGACCTAGAAAGAGTCGGTCACATGCAACAGAAGTCACCTCTATAGCCATCGATATCCACTTGTAGCGATTAGTCGGACCAATATTCCTCCATTTAGCCCTTAATTTACACCAAAGGCCCATTTGAGTAAACCGCTCCGGAATCATTCCCACAAGGACTTGAAGATTATAGATTGATAGGATAATCCAATCTAAGCATTCACTTTCTCTCCGTCAGACTACTCCGGACTATAGGTCCGGTTTGGCCACCAGTGCCGGATGGGTTCCGGAAGAATCCGGAAACCGTTCAGTGCCCCTTTCGGGATCCCTGGGTTTGGGTGACGAGTGGCCAGATCCACTGTCCGGATGCTTACCGTGTCTAGAAAACGCTCTCTTTCCCTCTTCTCTCTCTCTCTTTCTGTGATACTAGCACTAACCTAACTCTTCAGGGAACGGAAGTGTCCTCTTGTTCCGTCGCCTCACAAATCTGGAAGGCTTTCCGGATTAGGTCACGCAGGGATGGTCAAGGACTACAACGACATTCTAACCCTAACCGAGCACTGAGCCTCCTGTCGACCGGGTGGGGTTCCTTTATACTCTCTTGGGCTTGCGCCAGGGCTTTGACTCTGTTCTACGGGGAATTCCGGCAATCCGGAATTCGGGCACGTCTTGCAATACTTCCGTACACAAAAGTTGCTAGCAGCCTCTGATACCCTTTTCACCTAAGGCTGTATCCTACACGCAGGCTATACTGGCATCCGAGCAGTACTACACTAACACTACTGCCGGAACCATCCGGTTGATCTCCCCATCAAGTTAGTACATCCGGAACCGCGCACGAAATCGACTCTTGCTACACAAGGTAAGTTCTCAGTCTCCAAAAAAGCAAGAATGGACCCACACCTCCAAACACTTGAAATTAAGCTCAAAAAGGTACAATGCTAGAACTATGGAATGGATGCGAATGACCAAAAAGGCCATCAAAACTCCTACTTATACTAAGACTAACATCATCCTAAAAATCCTACAAAACATTTCTACTGGTCCGCTAGATTTCCGGTAAATCCCAGATCCTATTTTTTCGGCTTTGATAGCCGGACTCCGGTATTGCTGCTATACTACACTATTGCACACTATTCCTTGGAATCCGGATCCTTGGAAAGAACATAGTCCTTTAGTAAATCTAGCTTCACCTCCTTCTGGCCACTCTCCAGAGAAAACAAATTTGGACCCCTTTGTCTCCATCTTTGGACCTCCACGATATTGGGGTCCCTGTCTACACTCCGGGTCCCGACTACCTGAACGTCCGGACTTCCCCGGGAATCCTTTTGGGTCTTCTTATGACGAGGGGAAGACTATACCGCCCGACCCACTGTGAGCTTCCAGAGAAGCACCCGTCAAGTTGATGGTCGGAGTCACCGAAAGTAGGTCTTCGCTTCCTTGAGGTATCACGGGTTTCCAGTCCACTCCTTCTGGCCTTCCGGATGGTGGTGAAAGTTCCGGATTCACCAGTACCACCGGTGATACTTCAGTAACCATGGGTTCCGGGTTATTGCCTTCCGGAACCACCAAAGTTTGCGCGGAGGGGGAAGACTGAGGTACCGGATCCGACTCAGTGGGAGCCAAATACTCCATCATCTCCCGCATCTCTGCCCGGGATGCGTCCATCCGTCTCGCCTACTCTAACAAGCATTTGATGATGTGAACCCGACTCGAGCTGGCGATTGCGTCGAGGTTGGCTTCAAACAGCCGGGCTTTATTGATACAATCCGTCGGTACGTCCAAAGAGCTCTGGAGCCGAACTATACCTTGACACAATGCCGCTATCTGCCGACGGTGGTCTTCTTCTGTGAGCTGGGCCGTTCCTGGGCTGTGTGGAGAGTGCTCTCTAATCCCACACACTTGGATTCTGAGTCCCGAGCTTGGTCTCGCAACGTCCGGTTTTCTACGCGTAACGTTTCCAACTCCGTTACCATCTTCTTTTGTTCTTTTATGAGGAGACCGTTTTGTTGCTCCGCCGCCACCAACGCATCCGTCCTCCGGAAGATGGCGTTCCGATCAGTTAGTGCCATCTTCCGGCACACCCGTTTGAGAGCCCCCTCCTAGTTCTCGCAGATCTTGGTTAGGTCATCCGCTCGCCACACCAGGTGCTAAGCCATCTCCTGGATGTCCTCTAATGGCATCCCCCCTAGTCGCATGGTGGTCCTGTCTCCCTCCATCATCCTGGTCCGGGAGGGTCCGGCCTCGGCTTGAGTAGTAACAGCGTGCGATCGCACCGGCCCAACCAGTTGCATGGAAGGTTGGACTTCTTCCGAGGCTGGTCCGGTCTCCGTCTTCTGCTCCTAAACTTCTTCCTATGTCTCCGGTGCGGGAGGATCTTCTGACGGATTCACCACTAGCGTCTTAGTCCGCCGTCGTCTCTTCCTTAGAGGAGTGGTTGGCTCCTCGTCCTCCGTCTCCTCATCGTCCGGTTCGTCTCGAGGCGAGGGTTCTTCTCCCCCGTACTGCTGGAGCTGAACTAGCTCTTGGTAGGCACTCTCCTTGTTTGCCTTAAGTAGGGAGTGATGAGCGTACGGATGGGACAAATACGCCGGAAGGGGACTCTGACCCTTTTTTCCGGAACGAAGGGAACGCATCAGGTCCCCGATTAATTCATGGATGATGGTTGCCCAATCCATCATCATTTTACCTTGGAGGCTCCCCAAGATGGTGGAAACTACCTTCGCTACTACTCGCCGCGGCTTGGTTGGATGGAGGATAGGATTAAGAAATGCTATCACATCCCGGTACTCCGGATTCACCAGGTCGGAAACCTGGTGACCTTCCTTCGGGTTGGCGGGCGCCCAGAATTCGCCCTCCATCACCTCCTGATTCTTCTCCATAACCTTGTCCGGCGCCTCCCAGAACTTGTAGACGGCCCTCCATGTGTTAACTGTCCATAGGTCTAGCTTCGCCCGAAGGGTGGTATCCAAGATACCACTTTCTGGACAAAGTAAGTCAGACACCAAACTCTCCTTCCGGACCATTTTGGTGATGAAGGTGGTTTCGGAGGTTCCTACCGAGGAGGACCGGCTGGTGCGCCAACGGGAGAACCTCAACAACATGGGGTGTGATGGGCTTTTGGAGGTTCCGTGGGGCATCCTCGGTCGGGGCACCAGTGGCGGCATCTCGTCTTCCGAGTCCTCGGGCAAATCCTTCAGCTTCCGCCGGCTTGCCCTAGAAGTCATCGTGCTCACAAACAACCTTCACACAATCTTTCCCTAACTCTCCTACTCACAAACTTTCACTCCAGTAACTCTTGTACGATCGCAACTCACACAGTCCCTGAATCTACCGGAATTCTCACAAAGCTAGGAAGACGGAAAACACTGGTGGAAACAAAGAACTACTCGCGCCCACTGCTGGCTACAGTCCTCTTCTTATACTGGCTAAGTAGTCGATTTAGTCAGATAAATGTACGGGACAAGTTTTGGCGGCAAAACCCTATCCCTAGTACGGATCCGGTTTCCGGTTTTTAGGGCCGGCGCCGTCATCCGATTTCTGGAACTTTCTAGGGTTCCGAAATTAGGTTTTTAGCCCTAATGAAATTTTCCCGGATCCGGAAATCCGGTTTTCCTAAATTAACCTAACTTCCTAAGAGAACTCAAAAACTTCCCTTTTTAAGGAGACAATTTTTGAATTTTTTCGTCATATGCTAGTATTATGGGTCTAGCATGTGGGATCACATTCCCACATTCATTATTCCGAGTGAAATAGCCAATGTTAGGCTAGGCAGTTAGGGAGGGGATTCTCAACTGTGCTAGAGCTACCAGATGGGATATCTGGGTTAGCATCCAATCGCTTGAGAGGTCTCGCCATCTGAAACAATAAACGAAAGAACCCTCGGTTGCGCTAGTACGGGCAGACACACTTGTAGCCACCTTAGTTTCGCATGGGTCCAAGGAAGCATTAAGGTTGTTGTAGTTGGAGAGGATCGTACGGGGGATTTTTGTGTGACCTGCAGACCGGATTCACTCCTGGTCTGTTGTAAAAGATCAAACCGGATCCTGTTAGAATAGGAAATTAGACTTAGTCGAGTGAGTCTTCCATCACTATAAGTTCCAGAAGGAGTGGTGGGCCTACCTCTCTAAAAACCAAGTGGCAGCCCCCTCTGAAGTGACAACAGAGGTTAAGCAAAACAGGAACGGAAACCGAGGAAGGAGAGACCCTCGAGTGTAGTAGTGATATCTAGGCGGATTTGTTAATTCCGGCAAGATTTGAATTTATTGGATGACCGGATCTTGGTTTGGATTGATTAGAAGTATAGTCTGGATCAATGATTAATGGTCGTCTGAGTCATCCGGTTTTGGGGGGAAAGGAGAACCAGAGAGAAAGAAAAGCATTTGTATTGATATTTACCCCCAAATTACCTAGTAATACAAAACACTTCACAGAGTCTCTTGGGTTCGATCTTTAGAGTCACTTTATTATGCTTTAAAGTGGTTTTTGTAAGCATAATAGGGAATTTCACTTACCCTGTGCTGCGACACCAACACGAGAGTTTCCGGAAAGCTCTATGCATATGATGGAGGCAGCAACTAGCGCGACTCCAAAGAAGGACAATACAATGATAAATCTAACTAAGTACTCGCCCGAGAATGACGACGTGGAGATTTAGGAGATTAAAGAATCTGAGGAGGAGATCGTTCAAAGTGACGAGACAGAAATGGATGAAGATGAAGAAGAACTTGGATCGGCCAAGACTACGCGATTCGTCCGAGTGATCAAGACCTAGTTGGTAGCAAAGGCAACCCCCACCAAGTACTCTTCCCGAAGGCACTCTATGACAATGGAGAAAGGCGCACGTAGTTTTAAGAAGGCACACAAGGGTAGATAGGAAGTTAGTTTTAAGTAGTGAGTTTTCCAAAACGAGTTTCCCAAGCATGGACCAGAATTCTGATTTTCAAGGGATGATTGGTTAACGGCCTCTCGCTTTTTACGGAATGGTCTATGAAACCGTTGCCTTGTTTTTTTGGTTACCGTTAGGTTCTTTTCTTTGTATTTTAAATGTTTGGGCAGGCTTATTACTTAGGCATTCCACCTTAGCTTATTCTACTCCAACTTTTGATATCTAAGCTGTTCCTTTTGTGTTTGAATTCTGGACGTAATTTGAGCAACCAGATTTTTGCCTTGAGTACTTTTTCTAATACGATGTTTTCCTATTTGTTCATCTGACGATTGAAGTGTGAGAGGAAACAAGTGAGGTCGAAATTCGGATCTACAACGAACCGGTTCAAATAGGGTCAAATGTGACCAAACAAGAAATGACTGGTGACTAAAACGCTACTGGAAAATGACTACCAATCGCAGAAATGGCGCCAAAGCTAACCTGTCAAGGGCCACAGTCATTTAGTAGTCACTTCCTACAGTAACGAATGGCAACCGGATGAAATCGGCGACCAGATGAAATCGGCGACCAGAATTGGTATCATCTACAGTTAAGTCTGTCTTCAATTGCCTTATAGCTGATGTGGACTATCTGTAGTCATACTACAGTGATTAGAATGTTTGTCGAGTGCCGATAGAACTGACGAATGACTACCAATAAGACACCGTGGAAATTCAAATTATAACTTTTCTATTATGATATTCTATAAAGGAATTATTTTATTACAGTCATGTTTTAGTCATAGACAGGGTGCTTCAGTTGACTATGGAAATACTAACAAATAACTTTGTCAGGTGGCTCAATGTGAAAATTGCAAAGAAACATTTTCCAATCAGACATAGAATTGTATACAAAAAACAATTGTATAAATTAGTGTGCGTCATGCTGTCCAGTAAATAATACAATATGTGATGCATGTGGATTTTTTTTATGAACACTCTAATACTCTGCTATTCACTTCTTCCGCAGCATCAGCTCCTCCACCACTAAGCTAGAACTCAGCACTAGCATCTGCATTGCCACTAAAAGATTCCTGAACAGCATCAGCTACTGCAAAAGCATCCATCACTGCATCACAAGCTCTTTCTTGTAAGTCAGGAACATCATCCCTGTTGTCAAATGCATCATCTATCATTTGTCGTGTGTTGATCTGTTCGTCTCAAACGGGTGGGCCATAGTTTGTTGGCCTCCAGAAAGCGGCCTCCCACTCATCATCTGACGAATCTCGTTGCCCAGGACCTCTCCATACTCGAAAATGTGCATCTCGACCATTGCGAATGAGGTGAAGTCTTACTATAGAAAGTTTTAGTGTTCGATGACCCTTACACACTAAACATGGACAATGCATGCGCTGTATGTTTAGCAATCGAGCTCTGTTCACCTCGCAAACCCATAGGCGATCATCACAAAGTTCTTGCTTCCTGCGGTTAGACAATGGTGCCCTTGCTGGCTGCATGCTGTACACTGTAACAAAGGATAGGAAAGACTACAGTCTGCACAGTATGTTTGTTCTGCATTTCAAAGAATACATTCTGTTGTCAGTAATATATTGTGGAGGTAAGCATTCATGTTTTTGATAGTCAAATGCGGCACTTCCACTACATTTGTATGCTGAAAATGGCAAGTTCACCCCCACAAAATATGGAAATAACTAATCATTTATAAATTACAGCATGTACATTTATAAGCTAGAAATGGAAACCCACCTATAAAATGGATATACAAATTGCCTCTATTGATCTCACTAGCTATATACATTCATGGAATTTCTTTTAAACATGACCTCTACAAGAAATGGACATTAAGATGCTTGTAGTCTAGGATCTACATTCATGCAAATGAATGGTAAGGCTAGGTGAACTAAATTATTGCACACAAAATTGCCTCCATTGATGCCAAGAAATTATTGCAATTACAATGCAATACCTAAAAATAATTGGAAATGAATATGCCTCTACTAATCACTCTTTATTCCAAAAATTTGAATAGGAATTCAAACTACATTCATGCAATTAGAATGTGAAGCCAAAAAATAATTGGAGATTAATAAAATGTCTTTCCCTATTTAAAGTCTAAATTCTTGCAATTAGAATGTGAAGCCCAAAAAAATTGCAAATGGAAATTATCCCACTCATGAAACTACATAGTGGCAATTAGAATGTGAAGGCCAAAAAATATAAAAACCAAATTCACTCTATTCATGCAACTCTATTAATGCAATTAGAATGTGAAGCCCATAAATAAATGGAGATAGTAATTACTCTAACTACCCATGGAATTACATTTCTACAATTACAAATTAAAGTGAAAGCCCCAAAAAATAGGAGATTGATAAGGGGTTTTTTCCATGAAATTACAATCTTACAAGTCCAAATGTGAAGCCCAAAAAAATTGAAAATGGTAATTCCTCTACTCATGCAACTACATTAATTAGTCAATTTCAATGTAAAGCTAGGAATACCTCTAATGATCTTTCTTCATTTATGCAAGTATTATGCAAAGTACTCATATGATTGAATTGAACATGCCCAACATGTTATCCGCTACTAGCACAAATTAAAAAAACAAAGGCTACAAAATAACAAATTGCAATTGCAATGTGTTGTCCATTTGCTATAGTTAGCTTTACAGAAAGTAAAGCTAAAACAATATGGAGACTATATATGAACATGCATCTTAGACTCATAGTAACTGCATTCAGCCTTAGCGAAATAGAAGTCCACATAAAATTGGAAACCTATTACAATTTGCAGTCCCATTAATAGCTATGGACAACACTTGCAGAAAGACAAACCCTCCTCAAATACAGATGGACATGCTTCTCATACGTACGCCCACTAGCTAAATTCATTTGTAGCAAAAGAAAAGCCATGTAAAATTGGAGATCAAAATGAAACTCCTAATCCCATTGTATATATTCAACACATTCTAAAGCAAAGTCAACAAAAAATGAAAATAACAATGCATTCAGTTATCCAACTACGTTTAGTCAATTTCAATATAAAGCAAACCAAAGTTTTATGATCCCACTTGAGTACTTGTAAAACAAAATATCTCTTTCTGGGGCTGAAATAGTACCTCAGTTTGTTTAATGCATGAATGAACACCACAGCTCTATCCTTATCGACAGTCACTATAGAATAATTATAGGATCATTCATGAAAAAATCACTACCAAAAGACTTCAGTACAGATAGTAACTCCAAGACAATGACTTAGAAATGAATTAGTGCAGTCATTTTAGTAGGACTCTTATTGAAGTTCTATTTTAATGACTTATACATTATTTACATAGTACTGCCGTCATTCAAAGCTCAATAATTATTATAGAGGCAATGATGTGGCAGTGAACACGTTTTCCAAATAATTATGAGACACCTTCCATGGTTCCACTAGTAGAAAACGCAGAAATTTTTGTTGTTTCGGTGACGTTGTTTTGGTCACCGAACAACAGATTTCTGCTGAAATTTCTGCGTTTTCTACTAGTGTTCTCATATAGTTTGCATTCACTTACTTGGTTGTGAATACTTTCACTCTGACAGACATTACTTCATTGATTCCGTTGCTGAACTGCTTGTTTCCATGGCCGTCAAGTCTCCCATCCATGCTGCTACTATACTAGGCACAATTCTATGGCTAATGGTTACCACATAATTAAGATAATTACACCTAAAACCGTCCAAATAAACTTTTAGCATAGTTCCCATTATAATATTGAAATTTCTTTTTAAGTACTTTTTTTGTTAGTTGCTAGGAGATTCTAAACTCTCTTAGAATACCTTTTTTGGACACCATACAAAAAAACTATGAATTTCTGAAGTGCTAAAAATAGATTGTTCTAAAGTCGACCTTACACTCTCATAAACAGTGGAAGTACCTATCAGCAAAATGACTGGTTTCATAGACGATTTTTGGAAAAGGTCACTGCTAGGTGTAGTTACCTTATTGGATGGTTGCGTTGGATGCAAAACAACAATGAATGCACACCCTTCTAAGGTTCATTGACTCCATATACAAGACTGTGCTAAATAGTGAGTCTTCATCTGCAAGGCTTTAGATATTTTGATCTCCACATTCTATACTAGCACAATTCTGAGCACCTACTACTACTTGAATTACATTCATATAAAGCTAGTTTGAATTGTGTATTGATGAAATTATTGTGATTAGGTGATCATGCTACATTGGTGAACACCTAAGTTACTTAATTAGAATCTATAGTTCAAAATTTGATTGTAGCATGACTACTTGAATGTCAAATGATTGCAGCGCAAGATTGGAATAAGTAGTGCAATTAGAAATCAGACTGCTTCATGATTACTCTAAGTCAAAGATTGAGTTCTGATGTTCAGTTGTGCATTACCTTAGTTGTTGCCTATGCACACCCTAAATTTGCTTGCTTTCTCCTCAGTTTCAGCTCCTTCTTCATCATGTCTCCTTCCTCAATAGGTCTCCTTCCTCAGCAGGTCTCCTTTTGTGTGCTCCTGATCCTGCATTGCTTCACTAGTCTTCTACCTTGACCGCATTCTACTTCTGCAACAAAGTAACTATGGAAGATAGTGAAACTCCTCAGAAATCACTTTACGAGCTTGCAAGAGATGCACGTGTGAAAGAGAATCAAAAACGCTTGAAACCACTAAAAAAAGCAGCTGCAGCCTTGTGAGTCCTGTAGCACCCAACAAGTTTGTGTCAATGGTTGAACACTGTGAAGATAGGAGCTAATGTGTTAGATTTGAATTGCTAGCTTTTATGAGGCTGTCAAAACCGCGGCAAATTTGGCGGTAGTTATCTCCTAGTGTCTCTCTAGTGCTTTGGAAGTCATATACTCTGGAAATGAGAACGGATAGTCATTAAAAAATACTTTCATGTCTTTCGTCTGTCATTCCTAAGACACAAAATGACAGCAAGGAGTCTCCAATGCTAGACACGCGTCAAAATCTGCTTGCACTATCGTTTTAGCGGCCCCGATTTTGTCTCTCAGTTTCCGGAGTTCTAGGCGCCGGCGAGTTATGTTTCTGGAGCTCCGACTTTGATGCATGTTGGAATCTTTCGTGAGTTGGATTTTAGGGCATGTTGTTGATAGCTCCATGCTCTATGCTGTCTCCCTCCACCGCTAATTCTTGAAACGACTTGTTGTCTTCAGTCACGAGGTGGTTGCTCAGGAGGGGGAGATTCGAAGCAGCAAGCAGCAGACCGGCAGTGCTCCACCTCGTCGAAGCAAGCGCCTGCACTTGCACGTCGTCGTAGTAGAGGAGACGGAGTGCACAACGGAGGGGGAGGCCAACGACACCATTAGCAGCAACTCCATCGCTAGTTCGGAAGGTGGATGATACGTGTTTCTTGAATCCATCTGAGATTGTGGGTGGGTGTCTTGTGAGCCGCTTCAGATGTTGGTGCAGCAAGTGACGCTAGGGTTTTGCCGATGTACAATAAGTTTTTTAGATTTTGGCTCTTCGGTGTTTTGGGCCACAATTTAGTTTGGCACTAAAACGCATTTCCATTGATCTGCAAGCAATTTCTGTCATGAGCGGGATTCAAAGCCGCATGTCTAGTTTCCTCTCTTTCTGCGAGCATGAGTGCCGACTGTTTTCTACCTGCAATTTCGGTCATGAGCAGGATTCCAAGATAACTAGTTCCCTTCTGTAGCTAGAATGTCCAGAACCGCTGCAAGTCGATGAAGCATAGCAGAGAGTTTGTGGATTTTTCTTACTTGTGGGCACGTAAGATGCGGTTGGCACTCACCTGATGTTCACGATGGCTCACCCTTGACTCTGAGATTTGGGCATGCAAAGACTCACCGCAACCTCACCGCGATGGACTTCGCTGCGAAAAGCAGCAACTGTATTGTAGAAGACCATATCCAAACATTCAAGCAGTGTTTTCGAAGGCTGATTTAGAACAGGCTGAAGCACGTCAGGCCGTATGAGGTCAACCCGAAGAAGATCAAACTAAAACAGGTCTAGCTGATTCAGACCAACTTGACTCTAGCCTCGTCGCAGCAGAGGAGACGGAGAGAATTCCTTAGACCATTTGTGGGTAGGCGGGTGATCAAGGGTTTGAGGAATTTGGGCAACGTGTGCTTCTTCAACTCGGTGATGCAGAACCTAGTTGGGATGAGTATACTTTGTGAGCATTTCAAAAATTGGCTAACCATTTATAATTTCTAGAATTGTATTTGACAATAGTATATCTCGTGAAATGAGAATATTTCATGAAGCAGTACACCTTGAAGATATGAACCCATCCAAAGTGAGTCCTTAGGTTTTTATAGGTCATATGTAGTGTTGTTGTAGTTGTGTGGAAGTGATTCTTTTCGCTCTTTTGCCATGTTAAAGTGCCGTCTCAATCATAGAAGAGTCATTGTCTAGTCACACAGTCAACTGTAGTCATAGTAGAGTCACTTTGTAGTCATATAGTTACATGCAAATATAACAGAGTCACTACGTAGTCATAGACTAATCAAAAGCAGTCATGAATCTAATATTTTTTTTTGTTGTCAGCGGCCTTGAACTCTTCAGAGGACGATGGAGTTCCACCAACATTGAAGAAGACAACACGGAAGCGACCTAGGAGTGCTTTTTCTTTAGCACTTGTGCCTGCAGGTGGAGTCCATGGAGGTCGAGACTCTTCCCACATGCCTCCACCGGGTTATTGGGGTTCTAGTCCATGGATGCAGGGTGGGTGGAATCAATATCCTTCCAATATGCCTCCACCACCATGGCCTTCAAGTAGTGGACCTCCTTATGGCCCTTATCATGGCTCATAGCTAGGTGCATTGCAAGGTCCTGGCAATCGTTCTCTGGAGAGTGAAGGCAGAGCTGATTGACGTCAAAAGCAACATCGAAATGAGACTTCTGTTGCACACAGGAGTGTGGAAGGCAAGAAACCATATCAATTAATAGTGAAGGCCGGTGGAGAGATTGATACCACATGCGATAGCAAGAATGTTTGGGACCATGCTGTGCGCGTGAGTAGTACTCCATGGATTCTTGACATGAGTGTGGTGGATTGGGAGTCTCAGGAGCCAAACTCAATGGTACTTCTTCGTGAGACTTTGGTGAAAGACTTTGAGTTCGTTGGCCACACTCTCAGTGTGCAAGGGTTTCGATGTGCTATCAAAAAATACATGAAGGCAGAGAGGGCTAGGTTGAAGGTGAGATTTATGTCAGGCAACGAGGCTTGTCCATCTCATATTGACCCCCTACAATGGGACAAATTGAAGGTGTATTGGCAGACTGAAGGGCAAGTGGCCAAAACAACGAAGATGGTGGAAGCCCGTGGCCACATGAAGGATTATAGCACCATGGGTAGAAAGGGAAGAGCAGGGAAGGAGTTGGTAGTGGTAAGCTTCAGATTTTTTGGTTTGCTCCCATATTTTTGAGGACCTTAGGCATAGTCAACCACGGATGTTGATTATATTGTTAATAAGGTTAATGTTGTTTTTCCCTCTAATTGCAGACAAAAGGAAGAGAGCACAGCCTTGGCCTAACCGAAATAAAAGAAGGAATGCAAGAGGTTGAACCCACTAGCGCTATGATGGAGGTGAGATTTCCATTTCCATTTGAATATACCATCTACTGAAGTCATTCTGCATTGGGATTGTCATGAAGATATATTTTTTTTTAATTTCTTAGGTGATTGCTCTTGCACGTTATTTTTTTCATTTGTTGAAGAAGGTAGCATGTACAAGTGAAATGCAGTCATTCATTTGTCATACTGTAGTTATATACATTGCACGCAATGTTTCAAATTACTAACAAAGTCCGATGTTGGTGTAGTTGTAGTCATGTGTTAGTTTACATTACAGTCATTTCAATGACTACAGACTAGTGTAGCTTTTTCACAAGTAGTTTCATAGTCATATGTGAATTTATACTTTAGTCATTTTGATGACTATTGTAGCACTGTACCAGTAGTTTTATAGTCATATATGAAATAACACTAGAGTCATTGAAATGACTATTGGAATCTTATCTCAATAATTTTGAAGTCATACAAGATAATAAGAGTTTTCTTGTAGCTTTCTGGTACTCTGCTTGAAGGCCCTGGTTTGTTGAAGAGGCCATGATTCTAATGTGAGATGAATTATTGTGGCATGCAGGGTGCCAGAGGGGTAATTCGCACTAGGCTAATAGCAGTAGAGGAGAAATAAAACAACATGGCAGAGGAGCAGAAGCACCTTCAAGGGAAAATGACCCAAATGCTGCAATACCAATCAGAGAACACCAAATCTATGGAAGAAGTCATGAATATGCTCAAGGATTTCTCAAACCGCTTTTCATCAACTCAAACCTCCAGCCGAAGCTTGGGCCTTTTTGTTCTGGAGACCCAAGCACCACTTGCCACAACGAAGGAATACGTTGTACAGACTCGCTCTAGAGCTCCCTTCAAGACACCTCCAGCAGCTCTCTCCATACAGGTGTCAGAATCAAGCAGTGATTCTGACACTAGCAAAGGAGCACCTTCAATAGCAAAGGTTGAAGAGCCTACCCCGGTGATACAAGAGCCGCCAATGGAGGATGTACTTTCCTCGGATGTTGATTCTATAAATGTTGACCTAGTGGCAACTGTTGAACCATCTGCTGTTGCCACAGTAGTTGAGGCTGGAGGTCCTACCCAACGACCTCCTCGGACTTCTCCAAGGATGCAAAAGGTGCTTGCAAAGTCAACCACGGAAGGCAATTCAACACCACAAGATAATTCAGCAAAGGTTAGATCGTTATTAAGACATAGAAGTGAATACCAAACATTTTTAAATTCACAATGACATGTTAAAAGTTGGTAGCAACCTTGATGATGTTGTCAATGTCTTTGTAGAAGGATTCCTAAGTGAATAGACTTGTGATTCCATTTCATTCAATCTTAGGTCTACATGTTCCCTCACTTATCATGTACTCACTAAATTAACCTTGTATTCTTTGCATTCTGCAGTCAAAATCTGGCAAAGGAGGAGCAAGGCCAAAGCCCATTTAGAAGAAAAAAGTGCAAGCAGAGAAGGTAAAAAAACATGTCTATACAGAAATTTCCTTAATAAATGTTAGAGGATAAGTGGAGTTGTAATTACAATCATGTTTTTTAAAATTCTCTAATTGGTTGCATGCACTTGCTACTTCAAGACAGAGGGTGCCCACATAGTCACAAAGCAATCATTTTTGTAGTTATGTCTACACAGAAACTGCCCAAAGAGTCATAATGTAGTCATTTCTATGCTTATGACTACTTGGGGACCAAAGTATATGACTCTAGGTGAACTACTAGGAACCAATTGTCAATCACTCCCCTACACCGACAGTATATGTAGCCATAGTCTTGATTGTATGTCTAATAAGAGTCACTTGTGCAAGATCAGACTGGAACTTGACACCTTCATTTTTTTGTGGCAGTTCATTTGTGGGCAAGAAGTATTTTTGTTGAATCCAAAGAATTTGAAGCAAAGCGTTGCTACGAGTACCATCAGCGGATTGGGTAGGCAGCACAAGTTCCATTTTTGCACTATTCCTGACTCTTGCTACAAAGTGGATGTCAAAGAGGCCATTTGGCCACAAGTGACACTGATGTTCCCAAATGCGGCTGATGACCAAACAAAGGTGAAGGACGCTGTGGGTTCCTGTACTTTGTGGGAGGGAAAGTTCATCAAAGTTGTTCTCTGAAGTCCATAATTGTGGTATGGACTTAGTTATGTGTCTAGGACTTCTAACTGTGGGTTGTAGACAAACCATTTTCAGAGATAGATGATGTGAGTAGGAGTGTAAGAAACATGTTTGTCATCAATGTGGTCATAGCCATCATGATGTCCCCTTTTTTTAAATATACTATTATTTATATTTTACTTGTCATTTCTTTGTAACAGCCTTAGTATATATGATGTAAGCACCATTATCAAAGTCATTTGTCCAAGTGGTTATTAAGCTAGAATTTGACATCTTTATGTTTGAAAAATATGCATCTCTAAGCTGTTCATCATATACGGATTATCAATGGAAAAGAAGGCTTTGTTGGAATGGTACAATTTATGCACACTTTCTTCACATATGTCTTATAGCACTCTTTTTGAACTATACAATGACTACGTGAAACCATATCCTAGTCATATCATAAGGCCGAGTCATTTTGCAGAATGACCCGATCAAGCACATCCCTGACCGTATTAATCACTACACTCAATTGAATAATATCTAATTTATGACTACGATAGCCTCAAATATGACTACAATATGACTGCACTCACCTCCGAAAAAACTGACAAATGACTACAACAACCTTGAATATGACTACAATATGACTAACTTGAGATCAAGTATTCTGCATTTCAGCTCAAAATTTAGTCGTTATCCAATAAAATCACTCCAATATCAGCCGGTAAAAAATCGCCAACTCAGCAAGTCGGCTCTGTAGCCACATGGCAACGCACCATTGGAGGTGTCCATATTATCACATCTGGATGAAGTTCTACATCAGCATACGATGAAAAAAAATGATTATGGTATAAATGACTGTCTTGTCCATAATCACTCATCCTCTATGACTCTAAGCCCAAAATCTACTTTCAGTCATACTATTGTCATAAGTGTCCGAAATGACTGGTTATGCAGTCATACAGAGCAGTCATTGATAGCCCCTTTTCTACTAGTGTAATCCAGTGATCGCTTGGGAAGGGTGTGGAATGCGAATCTAGAAGTCCAAGGAGGATTTTGTGTAGATATCAGCCACTGCCTGTGGAATATTTCCACTCATCGGAAGGTCTACCAACCACATGAGCAAGGCTAGAAACCAAGATCTAGAAGCCTTCTAAGTTCCAAGTACGTTTAGATCTGTCGTTGTAGTAATATGGGGTCCGGCTGTGACAACTCATATTTTTGAGTGGAACAGTAATTAGAAATAGGTATCCGGATTCATCTAAAGGGAGAAAGATAAATAAAAAATAGTCACAAGAGGACCTTACGAAACTAATCCGGTCTTAGGTAGAAGCGGATTGGATTAGATTTCCAACCGGATTGTATTTCCAACCGGATTCTCCTTGACCGGATTGGAGAGAACCGGATGTCAATAACCAGACCGGATATCTGACCAGTCATAAAGACAGTCCAGGGCGTCAGGACTATATAAAGCCTGACCCTGTCCATTTTCAGGTCTCTAGTTTTTCACGTGTTGTCGTTTCCTGTCTTAGCGACTGACGTTTTTCCGTTTACCGCAGCAAGGAGGGAAAGTACAAGAGGGCCCGGTAGTGAGTGAGGGGTGTAAGACGGAGAGATCGCCTCCGGGTACGAGTGGGTGAGACGTTGAGTGCGAGCGGATACGGAACCGTGAGAGACTGAGAGTGTGAGAGCGCCAGGAGGTTGGTTTGCAGGTGGAACGGAATATCAGAGTGTGAGTGCTCTCTTGTAGGACTGTAGAAAGCAAAACCGGATAGAGCTACCCTCACGCTGCAGCTAAACCGGAAGAGGCTAGGCTCTAGCACCCCGCCCCCGAGTGAAGTAAAGCTGAGAAAAGTGGTTCCGGTCATGCCGACCAAGGAACCGGAATAGGGAGAGCTCAGGGAGGATTTATCGTTGATGGGTTGTCAAGGACTAGCCTTGAAACCTTGGGGTTTCAAAGACGAGAGGATGGTTAAAGAAATCCTGAGTGGCGTATCGAATCAATTCAATAACACCTTGAGAGGGAATCCGGTCCAATGGACCGAGGCTTTGTGGCGGGACGTATACGGATTCCGGCTGGGAGGACTCGGGCTTGCCAGCCGGAAGGACGATTTTGTCCAGGGTTAGTTCAGAAGTGTTGTAAATCCGAAGGATGGCTACGCGGTAGAGGACTGCCTCAATGACCGGGAGCGACGCCTGCTCCAATTCTTGGTTCCGGTTTTGCATCCGGAAAAGCCCACCAAAGTGACCATCACCCTGGCTAACACGATCTTCGGAGCGCTAAGCAGAACCCGGAAAGTAGACTGGGGCTGGATTTTCTTTGATCTGGTGTCCCAGCTTACTACAAGAGTGGGGAGAAGTAGGGCTACTCCATTGTGCCCTTATGTGTACCACCTCTACCAACAACAGGAACTGCTGACGGAAGTGGAGCTGAAGGTGTGGAAGGCCCAGGAGTGGACTATGAAGTATGGTGAATCCGAGTCCGACCAAGAAGCGAATTCCGGAAACGAAACCGAGGAGGAGAAAGAAGAAGAAGAGGAAGAGGAGGAACTGTATGTCCCCTCCAAAAGGCAGAAGACCACGCCGATCCGGAATCGAAGGACGTCTCTAGTTCAACCCCATCCACGTAGAGGGGAGACTCCAACCGGACCGGATGTGGCATCCGGATTGGGAACCGGAGATTTGTTCGACGAATTGGTTGGGATACTTTGCGGAATTCGGGCAGATTAGGAAGTGAAGAAGCGGACACTAGGGGAGATCACGCAATTAATTAGAGCGGAACCGGACAGTCAGTTGCCGCAGCGGGTAGCTGAGAGTATCATCAATCCGGATGAGCTCTGGAAGATGAAGGAGGAAAGCAAGCGGCAGCACGATGAGGTGGATACCCTCAAGGCCGAACTTTTTGCCTTGCTCGAGAACGCCACCGCGACAAAGGAGATGGCGGAGGAAATGAAGAGGCTAGCCGCGGAGGTGAAGGACGTGCTCGGAGGACCCGGAGCCGCGGTCACCAAGGCGCGCCTGTTCGAAGAGGAGGTGCACAAGGACAAGAAGATATCCGGAACCAAGGTGGTGCACATCCTCACCGATTTTGAGGAGCAGATGGAGAAGCTCCTATCCAAGGCATGGGAGTCAATAGACCGGATCGTCGAGAGCAGCCAGAAGTTGACAGAGATTCCAATTCGGCTCTCTGAAATTTCTCTTCCGGACTTGTTTCCAGAAGACGTAGCTTACGAACCGGGAAAGGACAAAACTCCCAGTCCAATAGGGCACAGAAAAAGACGCCCTCGACCGGACCGCAGCCGATCAATTTAGACTCCCCGGAAACTGAGGAAGATCACCCGATTCCACCTACGGATGGGGAACGGAACCGGAATCTAAGTGAGGTGTTTGAACAGTTGGAGAGGCCTGACGAGAGCCCTACCATTGGATCCCGAGTGTATGAAACGGAACAGGAAGGGTTGTAAAAATAGGAATTATAGAATAGGAACCGGAATAGAATCCGGTTAGGATTTATAGGTAGAACCGGATTGTCAGCGCCTTCAGAGGCGGAAATCATGTATTCACTTTTTGCTTTTTTGCTTTTTGTATATAAAACAGTCTCTAAGCTGGAGACTGAGAGAGTTCTTTTGGCATTTCCTTGTGTACTTTCCATTAACTTGATTTTGTGTAATCTTCCCGAGTGTTGGCAGGAGTGCATAGAATTGGAGTAAAAAGGTAGGTACGGAAGTGTTGGTAGAGTTCTCCCTTTGATGTGTGTTTCTGGTTCTAAGTACATGTGAGTAGGTTATGAAGAATTAGAAGTGGATTCCAGTACCTCAGCAGCTGCAGAAGTTTAGTATTCCAGGTAAGAAATCCGTTGATTAGGCTAGGCGGATAGGGAGGGATTCCTTAGCTGCGCTAGAACTCCTGGGTGGAAAATCCGGTCGAGTATCCTGATTCCTGTGAGGTCTTGCCACCGTTGTGGGTGAACGGAAGAACTTTTGTAGGTGTTGGAACGGACGGGTGCACTTGTAGCCACCTAACTTAGTACGGAACGGATCAGCGTCAAGGTCGTTGTAGTATGAGAGGATCGTACGGGGGGACCTTTGTGTGACCTATGATCCGGATTGCTGTGAAGGACCAAACCGGATCCGTGTTAGTTAGGGGATCAGTGGATAGGAGAGTGGGTCTTCAGCCACTATAAGTCACGGAAGGAGTGGTGGGCCTACCACTTTCAAAAGCAAGCGGCGAACCCTCTGATGGTAAAACAGAGGCAAAACTAAACCAGGTATGGAAGGGTGGACCGGACCGGTGTCGTGTTGTAAATAGGTGTGGTGTTTAAAAACTACGAAAAGAACTCTTTAGAACGTCAATGGAGTATAAGGATTGAGTTAGAAAAGGTGGGGTCGTAGAGAAATCCACGGTTTGGATTTTGTACTGCATCTTGTCGCTTAGCTCAAGGGAAGTAGGAGGCTGGCTGGCTGGTTATTTCCTGCTTTCACTAGCGGTGCTAAGTTGCCGCTGCTCAGATTGATTCAATGGGCCCGATGGTATTCGAACCCAGAACCAGTCAACAACTAATGGGGACTTTAACAACCAGCCAAGTCCGCAACTTGGCGTTGATTGTTAGCCCCACAACGGTTTTATACCGTTGATGGTTGCATCGTGTGGTATCAGATGAACGAAGTAGTGTACCTTGATCCATTTCTACATAGGTTTTCTTTTGAGACAAAAACATATACCTATAAATATTTGACTTGGGATTGGTTAATTGGAATTAGCTTCTCAATGAAGCTATTAGTTTTGTATAAAGGGAATGGGTTACATTCCTTGGTTTAGAAGAACCTGTTTAGGCTTTGATTTTGGATTCAGTTATTTGTAGTGATGGATTCGCAGAATCTTGAGGATTGGGAGCTACCATTATCTCAACCGCTGTTTGATCCTGATTTGCCTTCTACTTCAAGACGTCGTGTACGCGATGAAGTTGAGCCTTCTGAGCGTTGTGTTCAACCGCGAACAGATCCAGATCCAAGTATTTTTCAATTTGCAGCTGCAAGTATTCAACTTGATACCAGGGCCTTGATTATTGTTTTGGAGGCTGAATCTACGCTTTCTAGAGATCATCAAATGATATTTGAAGGACGTTTTGAGAATAACGCTGAAAGGCAGATGGTTAGTCGCATTTCAAGTGAAGTTGGGCATCGCCTTTGGCTTCAAGGGCAACTCAGTCATTTGAGCAGTCAACGGAGGGCTAGTTTCATTTCCGAAGTAGTTCTTCAAATCCTTGAGTTTTCACATGTTTAGTCGTTTATTTCCTCTCAAAATACCTTTAAGAGCGGTTGATTTGTATTCCAATGTTTTTTTATGTTGAGTTTAGAGGAACCTTAACTTGTTCTAAAGTTCCTACAATAAGTTGTGAGAAGGGTTTTTTTTCCTACTTGGTTTTTCCCTTCTAGTTGAATTTCTAAGCTTTTAGTAAATGAATAGAAGATGTAGTGGAGATAAGAGGGAGTAGTACCTCAACCAATGGGCTTCTAGATGCCTTATGGGTCAAGTCATGGGCTGATGTGGTCCTTAGGAGAGGAGATAAGGAAGGAGGGAGCTTCCTCCTCCGCTTTTTTTTTTGTTGTGTGTTGTTATGGGAAAAGGAAAAAGTTTTTTTGCATACTGTGATTTCGAGCGACTATGGCTTTGTGTAGGAGACGAATTTTGATTTGAGATTTGGCAGAGTTGCACATCTTGTTCTTGCGCTTCTTTTGGCACTAGTTTCACTTGATTTGGAGTTGTTATGAGAAAGTTATGAGTAAAAGAGTGAGGGAAGGTCTGCTGCTATCCGATTAGAGAAGTGGAGACTTCGAGCCTCTCCTGCAGACTCAATATTTCTTGTATTCAAGTGAAATTTAGAGTAAGTGTAGGTCTTATTGTTAGCTTTTCAAAAAGCTATCACACTTGTAAATTGAGTTTGTGAAACAAAAGTTATAGACGGAAATGTGAAGGAGTGATAGGAAGAAGGAGATGAAGTTAGAGACCACTTCTACAAACTTTAGCTTTGAATTTGGAGTGTCATAGAACTTAGGTAGGGTGGAATTTGGAATTGAAAATTTGGTGTAGAGTTTTTAGGCAAGTTAGGATTCCAACCTTTCAAGTTTCAAGAGTTTTAGAGTATTATTGAACATTTTGTGGCCGAAACTAGTACATGCACATTCAGTTGTCAAGCAAATTTGAAGTGCCTAAGTTTGGAGTGCTATAGAAGGAGGAGTATTTGGAATTTTGAGTTCAGTTTTTGAGGAGATCTTTATGATACTTTAAGCTTTTCAAAGACTCAAATATCAAGCAATTTGGAGCGTTTTTGAGCATTTTATGTCTTACAAGGTGTATGCATGTTCGGTTGCCAAGGGATTTTGGAGCACCAACTTTGAAAGACTAAAACTTATGACTTGTAAGTTTGATTCTGCTGAAATTTGGAGGAAGAGTAGATGGTGTTGTTAGCTTTCCATAAACTTATAACACACTTCATTTGAGATTATGATGTATTTGGAGCATCTATTTTAGTGTTGCTGCTTTCTTCAAGAGGTTTCAAGGCTTGCAGTTTTGATTCCTACTTCATTTAGAACCACACAAACACTTGTATTAGTATTTATATGGTGTATATACGGTCTACTATATACGTATTCTACATATTTATATACACATATTTATATGTATATACATACACAAATTTTATGCGTATTTTATACTTGTATTGTACGACTATACATACACGACTTTTATACATATTGTATATTTGGTATAAAAACGTTTGTATTTGAATACAAGTATTTCTACCTATACTTGTATACATACTCTTGCGTATTCAAGTTATTCTTTTACCTTGATGGTTCATCCATTTATTTACGGACAGCTTTAGTTCCCTCCACTTGAAGTATTATCTTCTATTGTATTCTCTTAGTTTGGTGTTATAAATCAAAGACTTGACTTTGTTTTCACTTGCTCCCAAACCTAATCACTTCTAGTTGCAGCAAAAAATCCTGTGTTTCCTCTAAGCAAACTCTTATTACCCGACACCGGATCTGCCCAGGAGGGTACTTAGGACCGGAAGTTGGAGAGTCCAGAATTGAAAAGTTAGTCCAGAGACCGTGGAACTAGTAAAACCGGAAGTAGGATACAGTCCAGTCGTAGTTTTCCGGTTGGTTTTGGATGTTCCGGTTTTCAGAGGTAGAACCGGAAAGTAGAATTGAAGGGTTTAATTGGGTTTATCTCCTTGTTAGAGTTAGCTACTTCACAGGATCTCGTGGGTTTGATCTTTAGGGTCATTTTGTTATGCTCTAGGGTGATTTTTGTGAGTATAATAGGGAAATTTCTTACTCTGTGCTACGACACCGGCGCTACCCTATGTGACCTGCTGATTAAATCGGAAATTTGTGAGGAAAGCCATCCCCTAAGACCAACGTATTAACTTGGTGTGTTTTGTGTTCTTGTAAAGAGAATGGAGTATGTGAGGATTATGAGTGGTGAAGTCTATCAATGTGAAAAATCTGTAATTATCAATTATGAAGATTTCGCATGTTATGAAGAGGCTATTAGAAGTAATTAGTCCACCTTATAAATGGAACATTTCTTGGTAGGGGGTGATGTAGAAAAAGAAGCATAGTCAAGGGAGAGAAGGCATAGCAGTAGTCAAGAAAAAACATTCAAGGTCCAATATTCATCCTACGACCCCCAATCTTCTCTTTTTCAAGATTGCTCCCTAAAATGTCTAATGGGTGTGAAATAGGTGATGTCTCCCTTCTATTGGTTTGCATTACCCCCTTTCTACTCTTGTTCTTGCCCAATTCAGCAACCCAAATGAAACCCAAGAGAGGTTAAACTTGCCCATTGTGGGAATGTGATCCCACATGCTAGGCCCAAAACACTAGCATTTGACGAGAAATCTCAAAAATTGTTCCCTTAAAAAGGAGAGTTTTTGAGTTCTCATAGGAATTTAGAAAAATTCAGGAATACCGGATCTCCGGATTCGTAAAAAATTCCATTAGGTATAAAAACCTAATTCTGGAATCCTAGAAAGTTCCGGAAATCGGATGACGATGTCGGCCCTAAAAGCCGGAAACCGGATCCGTACTAGGGTTAGGTTTTACCGCCAAAATCTATCCCGTACTTTCATCCGACCGTCCGTCCGTCCGTCTGGCAAGTATAAGAGGAGAACTGTAGCCGGCGGAAGACACAATTGCTTTCTTATTTCCTTACATCTACGTTTTTCCGCCTTCCCAGCTCTTAGAGATTTCCGGTAGACTGAGGGACTGTGTGAATTGCAATCGTGTAGAAGGTTCCAGAGTGACATTTTGTAAGCACGAGGGGTGGAAAGAGATTGTGTGAGGTTTTCCTGTGACTATGATGGCTTCTAGGGCGAGCCGGCGCAAGTTGAAAGATCTACCAGAAGACTCGGACAAAGAGATGCCACTACCACCACCCCAGCCGAGGACGATTCCGGTGATGAAGGTGGTGCCAGAAATTCCAACCGAGGAGGACCGGCTAGAGCGCTTGCGACGGAACCTCACCAACATGGGGAGCAAAGGGTCCGGATTTGTTTTCTCCAAAGAGTAGCCGGAAGTAGATCAATCTGGACTCGTTGAAGGACCTTACTCCTCCCACGGATAAGGATCCAGAGGAATAGTGGGCAGTAGTGTAGATATTAGCGACAATACCGGAGTCCGGCCGTCAAAGTCGGAAAAATAGAATCTAGGAGATTACTGGAAATCTAGCGGGCCAATAGGAATGTTTTGTGGGATTTTTAGAATGATGTTAGTTTTAGTATAAGTCGGTTTTGGTGGACCTTTGTAGTCATTCACATCCGTCCCATTATTTTCAGCTTGTATCTTTTTGAGCCTAATTCAAGTGTTTGGAGGTTTCTATTCTCTTACTTTTTGTATTTGGTACATGCTTGTGGGGGGGTGTTCCATTCGTGCTTTTCCAGATGCTGAGAACTTACCTTGAGTAGCAAGAGTGGACTTTGTGAATGGTTTCCGGACGTCACTAACTTGATGGGGAGATTGGCCGGATTGTTCCGACAGTAGTGTTAGTGTACTACCGCCTGGATGCCGGTATAGCCTGAGGGTAGGATACGGCCTTAGGTGTAAGGATATCTGAGAGGTTGCTAGCAACTTCCGTGTACGGGAGTTTGCAAGAAGTGCCCAAATTCCGGATGCCGGAATTCCCTATAGACGGAGTTAAAGCCCCGGCGCAACGCCCAAGAGAGTGCGAGGATATCCACCCGGTCGACGGGAGGCTCAGTGTTAAGGTAATGCTAGAATGTCGTTGTAGTCCTTGATCGTCCTTGCATGACCTGGTCTAGTAAGCATTCCGGATCTGTGAGGTGACGGAATAGTAGGACACTTTCGGTCCCTGAAGCGTTAGTTTAGCATCAGTATTAGAGGTAGAAAGGTTGAGAGAGAGAGAGAGAACGTGTTTCCGGACACAGTAAGCATTTGGACGGTGGATTTGGCCACTCGTTATCTAAACCCAGGGATCCTGGAAGGGGCAACTAAACGGTTTCCGGAATTGTTCGGAACCCATCCGGCACTAGCAGCTGGACCGAACCTTTAGTTTGGATTAGTAAGAAGGAGAGAAAGTAAATACTTAGGTCAAGTTAGCCTATGAATCTATAAATCTCCACTATAAGAAACCAAAATTTATTGATGTCAAAAGGAACGGATTTTAGGTAATATTGAAAAAAAAAAACCATGTTTTTATGTCAACAATGATGTCCAATATAACATCAATGGACATCGTTGTTGACATAAAAACATGGGTTTGTTTTTTGATGTCACCTAAAATCCGTTCCTTTTGATGTCAATCCATCACGTAAAACAAGGTTTTCTTATAGTGCTCAAGTCCTCATGGGAACGATTCTGGAGCGGTTAATCTAAGTGAGCCTTTGGTGAGAATTAAGGGCTAACTGGAGGAATACTCGTCCGACTAATCACTACATGGAATGATTTCTAGCGCTGCTGCCGGGGACTTGATAATTATGGAATTATAGGATAACTTCATATTCAAGTTATTTACACTACCGGAGTAGCAGGAAGAAGACCTATTCAGGCTGGAATAGGAGCAGGAGAGGCGGTAACTTTTTTTTTGTATGAGGCGAGGAACTAGTGAGAGTGAGAGAATTAGAGTCACCACCCAAAGTGCTGTAGCCCGGGGAAGACGGAATCAGAGTACTTCAAGAAGAACTCTAGTCATTCGCTCATCTAGTATAGAACAACTAGAAGATAGCATAGTTATACCTAGCCCACTAGAGGACGTTTCAGTTCCAGATTTAGCCTTCGAAACTACGCCTAGTCCGAAGGATATTACTGATAGTACGGACAACCCAAGTTCATTCAGACCACCATCGGAAGACTTGGAGGTCCAGCCGGAAGACTTGGAGGTCCAACCGGAAGAAATGGCCAGACAAGTCATCCGATTGAAGTATTCTACGTTTTACAGTGACGGTAGTCAGGATGTAGACAATTGATTGGTGGAATTCAATTCCACTGCCTAAGCCAATCAGGAGGATGATGGAACGAGACTCCGGATCCTCCCTGGATTACTTAAGACAAAAGCCTTAAAATGGTATAACGATCTACCGCACAACATCCGGACGAACTGGGATCAGTTGACGGATGAATTTGTACTGATGTTCAGGGAGGCTGGAGGAGAGGCCAGAGCACTAGGACGGCTCAGTATATTGGCAAAGAGTAAAGGGTTTGATTGCCAAACTAACCCCCGGGGTAGCTAGAGTGTACAGATTGAATGGTATGTGGCAGGATTTCCAGAAAGAATGGGGTTCCAAATCTGATCGTCCAGACTGGCCACTCTTCAAGAAGCTATGGAGGCAGTCCAACATTACGAGAATTCCAAGCAGTCTCTACGCAAATCCCTGAGAAGGGAAAAGAAGGGCAAGACCGGACAAGACAAGAAGGAAAAGAAGAACTAGAGATCAAGCTCATCCGAGTCCGACAATTCCGAATCTTAGGAGGAATTTTCCGAGTCGGAAGACAGTGACTCGGACCAGCCCGCGCCAAGGAAGAAGACATCTAAAGGCTATCGACGAGTATCAAACTGAGCTATTGTAAAAGTGAAGGAAGAGCCGGAGGTGGAGTCAAAACGAGCGATTAGAGAAATCCAAGAGAGTTTGGCTACCATCAAAGTACAGCTGGTGAAAAGTGGCAAGCAACGACGAATTCTTTTGGCAGCAAGAGCGAATGTTTGGTGTACACGATGTGGACAAGCCGGACACTATCCAAATGAGTGTTTCCGACTACCGCCTCGGAAGGTACAATTCGTAGATGAGGAGGGAGCAGTTTACTACACCCTTCCGGAACTTGAGGAAGAAGAGACGGAGGAGGTACCAGTGTACTAAGTTGCTCCAGCATACGTAAGGGGTTGAGCTCCACAGCAGCTCTATCGAGCTCCGTACCTTTCGAATCCGAAGTACACTGAACCAGCCAGACATTACACCATCATGCAGCGACCGGCAGGATCTTATGGAGGGCCTTCCCTTCCATCAAGACCATCGATCCCGATGGAAAAGCAATATAGGGCATGCTTCAATTGTGGAGATCCATTCCACTATTTGAACCAGTGACCATACCCCAAATCCGAACAAGGCAAGCCTTTACCCTTGCCTTGCCAAAACTGCTGGGAGTATGGACATCACGTCGAGGAATGTCCGGAACCGGCACGTCCGCGGGTCACGTTCAAACAAGTGGAGGTGCCATCTCGAGAGAAGACAACGTTGAACTACGAAAACACCGAGGGCATCAAGAATCTGGATCGTTGACGGTGTCCGGTGGAGCTAACGGAAGAACGAGCAATCCAAGTCACCCAAGTGAACACCCGTAGCTCCACCCGTAAGTGTGCTAAAGAAAGAAGAATGTTCCGTCTTCATCGCTGGACGACGGGGGCAAGCAAAACTCCGGACCCTTTGGACCATTCCGGAGAATCCCAGAGTGAAGGAGGCGTAGCGCAAGCTGAAGAAGGGGTAGCAGTCGCTCTCCAATTTTCGGACGTTAGCCAAGAAGTTAGAGAGGAGATTATTCGGACACAAGGACCGGATGAACCGATCTGGGAGGTGATTGTGTCGGAGACTATACTCAGACCGGATTCCCGAATCCGGGTGGATGAGTATAATATCCTTTAGGATATCAAGGCCCAAAAGGCCAATATTACCATCGGTCAGTTGTTACATGATAATCCTAATTATCAGAAACAACTGAAGGAGTCTTTGGTCCGATCACGTAGACAGGCAATCAGACTCCCACCTACTGCGGTCAACTTCGTAGAGCTAGAAGACTTTGGAGCTTCAGAATTGACGGTAGAGATTGACGGATGTACCATCCGGAACGTTCCAGTGGACGGAGGATCCGGAGTGAACTTAATCCTCGAGAGTACGGCGTTTGATCTAGGGTATACCTCCTTTGAGAATACTCAACAAACGCTACGGATAATGTGAGCACTTTTTTACCCACCCATGGTAAACTAGCGTTGCACAACTAGGTTCTTAGTATTGTTTTGTAAGTTTTGTCCTAAGGGTGCCTAGCGTCAATCCATTGTGCCTTACAAGCAATGGATCTTTTCTAACTCTTACATGTGAAAAATAAACAAAACAACAAGAAATTCTAAATAACTATAAGTTTTACCCTTTTATCTCAACTAACTAAGCCAATGTGGTTTTTATTCAAAATGAATTAAGTCTAGATTTATCATTTTTAAGTGATAGAACATGTTATTCCATTTCTAAAAATATAAAACTCGTCCTCATCCAAGCTTTCTAACAATAGTTATGGAAGGATGAAGTTTGACCGTTAATTGGTTCATCAAACTTCATCCATTGATTTCTACTAATCTACCTTATAATTTTACTTGAGATTTGACTTTTGGTCTCTGAACTCTATTTACTATTTGACTTTCTAATATGGTTGACTTTGGATGATTTGTCTAACTTTCATTCATTTTGACCCCTAAACTTCATCCGTCTCTATCTTTCTCATTTTTCGTTGGATTTCTAAGTGTGAGACATTTTTGAAAACCTCTAAACTAAAGGTATCACAATCTGAATCTAAAACTTGGAGAAAATCTAGTTTTAATATTCTGACTTGAAAGGTTAGTTCGGCTAAGGTATTTAAAACCATCTACTTTGCAATTTGATAGTAATTTGGGTATTTAGAATCTTACCTCACTTTGTGAGTCGTCTTGGACGTTGTAGATGAGTCTTCCAGGATCTCCATTTTTCTCTATGGTTCCGTCGCTCAGTAATTTATGCTCACTGCTTGAAAGTAGACTTTTAATACAAATTTGCAACTATTCCTCCTTTCTTCTATTTGGGATTTTATACTATACTTTTCTAATGGTTGGCTTAGAAAGCTCTTGACCTCCTAACCACTACTTTTCCATTTTTCGCTTGCTTAATGACACCTTGCGATATTTCACATGGTCCACCCTTCGTGTCTCAATCCTATTGGTTGTTCTAGATACTTGAGATTTCTCCTTCTTCAACTTCAACTATAACAATCTAACAATTTGGTTTTCAATTCACAACTATCATTCCTATTGAGTTTTTGAACTCAAACTTAGTCTAAGCTAGAAGAGTTGAAAGAGTGGTGAGATAGAACTTTGTTTTGCATTCTTCCTTGCTAATCACACCTCCCTAATCTATCCTTCTTCCCTTCTAATCTATTTTTTAATTTCCTTATCAAATGCTTTAGCTCTCGGTCTGACTTTTGACAGCTTACTATTTTTAGACTTCTAATATGTTTTCCTTGTAGAGGCTAAAACTAGCTTTCTAAGTTGATGTGGAACTTGCAAATCGAACTTTTCTAGTAGAAGTTATGCATGGATGAAGTTTTGAGTCCTAATTAGTGTCTGAAACTTCATCCGCTTATATCTTACTCATTTTAGCTTGAATTTCTTTGTATTTTATGTTTTTGGAAAGCTCTTGACCTTTACTATGAGATTTTGAACTTCAATTTGTACTGACCCTTCTTCTTAGCGGCCTGACTACACCCTTGGTCTCGGCCCTAAAGAAAGACTAATATTAAAAATGACAACTTGACCAAATTAAGGCCAAAAGGCCTAACTACATAGAAATGATGAAAAGAAAGGAGAGGTTCAAAGCTTCACCGTCAAAATGAAAATAACTAAGAGTTCAAATCCCACGAAGTCAAAGCTTTGCCGTCTTTTTAATAACACTCTAATTTCTAAGACAATTTCTAATACACAAAGTCAAAGCTTCGCCGATTTTGACAAAACCACAAGTGCACAAGACAATTTCAAAAAAGTTGAACTTGATTCAAAATTTGTTAGAGCAAGGAGGTTAGTACAAACACTTGTTAGTTCAAGAACGTTTACAACAAATTAGTACATCCACAACAAGCTTAGGGAATTTCTCAATTAAGGAATTTTCCACTTAGAGGGTTAGATAAGAAAAAAACGTACACTAGAAGTCCTCCACAACGGCATAGGCAGACTTATGGTGGAGGAGGATCTAGGATTAGTACAATAACTTCATCACAAATACTAGAAGTCTTCCACAACAGCATAGCCAGACTTATGGTGGAAGAGGTTCCAAGATTAGTACAACCACATAAAACTCAACCAATTGGAAACGTAGCAAAGTTAATACAAAAAAAATTTAAACATACACAACAAAGGCAAACTTTGAAGGGACCCCAATGTTCTTCAAAGAAAGCTTCAAAAACAACAACAATAAAGCTTGAAATGCTCAAAAAAACACGCAAAATTTGGCAACTTGGCCTAAATGGCCAAAATCCAACTAAATGAACCCAAATGAAAACAAGGCGGTTCAAAATGAACCTAAGGGGTGTTTTGAGAGGAGAATGGGTGCCCTTATATACTCTTCCAAGGGCACCCCCCTCCTCTCTTTTTCTACAAGGTAATCTTATCAATTAAGATTTTCATCTAATTTGCCCAATTTCCACTTCTACCTTGGTTCAAATTCCTAACTTTTGGAGAAATGCTCCAAATCACAAACGGATTGCGCCATTGGCTTCAGAAGGCCATTTTTAGTCTAATGGAATCTCCTCCCCTTTTTCCTACGTCAAAATCACAAAGATTTCTAGCGCTAACTAGAAGACCAAAATTGGATAAAAACCCAACTTTTGGAGATCAACTTTTCTAAGAAAAGTAACTAGCCTAAGCTCTTTAGTAGGTGTAAGGGAGTAAGAAAAGACCCCGCTTTGACCTTAATCCGATTCCGTATGCTCCCCGTACGCCGGTCAACTCCACAATTAATCTTTAAATTTGCCAATTTTGGAGGATCTTGATGGTTTTGCATCTTCTGACTATCGGAATGCCATGAAACTTATTGGAGCTTGTTATTAACATAAAAGAAGCTACCCTAATTTTTAGTGAGATTTTACCGCTGCTTGGGTAATTTCTAGGAATTTCCCATCATTACTTTCAGCGGTTGACTACCCGGAAAAAGATCTTTTGAAGATCAGAAAAAACCGAGAATTTTCATGGAACCTCTCATGGAGTTCCACAAGGGATGTGCAAACTCATATTCCTGTTTTGCACATCTAAGGAGGGAGAATCAAATCCTGCTATCTCCTTTAACTTCCGATAAAAAAAGGGAATCTTCCAAATAGAAGGGAATCTTGGTGAGCCAATTGCTTCATTGGACTCCTAGCATGATTTCTACTTTGAATTACCGTACTTAAGTTGTAGATGCCCTCCTATGATTCGTCTTGAGTTTTCTTCACCTACAAGCTAACAATTGGAGTTTCTACTATTTTGCCAATGGAATGGGAAAATTGAAACCTCTCTTTGGGAATCTATACTAAGGTTTTTACATAGTTCCCTTGGACCAATTTGGTTAGGATCTGTTACTAAAAGGCAGGTTTAGACAAGTTGGGCAATTTTTACTAAACATGGTTATTTTGTACAATTTCTGGGTTTTTACCCTATCTACATGTAGAATTTGGTTACAAATAACAAGAAATGCCTCAATTAGGACCAATGGTCATATTGGTATGTGACATCTCCGTTTTGGTTATTCACTCTTTTTTGGGCTTTTTGTATATAAAACTACACTCAAAACTTTATAAAATCCAAAAAAAACAATTTCGAATCATGAGTGACTAAATGAGCACTCACAAATGGCGAATCAATCACGGGTCATTCCGGTAGGGAAGCTATCCGGATTACTGACCCAGATTCATGGGAATACCTACGCATTCAACTACCTGGTGATTCGGATAGGAGAGGGCCAGCTGTTTCCTTTGCTTCTGGGTAGACCTTGGTTGTACCTAGCCAAAGTCAAGGTCAATTGGGAGAAGAGGGCTTTCATTTTCGGAGACCCTCTGGTCATCTTACCCTGGCGTCCGTAAGAACACTTGGGGGAAACCAGTATGCCAAAAGGATACACATCCAACTGGACCGAATCCAAAGATTCGGATTCCACTCTGGCATATCGAGTTCAACAATTCCGGGAGACGACGGAAGGAGACATGGGATTTTCACCACTTATTCCGGAAGAAGGGATTATTTCCTTTGAAGAAGACATTAAGGACGCACCGATGGATCAATCCCTAGGATAGTCTGACGTTCAGCTATCGGAGGAATGGATCCGGAAGCAACTCGCAAACGGAACCCTTCTGCCTCGTCTAGACGGTCAATAGATGTCCTGGAGACAACTGGTTGACCAGTTGGACAACCAAGAAGCCGAGGGCGTCAAACCCATCACTTCACCAGATGACTATGAGTCCGTTTCCATAGGGATAGACAAAACTTTCTATATAGGAAAGCGTTTATCTAAGCAAGAACAGAAGGAGTGCATGACTCTGTTGGAGGAATACTCTGATGTTTTTGCCTAGTCGCCTACAGATCTCACCGGCATTCCTCCAGAGTTAGGAGATCATGCCATTGATCTAATCGAAGGAGACGTACCTGTTCAGCAAAGGCAGTACCGACTTAATCCGAGATATTCAATGCTAGTCAAGGAAGAACTCGACAAGCTGTTGAAGGTCGGATTCATCTATCCAGTAAATCACTCTGAATGGATATCGCCCATTGTGATTGTTCCGAAGAAGGTTGGAGCTGACGGAAAGGTGAAGATCCGAGTCTGCCAGGATTTCCGGAAATTGAATGCAACCATCAAGAAGGATCATTTTCCGTTACCATTCATAGATATGGTATTGGATCATGTATCTGGGAAGCAATGCTTCAGTTTTTTGGATGGATTTTCCGGATACAACCAGGTCTTAATCCGGAGCCAGGATCAGCTAAAAACGACGTTCACCACCGATTGGGGAACGTTTGCTTTTAGCTGGATGCCTTTTGGATTGTGCAATGCTCCCGGCACCTTCCAAAGACTTATGATGGACATATTCCAAGACTTCCTTAAGCATTTCTTGGAAGTCTTCATAGATGACTTTGTTGTTTTCAGCAAATGGAGTGACCACCTCACCTACCTCCGGAAGACATTCTAGCGATGTCAGGAGACTAAGCTCAAGCTATACCCGGGTAAGTGTTTCTTTGGATTAGCATCCAAACTACTCTTGGGACATGTGGTCAGCCAGAGAGGAATTGAGGTGGACTTAGGCAAAGTCCAAGTCATGATTGGACTTCTACCGCCCAAGAACCTCCGAGAGTTGCACGGATTTCTTGGATGCGTGGAATACTACCGGAGATTCATTGAAGGGTACGCCCGGCTAGCCAGTCCGTTGACGGAGTTACTCAAGAAACAAACGAATTATGAATGGACGGAAGCCAGGCAACATTCGTTTGAGGAGTTAAAGAAGAAGTTAGTCTCGGCTCCGATTCTATCTCCACTGGACTGGAACAAGGAATTCCATGTTACATTGGACGCTTCCGATTGGTGCCTAGGGGCTATTCTGTGGCAGCCGGATAATAAGAATCAAGAACGGCTAGTTTATTACGCCAGCAGACAAATGAGTCCGACTGAACGGAACTACACCACAACGGAACGAGAAGCCCTTGCATTCATATATGCCTGCAAAAAGTTCCGGCATTATTTGCTCGAATACAAGGTAACATTCTACACCGACCACGATGCGTTGAAGTACCTTGTCAATAAGCCAGATCTTTCCGGGAGACTTGCAAGGTAGATCCTATTGCTGCAGGAATTTGACTACAAGGTGGTAGTCAAATCTGGGAAAAGTAACTCCAATGCGGATTACCTTTCTAGGCAAAGAGGACGAGAGGAGCCACTAAGTCTGACGGATAAGTTTCCGGATGAGTTTCCGAATTTACCGCTACCAAAGGAAGGTACGAAACCCATCTCTGTGTTTCAGATAGAGAGAAGGGACAACCCGGATTTCCGAATGATTACGGATTATTTCCAAACCAGAGAATATCCGGAAGGATTGAGTAGAGAAGAGAAGAGTGTGTTCCAGCATCGGGTAGCTCCTTACTCTATTATACAAGGGGTGTTGTTCAGACAAGGCACAGATGATAAGTTAAGGAGATGCCTGGAGCCGGAATACAGAAGACCGGTCATCCGGAGTCTATATGAAGGACCGGCCGGAGGCCACTTTGCATCAGTGTCCACCATCAAGAGAATCCGAGCAGCCAGATACTAGTGGCCGACCATGAATAAAGATGTTCGCATCTTTGTTCGGAGTTGCGATCCTTGTCAAAGGACCGGAAATCTAGTCTTCCGGAATCATTGGCCGCTTACTCCCATTGTCCCCTTGGCTCCATTTGAAAAGTGAGAAATAGATTTCATTGGACCTATCGCTCCGATAGGTTCCCAACAAAATTGGTACATAATCTTAGCAACGGATTATGGAACCAAATGGGAAGAGGTGAGTCCAACTCGGAAGAACGATGCCCGGACAGCTATGGATTTTTTGTACGATAAAATCCTAATGCGATAGGGCTGTCCTCTGGAGATAGTTAGTGATAGGAGAACTCATTTTCTAAATGAAGTGGTTTCCGCACTAACTAGTGGGTATCGCATTAAGCACCGGAATACGACGCCATACAACCCCAAGGCCAATGGACTTACGAAGAGGGCGAATGGGATTATCCGAGGCATCCTCAATAAGGTGGTGACTTGCCATAAGACGGACTGAGACTGGAAGTTCACCTCAGCTATCTTTGCGTACAACACCACCCGAAAAAGTACTACTGGTAAGACTCCCTTCTTTCTAGTATTCAGGAGGAAAGTGTTACAAGGAGTGGAAACACAGATTGAGACGTTCCGGATCTTGGCGGCTCGTTATGGGCAATGGTCAAAGGATCCTCAGTCATGCCTTGCGGAGATTGAAGTGCTGAAAGAAAGCAGAGGGGATGCTCTGGACCTTACCGTTCAGGTGCAGAGGCGCTGGAAACAAACTTTTGACCGGAAATTACCAAGGGAATCCGACATCATAGAGGGATGTTTGGTTCTACTATATGCCAACAGGTACAAAGATTTTTCAGGGAAGCTTCACACCAGATGAATCGGTCCATACAAAGTTGTAAAGATTTATCAAAATGGATCTTTACAACTTTCGGACTTAGATGGGAATCCTCTGGACACCCGGACGAATGGATCACGTGTTAAACTCTACCTACCGGATTTATCCTCGTAGGAGTTCACGAGGACGTTCACGGGTGAGGAAGGGGTAATGAGGGAATGTGATCCCATATGCTAGGCCCAGAACACTAGCATTTGACAAGAAATCTCGATAATTGTTCCCTTAAAAAGGAGAGCTTTTGAGTTCTCATAGGAATTTAGAAAAATTCAGGAATACCGGATCTCCGGATCCGGAAAAATTCCATTAGGTATAAAAAACTAATTTTGGAACACTAGAAAGTTCCGGAAATCAAATGACAACGCCAGCCCTAAAAGCCGGAAACCGGATCCGTACTAAGGTTAGGTTTTGCCACCAAAACCTATCCAAGTTGAAAGATCTACCAGAAGACTCGGACAAAGAGATGCCACTGCCACCGCCCCGACCGAGGACGATTCCGGTGATGAAGGTGGTGCCAGAAATTCCAACCGAGGAGGACCGGCTAGAGCGCTTGCGACGGAACCTCACCAACATGGGGAGCAAAGGGTCCGGATTTGTTTTCTCCAAAGAGTAGCCGGAAGTAGATCAATCTGGACTCGTTGAAGGACCTTACTCCTCCCACGGATAAGGATCCAGAGGAATAGTGGGCAGTAGTGTAGATATTAGCGACAATACCGGAGTCCGGCCGTCAAAGTCGGAAAAATAGAATCTAGGAGATTACTGGAAATCTAGCGGGCCAATAGGAATGTTTTGTGGGATTTTTAGAATGATGTTAGTTTTAGTATAAGTCGGTTTTGGTGGACCTTTGTAGTCATTCACATCCGTCCCATTATTTTCAGCTTGTATCTTTTTGAGCCTAATTCAAGTGTTTGGAGGTTTCTATTCTCTTACTTTTTGTATTTGGTACATGCTTGTGGGGGGGTGTTCCATTCGTGCTTTTCCAGATGCTGAGAACTTACCTTGAGTAGCAAGAGTGGACTTTGTGAATGGTTTCCGGACGTCACTAACTTGATGGGGAGATTGGCCGGATTGTTCCGACAGTAGTGTTAGTGTACTACCGCCTGGATGCCGGTATAGCCTGAGGGTAGGATACGGCCTTAGGTGTAAGGATATCTGAGAGGTTGCTAGCAACTTCCGTGTACGGGAGTTTGCAAGAAGTGCCCAAATTCCGGATGCCGGAATTCCCTATAGACGGAGTTAAAGCCCCGGCGCAACGCCCAAGAGAGTGCGAGGATATCCACCCGGTCGACGGGAGGCTCAGTGTTAAGGTAATGCTAGAATGTCGTTGTAGTCCTTGATCGTCCTTGCATGACCTGGTCTAGTAAGCATTCCGGATCTGTGAGGTGACGGAACAGTAGGACACTTCCGGTCCCTGAAGCATTAGTTTAGCATCAGTATTAGAGGTAGAAAGGTTGAGAGAGAGAGAGAGAGAGAGCGTGTTTCCGGACACGGTAAGCATCTGGACGGTGGATCTGGCCACTCGTCACCTAAACCCAGGGATCCCGGAAGGGGCAACTAAACGGTTTCCGGAATTGTTCGGAACCCATCCGGCACTAGCAGCTGGACCGAACCTTTAGTCTGGATTAGTAAGAAGGAGAGAAAG
Organism: Climacium dendroides; assembly: GCA_950106755.1. Classification (NCBI taxonomy): domain Eukaryota; kingdom Viridiplantae; phylum Streptophyta; class Bryopsida; order Hypnales; family Climaciaceae; genus Climacium; species Climacium dendroides. Next base: position 28,881,423 of record OX467089.1, on the reverse strand, counting down.
TGAATACTTAGGTCAAGTTAGCCTATGAATCTATAAACCTCAAGTCCTCGTGGGAACGATTCCGGAGCGGTTAATCTAAGTGAGCCTTAGGTGAGAATTAAGGGCTAATTGGAGGAATACTCGTCCGACTAATCACTACACCCATGTTGCCCCTTTTTTCCATTTTCCAAAAGAATGGTCATAACTTGTCAACCATGAGTTGAATTTGAAAATAAATTATAATCCCACATAGCTCTTTAGACACAAAATCTTCACCAAAAAATTCAAAAAATCACATCAAAATTGAGATATCAGTACCTATCCAAACCTTCAAGAGTCTACTTTTGGGACTTTAGGTGTTAAAACATGTAGATGAATCACATTGAACCAAAAAAGATTATTTTTTACAAGATTAATCTTACAAGGTTAACTGTAGTGATTAGTCGGACCAGTATTCCTCCAGTTAGCCCTTAATTCCCACTAAGGACCCACTTAGAGTAAACCACTCTGGAATCGTTCCCATGAGGACTCGACACTCACGGATCTATAGGTTAATTTAGATCTAAGCTCTCCTTTTTTCTCCTACTTTCTAATCCGGACCAAAAGTCCGGTCCGGCTACTAGTGCCGTATGGGTTCCGGAAAAGCCCGGAAACCATTTAGTTGCCCTTTCCGGGATCCCTGGGTTTAGATGACGAGTGGCCAGATCCATCGTCCGGATGTTTACTGTATCCAGAAACACTTACTCTCTCTCTCTCTTTCCTAAGACTTACTTAACTTTAGGGACTGGAAGTATTCTGTTGTTCCGTCACCTCACAAATCCAGAATACTTATCGGACTAGGTCACGTAGGGACGGTCAAGGACTACAACGACATTCTAGCATCAACCTGACAGTGAGCCTTCCATCGACCGAGTGGACATCCTCGCACTCTCTTGGGCATTACACCGAGGCTTTGACTCTGTCTATGGGGTAATTCGGAATTCGGGCACATCTTGCAAACTCCCGTACACGGAAGCTGCTAGCAGCCTCTTAGACACCCTCCGACACGAGGCAGTATCTTCCCCTCACGCTATACCAACATCTAGACAAGCAGCACACTATCACTACCTCGAGAACAATTCGAACAATCTTCCTATCAATCCAGTAACGTCCGGAACCACTCACAATGTCAACTCTTGCTAATCAAGGTAAGTTCTCAACATTCGAAAAAGGCACGAATGGACCCACACACACACAAGTATGCACCAAGTTCATAAAGAAAGAGAATGGAAAGCCTCCAAACTCTTTGAATTAAGCTCAAAAGGTACAAATTGAAAATAATGCGGTGAATGAGTGTGAATGACTACAATGGTCCATCAAAATCTAACTTATACTAAATCTAACATCATTTCAAAATTACACAAAACATTCCTATTGGTCCGCTAGATTTTCGGTAATCCACTAGATCCTATTTTTCCGGCTTGGCGGACGGACTCTGGTACTGTCACGAATATGTACAAAACTGTTTCCTATTCCCCTACATCCTTACCCTTAGGAGGAATAACTTCTTTAACAGGTCTTGATATATCTCCTTCCGGATATTCCCCGGAGGAAACACATCAGGGCCTCTTGCTCCCCAGCTTGGACCTCCCGTGATACCAGTTCCTTTGTCTGCACTCTAGATTCCGACTATTTGAACTTCCGAACTTCCTCGGGAATCTTTCCGGGTACTTTTATGGCGAAGAGACGACTGAACAGACCGAATCCCCCTTGTTTCCAGAGAAGTAACTGTAAGGTCAATGATCGGATTCTCTTAGAAGAGGTCCTCATTGCCCTTAGGTACAAAAGTACTCCAATCTACTCCTGGTTTCTCCGGTGGTGGTGAAAGCCCTAGGACAGGCAGTACCACCGGCGACACTTCTGTAACAACTAATTTAGGAATATTACTTCCTTCTAGAACCGTTAAGGTATGTACGGGAGAGGAAGGAGGAGGATCTACCGGATTTGGCTCTACGGGTGCCAAATATTCCTCTAGTTCCCGCATCTCTACTCGCGATGCGTCTATCCATCTCGCCTGCTCCAGTAGACACTTGACTATGGGCACCCGGCTTGAGATTGCGGCTACGTTGAAGTTGGCTTCGAACAACCGGGCCTTGTTGATGTAGTCCGCCGGAATCTCCAAGGAACTCCGGAGCTGGGTCACACTCCGGCATAATACCTCCATCTGCCGGCGGTGCTCTTCCTCCACGACTTTGGCCTTCTCTTGGGTCGTCCGCAGCTCGTTCACCAACCGGACACAAGTGGATTCCGACTCTTGGGCTCGTTCCAACAACGTTCAATTCTCCACTCATAAAGCGCCCGCCTCCGTCACCATCTTCTTTTGTTCCTTGATCATAATGGTGTTTTGTTTCTCGGCCGTCACCAAAGCGTCCGTCCTCCGGAAGATGGCATTCTGGTCGGTCAATGCCATCTTCCAGCACACCCGTTTGAAGGTCTCCTTATAGTTTTGGAGAATCTTCATGAGGTCGTTAGTCCGCCACACAATGTGCTGAGTCAGTTCCGAAATATCCTCAAAGGGCGACCTCCCTAGTCAAAGTTCGGTCCTTTCTTCCTCCTCTACCTCTGTAGGATTGGTCCAAAAGGGACCGGCTTGAGAGGGAGCGGCTTCCAATTGGGCCGGAACGTCTTCCTTCTGGTCCGGAGCATCCTTCTCCGTTTGCTCTGGAGCGGAAGGATCCCCTGTTGGCATCACCGGTGGAGTCGTCTGCCGCCGGGATTTTTTCTTCAGAGGAGTGGACTGCTCTTCGATTTCCGTCTCCTCGTCATCCAGTCCTTCCTAGAGAGAGGGTTCTTCTCCTCCGTACTTCTAGAGCTGAATCAACTCCAGATAGGCTTCCTCCTTGTTGGTCTTGAGTAAAGAATGGTGGGAATACAGGTGGGAGACATAAGCCGGAAGAGGGTTCCCACCTTTCTTTCCCTGCCGAAGAGAACGTATGAGATCCCCTACCAACTCAAAGATGATGAACGCCTAGTCCATCATCAACTTCCCTTGGAGGCTTCCTAGGATGGTGGAAGCTACCTTGGTCACCACTCGCTTGGGCTTGCTCGGGTGGAGGATAGGGTTAAGAAACACTACCACATCCCGGTATTTTGGGTTTACTAGGTCTGAGACTTGGAAGCCATCCTTCGAGTTCGCCGCCATCCGGAACTCGCCCTCCATGCACTCTTGGTTCTTCTCCATCACCTTGTCCGACGCTACCTAGAATCCGTAGACGGTTCTCCACTCGCCTACCGTCCACAACTCAGGTTTCGTCCGGAGGGTGGTATCCAAGATACCACTTTCCAGTCGCAGCAGATCCGCCACCAGACTCTCCTCCCGGATGTCCCAAGGGACGTCCATCAATCCCTCGCATCCCATGTTGGTGAGGTTCTACTATAGACACTCCATCCGGACCTCATCGGTTGGAATTTCCGGCACCACCCGCATTACCGGAATTGCCTTTGTCCAGGGTGGCGGCACTAGAATCGGCTCGTCTGAGTTTTCCGGTTCATCCCTCAGTCTACGTCGGCTCGCCCTGGAAGTCATCACGCTCGCCTAACCTCGCCCTAATTCTCTTGCTTACAGAAAGTCACTTTGGAACACACCTGCACGATCGCAACTCACACAGTCTCTCAATCTACCGAAAGTTCTAAGAGATGGGGAGGCAGGAAAATAAGGATATAAGGTAGCGAGAAAACAATTGTGCCTTCTACCAACTACAGTCCTTTTCTTATACTAGTCAGATGGACAGACGGATGAAAGTCCGAGATAGATTTTGGCGGCAAAGCCTAACCCTAGTACGGATCCAGTTTCCGGCTTTTAGGGCCAGCGTCGTCATCCGTTTTCCGAAACTTTTTAGGGTTCCAGAATTAAGTTTTTACACCTAATAGGATTTCTCTGGATCCGGAGTTCCGGTATTTCTGAAATCCTTCTAATCTCCTATTGGGATTCAAAACTTTCTTTTTTAAAGGAATGAATTTTGAAATTTCCTGCCAAATGCTAGTTTTCTGGGTCTAGCATGTGGAATCACTCTCCCACATTAACATTACAAGGTTAACCTTCAAACAATAGACTCAACTCTTAAGAGTTGAAGGCAGGGTTGCTAGCAGGCGAGCTTGTGAGCGTGAGCCCATGAGCCTGTGAGCCTATGAGCGGGAAAGATTTTTTATTAAAATAATGTGGAGGACCTATGACCATGGATGTAAGTGTATTTTTTTTTGTGAAGATGTGAGCTCATTCTTCTGAAATTTTACTTACTTACAAACTTAAATGAAATAAAAAATTGCAACAACCAATTGTGTTCAACCTAGAAAGGCCATACAGGACGTCAAATGTCTAATGAATGACAAAATAATCTCATATGTAGGACGTAACTACAACTATTCATCCACATAATTAAAGGTGGGAAAGAGAGATTTTCTACAATACTTTGACTCCCAATAATTATTTTTGGTATTGTTAAAGTAAATGATGTCACACAGTTCCAGAATCATTGATTTCTATGGGACCCTATCCGACGTTCAAGAGTTAATTTTGACAGAAAACATAAAATGCAAAATGTTGAAGGGGAATGAATCATACTAAAGATGTAGCCATAAAACACACAATCAAATCAAATCATACTGTAAATGAATACATAATAATTTGACTCATGAGATATGTCAATCTCATAAATCTAGGTTGTAGTGAACTGAGTTGCAGATGCCAAGCTACTCTCAGACTCTGAAGTCTCTTTCCCCTCTGTTGTCGATTCATCTATAAATTGCAGAACATTAAAAGGATAGGTATCTTTTCTACGTTTTGGTTCTAAGCTACCAAAGTTTGCAAATGCTGATGCTAATTGCTCAGCATAAACTGGGAGATCAAAAGGCTTCTCTGGACTTAGTACTAGTTTGCGTCTCTTCCTCAATGCATTTGTGGACATCAGTTTCTTACGCTTACAAAAAAAACATATAGAATATTAGAGTCACGAAATAGAAGAAGTAGGATGTCAAATAGCACTTGAAAAATATGAAAAACTTACTTACTAGGTTTAGTTCAGCGAGGAAATTTCTGAGGAACCACTGTCATTGCGTCCGAATCTTGTGAAGATGCAGCCGACAGTGGCAGTTGCGTTTCAGTTATTATCACATCTTCTTCAGTGTTCCTTTTCATAGGTTCAAGGACGCCATGAAAAACAGTGTTGTCTTCCTCTAAAGCCACTATGTGTCGTTCCATGCCGCGACATGCTGTAATTGATGCACCTACAAATTACAAAATGCAATTCATATCAATGAATCATTATATGAACACATATATGAAAATCCAGTTACTAAAATGAAAACTAACCAGTGGATGTTGTGCAGTCAAAAACCAAGTCGCCTTCTTCAGTTGTCCCCTCTATAAGGAATTGGAAGAACCTAGCATCCTTTTCGTGAGGCCTTCGCCATGGAATTTTGGTTAGTGGATTGACCAACATGCTCTTTTCAGTTGTGTAGTTAATTAATGTATCATCCTTGCGTAGGTCTACTTTTGCCTTCTGCATTGCTTGTGATCGCTTCAAAGAGAACCCTAAGTTCTCTTTATCACCGAGGTTCTTCACCAAGAGAGTGATTCCAAACTTCAAAGTCTACAGTCACAAAAAAATTATGTATTAGAAAAGAATACAACCATCTGTCAATGCTAGTTTCCATTAAAATTATGAAAATATTTGAAAAACACTAACCATTTCCGAGTCCTCCACAGCTGAAGTTAAATGCATACGATTGATGCCCAACCATTCCTTCTTCATTACCAGTGAAGGATAAGACTCGCACAATCCTGCAATAATGCCCTTTGAATCGACACACCACGACTGAAATACTATCATGCAACCATGGTCTTGTAAGTGCATATCTGTAAAGAAGAAGGCCGATTGAATGGCTTCATACTCTGGATCTGAATTCCATAAAGGTATTGCTTTCTCTGGAGAAGATACATCTGGGATAGGTAAATTCTCTTGGCAGTCAAAGAAGATGAGGTCCACTAAAGGTGCTTGGCTCACTTTACCTCCATACATACGGGACTTCCCTGGTGCCAACTGCAAAAACGAATTTATACAAACAATCAATTATTTATACAACTTTTTTTCAAAGGTCCACAAAAAAAAAGATTCATAGTTCTAGACAAAGCATCATGGTTACCTTCTTCAAAAAGGTCGTCACTTCAGTATAGCACTTGGGCACCTCGGACTCCATGTTATCCATCACGTCCACTATAGAGACGTTCAAGATTAATTCCTCTGAAGTGACGTCTGCATCATCACCAAGAACTATGACTTGAGTACCTTGTGTTACGATGTCCTCTGTGAAATCTGGAAGTATCGCCTTCCTCTTCAACCCACTTTGGGATCCACTTTGCATGTGCGAGTTCTGATCAACCGTTGAAGGCGCCGGTACTTGTTTATTGCCTTCTTCTTTCTTCTTGCCTTTGCCTTTCCCCTTGCCCTCTTCTTTCTCCTTCTCCTTCTCTACCAACTTCAGAAGACGCTCCGCTTCTTTCTTCTCCTTGTTCTCACGAATCTCTTGCTGTTTGTTCTCTTTCTTCTTGTCAACAACCATTTTCCTTGCAATTGCTTTCTTCTTCTGTTGATCAGTGTAGTTGTTGAACTCGGGAACCTCCAAGTCAATGACGCCAAGACCATCTAGTGATCCGATGGATGAGTAAATGTCAACGGACAATCTAGATACCATGCACCACCACTCAGATGAGCCATCGTGAATGTCTTCAGTTGGCTTGACGTGAACATGCACTCTTCAGAACTCCGGTCCAACCATGTGGTTAGAAATGGAGGAAGATCCTCCCTAGGGGTGGCGTTCTTTCCTAAAAGCTTGTACTTGAAATACCTACAATAAGAACATTCAAAAAATTAGTAACAATCACATAGCCGAATTCCTTGTTACAAATAACACAAATTCACTGAACAAATAACTACGTATGCTCATCCTTCGAAGAAAGTAAGGAAACATGAAATTCATATTTACATAAACATACCGGAAAAGAACTCTACGAACAGCGTCATTTGATCCATCAAAATTTGAGAAGGTCTCTGACTTCTTAAAAGGGTTTGATCCCTTCAAAGCCGGGCCAAAACCTTGATCCCAAATCTTCCTTCTCCATCCTTCTATATACTCTGGAAGATACTCCGGTTGAAGTGGGGATGCCATATTGATTTTTAGGCCATCTTTATTGACTATATTGTCAAAGTACTCTACCGCTCTATCCTCAATTTGCATTATATTCTTATCAGTACAACTCCATTATCGTTTCGTATACATGAAAAAACAAAACTGCAAAATGTAATACTTCATGATTTTGTCATTATATACATGAAAAGTCATTTACATAAATACAAACACTTACCCCTGCCCACCAAACCCATTTATTGAGGAAAGGCCCCAATTTCTCTTCAAAAACTGGCTTTGGAGGGAAACGTCTGGCATCCTGTGAAGGCATGGATGAGTTCCACCACTTCAACAACTTTGTCTTCTGTACTGCAGAGGTATTGCAAGTGGCTATCATTTGTAGCTTTTCCAATGTCATTTTAGGAACCTCATTTGTAGTCCAATGCTTTTCAACCTTCACAAGGAAATAAAAAAATTTCAGCATTAAATAAATCACAATAATAAAAAATAAGACAACCGTTTTTTACATCATAAATCTTCATCACCTCTTCCAAAAATTCTGGACCGTAAGTAGGATTTGCTACCGCAAGCAATTTTCCCATTTTCACGTACAACTTTTCCGCCTTCTCCTTAGCTCCAACCCTCATGGCATTAGCCACCCCTTGATCACTTTTATCTTCAGATGCTGTCACTTCATTGTACTTCCGTACTGCGGCATCCGCTCCTTGAGCTATCTCTTGCTAAAAAATAACATCAACACAATTTCAATTATACCAAATTTGCACATTCTTCAGCCCTTCCTATATTGTAATGACCTAAAATGAAAGATATATAAAATAGTTAGAACATTCTCACTCTTACCCGAAAAACAAAAGCCGTGAAGACCTCCATTGGCATTGAGTACCATGTTTTTCTCACTGATTGCGTACCACAACGTTTCCTCTCAGAAGGTCTCAACATTTCATTGAACTTCTCCATGGAAAGAAGCCCATACTTCTGAACACGATAAAGAGTATGAACTAGATTGGTCTTCACATGGGAATCCTCCGTTGACCTACAATTCACATTAGGCTATAAAATCATTTCATACATATGAATAAATTGAATAACAAAATAATAAAAGTCAAAGATTAAGTTCAATCAAACAACATCATATGATACACGCTTACTTATTGATGTCATGCATAATCTGCATGACAAGCTCTATTCTCCCTTTCGTGTCCAAAATGATGCTGTCTACTAAAATGTGCCAAGCTCGATCCGCCACATGCAGCCTCGAGATATGATTCATCCACCCCAAGCGACGGTGATTTCCATCACAGATAAAAAAACTTCGAGTTCTTCAAGTACCTCAACTCTGGCAATGAATCTAAGTACTCATTGAAGATGTCATTCTCTGATTTCCACAAAGGACCCCAAGCATCCATTTCATCTCTCGAGAATTCAGAAGACTCCCCCGCCTTATTAGTTGTGGAAACATAAAAAACTGCGGCTCCATCCCGATATCCATGAACAAACTCTTGTTCAAGCTTTACAAGATCACAAGAGAGGGTGGGCCTAACCATTAGCATGGGTACCAATCTGCACAAAGGTATGCGCATTCGGGAGTGTTTTTGAAGCCTCATCCTCAAACTCTCGATGGTGGCCATAGAGTCTACCTTCTGCAACCGTCGGAGTTCATCTTCCAACAACTCCTTCTCCTCCTCCTCATCAACATCATTCACCTCAACATCTCCTTCTTCCTCAGTGCCAATTTCTGGTTGACCTCTTTCACTGGTAGGTGGAGTTGAATGAACTTCCTCTGCTTGTGACAGATTAATTGGTGACTCCTCCATCTGCAAGATCATGTACATTTTTTAGAGTAATTATGAAATACACGGAAGTCCTCCAGAAGTTCCAAGTTCAACTTGCAAAACAAATCTTTACTATGATGGTAAGAAAATTCTCAATACAAAGGATTGTACAAGTAATACATAATCGCCCGTATCATAATAACACCAATGACTAAGTAATATAAATGCTGCAACACTGCAGCTGCCTCTATTCCTTTCAAACTCAATCAATTTCTACACTAGCATCTGAATCAGAACTCAAGTGGATGAGGACAATATCGTGCCTGCCCAATCCGGAGCTGCCAGTAATATCTCTAATATCCTCAATTGGTGGACTAGAAATGGAGATTGATGTTTGACAATTAAAGCTACTATACTCAATCTCAGAACTCTTAGGAGAGAACACTGGTTGTTTTCGTTTTCGTTTTTTGGAATCACTGAACCTACTGCAACAAGGTTCATCTAATTGATCAGCTGCTCGGTCACAAGCATCAAGAATGTCTCCAAGGCTTACCAAGTCAGTGTCTTTATGAGGCAATGACTGGCTAGCAATGTTGATGTTTCTATCTTCTGGAGTCCGAAGTTCCGAAGTTCCCGCAACATCTGCAATATGAATTGCCATATTGGAAGGTATTGGTAAAAGGGCATGGTCGTTCAAACTCTCATGTGTATTTATCTGCAAAACCATTTTAATAATAAGGTAGGCCAATGTTAGTTACAATCGAATAAATTTTTTAAAAATAATACTAAGAGTACATCAATAAAAAGTAAGAAGAAAAAATCAATATTAAAAACAGAAACTGACATCTCAAACTTACTTGACTTCCATTTCAACATTCCCATAGCTGGAATACCAAATATTTATAAATTTTGTAATTTGCACAAAAATAGGGAAAGCCCTCTTATGACATATGCCTACCCCTTCCTTATAATCATACAGGGAGGAAACTCAAGGAATCGAAACAATTATAAAAATAGAACTCATGCACATTGAAACATTCCTAAAATTAAAAATATACTTCTTTCTACAAGACCAGAATGAAGTGTAATGCCACCCACCCCCATAAACCCTGTCGGGTCCAACGGGGGTTTATATAGTACCTTGCGCTACCCTATTTTTTTGTCTTGCAGTCCAGCACTGATAGAAACTTAAAGGTAGAGGTTGGACACTTCATATCTAGTAAATACATTCACTATAAGAATTCAGTGTTTTTTTTAACAACGGAAAAAACGTGTCGTGATGTTTAATTTAACAAGGATGGTGCCTGTAGTGACGTCTAAAAAAATCCGTTTAAAAAAACGGGCCAAAAACGAGCCAAAAACGGGCCATATTATGTGCTAAAACGTGCTTAAATTTTTTGTGACATCGAAAACAACAGGGTCACCTAAGAGTTTCTGAGAGTGCCATGTGGAGGGGTTTTGGCATCCACGTAGGATTTTTAACAATGGGCAGGGACACGTTGGACAACTTTTTCATCCAACGACGTTCTGACGTGTCCAATGACGTGAACCCCTAAATATCTAACGTGGAAAATAATTTCCGGTGCACGCAACCTACGTGGCACCTGACGTGGCACTCTTCTGCAGTACATGCCGATGTTCTGTGTGATGTTCTCTGGGACGTCACATTTGACAAGAGGATGTTTTAAATGACATTAGAGTCAACGAGAATGTGCTTTAGGAAACGAGCTGGGTGGACAATATTGTGGAATTTATTCTTTGCTGAAATCGCAGACATCGTCCACATACACGTCTATTGTGACATTAAGTAGAGCAACCCGTATACTGGGGTATGCATTGCTTTGCACTCAGTGTTCCGTTCGACACGCACAGTGACATCTGCAGTGTTTTCTTGAGCATTACAGAAGACATACAATGCGAGAGGAAGGATGTTTTCTCGAACGAAATGAACAACGTGAATTGTAAACCTCAACATCAAAGACGATGTACTCTACAGCCCATATACATGAGTGAATGGAAGATTGAGATATGCCATTAGAAGATGAATTATGTGTCTTTGTAAGAGATGTCCAAGCATAGAAGCCTGTGTTTTCAATGGCATTGGGATTATAAGGCTACTTGCCAACTTCTGCACAAAATAGCTATGCACATGCCCATAGTCTAGTACTACGAAGAAATCCACAACAACATTAACTACAACACTTTCGATGAAAACATGGTGCGTTCTACTCAATGTTCTGAATAACATGCTTGACCATGATATGCGATGTGAAGTTGGACACGCTGTGGCAAACAAGGACTCACTTCTTCCGAGGTGCATCCAATTTCTTGACAACAGCAGCCTACATCGTACCACACCAAGTCAAAACCAGCAGTACCTACTCGTGCATGTTTATTTCTGGGACTCTTATACAGCCACAACAAATGTCAAGGAATGCTACACTTGCATTATTCTTTTAAGTTGCATATAAAAACAAATGAAAGTATGGGTGAATGGAATGCAGCCTTCCTAACCTTTTAGTGGGTTGGGTAGGTTTAGGAAGACCCACTACTTTGGAAATTGTTGCCTTCGTTGTAGCCTTCGTGCCCTTCGCAGCTTGCGTGGTCCTCACAGCACGCCGAGGCTGGCTTGAGGACTCACCAAGGACTTCAATGTCTTCTTGCAACACCATCACACAATTCTTATTCACTTTTGACATCCTCTAATCACCTACACTTCCTAGCCTTACCTGAGTACCATTGAGGCACTTGCTTTCCTGTAAGATGCACATAGTTATTGTAAAACATACCTACGCATTCAATGGAATGGGGGACTGAAAGGAAACTTCGACTTCTGCTTACATACTATTCTGATGTACTCGCTTTGAAAAGAACAGGCTGAGCCCTAGAGTGCATCAACGTCTGCCACTAGTGACATTCACTTCAATGTCCAATTTGACATGCACTTCTAAAAAAAAATTGAAGCATTGCAAACAAACACTACTACGCTACGACACCATCCTCATACAAGGCAATTCATGGAAATAACATCACTAGTCTAACAAAGGGAGTGCTTCACGTCGGTCACTTGGCACTTAAAATGGGAAGAGAGACGTCGCATCACCTGTTGCTCCGTGGAGGTCTCCATCGTGCTTTCTCTCCTCTCAGATGTTGCCTGCACCCCGGAGTCTTTGACTATGGCGTACACATCTTCCACTCCTTGCTGACCTTCAGTAGTTTCAGGGATCATAACTTCACCGACGACTTCTACCTGCTCCTCCTCAATGTTAGCTACAACGTCGTGAACAACATTGTCTTCAACAGCCCGCTTGTCGAAGTTAACGTCAACAAGAACATCGTCTTTGACATTGCTTTAGCCAACTATGGGGACTGGCTCAACGACATCTACAGGAGCTGTGGATTGCAACACGGGCACAAGACAGTCCTTCTGTGCCATTTTCGACGCCTCTGCCCTAGGTGACGTGAGAAGTGGTGGATTCCCTGCCCTGATTGGCGAGGATGGCTTTGTGACATCCAGGGTCCCCCCAACACTTGCTTTACACTGACTTGCGAGGATCTTACGTAGCATTTCCTCCATGCTTTTGTGGGACGTGCTCACAGTCTCAGTAAGGCGACTTACACTAAGCTCAAGTTCATCCAGACAACTGCGCATCTCTTGCAGCTCTTTGCCATGGGGACTTCGACCTCTGCGCTTCTCTTCTTCCAGACGCTGCAACTCCTTGGCCACTTTTGTGTCCACCTCTGCTTCAAACGGTACTCTATTCCGCAACAAAGTCTACAAGGGGAAGAAGAATATGCACTTAGAGTTCACATGCAAAGGTTACATGCTTCAATGGCACCGTACAAGGGGAAAAAGAATATGCACTTAGAGTCCACATGCAACGATTACATGCTTCAATGCCACCCCACACAGGTCCTTCCACGTGCGAAGAAGAAGGCCCAGTCCTCCACCTCTACCATCATTTCTGACATTTTTTGGAACAACAAATGCAATATTTGTGATGAAAGTGGTGTCGACATGGGCAAGTAGATGGACGTCAGTTACTACATACTTACCAGCCTCGAGATGACTTCTCTCTCTACGGCCTTATGCTGGGCTGTGCTGGATACCTTCCCCTTAGAAATGGCAGACATATGGGCTGACTTCTCTTGGGAAGCATCGGTAGCACGAGCCTCCTTCAATGCCTCCCACACATCGTCATCCATTCCAATCGGCTTGGATTTTCTGCCATCAATCAATCGATTGAGCTTCCAACGAACATGAATGAGCGCTTTTGTGATGAACGGCTGCATCCACTTCTCCGACACTCGCTCGGACTCTCCCTCTATACGCTAATCTGCAAGCCAAAGGACTTAGTATAGCTACCTCTGCATTGTGTACGACATTGATGTGCTAAAGAATAATAAGAGAATTTACATGGACACCCCTATGTCTCCAGAAAACACTAGGGGATACACACTGCACGTCCCTGTGGTGCAGACGACCATAGGGACCACCCCTCACTGTAGAGGATCCTGCACTGATATTAGTCGTGACATTGTATTCGACGTCACTGTGGACATTACAGGTGACATCCACTACCCCGCCTCATGGCCAATGAGCTACCTTCCACAACATTAACAATCTTCTGAACTACATGCAACAATGAACTACAAGGTCTATAGTCCTCTTCATTTCACAAAAAAGGACTGAATACAAACCTGTATATAGGCGCCTAAATAAGCGTTGTCTGTCTTTTTTGGGCTGACCCTCCCATCCAAACCTGGGGTCAAGGTCTCTTGCATATTTCTTGATGTCGTTGGAGAAAGGAACCTTCATAGGTCCGAATGGTTCCCCTTGTTGGTCTATTTCCACAGGTTTTTTCATTACAGTGCTTAAGCCTTTTTCGCGAGCTTGTTCAGGGATCAGTTGCTCGATCATCTCTTCAGTATCAGCATTCGAAGCTGGTTCATCAGACCCTGTGTTGTAGCCCTTATTGTAAAAGGTCAAATGCACTATCAACTTGGGAAGAAAATGGGGCTATGTCAGTACAAACAAATCACTCCCGCAACTGGACCCCCGCAAAAGAGATGTCCACATACGCTATTTGCGGTTTCAAAGTATTCTACATGTTCTTCTGTTGCGCACTACGTTGAATCTAACATCGATGTAGACACGCTTGGACGTTGTTTTGAACATTACAGGAACTTTCTCTTCACAGAAACTGGAAAGACGCCGTGGTTTAGGGTCTGTCACCTTTACAGGGGGCTGACTCCCGTACGTCCTGATTGATCACTTTTGAATTCTTACAAATTTCTCTCTGACTAAGGAACAAACAATCACTTTTCTTTGTATAGAGTTCAACTCAAAGAACATGTCCTCCGTGACGAAGACATGAACGTCACACAATTTATGCGGACGTCACATTAAACGTCTATGACGTTTAACATGATAGAGTCGACGTCATAAGAAACAGGGTGTGTGTTGCACTTGACGTCCGTACCAATGCACGCCTCCCCCAAAACCTTGAATACCACTGGTTCTATACTCAAATTATTTCTTCTCCCAAACTTACCTCCAAGACTGCTCTTTGAGTTCCTCCTCTTCCTCTGCGTCGTGCCCTGCCTCCTCCGACAACTCCAACAGCACTTGAGGGGTCCTCTTCCTCTTCGGTGGAAGATTGTTGTCCCGATCTGAAGTACTTTCCAAGGGTGTTCAGGTAACTCCTCGAGAATGTAATGGAAATTTACCCAAATCTAAAACAAACAAATATCTTGTAAATCCAACAGAATGTTCAGACCTAGATATCGGCAGGACCAGAATAAGGAGGATATTGATTCTCATGTGAGAAATGATCATTTCCAGATTCACAACTTTTGAGTGGATTGTGAAGTAAAACCTAACCACAAACTCCATAGTCAATGGAAAATGTAAAGGAGATTCATACAGTACTATACAAACGCTCATGAAAATTCTGTGGAAGCAGCTCATTTGAACATCCAAACTCAATCAGCAGCATCATAAAGACTGCAATTGAACGCGAATCTCGTCTGGAGCAAATCACTTAATTCGGTCATTCATAACAACCAACAATGAAATATTGATCTTATATTCTTAAGCACTTGGTTAGACTACACATTGTGATTTTCAAACTAGAAACCCAAACCCTAATCTGTCCCTGCATTGAAAGTTTATCTCGATATCCGATGAGAACTAAGAACTTGTGAGATAGGGTAAATCCAACGTAATGAACCTCGGAGAATACCAATTCTCAGGTGAGAAAATGAAAATTGAAAGATTCACATCTGAAAAATCAGATTTTGCGAATTAAAACGTAATCACAACTCCATAGTTGATAACAATAATGTAAAGTACATTCAAAGAGTAATATAAGAAAACAAAGAAGAATATGAATAAATTCTCAAAAGGAACCTCAATCATACATTTACACTAAGAAAATAACAATTCAGTGTCGACAAATCTGGCTTGCCTGGAGCAAATCACCGACTGGGGGCGGAGTCCGGGGTTGATCAGGTGCAGGATCCTCAGGGTGAATCGGAACTGCCATCTTCTTTTTTTCTTTCTTCCAAGAAATTGAACAAGTAGCAAAGCTAAGCTGCAATTTGATAGATTACAATGGCATGAGAGCAAGAGAATGCGCGAAATTGAGAGGAGCGACAAATCCGCTGGCTGCAATGCAATTAAAACCCTAATTTTATTGAGCTTGTCAAATGGAACAGAGATGGATATCACCCAGGTATTAGATCAATTGAGGACCCTACGAGCACAAATTTGATGTCAAACA
Source organism: Climacium dendroides (assembly GCA_950106755.1). NCBI lineage: Eukaryota > Viridiplantae > Streptophyta > Bryopsida > Hypnales > Climaciaceae > Climacium > Climacium dendroides. Next base: position 28,865,705 of record OX467089.1, on the reverse strand, counting down.
ATACTTTGAAGTTAAATAAAACCTAACTAAGTTTCTATTTTTAGTATTTTATATTTTTGAATTTTTTTTTGAAGTCTAATTTTAGTATTAAAAATTCAATTTTGAAAATGAGCGATTATGATTTTTCTATTCAAGATTTTGTACAAGGCTGTCCATTGCACAATAGACAAGAGTAGATTTTGAGAAGCCATAAATTGGTTAGGATTTTGCATATTAGGCCCTTATCCTCATATTTTTTTGGTGACCAACTTTTTAGATTTGGCATGTGAAAAGAGGATTGAAAGACTTCAAATTTCTTTTACAATTTCAGCATCCTTATGATGAAACATTATAATCTTTCAATCCATAAGTAATATTGTTGTGTTTTCTTTTCCTATGTGATCTCTAAATTGTTTAGTTTGAATTTGTACAATTATAATTCCAAAAAAAATAATACAACTTATCAAAATGATGTCTTTTTGTTCAATTTAGAACAAATTCCTCAAAGCTCAAAAAAGGCCTTGGGCATTTAGGGGTTAAACAAACATCTATACTATAAGAAGTTTTGTCCTTGTGATAAAGGGACACTGAAAATCACTACTTTTTCTATTGAAAATAGTTCCTATTATTCTATTGATAGGTAGGAACGAGTTTAGCTAATTTTTGAATGACTTTCAGGATTATAAAGGAGCTCATGGAGATGAAGTTGAAAGTTTAAAACTACCCTAAACCATTAGTAATTCTTCACGAATAGAAGCAAGGAAAAAAGTCAAACAAATATTCAAAATTTTGGAGATTTAAGCAGTAGCCATGCTACAGTATGTGAATGTAGTGCTTTACTCATCAAAAAATGAACGTAAATATTATTTTTTGTGTCTTTTTTCCTCCGCAAAAGATAATGCCCATCTGACTTCCACATTCCAATAGATATTGTAATTATAGTTCTACTATCACCAAGAAGCCCTTGCATAGTATATATATTCTATCTTTGTACAAACTATTGTGTTTTTTTTATCATTCATTTGGCATGTACAAAGTCATTTGTAATTATTTTGCAAACCTAACACGCTTTTATTGTTGGTAAAGTACTTTGTAGAGGATGGATGAAACACTAAATTGGATTAGAATGTGGTAGAATACCTTCTCTACATAAGTACCTACCAATTGGATCAATTGAAAAGTGAAAATAATGTTTATTTCATCTAAAAAAAAGTACGTTATATAAATACATCTTGAAAAAGTACTTTTCTGACGTACTTTGTAGGGGGGCGTAATATGCTTTCACCCTATGGAGACTGCACGTCACTCCCAAATTGTTTGGGTCATCCCTAAACCCAGGTGGGAAAGCACTTCTTGGCACTCCCCACACGACCATTCACCCCAATTTTTTGGGGGGAACCCCCGAGCCCCAACCCAATGGAATGACACTACAACAAAAGCAGTGTTTTATGACTGCAAAATATGACTGCAGTGAGTCGTAAAATCAAAAAATACGACTCACGTAGAAATCACTATAGATGACTCGGAATATAACTGACTCCAGTCGTTTAGAAGCAGTCGCTTCAGACATCAGTCATATTGGCAGTCATATTTTTCGAGGGGTATAAATACCCATTTTTAGCCATAGTATGCCAACATGGCGTATACTTTGACTTTCCTAGGGGAGTCTTGACTTTTTTTTGAGTTGCCCGGGCAAACAAAAAAATCCTACATGGAATATGACTATGGTCAGTCATATTTTTGGATGACGTGGAATATGACTGCAGTCAGTCATATTTTTGGATGACGTGGAATATGACTGTAGTCAGTCATATTTTTGGATGACGTGGAATATGACTGCGGTCAGTCATATTTTTGGATGACGTGGAATATGACTGAAGTAAGTCATATTTTGCAGTGATGTAGAATACGACTCTCATCAGTCATATTTTATGGAATATGATTGAGGTGAGTCATATTTTGCAGTAATGTAGAATACGACTCTTGGCAGTCATATTTTATGAAATATGACTGAGATGAGTTATATTTTGCAGTGATGTAGAATATGACTTTTGTCAGTCATATTTTATGGAATATAACTTCTGTGAGTCATATTTTTGGCTTCATGAAGTTGCAAGTAGCTTCCAATGTCTTTGTTTCAACTTTTGATGCCTGTATATACAATTAAAGAAATGAGAGGTTAGTTTTTAGTGATTGAACAACAAAGCCTAACCTTCAAAGACTTACAAAAACACAAAATATTTAGCTCAAGTTTAGGATAGAAAGAATAAGATTAATGATGGAAGAAACAAGAAAAAGAAGATAAGTATTAAGAGTTAACAAGAATCAAAAGTTAAGATGCAACAAGGAATAAAAAACAACAACTAAGCAACAACTAAGACACAACAAGAAACAAGAAGCAACATAAAACAAGAAACAACAATTAAGACACAATATGAGGCAACAATTAAGACATAAGAACAAAGAAAAAGCAACAACTAAGACACAAGAAAAAACAAGAAGCACCAACTAAGACATAACAAGAAACAACAAGAAATGAGAGTATAGATACAACAAGAACAAAAAAGAAGCAAGAACTATAAAACAAGAGGAAACAAAAAAAAAGAACTAGGAAGAAGAAAGAGTTCAAATGCAAAAGAAAGAAAGAATTCAGATGCAACAATAAGAAACAAGAAGCATGAACTAGAGAGCAACAAGAAACAAGAGTTAAGATGCAACAAAAAGTAACAACAAGTGAGAGCTAAGAGACAATAAAAAGTAAGAAAGAAGAGCCACGAGAAGTGACCACTAGGGTCCCAAAACTCTAAAAAGTGGCGGTTAGGGTTTCAAAACCCTAAAAAATGACGGCTAGGGTCTCAAAACCCTAAAAAAGTGGTGACTAGGATTCAAAATCCAAAAAAGTAGGTGACTAGGATTTCAAAATTTTAAACAATGACTTCTCTATATTTTTTTGGAATTGCCCAAAACAAAAAAAAATCACTATTATATGAAAATATTAGTGATAATATGACTCAATGTTCCCAAACATGTTCCCTACGTTCCCTATGAAGTACTTTGGTATTCCTAATGGCCGTATAGTATACGCTTGTGACGTACAAGGCGTAAAAATGACTGACAGTCATATTTTGCAGTCATATTTCTCCCCAAAGTGTTAGCCTTCAAGAATATGACTGCAAGCAGTCGCCAATCATCCTCAGTCATAATTCTGCAGTCATAAAATACTGCCATTGTTGTAGTGTGAACTTGGCCATAATTCCCCCATGTTCTTACCATTTAAATTTTTTCCCAACTCTCTAAATCCAAAAAGCACTGGGAAGAATTCACTGTGGGGACTTCAAATTACTCCCAAATTGTTTGGGCCATCCACGAACCCCCAATGGAAAGCACTTCTTCGCACTCCCCGTACTACCATTCCCCCCCATATTGGGGGGGACCCCCAAGCCCCATCCCAATGGAATGAATTTGAACTGGACACCCTTATATTCTCCCCATTTAATTTTTTCCCCATTTAATTTTATCCCAACTCCGTAAATCCAAAAAATATTGGAAGGAATTCACTATGGGGACTGCAAGTCACTCTCCATTTTATGGGGCCTAATTTGCAATTTCAAAGCCAATGGAATAATGTTACATTGATCCCACCACTCCCAAGTAATCCCCATTTTCTGTTCTCAAAACCCGTCTCCAAATAATATTGCGTAACTTCACCTCTATGATAAGGTTATCCCAATGAGTCTCCATTTTTATTTCTCATCTTTCATGTTTTAGGACCTAAAATATTTAATTCTGTACATCCTTTTTATTTTGGCATACCTTAGACTTATAACACCAAAACACATTTGTTGAGTCATTACATGTGTCTATGTCACTTTAATCCTACCTTGTACCCATGACTTCACATCCTCCCAGAAAGCCTGAATTTTACACCCTCAAGCTCTTTCCTATACTAATCAAGTGTTTTCCCTATAGGGCAGCACCCCCCTTGCCCTCTCACTGACAGCAGTGCAGCTGCCCGTAGTGAAAGACGCACCAGGGCTGACGTGGCCGATTCGTGTTTTTTTGGACGTCATCTAAAACGTCCTTTATTTTTTTGACATAGTGAAAAACACGTCCGTTCAAAGTGACATCCCTATATTTCCTGACGTCTATTATGACGTTTCAGATGACATCACAAAAAATTGTCCCTGATCTGCACGTTCGTCCAAAAACGTAGTGACGTCAAAAATAACGGGTGATGTCACAGCGTAACGCAGTAAAAAACATGGTTTTCTTATAGTGATTAAAGGTCAAAGTAAACGACTAATTTATAGTAGTTCCCTTCATTGCTTCCTCACAATGGATTTCGTAAACTTCCATAAAGAATAAACAATTAATTTTCGGTGATTTTTCCATCAAAGGTATGACAAGAAACTAAATTAGATTTGGAAGAAAATAAAGTCAAAATCCAACTTTTTTTCAATACAGGCAAAACAAAATCACGTGGACATCACTTGAGGTCATTCCCGGTCAATGCACCCAAACATGGCTGTTGAAACATACTGTAAACCCACTACTAACGTACATATTGAGCGTCCCTCACCATGGAGACTAGGATAGCAAGACGAGAAATAGGAGTACCGTGAGCTACCCCAAGGAACCCTGTCGGGTCCGATAGGGTTCTTTGGTGTAGTTCACGCTACCCCTGGTTTTGGTCTTGCTTTTTCATGGCGTGTGCGTTTTGGTCCACGGCGTTTGCATTGACCATGAATTTCTCAATGAACTTGAAGTCAAGTCGACTATACTAATGATGGTATTTAGTATTATGTTACTAATAGTTTTACTTGAATTTCTACCACACCCACTCAAAATTTCAATTGGTTTGCATTTAGTGTTGTGTTCACCATTTCTTAATTCATATTTTTAGGTTTTTATTTTTTTCATTGTAATTTGATGAAATAATATGTAACACTAAATGTAATTTTGTAAAAATAATTTTGTCCAATAGTTGACAAATAGTATCTATGTTGACATTTATTGTTGATAACACTAACAAGATTGTTGACATTTAGTGTTGTGCTTCGTAATTAGAGTTGCCAACACTAAATACCATCATTAGGGTGGTAATCATGAACACCGCAAATGAAATACACTAAAATTACTAAATAGTGTTACCCACACTAACTGCTTTAGAAATGCTATAACTTTTTACTCCTTGTAAGTATTTTCACGAAAATAATAAATCCTAGTATCATTCTAAGTGGGAAAACTCTACAACCACACTTGGTAAAAATATTCTTCAAGAGTAAAAATTTTTGACTTTTTAAAATCAATTAGTATACGTACCAGTATTTATCATCATTACTATACTACTACCGAAGCGTGCTGTACTTAACAGCAGTACCCAATCAACTGCTCATGACAAAATCGGAGGAATGGAAAATAAAAAAAATAAAGAATCGAAGGACCATGTTGAATCCTCACTGCAGTATTGCAAGACACGAATTGGGGGTAGCGTGAGCTACCCCAGGGAACCCTATCGGACCCGACAGGGTTCCTTGGTGTAGCTCACGCTACCCCCAATTCGTGTCCTGCTGGTCACTTTGCCCTTCTTACCTCCAGCATGTTCCGGAACTTTTGGCTCTATGGCCTTGCTCGAATTCTGCCTCGATCTAAAAGATTGATTTTTTTATTTTTTAACTACGGAGCTGCCGACATCGTAAGTGGGATCGTAAGCTCCTGCAATGACTACGGCCAGACAAGATTGCCCATTTTTATCATTCTTTCTCTGTGTGGTGGACTCGGAAATTAAACTGGAGAAATGAACTTAGACTCAGTTCGATTCCAACACGCAACCTAAACTAGAAGCCGTGGCAGGAATTTAGAACTAGGACGTTCAGCTAGTCGATAGACGTAAACTACTGTTGCTGATGAGCTGCAGCTTGGCAACTAAGTCCGGTCCGTCCCAGACAAACATTGTCTGCCAGTCCATTGCAGTCGACATCGTAAGTGGGATCGATCTGCGCACTTTAACTTGCATTGTGATCACTGTCGTCAAACTATCTCTCCAACTTCTCAGTTCTATAACCCCCGTTATAACCTCGCTGGAGCCCAATTGATTGAGAACTTGGAACGTCGGCTTGGAACCTATTGAGACCGCTTCCAGTGGGTTGCTGATTTCAAGCTATCGATCATGTCAAGACGCGACCGCAATGTGGGGCGTGTTCCGAACCCGAATCTGAGCCATCATGTTCCGCTTCAAGTGAGTATTGAGAGAACCTTGAAATTAAATTTTGTTTGGATTTCTGCAACTTCCAAAACCTATACACGGTGTTTGATACGAGTTTGTAACGGTTAATCACATATATTGTCCTGCTAATCATGCTTATCGATCACCACTGATGTCAACTGCAGGAGTTTTTTGACCCGAGGCGGCCTGGAAACAATGTTGCGCAAGTATAAGAACTGCCCGACGACAGGGTATGTTCATCTGTCACACCCTTTACAAGTGCACATTGACATTGTTGATCCAGTTGTGGAAGACGTCCAACTTACTGTTGAACTAGCAGTTCATGATATTGAACTAGATTCTAATGATCGAGTTGATATTACTGATTGAAGGCATTCGTGTACCAAACGAAGACTGGGCGATCTTCCGCAATGAGAGCCAGACATCTCGATGGAAGTACCATGCTAACCTGGTTGTTGTGCAGGTCATTTAAAGTCGGTGCCGGGTCCACTTCTTCCAACTGCACCCACTGCCGTCTCCTAGTGTTCCGCATTCTCGGAAGATGGAGCGTACCGTCGAAGTTCGAAGCCACCTGCAGGACTACAGGCCTTCAGCTACAATAGAAGAGCAACTCAATGAAGCTTCAACGAATGGGAAATGGGAACTGGAAACTACAGTAAGACAAGAGAGGACACTTACCGAAGGGGACTTCAGGGATACTACAGGAAACTCGTGGACCTTGTACCTCGGACGACTGTGCTCAATGTAGGACAGCGAATATGGAAGACGGTAACTAGAAAGTTGTCTAGATGAGGCAAAGTTGCCACAGTACACGTCCAGAGACTCGAACAAGAGAACGTCAAGTACTGAAGGCATGAAGCAAGCAATTGAGGATGTGTAGGAGACGCTGTAATTATATACTGCAAGCAATTGAAGCTGGAGGAAGGAAGTTCTTACGGAAGATTCCCAGGAAGAACCTCCAGAAACGCTTTTCAAATTTAAAACATTCCTTCCCTCGATTTCAGTATGGCCACATGCGGTCCATCATTCCAATATGGTAGGAGATTCCAATCTCATAATGGTGCACATGGAGTACAGCTAGTTCAGGGGAAAAGAATTTTCAATGGCCTTCACTTTTAGCGAGTTTAGATCCTGAGATGGCACGTCCTGCATGCGACGTTGTCATGTGCTGTAATTTTTGACGTTTGAATTGAGAATATGCTGATTTAAAAAAAAAGTTCATTTGCATGCGCAAGCTCGGCTGTTTACGGAAGAATGTCAATCAAATTTGGTTTGTGGTTATGAATTCGGTGCATGCATTTGGATGAGCTCGGCTGTTTATGGAAGAATCCCAGTCAAATGTGTATTCTGCTTATGAATTCGGTGCACGCTTTTTGAATGAGCTCGGCTGTTTACGGAAGAATGTCACTCAGATGTGGTTTCCGCTTATGAATTCGGTGCACGCATAGACAGTGCATTGTTTAATTTTCTTCCTACAAATCCGGTTTAGGGTCCAAATCTACCAACCGCAAAGAGGCTGCACCCTAAAACCTGCTTGATTTCCATAAAACTAGCTTGCTCAGCAGAAGAGTATTGAGAGAGAAGGTTAAATACCTCGATAAACAGACTGACAGTAATAATTTTAGAGACAAGAGGGAGTTCATTTCCACTCAGGTCGTACCAAAGAAGTTGGTATATTCATGAGAATCCAAGAATCACTTCAGAATGTTGAGGGCAGCGCAGTCCCCTTCAGTTGCCAATTCTGACGCTCGCCCTTTGTTTCTACTTCGAATCCTGCTCAGACATTCCTACTCAATCAGGTTTTCCTTTACATGACAAGGAGTGTGTCATTTTAGTTGATGCAGTCGATATTCTCAAATTGCACCCTAAACCGTAAGGTAGGTGGCTCTAATCTGGACCCGCTCCTAAAACCGATTTGGTAGATTTTACTTCTAGAGTGTATCAAATGCATACATTTCAGAAGGGTGTCGGTTTTATAAACCACTATTTTCCAGCTTCATAAATCTGTAACTAATTCCACAAAGGTCCAGAGAATATGAAACGACTGGGATTAGATGTCAATTCAATTTTTTTTTCTACGCCAATTCACTGAAAATTGTTTCGAGCTGTTTAGCTTTCTGAAAAATGCAATGACCTCTTTAAGGGTTGGTTTAAGAGCCACCTACCTTATATCATGAGAATACTGGAGTGCCCTGTGCCGTTGCCACAACTCAAAACATACTTAGAAATCAATCAATTTTCTAATGCAGGTCCAAACTTCATGAAACCAAAAACTTTAAGTGCATTTTGTTGAATACAAAATGGAAGAGTACTCATTATGACTACTGTCGAATATGGAATAGAAAGATTAATTCTTAATTTCACACAATGTTCAAAAATGCTATGCTAAATTAGTTCTCTTCTGACTATTATCTTCAATTTCTACTCTATACGAATAATTACATTTCTGCTACAGTGAATAGAAAAATTAAGTTTTACGATACCACTATACTCTCTTCACATTCTACACTAGATAAATATTTTCATTTCCTGTCAAAGGATGCAACTATGTGGGTTATGTGGATTTGTGTAAGGTTAATGGCTTGGGCTTATAAAATGGTGTGTGCCACCGTATGCCGAAGCCAATGAATGATAAAGGAACTTGCCATGATGAAGGAACCTAATTAAAGAGGCAGGCTGATTGGCTTATTTCATTGTTTATTGTACTATATCCATAACATTGGGCATGATTTATAGTTACCAGAAACTATGAAAGTTAAATAGGATTATAAATAAAGTTTAGCCAAGAACTCACAATCAGAAGTTAGTTTCATATTCATCACAATTGTAATGAATGTAGACATTTGGGCCATCCATGAGGGAATTTGAAGGAATATATATGCAATCCCCATGAGGCAATCCGAGGGAATATATAAACCATCTTCTTTCTTTATGAAGTTCTTTGGAAGCAGTTCTAATTACTGAAGCATAGACAGTACAAATGGATGTGTTCATTTATGTACATAAAATTGCAATGCAATCCCTTTTTATTGTATGTGGAAAATAGGTTATTCTATTATATTTTTGTATTGTATACCTCAGTGGTAGTCATGTTATCAACTTTCAAATAATTGGTGCAGAAAGAATTCTATTGTAGACAATCTGAGCCTACTAGAGTATTAGGCTTAGTTGTCAATTATTCTATTTTTTGAAATTGTTGCATAAATAATTCTATTGTAGACAATACGAGCCTACTAGAGTACTAGGCTTAGTTGCCAATTATTCTATTTTTTGAAATTGGTGCGCAAGTACTTCTTCTATACGTAGTGTAAGTGTGCCAGGCATAGCCGCCAACATCAATAAATGTTTAACTGTGGGGCCCTATTATGAGAATGTTGTAGAAGTTGCAAGACAGTTGTTAATGTCCGGTAAATTTGAAGTTTAACTACTTCCTAGTATCCTATTCAGTTTTCACTAGTTGTATAGTAAAATCAATATGCATGAAAATGCACTATAAGAGAGTGAGTATTCATACTCAGAACACCAAAGACTAATTTGTAGTTGATCTTGACTATTGTTTTCAAGTGAAGATTATATCATGGCTTGCATTCGTGTAGATGGCCATGACATTCCCCTAGTGTTTCCAATTGATGAGGGTGGACACGCTAGAGTTCTGAGCCATCTCTTGCACGTCCGTTTTAGATTTGTGGAGTCGTCCATCTATGTAGAAGAAGAGAGAATGTCTGAATCAGGAGAAGTACAGTAGTCAATTCCAATATTGAAGTCTATAGTGGAAGGAAGTCAGTGTTGGTATCTTCCTATTGGAAACTATAGAGCTTATGGGCTACCATTGTCTATGGTAAATGCATCAACCGAAATTCGAAGTAGGCAGTCAGATAACTCTTCTGTAGATATGCCATATGTTGCTCATATGGTTTCATGCAGTCCTAGTCGTCAAGCTCTACCAGTCCTTTTTGATAACTCAGGTCTTTGCCCAATTAAAATTGAGAAGTTAGATACCATCATAGAGTTGTCTAGTGAATCCGAAGGAGAGTCCCCTGACTTAACAGTCCGGAGATCTGCATGCAAAATTGAAGTTGCATGGTAGGGAAATGCTTCGATGAAGCCAGTGTCAAGCAACCCATCAGACAGTGGAGGTCAAACTGAACTGTCCCGTCTTCCATTGCCACCAAATATAGGGAACTGAGTCAGTATAATGGAGTCTTTGAGGGGATTAGGCAGAATGCATCGTTCACGAAATGAGTTGTCAACGACGGACTTGAACAACATGAAGCACCATTGCGTACAGTTTCTTCCACCCATGTTCAATGGAAATGTCATATTTGAGTTGCCTCCATGTCGTTCATCTTCTTCTTCATCAGCGGCCAAGAACTTGGAAGGAATGGACAAGAGATATGATGGACACCCATGGTGCAAGTTGGTGACTACAAACATCTACAACTCCGACAAGTTGAAGTTCCGTAAGTCATACTGCACTGGTCATCTTGTTTGTCTAAATGTAGAGTGTGACTATTTGAAGAGGGTTTCAAAGCGCAACGAAAATAAGTGGACTGGTGCGACAACCTTCGCTTTCACAGTAGGGGATACTCCTCCTAAAGACTGTACTCTGGTTTGCAAACTCTGTAGAAAAACTCCTACATGTCTAAGCACCTGTGATGCTAGGATGTACTACTGCTATAGTGAGAATCCAAAAATGACTAGGGCCGCTATTCATTTTGGACATCATGCTCACCCTATTGCCAAAGGCATGTATAGAGATTCTGCAGAGAAGATTAGTGAATTGATTGCAGAGCAAGTGGCCAAAACACCAACGGCCACGAACTCCGCCATTGCTCTATCAACAAGCAAAGACTTCCTTACAAACTATCTATTCCACAACGGAAATGGAAAAAAGAAGATGTTGCAAGGGGAGGAATTAGAGGAAGTGATGGATCGTTTCTAGTATTTGAGCAGTCCAAACATTCGGAATGTGATTTCTTCATTTCGCTCAAACAATAGAGGAGGAGTCATAGACAACATTATGACCATGAAGAGAGACTCAAAGTTTGAGTTCATTCATGATAGGGTTTTTCCTGGTCAAGGAAAGGAGAAGGTATATCTTTTCAAGATGCTGACCGAAGGACCTGGTAGTGGAGTAGACTTGGTGAAACGCATGCAGCCAGGGGGTAATCTGCAGAATGCATGGATGATGTTTGACCACGTGAAGCGTGTGAAGGACTGGACTACAATGGCTTGCCACGTGTACGATTCCGAGTACAAAAAGGTAATGACCATTGCAACATGCGATATGCAGTCAGAAGATACGGAAATTCAAGTGCATTTCTGGAGGACATTGAATGTTGTCATGTCAAGACATGGACTAGATCACCCAAACTTCAAAGGGTTCATGGCAAATAGTGCTATGGCCAATTGGAATGCAGTTCGAATTGTCTACGGAAGTGGATGTGCCAATGAGAAAATGGAGAATAGGGAGAGGACATGCTTACTACATTGGAGTACTTCTCTCCAAAAACATACTCAGAAACATATTAAGGAAGTATTTCAACAACAGCACAATACACTCTGTAAACAGTATAAAGATGCTAAAACTATGGAGGAGGCAGAGACACGTTACCTAGCAATTCGTTCATGGTGGTTATCATCAGGTGTTGCCACGGAAGATGCACTTCATCACTTGGAGCATTGGTTGGCATTTTGGCATTTCAGATACCGACAGTGGGGGGGTTTCATGCAAATGGTAAGAGAATATTCACTTTTCTATATGTAAATTTGTTACCGTACAAGCAAGTTGTAGTCATATTCGACGTAAAAAGTGAATTGTATATTGATGATGTATTATTTTGTTTCAGCATAAATAGTATGTGTTTTCTAATTAATTATTTAGGAATGCCTTTTATGCCCTTTGAACTATACATGCACATAATTAATTGTCTTCAGTATTTTCTGTAGGTGGAATGAATGAAAGTAATTATAAGAAGTAATTTTGGTTATTGGATGCATGTCTAGGATTTGAATCTGGAAGAGATGGCAAACATGCCTTCGTGCAATCTATCAGAGACAGTTCATAATAAATGGCTTCAAATGTTTGGCAACCAAGGAAACAATTTGTTTGATGCCACATGTGATGATAGCATCCGTGCGTGGATGCAAATGACAAACTACTGTGCATATTTGAGAGGCCATGCCTCTGGATCCGGTCCGTCAAAGGGGGAGTTGAAGTTGAGAGTTGCAAGACGAAGTGGAGACCCTAAGAAAATGGCAGAAGCATTGAATTCCCTACCTGGGTCTGAAGGAATTGGAAGTCGTATACCACATTTGGAAGGAGAAGAGATATTTGGGAGCACGAAGAGGAAATTGGACGTTCCAATTGGCGATGCAGGAGACTCACATCGACTAGACAAAGTAAATTTCTCTCAACCTCGTGTCCAAACAAGGTCCACTATTCCTCCTATAAACTCTTCAAAAGGCAAAGGAAAAGAACCAGAGTCAAATAGGTATAACCATGTCACAATCGCATTTGAAAGTGACTGTGACACATCAAAGTGGCACATTGCAAGGATTAGTCACAAATCTAATGCTAAGTGTCAAGCTCAACAACGAGGGTCAAATATGAAGTGCACTGCTCGAATTGCAAGAGGACGAAAGGGAATAGCAGCTCCAACTTATCGTGGTAGAAAAGAAGATTACGGAACAAAACGAGAGGTATTTCCAAACTTTTGGTTCTGTGCAAATGATATTGAATGATGTGTGAAGGGTATGAAGCGTAAGTGGGTAATAGATTGGCCAGATGTGCTAGAAATTTGGCCTATTTTGACAGGAACAAACCTCAGTCGAGATGAGACTTTATTGTTGCAACATGCTGGCTTCCGATTGCAAGAACAACCTACATTGTCACCACGTCGTTTGTTCAACATGTCAAAGATTTTTGAAAGTGTTGTGTATGATGAAGTCCCGCCAACAAATGCAGATGTATATCCTACAGTGAGGAACAATCGAACCGTATGGCGAATAGCAAATGCACCAACTGCAGAACAATGCATTAAGTGGGAGAGTGCAGGCAATGTTAGAGGTCAAATTTTGGGAGTGACCTTGCTTCCTTTCCCGGGACTAGGAGCAATCATATCTCACTACTAGAAAATTTCGTATTTCTGTTGTTTTGGTCACGTTGATCCGGTTAAAATCTGACAGAAATCTGTTGAAACCAACAGATTTCTGTCAGATTTTGACTGGATCAACGCGACCAAAACAATAGAAATACGAAATTTTCTAGTAGTGTCTCTGGAGACTGGGATAGATCAGAACAAAAATGTGTATCGAGTAACCGTGGGTATGTTCCTTTCCTGCACATGCCCAGACTTTGTGAACATGTCTACTTCAGCTATTGGAGGACGTCAACAATATGTGAATTGCAAGCACCTATATTACTTGTATCGATATTTTTGCAAGATGGACATCCATGACGACAAATTCATTCATGCACCGAGTTATAGTTTCAATGAGTTGAAACTTCTTTTACTTCGAGCAGGAATAATTACTATGCCACAATAGGCACGTATTAAACTTCATATGTATTTGAATGGTATTTTTTTAATATATTTAAAATACCATTGAATTGATGGGAAGTAAAGAAAAATGGAAGCTTGAAAACTACAATTGAAAGAGGTAATGTAGTTATGAAAATATGAATATGAATGACATTTTCTTTTCCTTCTTCTTTCTTTTTCTCTTCTTGAATTGTATTTCACATGTCTTTCCCCTTTTTTTACCTTGGCTTTCCATTAGTATTTCCATTCTTCTTGATATTGACTTTCATTTGTTTCGTCATGCAATTGTATGTTTTTTTATTTTTTTCCTATCCTAAGTCCATACTATTTTTTTTCCTCCACTGTTACTTGTATTTCATTTTATTTTTCTATTTTGTATAATTTAGTACCCTCCTTTTTACATTTTAATTCCCATTTCTTTCTTTTGTTTTCCTTTTCTCTTTCATGTCATTTATTTTTTATGGTTGCTTACCCATTTTCTAGGAAGACATCTTCTATGCTTTATATTTATTTTTTTCAATTGAGTAATCACTCCATTAAGTTGGAGTATATTAGCAAGAGGTCCATGAGACTGAAATGTGATGGCCCGGGTTCAAATCCCGTGAGGCCCCAAATTATGCCGTTGGGCGCAATCCCTATATTGAGCTAAGTCTTAAGAGTTCTTCTAGAGCAGCTATAGTAGAGGCTAGGTAATGTCCATCAAATATTTTTTATAGTGTTCTTTGCTAAACTAATTATATCTTCTCCTATAAATGATTGGTGATTGCATACATAGTTGCATTATAGAGTTGGAAGTACATGCCTAACTGTATACTAATGTTTAAGAAAATTTTCACATTTCAAATGGTCATTATTGAAATAATTTTTTTTTTTAAAATTCACGGTCATAGGTGGCTTGGTCATAGGTCCCAAATTTTACTAAAAATAGTAAGTACAAGTCTTTTTTTAGAACAAAAATTTTTAACTTTTTTTTGGGAGGGGGGGTTTATAATTTTTGGGGCTCCACGCTCGCAAGGCTTACGCTCGCAGCTCACAAGCTCGCCGCTCAAAGCTCGCACGCTAGCATCGTTGGGGTTGAAGGATGGTAACCCTGAAAATCATTCCTTTGGCTACTATGAGAATCATTGCTTTAAAAACATGCAAAAACACTCATTGGAAGTCAAACTTCTATAGAATTCCTTTTCACAACTAAATTTTGAGGATGAATAGTTGCACTTCTATTTGCATGTAAAGATTCTTTGTCATTCATCAGACACCAAACATCCGCCACATTGTTTATAGATTAAATAAGTTAAGGTGTTTCTCAAATGAAATATGTAGGGTAGGGCTTGAAAATGAACCAAGCAACAACAAAGTTTCCACCAAAATTGAGGATGAGGTCATTTGCAAAAAACCACCTCTACAACTATGTGCTCTTTCAATTCTCACAACTCCCATTTAATTTTGAACAACAAAGCCCAACCTTGAAAACCCTATCTTCCAAGGGTTTGAATGTATCCCTTCTTGTAAGAATACAATAGTTGAGTAATCCAAGTTTGTTCTCGAAGATTCCTTGAAAACTTGACCCTTAAGGGTTAAACTGTAAATGCCTTAACCCTGTAAGGACGAGCTGGTCTCCACGAAATTCATCATTTTCTAAAACCATGGGAATCAATCACTTAAAAAAATGGAAAAGTACTCACTAGAAGTCAAACTACTATAGAAGATGTTTCCTTTTTTCAACAAAACTTTGAGGATGAATAGTTGCATTTCTATCCTTTACAAAAGAATTCTCTATCATCCATTGGACACTAAGTGTCCACGGCAGTGTTACAAGGTTAAGGAACAAATTTTGTTTTTAATAGAACTTTGAGGTTAAATAAACTTTTACCAAATTACTATTATTAACATTCTCTTTTGTAGTTGATGATTTTTCAAGTTTATTTTTAACATCAAATATCTGATTTCAAAAGAATATATTAGCAATTTTTCTATTCAGCATTTTGTGCAACAATGGGCTGTTGCAAAACTTAAATTTCTAATATTAAAATCTTGGAAATGAGCCTTAAATGCTGTACAATGGAAATGGAAAAAAACTGCATTGTAAGTTCCTTTTAAAAATTGAGTACATTCTTTGAGAAGAAATAAAATCAATTACACCAAGTTGCAATATTTGCAGCATAAAACCTTGCAGTAACAAGCTTCAAAACATAGACAACATGAATGAAAAGGAGGATGAATCATGACACCGCTCATATTCTTTAGTACTGACCTCATATTTTTTTCACGACCATAATATTTGATTTACTATTTAAAAGAAGATTGAAATCTTCAAATCATTTAAGTTTTTTACCACCTAATCAAACATTATAGTCTTTCAATCTATATGTGATTGTGCATTTTCTTTTCCTTATGTGATAGAGAACTCATATCGCCATGTCATAGTCAGTCCTTTCTTCGTTTTCTATCAGCACAATAAAAGCTTCGTGACTTCAATACACGGAACAATCAGATCGCCACGCTGCACGCATTCTTATCCACATAATTTGCGAGGCAACTGTGAAAATTTCGTCAAGGTAACAATGCTACAGACGATGTTTAAATTGAATCGCCACACCGGCAACAAAAGGCCAAAACTCCCATCTCTCCGATTGCGGGTCCGAAAGGTTGCGAACTCTCTTCGCCTACTTCACACAACGCCAAAACCAGACTCACTCTATGCACAGGTTCTGAGGATCAAAAATCTTGCTCCATTCTATTGTACTACAGTTACCTATATTCATGTTCGTGTTCAAACCAACGCTTACGTCTGATCTACAGAGATCTGAGAAGTGGATAGTCACGGAGAAGCTCCCTTTCGCTCAACGTATCATTTTCGTCTTGGGGCGTCCACAACACTTCAACAGCCTGTACTCACAAACGGGTTCTCATGAGGATATTTAAAGCATTTACGCCAACTCAAGACAAACAAAGCTTGTTCACCAAAATCAACAATGACAACCCTGAGGTAACAAGCGCATACCTGAATTGAGTCTGCCGGTATTGAGCCCAATTTCCTAAGACAAGCTTTCAGATCAGCATTACCATTGATCGCTGGAAGCTTAAACTCCCCCTCGGCAGCTACTAGGATCGTCACCTTTCCACAAACAATGACATTTAGTTAGAAAGTAAATAACCTTCTGCATTTTAAAAATCCCGAAACATCCTCAGCGTTACGTCACCAATCCTCCCTCATCCTTGAAAAGGGCTATCAAGGATGAGATGATAAGACCGAGGATGCAAATATAAAATTCTTACCACGATGTACTCATTGTTGAATCGTTCAGACTTAGGCGCTCCCATCATTCTCTTCCGCAAGTTGTTCACATTAACAAGAGTCTCCTCATCAAACTTCCCTCTCTCCTCCAAAGAGAAATTGTTAAATCGCTCCTCTGCCACCCTTAAGGACTGACTGATATCATGCTGAGGCACAACATAAAGGGAGAGGCGGATTAGGTAAGAAATTCAGACCAATGCAAGGCTATCATGCCAAAACGACAAAAAGTCAAGGATATAAATCAAGAGCAAGATCGTCGAGTCATACCGACGAGACGCCAGAGATGCAATAATCAGGATGTCTCATCAACGCCAAGCACGTCTCTGCGTGCAAGAGGCAAAGCGTAAATTACAATTCCGATTCCATTGTGCTGAAGTTGAAATTTTAGACCCAGAGAACTGAGACTCGGTGCAATGAAAATCAATTAAACGGGGAGTGAGGCTAAGGGCGCACCAGTTAGAACATAGTGGAGACCTTCGGCTGTGGTGGTATCGGCTTGCCCGGCAATTCGGTCCAAGTCGCGTTGGAGGGTACGACCCATGCCCAACAATCCGACCTGAATGACAACAATAATCCTCAATTAGGGTATGACGGAAGCACAAAGTGACCTACCAGGACCACTGCGATTTTCAATACCAGAGTTCTGTGTAAATGTGCAGAGCGACAAGGAAGCAATCTCTTGCACAAGGACCATACTTGAGAAGATGACATGTAGAAAAACAAGAGATGAGATAATTGCTCAGGCAAATTGATCATGGAAACATACTGTAAGACAATTCCATGGGGACAGGATGATATAAGAAAGGTCCTCGTCCAAATAAATTGCCATAGATAGTTCGTACCTGCAGCTTCAAAACGCTGGCCACCTGCGCACCATTGAGCAAGGACCCACTCAGCCCCGACCGCTCCGACACAAAGCCATACACGGCTTGCAATATGATGAAGCCCAAAATGACCAGGAAGAAGATACTTCCGCCGCCCAGGCCGATGCCGTAAGCAGGCGCGGCATACAGGCCACCGCCAAAGAATGGCGACGGAGCCGCGTACGGCACAGCGTATGAAAATCCGGGGCTGGGTGCAATGTACTGCCTGGGCGTGGAGTATCCCCCCGACGGTCCTGAATACGATCGGCTGGGAGCGGAAAACGCTTTGCTCGAGAACGAGCTTCCCCCACCTACTCGTCCCCCCACTCTCCCTCCCCCTGCCGCGTTCGACATCTCCGGATTGCTCTGCGATAGCAACAGGCTTAGCATCACCGCCGTCGTCGGTCTCGACAATCGCTTCACACTTTCTACCACGACCTCGAACCCTCGCTTCAACCAAGTTTGTTCGGCCTCGGCCTCCGCCTCCGTTGGTGGCTGCTTCGTCCTCATCGAGTAGTTAGCGCGGGCACCCTTGCTCACTGTCTCGCCGCTCGCCGCCTCGATGCCCCAGCGAAATCTTCTCTGATTGGCACCAGTGAGCCGGGCTGCCCCACGACGACGTATCAATTCCGCGCCGAAGAACTGGCTCATGCAGGATCGTCGACTGGTGGCCTTCAGCGCAAGAGGGTTCCATGTCAAATTGCGCGCTGTCGACGACCTGGACGTGGCGGGGCTGCGTGCGAGAACTGTCGGTTGCAGGTTGACAATCATGTGGCCACAGGCCACCGCTGCGAGAGCCATGAGTTTCAATTTGCTTGTGGGCACCCAAAGCACAGAGCTGGGGACGCGACCAAGGTTTGCAATATCGATTCTGAGAGGCAAGGGAGGCAGGGGGAAGGGAGAAGTAAGGCTGAATAACTGAGCGTGAATGGACTAGCAAGGGACTGGAAAAGCGGAGGAATTTAATCATACGGAATCTTGACAAGTTAGGAAGGCAACTGAAGGCCGATCGAGGAGGTGATGGAACAGCGGTGGCGGCTGGCTGGCTGACTGACTGACAGACAGACAGACAGAGAGCAAAGAAGAAATGAAAGTGTACAAGAGGGAACTGGAAAGGGACGGAAGCGAAGCTAGAGGGAATGGAATTCAGTTGATAGGAGAAAGAAGAGAAGTATTAGCACTAGGCTCCTGGAATCAATATCCACGACGACGATCGATGGTGGGGAAGCAAGCCGGCCAGGCGGCGATGAGCCAAGAGGAGCAGGAACAATTTCACCCAACTTAGGTAGAGCCCAGAGTGGCGGCAATTCGAGCGGTGAATGATGAAAGCGGTGGGTCAAGGGTGGAGAGCGTGGCGCAGGGGACGCGGTGCTGCATCGCTCCTGCGGTGGTGCAGCTAGCGCTTGATTGCCATGGCCAGCAGGCGGCGGGCAGGAACACAGGCCAAGGGAAGGAGCGCAGTTCGGCCATCGCTCCACACGGCTAGCTGGCTGGCTGGCACACTCAGCTGCACCAGAGCCACTCCCTGGCGCTGCCAATGGACTCTCTCGAACACAAGGGCTGCAGCCTCATCCATGCCTCCACCAATCCTTGCGCGCTCCCTCGCTCGCTCCCCCGCCTGCCTGCCCCACCACTACTGCGGCGGATGGATGGTGTCCCTCCTCCGTCCTGACTCGGAGTAGTCGGCGAGCGCACGGTCCATTGCTCCATCCCTTCTTCCACTTTTCATCCCCCTACTGACGGAATCCGCGACCACATCGATGAGATGTCTACTGTAGCTTCCTAATTTCCATTGACATGCAGTTCCCGGTTATGGATTTAAACGCCGAGCTGGTGACCGTGGGGAAATGCGGGCTGTGAATAGTGTCCACCTTTGCGCAGACCGCGGCAGAAGCTACCAGTCGTAGGTTTCGTAGGTTCACCAGTTGGGCAGCCCGGCCTCAGTAGGAGTTGGAACAGTGATTTCCAGTAACGACCACATCTATAGTCACTTGCTCAATTTTTTCCCTTGTTCTTCGTTATGTGAAAGCTCCTGCATGTGACGCTAAATTTCGCATTGCACACGATAAGTCTGCTGTTTCAGAATTATGCTCTGTCCAATTAACTCGAATACTATCATCTTGCACGACTCAATTTGCAGAAAACATCATTGTTCGAACCAGCTCTTAATGAAAAATTTAGTGATACCGCTGATATATCTGATCACTGCGACAGATTCCACAAACCTAATACTGAACGAGTGGGAAATGAAAGGTTGAAGATTAAAGAAAAAACGAGCACCTTGCTCTGCGGTGCAATTCAGCAACAATCGATTTGCCTGAAGAATCCACATTCTCAACATTCAACAATGATTTGCCTGAACAATCCAAGCCAATCATTCGATTAGATAGGAAAAGATGACCAGAGTCGGTGATAGAAAATAGCTGAAATAACTCAATTGCCGTAGGAATCTTCCAACATGTCCAGTACAGAAGAAAATTCAATTTGGAGCATTCAATCCACACATTTCAATCAAAGGAAGAGAATGTAATGGAGGCCTTCCGATTACTGCATCTATCAACGTTTGGCATAGTTATAAGTAAAACAGCACAGTAGGGCAGAGCAAAACATGGAAACAGGTATTGATGAAGCGATGATGAACCTCGATAAAAATTTGACAGCATTCCCCACGAAGTCCAACTACGGCTAAATAATCGAAGCAATTCAGCATTGACAACCCCATGAGCCAAAGAATGACGACTCCATCCTCATTATCCCTGGAAAAGCCCAACAAGAAAGCCGGAGGTGAAAATCGCCGGACTTGAGAACTCGATTCCAGTGATGAATCCTGATACACATGAGAGAAATTGCCGACTCCAAGAAACCCTGAATTCCGACATAGAGCTGGTCATGAGCATCCCTTCTTGAAACCGGAATTGAGCAACTACGTACCCGAAACGGCTAGGGCTAGACAAGGTTAACCCCTAAATGCTCAAGGCCTTTTTTGAGCTTCTTGGAATTTGCTCTAAATTGAACAAAAAGCCAACATTTTGATAAGTTGTATCAATTTTTTTTTTTAATTGTAACTCTAAAAATTCAAACTAGACATGTTAGAGATCACAACAATCATGAAGGTGTTAAAACTATGAAAGTGATTTGTATGTCATTCCTAAAAAGTTGGTCTCCAAAAAGATATGTGGTTAAAGGGCCTAATATGCATAACCCCAATCAATTTATAGCTTCTTATAATCTAATCTATAATTTTTTTAAATGAATTTCTAATATGATTTTTTCTATAAGATCAAGTGTATTTGAGGCTCATTTCCAAGAGCCCTCATCATTACAAAAAAGTCAAGATTGCACTGGACACCCTTGCAAAAAATCTTAAATAGAAAAAATTGTAATCACTCATTTTCAAAATTGGATTTTTAATCCTAAAACTAGCCTTCAAAAATAATCTTTCAAAAATATAAACTACTAAAAATAATAACTTGGTTAGGTTATATATTTAACTTCAAAGTATGGTCAACACCAAAATTCTTGGCATTAGGCATTGAAGGATTAAATAAATTAAGAAGAATGGCCAAATGACAAAGCCACCCAAAATAGTGGTATGTTGTACAAAACAAATAGTCATAAAGAAATACCACATCAACATATTGTAGAATAGTTGGAACTATAGCATCTCAAGTATTGGGCAATAAACAAATAAACAAGTAAGTTCTATAGATGAGAATTTCAATTTGATTGTGGTGAATACATTTTGAGGAGGCACTTGAAAATGTAATCTAATGTTTGTAGTAATTTACTCCTAAAAAATAAAAATATAATCAAGCATTAAAAATCCTTTTTGACTTTTTGAGGAATATATGAGTATCAATCCTTGTCATATTATAAAGACCTTTACCATGGCCCAATCTAAAAAAGGACCATACATAATTACAACCACCAATTATTTCAAGATATCTAGCAACAAAAATCTAAGGAATTTGACTTTGAACCCCCAAAGGACCATTGTTCCTTTGGGGGACAAATTGGATTTTAGGCAAGTACCTATGGGCTGAAATTTTGTCTTGATCTTTTGAAATTTTTTTTGAAGGTAGAAAAACTAATGGGCTTCATAGGAATATAAGTTTTTTTCAATTGATTCTCGGAAATGAAAGTTATGTCCAAATAAGCTCAAAACAAGGGAGAGGGGGTAGCAAAAAAAATTCAAAAATTTGAATTTCTTTTTCTAAATTTTTTTCTCATATATTATATTTTTGTCTACATGGCAAGTTTTGATTCATTCCATTTTGACTTTTATGAGAAAGTTATGGACAATCTTGTTTTTCGGGGCAATTAGAACATCTTTCTGAAAAAATAACTTATAGAATTCATTTTTGAATGCAATTTTTATAATTTTTTTGAAAAAAAACCTTTATATGATTTTTTTTGCTTGCTAGAGCAATCTCACCATTGGGATTAGTACATTTTAATTCCATCTTAAAGATATTAATAATTTAGATTCACTATAAAAAATCAGCGACAAATGCGACTGGAAAACAATAACTAGGAATGAGTGACTGTCCGGAACTACTAAAGAATGATTGTCATTCTATAATTGTACCGCTTCTAGTACAGGAGGGAAGTGGCAGTCATTATTTAGTCAACAATGCAACTACGGATTCAAGTTAAAGGACTTTCATCTATACTTGGAGTTTGGAGAATACATACAAGACAAAGTGAGTAATGGGGGGCCGGCCCACTATCCGAGGCAAATCTTGCAGTGGCTCTCATTTCTCTAATGTAACTACTTTATAACTTCGATGCGACTAAGAAATGACTGCGATGTTTTTCAAGCAAGTATCCCACTTCTGACAACTCATTGCACGTAAAAATGGATGCTTTTACTACACAGTACAATAAAAGATAAAGACAAAAGACAACAGTATTTCCTTAGGGGACGGTGCAGCTCAGTAGTTGAATTTACAAAGTGTATGTATCAACAATTACTTCAACGACTTCTTCTTTTGATTTACAAGAGGGGTTGAGTTTAGGGTCTCGTAAATTCCCTAGAGTTTTCTTATGTAGCTATAGTATTAAATGGATTCAGGAAATGAAGCCCCCAAGAATGCAAGATGATGAGTAGTCTAACACCTCCAAAACTGAAGGATATTTTGGCATAGAAGAAACCCTAGAGAAAACATTTGTCACAGCAAAATCTGGGACATGGTATCGAACTCATACTTGGAAAGCCTCCCAAAATTGGGAAGGATGTAGGGTTCCTTGTCATGGTATCTAACATATATAGCTTCCAACATATGAACTTGAGGGTGTTACCGACACTTCCACAAATGCAAAACTAGGATGCTTTGACACCCCTATCTACAAAATGTTGTTTTTAGAATTTTCTGTCTTCTTATAGCAATATAACATGAATATGAAAGCACAATCTACTTCTTCATTTGTGGCATATAAAACTGGGATCCCTGCAATGAGTGTAGGCATCATCTCGATTGCGAGTGCTTCACGATGTGCGTTGGAAGCACATCCATGATTTGGGCTACCTCAACAACACAACTATGTGACCTCTACTATGTAACTACATACTAGTGATTCAAAAATGACTTATTCAGGTCATACTTTAGTCATACAATAGTTAATACATAGAAAACATCATTGCCCTCAATATGTGCATTATCATTTACTATATTATAAGTGCTCCTCCCAACTGCAAGGGACAAACCTATCTTTATCATTAGAGAAGGCAAAAAAAGTTGCGTATATGATTTTCCATGCTCTTTCACTCATTATAATTTTTTATCATTGAAATTCTTGGATCTTCATATTTTTATTCATTGATGTATTGATTTTCATTTTTTTCCAACAAGAGATTTTTTTTCCAAGTCATGCATCATTGGTGGTCTTTACATTTAGTGGTTGTATGTTGTTTTTTCCCTCATGCCAAATCCATTGCATGATTTAATTTAACCCCTATTGGTATGCTAACACTAAATTTTGAAAAGTTTTACCATTGTTAAAATATTACTTGAAAATATTTAAGGTGAATCAAATTTGAATTATGTGAGCGCTTATTTACCCACCCTTGGTAAATACGCGTGCACAACCAGGTTTTAGAAAATTCAAGTTAATCGCTATGGGTGCCTAATGTCGATCCATTGTGCCTTCCGAGCAATGGATCTTTTCTAAGTTCCTAAATTTCACATAATTCCTCAAAATCCTACCCTAAATGCAAAGGTCAATTCTAACTATTACCAAGTCTTCAAGCCACTGTGGTTTCTAGGGAAAACTTGAGACAGTCTAAATTTAGACACATGAGATGGAAGAACATATCATGCCATTTCTAAAAATATAAAGTTCATTGGATTTGGAGCTTTCTAACCAAAGTTATAGGCGGATGAAGTTTGGCCTTTAAAAGGCTATGAAAACTTCATCCAAGGTTTACTTCTATTTACCTATTTCAATTCATTATGAATTTTGACCTATGACTTTAAGTTATTTATCACTACTTATATTTCAAATTTCACCCTTGATGGATGATTTATACTACTTATCATCCAACTTCTTTTCTAAACTTCATCCTTCTATAACGTCTTCATTTTTACTCCAAATTGATCGTATGATATCTTCCTAGAAAGCTATGACTCTATTCTACAAGTTTATGACTTGAAACTTCACACTTGTTCTAATCTAAACTCACTGAATTGGACCTCTAATTCGGTTACTATGTATAAATACTACTTTTGAAAACTAAAAAGAAAATACAAGAACTTCAAATCATACCTTAGGTTGGAATTCAGCGAGTAGGTGGTCCATCACTCCCACAAACTCTTTGTCATTCGCCATGTTTTGGGATGATTAAGTAATTTTGCCAACGGCTTAAAAAGGGGTCTGAAATTACAAGACTAAATTCCCGAAGTCTTCTTCATCTTTTCTCTTCTACCTCCTTTCTTTCCCTTCTACTTATCTCTTCTTCTTTTCTTTTCCTATATTCTATTCTATCCTATTCAATTATTTCTTCTCCTCCTCCTTCATTCACTTATTTTGTGTATTTCAATAAAAATACGTAATTTGACTACATTCACTTGATCAATCTTCTCTCCTTCCTTATCTCAATTCTAACTGGTTGTTCTAGATATTTTTGATCTCTCTTCCTTCTCCAACTTCAACTATAATAATTTCAATATTTTTGCAAATCTTCACAACTATCAATTCTATTGGGTTTTTGAACTCCACTTAGTCTAAGCTAGAAGAGAGAAAGAGTGGTGAGATAGGAGGAAACTAAATACTACTTCTTGCTTGCTAATTCATACTTCTTCCTCTAATTTCTACTTCTATATGCTCTTGCTCTCGGTCTGACTTTTGACAGATTACTATTTTTAGAAGTTTGTTGTTTTAGATGGATAGAGCCTATTTCTAGCTCTCCGAAACTATAAGACACTTGTAATTTGGACTTTCCTACTAAAAGTTATGCATGGATGAAGTTTTGATTACAAATTAGTGTTTGAAACTTCATCCGCTTATATCTTATTCAATTTAGCTCGTATTTTTGTGTATTTTATGTTTTTGAAAAGATCTTGACCTCTACTATTAGATTCTTAACTCAAATCTATACTATAATCTCTTTCTAATGATCTGAATTTGTTTTTTAGCCTGGGCTCTACACACACTCTAACTCTCGGACTGACTTTTGATAGATTACTATATTTAGAAGTTTGTTGTTTTTGATGGATAGAGACTGTTTCTAGCTCTCCAAAACTATAAGACACTTGTAATTTGGACTTTTCTACTAAAAGATATGCATGGATGAAGTTTTAATTATTAATTAGTGTCTGAAACTTCATTCGCTTATATCTTACTCATTTTAGCTCGGATTTCTTTGTATTTTATGTTTTAGGAAAGCTCTTGACCTCTGCTATGAGATTCTAAACTTCAATTTGTATTGACCCCTCCTTTTAACGGTCTGACTACACCCTTGGTCTTGGCCCTAAAGAAAGGTTAATAAAAAATAACAATTTGACCAAACTAAGGCCAAAGGGCCTAACTACATAGAAAAGATCAAGGAAGGGGGAGGTTCAAAGCTTTGCCGTCATTTCTAAATATTCTAAATTCTAGTATTTTGTAGATTGCGTTGGAATCTATTTGGATTTACCCAACTAATAGTTACGTTCGTTCCTAGGGAGGCAATTTTAATAGGATTACTTCTACAACGACAACAAGACAACTAATAGGGAAACAAAATACCCAACTAAGTCATACTTCCAACTAGAATTAATTTAATTACCTCACTATTACATGATTAATTGTTCAATTCTTTTATTTATTTATTTTATAACATTCTTTTTACTCTCCACTCTTATAACCACCAAGGTTAAATATCACCCAATTAGGCTTGATCTTTATTCTTCAAATTGGACTCCTTCATCTTTCTCCAAATCGGCATTGCCTGGTACAGGTACAGCAACAATCTTCCAACTTGGCGAAGCTTATCTTCCTGTCTTCCTCCAAATCGGCATCTGCTTGCGATTGATCTTTTAACTCCAATTGGGGCTCAGCACTTACTACCTTCCTTTCTCCAACTTGATTTTTTTTTTAATCGCTATACTCCTTTTTCAATGAGTTATTTTTTACACTCGACTCAAGAAAGCTCACCAACCAAATTGGTTTTGTCTCCTACCTTCACGGTATTAACATCTTTTCACCAATTTAGTATTTCCACTCACAGCTTCGCAACTCAATCTTTCAAAACTCTGACATTTACAGAATTTGCATTCTTTCCATCCAACTCGGAAATTTCCTTACTCTCCATTTTTTAGACTTTTCTCTCATAAAATTCAATCACTGATTGCATATCCTCTCATTCAAACTGATTGCATACTCATATAATCCCAAATTGGATCTCTTTGAAGACATCATTCAGTCACCAACCACTTCTGATTCCAAATTGGACTTAACACATTCCACTCGGTATATTAACCAACTGGGAACTCCCTTTGCCAACAGAGTTCCAACTGCCCAATTGGACACAGAAACTTTAGCTTCTCAGACCAAGTTGGAGATTAATGAATACATCATAAACATTCATATCCTATTAGGCCCTGCTATTTCAGCATTCAAAACCATATACACTCCAACTTCTTCTGCCTCACACACAATTTGGACGCACATACAAACCAATTTGAAATTTCATACAAACAACCTCAAATTGACTTACATTACAACCAAGCACATAATTCGCATTACACATAACAACACCAACTGAATATGAATCTCTATCATATTAAACTGAGTTGGTGAATAAATCACCGTTTACACATTTTTATTTTATTTTTCATAACATCTCCAATTAGCTCACAGATTCACTCCGATTTGGATATTTTCTTTTCTCTCCACGAGAAATTTCTACACTCTTCCTTCTTCAACATTTGGCATTAAACCAATTTGGAATCTAAAATCCCCACTTTACTTCATTATGCCGACTAGGACTCCAATCTGCTCTCACAACAAATTTAAATCTATTTGGAAAATTCTAGTCCATACTATACTTCATCTTCCCCAAATTGGACTTATAAACCACAGCACAGGCTCGTGACTTCACACGAACTCTTCAACTTCCAATTTGGTATGAAATCTAATTCTCAACTTATCAAACTCCACAGCTTCACTGCAAATTTCCAAATTAGATCTTCTTCCTCTTCTCTCCATGAGAAACACCGGGATAATCTCCATCCGCAAATCCCGAATAGGACTCACACAGACACAATCCAACCTTGGATCACAGACACGATTCCCAACTAGGAAACACACACATGCACTCAAATACAAAAAAAATAAATACACAGCACAACTTGGTTGGGACACGCAGCGGACTCTCTCAACACTGGGTGCCTTCCAATTTGGAAATCTATAGTTTAACCCCGAGCTAATTCACCAACTGCCAAATAGGAACCTCAAACAATAACCGCAACCATGCATTACACCAAACACAAATGAAAACCCCAAATTGGCACCTTACTGCACACTACAAACAAACCACAGCCGCATAACCAAATCGGAATATACTCCACAACTTACTCAGGACAAGGCTACGACATTTCCAATTTGGAACAACCCCGGACCATTCCACCTGGAATAAGACAGTCCGCAATTCCAACTCGGATTAAACCTCCACTTCCATACAACACCGCCCGACTATTTGGATCAACTGCTTCCGACTTGGAACTGAAACTTCAAAAACTGACCCTCCAAATAGGTAAACAAACATTCAAAACTGCCAATTTGGAACACAAAGCATACAAAACATTAACAAAATCATACAAAAGTACACAACAATAATACCAAAATGACAACAAAACAGATCCGAGTAGGTCATTTATATATTTCCAACTTTTTCCAAAGCCAAAGCTTCACCGTGATTTTGTCAAATTATCAAAACAACTACTATAACTTTTAGACAAGCAAAGTCAAGGCTTCGCTGTCCCCAATGGGACAAGAAATTTAAAACAAAAGAACTTCTACTTCCCACTAGAAATTAGTACAAGTTCCTATACATGTATTAGTACAATCTTTTAAGACAATGAGTTAGTACAACACAAATTTGAACAAAAAACAAAATCTTTGGAAACAAGGATTGTTAGTACAACACAAATTAACTCTAAAGACCCCCACAAAGCGGCATCGCCAAGGTACGGAGTGGGGTTCCTCTCTAAGATTAGTACAAGCCAAAAATCCAACAATAATGATCCAAAACCCAAGTTTCAATGACAAAAAATAACCAAGATGAAGCCAAGATTTGAAAGAACTTGGCCAAGGATAACACGAAGGAATTAGCTTATCGAAAAAAACAGACATTCACGGGCTAAAGGCTCCTCTAAGCGGCATCACCAAGGTACGGAGGGGAATTCCTTTAGGATTAGTAAGATAATTCTACAACAATTCAAATCCAACACAATAAGTTCACGAAAATACAATGACTCAAATCAAACTTGAAGGGACCTTATTGTCCTTCAAGAGAGCTTGAAAAGTATCAATAATGAACTTAAAATGCCCGAAAAACACGAGAATTTGGCAACGTGGCCGGAAATTGGCCAAATCCAACTTAATGGATCCAAATGAAATGGGGCGGTTCAAAATGAACCTAAGGGGTGATTTGAGAGAAGAATGATCCCCCTTATATACTCTTCCAAGGTGTCTCACCCCCTCTCAATTCCTAATCCATAATCTTATCAACTAAGATTTTCATCTTAATCTCCAATTTTTGACTTTCTACGCTGGTCCAAACTTTTAACTTTTGGAGAAATGATCCAAATCACAAATGGATTGTGCCATTGGCTTCAGAAGGTCATTTTTAGTCTAATGAAACCCTCCACCTCTTTTTCATCCGTAAAAAACCCACCTAAAGCTAGCGCCAACTGAAAACCAAAAAGGGGTAAAAACTCAACTTTTGGAGGTTGACTTTTCTGAAGAAAGTAACTAGACTGGGGTCTCAAGTAGGCTTTGGGGAGTAAGAAAAGACATAATTTGGGCCCCATTCCGAATCCGTATGTTCTCGATACACCGGTTAGCTCTACGATTAATCCTCAATTTTGCCGATTTTGGAGGATCTTGCCAGTGTTGCATCTTCTGACTATTGGAATGTCACAAAATTTGTTGGAGCTTGTTATTAACATAAAAGAAGCTACTCTAATTTTTAGTGAGATTTTACCGCCAACTGAATAATTTTTAGGAATTTTCCATCATTACTTTCAAGAGTTGACTACTCGGAAAAAGATCTTTTGAGGATAAGAAAAAATCAAGAATTTTCATGGAACCTCTCATGGAATTCCACAAGGGATGTGCAAAATTATATTTCCATTTTGCACATCTAAGGAAGGAGAATCAAATCCCGCTATCTCCTTTAACTTTCGATAATTAG
Source organism: Climacium dendroides (assembly GCA_950106755.1). Taxonomy (NCBI): domain Eukaryota; kingdom Viridiplantae; phylum Streptophyta; class Bryopsida; order Hypnales; family Climaciaceae; genus Climacium; species Climacium dendroides. Next base: position 28,835,902 of record OX467089.1, on the reverse strand, counting down.
GGAATCTTCCACATGGAAGGGAATCTTGGCGAGTCGATTGCTCCGTTGGACTCTTGGCATGCTTCCCACCTTAAATCACCGTACTTAGGTTGTAGATGCCCTCTTCTAGTCCGTCTTGAGTTTTCTTCACCTGTAGGCTAATAATTGGGGTTTCTACTATTTTTCCAATAGAATGAAAAAACTGAAATCTATCTTTGGAAATTTATACTAGGGTTCTCACCTAATTTCCTCGGACCAATTTGGTTAAGATTTGTCACTAAAAGGCAAGTTCAAATAAGTTGGGCAATTTCTACTAAACATGGTTATTTTGTACAATTTCTGGGTTTCTACCCTATCTACATGCAGGATTTGGTTACAAATAGCAGAAAATGCCCCATCTAAGACCAATTGCTATATTGGTATGTGACATCTCCATTCTGGTTATTCACTCTTTTGGGGGCTTTTTGTATATAAAACTATATTGAAAATTAATAAAATTAAAAAAAAACAATTTTTGAGTTATGAATGACCAAATGGGCACTCACAAATTACTAAGGGATTTAAAAAAATATGTTCAGGTTATAACAAACATACATTGATGCTTGTAATTTGACATCCTAAAGGTTGAAACATACATACACAAAGGTATCTTGATGGTTTTAAGGGTAATCATCAAGTCTTATTTTCTCCTAATATAGAAATAATGTTGTTTTTTTGTTATCACAATATGACTTCCTATGACTGCAAAAAGACTTCAAAGTGATTTAGTATGTTGTACATTTACTCTACCACGACTTCAACACAACTATAGCAAGATTCCTACATTTTACAAATTCCATATGGTTTGTCTTATTCCCTACCACCCCACTTGTATAAAAGGCTTGTCATTTTAACTTTTTACACTTATACATTAATTGTCACGACCCAAATGACACTTTATAACTTTCAACAGCTCACTAAGTTCACACAACCCGCTTACAACATCACTTAGTTACAAACTGTCTAATACTACACATACCAAGTACACACAGTATTAGTCCGCATTTTCAATTTATTCTGCCAAGTCCTAGTCACCGGGACTACTAGCACTCCCTCCCTTCGTGACACTGTGCATGTTACTTAGTAACATGGGACGGAACTTCCACCTTAATATGCAAGGACCCATGGTGGCACTACTCACCATGGTCCTAACCGCCCTTGAGTGTCACCCCACTCCATAATGCTAGCCCTTTTTGCATTTGCTATTCATCCACTAAAAATAATCAATACTTATAGTTCAAGATACATCCAAGGAGGCCTAGCAAGGAGCAGGATTCCACCCAACCGATGCTATAGGACACACACAAGAGTCCCATGGTGCCTTGAAGTAGTGGTGAAGTCACCATCAACAACCATAAGTCACCAAGCCCCACTAAGGCTTCAAGAGGGAGAGAAAAGAGATTAACCTCTTTTATAGTACTCTTTGTGGTATTTGGAAATTTTTCCTATTCTAGGTCGAAGGAGAACCCCAAATACACTTGAGTTGTAGAAGTCCATCCAATTCCAACTCATATTGTCAAGTTACGTCATTGTTTGGACTCTCGAACTTCCAACCGACGTAATTTTGCGCTCAGAGCTTTAAATCTAACATATAAGCCCATTTTAGACATTTATGCAATGAGTAGATACCGATAGACTGCTTACTTGTTTCATTTAGACACGTTCTTGTAAAGTTATAGCCATCCAAAGAATCAAGTTCACGGGGGACGTCACGCCTTCACTACAACTTTTCTTTTAACCATAACTTTTGACTCATGTCTTAAAACCTCGTAACGATTGTTATTCTAAGTTCCTTGTGTTCATAGCTTTTCAATGATATGCTACATGCCATACTTTCTTATAGGATTCATTGAGAACCCCTCACACTTAGCCCACCTAGTCAACTTTGAACGGCTATAACTTTTAGTTCACAACTTCGAATAGCACGTTCTTTGTGCCATTAAAAGAGTATTATCAAGAGCTTTCCAAGAATGTATGAAACTCTATCGTCCATTTCGAAACCAGAGCATCATTGCGCCTTGTTTAATCATGAGTCTCTCAAATCTCCCTACCTAGTCTATTGCAAGGCTTGGGAAGTCACTCCTAAGATCCCCCCTTGTGCACTAAGGTTCATTGGGCATTCTAAGAAGATAGGGGCATGTGGGAGCACAAAAACTCCATTCAAATCGATTTAACTTAGAATAAGACTAGTAATTCTTACATTTTTAAATTTTTTTGGTTACCCATAGGGATTTTGATTACCTGTGGCGACCCAGAATTCCAAATTCTATTACTTTGTAATAGAATTAGGTTAAAGACATTTCATTTGCATATTTTTTTTTGTTTTTTTAAGGTAAAAGTAGAAAGTTTATTAGATTTATGGATTAGAAACCATAGCATCTCTTAAATGAGATAAAATGGTTAAGACGGATCCTTAGAGTTTCTGTCTTAAACCGGAAACCGGTTACCAAAAGGAAATCCCAAACCAGATTTTTAGATAACTGGATACGGTTAGACCGGTATCGGAAGTCAAAACCGGGAGCTAATGGTCACTACCGGGGAAATCGGGGAGCTATTAGAATAGAAACTATTTCCACATGGAGGGGAACGGTCAAATCCAACGGTTGGGAAACCCGATGGAGCAACGGAAAGGAAAGGGGTCCGGTTGCAACCTTCTCATTCCATCTTTCTCAGCTGGGTGTTCTCTACTATTTTGTAAGTGTTTTCAAGTGGCTATGGCGCTGGAGCAAGGAGGAGTGTGAGTTTCAAATTCCAGATCATGTTGAGCGGAGATTAGACTACCTGTTTCTTGAATAAGGAGCAGTCGAGTGAAAGAGTTGTTTAGAGACGAGGGACTTGAGAGTTTAGAAACCATTCCAAGTAGTTTGAGCACTATGGTGAAGGTCGAGGCAAGTGAGGATGTACCTTTAGTCACACTCCAGTCGGTGACACTAGGGTTGCCCAAGAATCAAAAGGAGAAGGCATTCTTGAAGGAAGACTTGATGCAGCTGGGATGTGAGGGCTTCCTGAAGAAACCTTGGAGCTTGAAGAACGAGGAGATGGTAGGAGAGCTGCTTACAGCTCAGATGACGGAGTGGCATAAGACAATCCGCACGTTGCCAACCGGATGGACTGCCAAGATGTGGGCAGCAATGTATGACTTTCCGGAGAAGGGAGATGGCATGGCCGGAAGGACAGAGAAGTTTGTTGTTGGTAAGTTCTGCAACCCTATCAACCCCCAGGATGATTATCCGGTGACTGATTGTATCAACTTGAGAGAGAGGAGGATTCTGGAGTTCCTAGTTCCGATCTTGAATTCTAAGCGTCCTACCCGGGTTACCATTAGCATTGCCAATACGATCTTTGGCACATTGACCGGAGAGAGGAAAGTGAGTTGGGGCTTAGTGATAAAAGAACTAGTGATCAAGATGGTCTCGATAGTTGGCAAGTCCAAACCCTCAGGTCTCTCTCCCTTTCTCTTCCACCTCTATGAGCATAACGAGTTATTGAGAGGAAAGGAGACTACTCTGTACAAGTCTGCAGATGTGATGTTACAATTCAATATTAGTCCGGAATCGGAACCGGAAAGAACGAGGGAAGCATCTGTAGGTGAGTCAGAACCGGAAGAGGAACATGAGGTTCCCAAAGGGAAAGGAAAGGAATTAGCTGGAGCGGAAACCAGTAAGGATCCAGTGTAGGGAAAAGCATTTGACCCTCTTGGGTTTGTCATAAATGAATTTAAGGTCATCCGGGAGAGAATATCAAGTGATAGGGAGGTGACCCAAAAGTTAGAAAACCGGATAACTAACCTAACCGGTCAAGTCAAGGATTTGCAAGAGGAGTTAGAGAAGAGATCTGAGAGTGAGAGTAACACTACAACAATGGCTGTGTTTTATGACTGCAGAATTAAGACTAAGAATGACTGGCGACTACTTGCAGTCATATTCTTGAAGGCCAATACTATGGGGAGAAATATGACAACAAAATATGACTACCAGTCATTTTTACACCTTGTACTTCACAAGTGTATACTATATGTAGCGATTAGTCGGACTAGTATTCCTCCAATTAGCCCTTAATTCACACAAAAGGCCTTCTTAGAGTAAACCGCTCCGGAATCGTTCCCACGAGGACTTGTGGATTACAGATTTATAGGCTATCCCAATTTAAGCATTCACTTTTCTCTCTGTCAAACTATTCCGGACTTTAGGTCCGGTCCGGACTCTAGTGCCGGATGGGTTCCGGAAGAATCCGGAAACCGTTCAATGCCCCTTCCGGGATCCCTGTGTTTGGATGACGAGTGGCCAGATCCACCGTCCAAATGCTTACCGTGTCCGGAAACACGCCCTCTTTCACTCTCCCTCTCTCTAATACTAACACTAACCTAACTCTGCAAGAACCGGAAGTGTCCTCCTGTTCCGTCGCCTCACAAATCCGGAAAGCCTTCCGGATTAGGTCATACAAGGACGGTCAAGAACTACAACGACATTCTAACCTTTAACCGAGCACTGAGCCTCCTGTCGACCGGGTGGTTTTTCTTGTACTCTCTTGGGCTTGCGCCGGGGCTTGACTCTGTTCTACGGGGAATTCCGGCAATCCGGAATTCGGGCACATCTTGCAATACTTCCGTACGCGGAAGTTGCTAGCAGCCTCTTAGATACCCCTTTCACCTAAGGCGGTACCCTACACGCAGGCTATACCGGCATCCGAGCAGTACTACACTAACACTACTGCCGGAACCATCCGGTTAATCTCCCCCTCAAGTTAGTACATCCGGATACTCTCACGAAATCGACTCTTGCCACATAAGGTAAATTCTCACTTCCGGAAATGCAAGAACGGATCCACACCTCCCACAAACATAGACCGTGTACAAGAGAGATAAAAGAATGGATACTCCAAACCCTTAGAATTAAGCTCAGAAAAAGGTACAATGCTGAAACTATAAGATGGCTGTGAATGACCAGAAAGGCCATCAAAACTCCTACTTGTACTAAGACTAACATCATCCTAAAAATCCTACAAAGCATTCCTACTGGTCCACTGGATTTCCGGTAAATCCCAGATCCTATTTTTCCAGCTTTGACGGCCGGACTCCGAATCTTCCTAAATTTCTAGATCTTCCGGAAGTTCCGGATCCATTCCAGAAATTCCAGATCTATTCCGGAAATTCCTAAAATTCCGGATCCGTTTCAGATCTGCTCTTTCTAGTTCCAACCGAAGTCGTCTTTGTTGTCGCCCGGTATGAGGCTTCTGTGTCGAATCATGTTCCGGATTCCGGATCTGTTCCGGATTCCGGATCCTATCCGGATCTTCATCCGGATCCTATCCAGATCCTAGACATTTACGGATTCTGGATCCACTAGTTTTGGAATAGTTCCGGATTGATTCCGGACTTAGTTCCGATACTACAAAAAGTCTTTTGAAAATACTTTCTGGACAACTCTCCAGGCTCCGGTTTCCGGTTAGGACGGAAAGTGCAATTTTCCTCCTTAACCATTTTACCGCAATTAAGAGCCCCTACAGTTGTTAATCCATAACTCTAGTAATTTCTCTATTTCTATCCCACAAAATAAAGAGAATATACTATGAATGGATTTCTTACTTCAAATTCTATTTGAAATAAAATCTACCAAAAATTTCTAAGAGCTGGAAAAAGGCAAAAAAACAAAGATGCAAGAAAGTATGAAAGCAACTTTGCCTTCCACCGGCTACAGTTTTCTTCTTATACTGGTTCGACGGATGGACGGTCGGACGAATGCACGGGATAGGTTTGGGCGGCAAAAACCTAACCCTAATATGAATCCGATTTCCGGCTTTTAGGGCCGGCGCTGTCATCCGATTTCCGGAACTTTCTAGGGTTCTGGAATTAGGTTTTTAGACCTAATGAAAATTTCCGGATCCGGAAATCCGGTATTCCTAAGTTTCCCTAACTTCCTAGGAGAACTCAAAAACTTTCCTTTTTAAGGGAACAATTTTTGAAATTTCCCGTCAAATGCTACTGTTCTGGGTCTAGCATATGGGATCACATTCCCACAGTAGTTGAGAGAAAAAGTGGTGAATTAGCGACCGACTTAGGTTTTCTTTTCTCTCCCCTCAGTTCTACTTAGCCTTATGGCATCAGGATCGGTCCGGAAGGTAGTCGTATTCGCCTGGATCATTTCTCCGGCTATTCCAGACAATTCGGAACAGTACAAACAGTTAGAGGACGATTTAGATAACCTAGGGTGTGTCGGGCTGTTGCACCAACCATGGAACCTCAAGAGTGAGGATATGATTCAGGAACTACTCCACAGAGTTCCAAATCAGTACGAGCTCACTTTGAGAGGGCAGCCAGTCACATGGATGGAGGACATCTAGGTGGATGTATACCAATTCCGGAAGAGCGGAAACGGGTTAGCATCAAGGATGGACCGTTTTATAGTTGGAAAGTTCATGGGGTCTGCAAACCCTAAGGACGGATTCGCTATTAGTGAATGCAAGGATGAGAGACATAGGAGAGTTCTAGAGTTTCTCATCCCCATCCTGTACACGGAAAAACCTACACGGGTCACTGTTACGGTGGCTAATACAATTTTTGGGGCTATGGAGAACCGGGCCGTCCACTGGGGTAGAGTCATAGCCGGGTTAGTTTCTAAACTAGCTAAACATGTAACCCGCGCAAAGGTAAGTTCAGTTAGCACTTACTTGTTCCACTTATATCACCAACAAGAACTTTTGAGTGCTGCGGAAATAGTCCAGTACGACACCGGAAAGGCTATTTTGTCATACGGACTTTCAGGAGAAGAAGCGGAAGATCTGGTGGAGTCGGAGCCGGAAGAGCGCCCCGAGGAACCCCTGACCGATTCGAAGACAAAGAAGCGGAAGTCAACAGATCTAGGATCACGGGTCAAACCACCAGTGATGGAGAAAGGAGAGTCAAGCAAAGATCCAAAAGTAGAATCCGAATTGGCGTTTTTCAATGCCGAGTTTGAATGGATATGCGAAGCCAAGATACTCCACGACAGTCTAGCGGATCTAGTGATAGACACGGCAGAAGTTTTGAAGGTAGAGCCTAATCAGATTGTGGAAGCAGTCAAGTGACTGCCCAAACTGGAAGATCTAAAAAAGAAAGACGACCGGATTCAAGGGTTGGAGACAGAGCGGAATCAAATATAGACCCGACTGAATTGGGCGGAAGAAGAGATGGCGGTTTCAAAGGAGAGAGAGAAGGAGGCCCTCTCTCTTGTCAAGAATTTATCCGGAGAGATCGACATCAAAGCAGACATCATCACGAAGGCAGCTCTGTTTGATTCTAAGATGATACAAGAAGGTCACATAACTGGGACTAAGGTGGTGACCATAAGATATCGGGGGATTTGCGACTACAGTTAGCAACTAGTTTTAGAGTTGCGAAGGACATTTGCAACTAGGTGATAATTTGGAGCCTGTAGTCGCAGTGGACAAGTTGCACAAGTTGCAGGAGAGTTGTAAGTGCACGTCATATCGGACGATTTTCTATGAAACTTCATCCTGCATATCTTTTGACAAGATATGCATTGCCGCGTGAAACTAATGAATTCAATATTCACTGCTCAACTACTTCTTTATAATTAATGTACTTGGTTTAAATTTGAACTTTGCGATTCTTTTCACACTACTAGAAAATTTAGTTTTTCTGTTGTTTTGGTCGCGTTGATCCAGTCAAAATCTGACAGAAATCTGTTGGTTTTAACAGATTTCTGTCAGATTTTGACCGGATCAACGCGACCAAAACAACAGAAAATCTAAATTTTCTAGTAGTGTCAACTGTAATGTGTGATGGTATGCAACCTATGTGCGACTAGTATGCCATTGATTTGCATCCTATATATAACTCATTTACAATGTATATGCAACCTATGTGCGACTAGTATGCCACTGATTTGCACCCTATATATAACTCATTTACAATGTATATGCAACCTATGTGCGACTAGTATGCCACTGATTTGCACCCTATATATAACTCATTTACAATGTATATGCAACTAGTATGCGACTAATTTTGCAACTACTATGCAACTAATTTTGCAATCTACATCCAACTAGTATGCAACTCATTTTCTAACTTGAATGTAACTAATATCCAACTATTTTTACAACTAACTTTCAACTCTTTTTACAACTTGCATGCAACTAATATCCAACTCATTAGGCATCCAATATGCAACTAGTGTGCAACTCAATTTGCAACCTACATGCAACTACTATGCAACTCATTTTGCAACCTACATGCAACCCTTTTTGCAACCTATATAAAACTAGTATGCAACTCCTTCTAAACCTACCTGCAACTCATTTTGCAACTCTTTTGCAACTCATTTGCAACTTATATGCAACTACTTCTCAACATTTATATATTATTATTATTTTGCAACACAAGCGCAACTCATATGCAACTACTGTACAACTAACTCTCAATTTTTTATATATTCCATATGCAACTAGTATGCAACTGTTTTTACCATTGATTTAATACATAACTACTATGCAACTACTATATAACCTATATGCAACTAATTTCCACCATTTGCAACTTATATGCAATTAAAAGAGCGACTAGTTAACTACATGATTAGTTTGTAACTTAACTACTACAAGCCAATAGAGACAGAGACAATCATTTTTTACACAAAACAATAGGAAACACAATAGAGATAGAGACAATCATTGTTCACACAAAACAATACAAAACCCATATATATTAGATAAATATGTACATTGCAAATATAGTCCAAAAAATATAGTTACTAATTCACTTGTCATTACATGCAAGAATGACTATGAATCGCTCATTCCATATGGTATTAGCTCCTACAACATCCTTCAACTTTAATTGGTTTCCTGCTGGATTAGGATACATCAAGTCCATAAAACCACTTGGCATATGTGCAATATCGAGCTTATACCACCCTCGTGGTATAGGCTTGTATGATAAAAAGCTTCTCCTCCGATACCAATGACATATCCAACTGTCACAACTTGCCTAGGTGTTGCTGGATTTAGAAGGAAAACGTGCTGGCCAATTGAAAACTATAGTTGTTCACAATACAAAACAAAACATTAATGAGAAAACATAAATATATATAAATAAATATGTATACATCAACAATTTAGCTAACTTTAACATATAATATATAAACAATGAAATGTAGAGACTACCTTTGGAAATGCCACCTTTGGCCTCCGTTTGGGCTGAGATTTGGGTTTAAATTAAACCTTGGTCTGAACCCTCTTCTTCCTCAAGATCTCCTTCCTGACCAAAGGTTTCTGTAACATTTAACTACAATCATTATAAGTAATTTATCAATATAAAAAGTTATCAAAAAAAATTTAGCTTCAAATTGTTTACTTAGGTAATTGTCCTCACCTCTTTCTCTTTTCTTCTTAATTGCATTCTTGTATTAGGATTTTTTGAATTCTTCGATGGTTTAGGAGTAGAGCCATTCAATATTAGTACATCACCATTGGCTCTATCTTTTTCCTCACCTTCATCCTCACCTAGTTCTTTGTCCTCAAGACCTTTCTCCACACTCCCATCTTGGTCTTAAGGACCCTTCTCTACATTCCCATCACCAAGGTAGGATTGTTGACCTCCTAACACCAAGATAGAATTTGTAGGATTTACAATAATTTCAGGTGGTTCAATATGGTCAATAGGTTCCACATTAGAGTTCACAATATTGCTCTCTAATATAGGGTTACTTGGTATAGGATCTAATGGTATAGTGTTGCTCTTTGATGCAGGATCCAATGGATCAATGACCCCCTTCTCAGTAGACACTGGCTCATTCTCAATGGCCCTAGGCTCATTCTCAGTAGACATTGGCTCATGAATTTGGCCACTACTGTTCCCTTGCAAAAATGTCATCAACATCTTCTGCATTGCTTCAACAGTTTTCGTATTCCGCTTTGTAGTTGTAAGTATTTCGACTTTGAACTTGTCTAATTCATTTTGTTTACTTTCCAATGCAATCATTTTGGCTTGAAATCCTGAGAACATAACTTTTTGACCACAAACAAACAATGGTTATAATGGTTAATGTAATATACATAAAATTGTGACTACTACTAATCCTACAACTATTTTGCAACAATTAAACAACTATTAATGATCCTTGCAATTACTATACAACAAGTATACAACTACTTTTAATCCTTACAACTAGTTTGCAACTAATATGCAACTACTAGTAATCCTTGCAAATAATATACAATTACTACTAATCCTTTCAACTACTATGCAACTAATGTACAACTACTACTAATCTTTTCAACTACTATGCAATTAATATTCAACTACTATTAACATTTGCAACTACAAGGCAATAATAACCTTGTAGATAATATACAACTACTACTAACCCTTTCAACTACTATGCAACTAATGTACAACAACTACTAATCTTATGCCGTCAACCTAATTGCCTTTAAATCTAACATTATAACTAGAAACGATGAGAATAGCTAAAATAACTTTTAGGAACTCATGTGCAACTTCACAACATGATTGATTAAGTAAATTTATATGCTTTAAAAAAAAGAGTACTGAATCTTCAATCTACAATCTCTTGATCTAAAGTGCAAATGATCGGAATCTCTCGTAAATTGTAAACTACATCCATTAGAACTTCCTCAATTAAGAACCAAATCTCTTTCATCATCATGATTGATACAAAACAAGAAGACACTCCCTCTTTAAATTAATGACCTAGCTAAGATGTCATTCTCTACAAGCAGATCAAGAGATCTGCCAAAATAAAGAATTGAAGTCTAAACAAGAAAAAAAGTAAATGCTAAAGAGTTGGAATTCAAATCAGTAGTCAATATCAGTATGCAAAACCATGAGAAAAGAAGTCCAATAAATCCGACCTACTTTTGATTTCTGCATCTGGAATCAAAGTTTGCTAATCCTCAAAATCCTCAAACCTAATTAACCTAGTGTATATGAAGTCTTTCTTCTCTCATAAATCATAAACGTACCACACTCAATCGATTGCAATGTCAATTCCTCAACCAAATTTTAGATCCTTAGTCATCACACACAATTGCAAAGTTCTTCGCTTCCTCTTTGAATGAATGAGTGACCTTGCTAATTAGTTAAGCCATCTTCTTCTTGCATAACTAGATAGATCTACATAATAAAATGAATCTAGCTAGAAGGGGGGTGAATAGTGCGTTGCAGCTCAAGCCAAAAGAAAAATGGACACAAACAAGGCTACTACAACGGCTCTAGTAGTTGCCGCCATTGTCTTCCATCACTAGCACGCACAAACTAGGCACTGTCCATCAACCCCACCCCAACCAAAACAAACTTGACTTTTTACCACGTGAGTGAGAAGAAACAAACCAGAAAGTAATGTATATCACGCCCAGCAAAGGTGCACGTCCAACAAAGGTGCAGATTGAACACCAAGAATGCCACGATGAGTGCTCTTTTGAATCCGTATGCACACGATCACTCAACTAGCTACCTCCAAGTTCAGCTTCAATCAAACGAGCTAGAGAACGCCCTCTTGCACTCAAAACATATAGAGAACGCCCTTCTGCACCCAAAAAAACAAAATAAATACATGACCTCCAAGTTCAACTTTAATCAAAAGAACTAGAGAATGCCTTCCTGTACCAAAAACAACGAGACTAATGCGTGGCCTCAAGTTCAGCTTCAATTGAAAGAACTAGAAAATGCTCTTTTGAAACAATGAAATAAACATTGATTGAAAACAAAGTTCAAAATTAAAAACACAAGGCAACGGAAAAGTATCATCGAGAGACAACAAACTCTCCTCGCAGCTTTAGGATTTTAGGAAGAAGCACCTCAAAAATATAAAATTTGCACCTTCTTTACCTCGCAGCTCAATCCTGCAACCACAGTTTTGGCACTAGAGTACCACTAAACTTGTGTCCACTCCAAAAAGAACCAACACTAATGTAGCACTAAACTAATATTCCCTCAAGAGTGAACTAACACTAAACTAATATTAACTCACTAGTATGGATGACAACAAAGATGATAGACAAGAACAACAAAGCGGCGGTGGCGAGAACATAACAAAGCAGTAGTGAAGGAGACAGAGAAGATAAACAATAGGTTGCTCTAGTCCACATGTTTCACCTCATCATCCGCACACATGTCATCTTATCATAGGATGAATGACAAAGTAAACAACTTTCATCGACACATGGCACTACTGGAGTCCACAGGTGGATGGAATGCCGCCACATGTGTACCCTAAAAGTTCAATGGAGTTAATCGAGATTAAAAAGTTTCTAAGAAAATGTTCATTCTAAGAAAATTGAAGATGACACAGTTGTCGTATACAACTTCACAATGTTCAAGTGCTACTTCCACTTTTGCCACTATGCATTTGGACTGGATAGGTTTGGAGGTGGGGTTTACAGATGGACGTGCCAACTGGTGGCTTCTAGTTTAGCTACTCCAGAGGATGTACTTCCGTTACCTACTATTCCATCTTTAGTTAGAGCCATAGAATTATTTGCGGAAGAGAGTGTCTTAGTAGCTGCAAGATATTGAGAGCATTTATGAATTGTAGATGTTTTGCATATGAACTATAATCATTTGGTATTCAAATTTTAGTTCGTTTTTTTGGCAATGAAGTCATCTTCCAGTTGCATTCTCATTGTTGTTTACTTGAACTGTAATTGTTTCTATAGTTGCATCGTAGTTGTTTTCTAGTTGCATTGTAGTTGGTTTGTAGTTGCATTGTAGTTGTTTTTTAGTTGTATTATAATTGGTTTGTAGTTGCATTGCAGTTGTTTTCTAGTTGCATTGCAGATGTTTTCTAGTTGCATTGCAGTTGATTTGTAGTTGCACTGTAGTAATTTTGAAGTCGCATTGCAGTTGTTCTTTAGTTGCATTATAGATGTCTTTTAGTTGCATTGTAATTGTTTTCGAATTGCATTGTAGTAATTTTGAAGTCGCATTGGAGTTGTTTTTTAGTTGCATTATTGTGGCACTCTAGTTAGAAAGAAGGATTACTTTATGACGAAAATAGAGTAAGGGAACCCATTACTAGCATATTTTTTTGATTAGGATAAATTATTCAGCTTTTAAAATGCTAGATTCAGACTTAAGGACCTTCGGAATTCCTTAATATGATAAAGTAGTTAAAAAGGAAGATAATCCATCCGGAATCGGAAATCGGATTATAGTCCTTTTCTAGGAAATTCAATTAAGACCGGAATTAGGAGTAACGGCAAAATAGACTTACGAGCTAATCCTACCGGAAGCCTATGATTAACGTTAATCTCCTAGCTGGAATGATGGGTTACCAGGGAAATCCTATCCATTAGAAAAGTACTAACGGTAGGAACCTTAACGGACATAGGGACCGGAATTCGAGGAAAGGGAAAAAGGGAAATTCTTTTCCGTTCTGGATCATTCTGGGTTGTCAACTTTCCGTCATTCTGAGGTGAGCTCTGAGCAAGAGAGAGAGGGAATTCTATTCCGGATTCTTGAGAGAGAGAAGTGAGGTGATTTACTCGTCTTGTTCGGAACAAAGTTGTATGTTTTTGGAGCAGTTGGAGGAATCGTTAGTCGCCATGAGTAATAGGGAGAGCTCTGAGGATGTGAGCAGTGAGGAAGGAGTACTGTTAGCACTCCGGACAGTAGTTCCTATCATTCCGGAAGATGAGAACGAGAAGGCGCAGTTGGAGGAGGATCTTACTCGCATCGGCTGCTTAGGACTACTCAAGGTGCCCTGGAACCTGTGGGATGAAGCGATGGTGCAGGAGCTACTCGAGGAGACAACTGAGGAGATGACAAGCACAATCCGGGGGTAGCCAGGAAGGTGGACGGCGGAGCACTGGGAGAAGGCGTATGGCTTCACCGCATCCGGAGAGGGTTTGAACACACAGTGGGACAAGTACAAGGGTAAGTATACCCGAACCATTCACGCAAAGAATGGGTACATGATCACGCATTGTAGGGATGAGCGTGAGCGGAGAGTCTTAGAATTTCTGGCTCCGATTATCAATCCGGACAGGCCGACCTAGCTTACAGTCACCCTGTCCAACTGCATCTTTGATGCACTAACCGGAGCGAGAGAGATAAGGTGGGGGTTAGTGATCAAGGAGACAGTGAGGAGGATGGTCGCTGCTGTAGGGAAAACTAAATCCTTTGGTTTAACACCCTTCCTCTACCACCTCTATGATTCCTTAGGATTCTTGAGTGAAAAGGAATATGAGACTTACCAATCTCCGTAGTGATGTTAGAGTTTGATATTGAAGACGAGCAGAAAGGGAAAGAGAGAGATCCAACTCCGGAACCGGAATCCAAGGAACCGTAACCTAGTCGTAAGGATAAGGGTCCAGAGGTAGGAACTAAGAAAGATGAGCCGGCATGGGATTCAGTCCGGAAGGGAGACGCCTTAGGGCAGATCATTGGGAAGTTAACCAAGATCCGCCAGCACATAGCCAAAGAATGGGAAACCATTCAAAGGATCAGCAAGGCGTTAGGAGTAGATCCCTCCCAACTCACGAGGGAAGTAGATACTTTGCTACCCGGAAAGAGTGTCCGGAAGTTGGAGAGTAAAGTAGAAGAGTTGACCAGGACCATAGGAGAGCTCCAGAATCAGGTTAAGGAGAAAATAGATGAATTAGAGAGGAGTAAGAAACTCTCTGTTGAATCTGTAGACCTTCTTGGGTGGATTGGGGAATTCCTTGGGAATACCGGAGATGTGGTGAATCGAGCCCGGTTGTTTGATGAGGGCGTTCACAAAGAAGGAACGCAACTGGGGCCAAAATTGGTCTCAGTTCTGGTTAGTTATGGAATAAGGATGGAGAAGACTTTGAGTGAGATGAGAGACCTGTTGGGATTAAACCAACCGGGAAAAGGAATTGGAGGAACCGGTGGTGCCACCCCCTCCAAGGCTCATTCTCCTTCTCCCATATCATCCAAGAAGGGGAAAGGGATTGAATTCACCCCTCCCCGAATCCCACCATATGAGAAGATGGGGTCTGAGGCCAGCAAAGATTCAACACCCGAATCGCACACCCGAAGTCACTCAAGGTTGGGCGAAAGTTTGGACTCTCTGGTTAGTAAGAAGCCGAGTCCTGTTAAGCCAAGCGCTACCAAGAAGAAGCAAACATCCAAGCGGGTGAGGTCACCAGACGTTATTCCGGTTTTAGACGAAGAAGAGGAGGAGTCGCCCGAGGTCAATGACAAAGAAGGCAGCACAGCTGAGTCTTCAGAATTAGAGTCGCCTCCCAAGAAAGGTCAATTGAAAGGAGACACTCCAAGGAAGAGCCAGACATCACGAGGAGGGAAGATTGCGACCAGAAGGAAGCAGCCAACCCGGAAAGGAAGAGCCACGAATTTGGAAGGCACCCCCAAGCGACTGAAGAAGTAAGGGCTAGGCATAAGAGTTAGTCAAAACCAGAGTTGTTAGTAGGAGTAGTTAGGAAGGTACTTTCTGGTGCAGATGTATCCGGACTTTTTGATCCGAACTCTTAGGATCTGGATTCTTTCTTTTTGTTTCCTATCTTTTAGTGAAAGTCAAGGATAGGCTTTGGAATGGCACGTGTCATTCCCTTGTGGTTAGTTAGGATTCTTAGTTGGGGACCGTTGTGTCCCCGGGTTTGTTATTTAGGAGGTGACGATCAATTGTTTCCTCGAACAGTTTCCGGTTGTGAGAATTCCGTCTTGATTTGAAGTAAAAATCAGTATTTCTACTTCACAAGTTGATGTGTCTATTGTATTGTACTTGTGTTGGTATGCCTAGTGGTGATTTATCGCTGATCTGTGCGGATAGCTGAGGTTGCTGTGGTTGAGAGGAAGGAAAGAGGGAACAGTCCCCGGATCCTAGCAAATCCGGTTCTATGAGTAAGAGTTGGACACTGAGGTACTCAGAGTGCGAGGAAGATAGAGAAAGATTGTTTGGAAATCATTCTCCATATGCTTGAGTAGGGTGCATGTATAAAAACTTAATTAAGTGGCGGTAGTCGGAATACTAATTCGGATATTATCCTTGATGAAGTGAATAAATCTGAAACCATCCAGTGAGCATTACGGAGTATGTTAGAATGATTGAGTAACTGCTACTCCCTTTAAAGCTCTTGAGCATCTCCTTATAGAATTGAGTCGGGTTAGGATTTGTCATTGTAGTAAGTAAAGAGGGTAAGGCTTCTTGCGTGACTTGCTGATTTAGTGAACAACCGGATTAGCTATGAGGAAGTCATTACCCGGATATTTCTTTGGGTTGTGTAGAGTATAGGTGTGTGTGAATGAACGTTTTCTCCGAGTCCCTCAATACTCAGAGGGTGGAATTTACGTGTCCTCCCTTAAATCTAAGCACGGAACCCTCTTCCCTAAGAGGTTAAACTACTTTGTATAACTAAACCGGAATACGGACTAGGCACAAGTCTTGGTTGTTCTTTTTTGGATTCCGGATAACAATGGAAGATATCTTGAAACTAAGATAAGAGAAAGATTCAGTAGATTAAAGAGGAAAGAAAGATAACCGGAATACATTCCTAATCTGGATGTTTAAAGGAGTTACAAACTAAATCCCTGTGGAACGATACACAAGTCACTTAGTGGTGTTTTTATGCCATTAGGAGTAATTGTGTGTGGGAATCCGGAATCCGGAAACGGATCAATAATGCAAGAAATAGGTGTGAAAAATAAAAAAAAATAAAAAAAATAATAGTTAGAGTGTGATTTTTGGACCAGATAACTTGAATTAGGAAATAAGCGTTCCGGCACCACCCGTAACCGGAACTTATCCGGATCCGAAATCCGGACTCATCCGGAACACAAGAACCTACCGTATAGGTCCCGTAGCTACGGAAGTAGGATACCATTGAGACAACGGACCTGTAGCCGTTGTCCTTAAGACCGTAGAGAGACAGTTTAGTACTTAAGCCGTCTTTCTAGGGTTTCCTCTTCCCTTTTCTGTTCTGTGTACCCGAGACTGTTTGTGTGAGTAGTTGAGAGAAAGAGTAGTGAGTTAGCGACTGAGGTAGAACTACTTTCCCTTCGTTCTCACTTAGATCTTATGGCATCCGGACCAGTACGGAAGACAGCGGTATCTGCCCGGGTTATCTCTCCGGCCATTCCGGATAGCCCGGAACTACACAAACAGTTAGAAGAGGACTTGACTAGGTTAGGATGTGTCGGTTTACTACATCAACCGTGGAATCTCAAGAGTGAGGAGATGATTCAGGAGCTACTTCACGGTGTTCCGAATCAGTATGAGCTTACTTTGAGAGGACGACCAGTCGCGTGGACCGAGGACATCTAGGCGGATGGTTATCAGTTCCGGAAGAGTGGGAACAGTTTAGCATCGAGGATAGACCGTTTTGTAGCCGGGAAGTTCACCGGGACTGCAAACCCTAAAGACGGCTTTGCTATCAGCGAGTGTAAGGACGAGAGACATAGGCGGATCCTAGAGTTTCTGATTCCGATCTTATATCCGGAAAAGCCAACGCGGGTTACCATTACGGTGGCCAATACTATCTTTGGGGCTATCGAGAACCGGATAGTGCACTGGGGTAGGATCATAGCCGGAATAGTGGCTAAATTAGCGGATCACGTGACACGAGCTAAGGCGAGTCCAGTTAGCACGTATTTGTTTCATCTGTACCATCAACAGGAGCTTTTGAGTGCGGCGGAAATAATTCAGTATGACACCGGAAAAATGCTCTTGTCATACGGACTTTCCAGGGAGGAAGCGGAGGATCCGGTCGAGTCTGAACCGGAGGAACTTCCTGAGGAACGTCTAACCGACCCAAGGACCAAGAAGAAGAAGTCAACCGATCCGGGGTCGAGAATCAAGCCACCGACAATGGAGAGGGGGGAGTCCAACAAGGGACCTGAGATGGAAACAAAATCCGCATTTTTCAATGCGGGGCTCGCGTGGATACGTGAAGCCAAGGTACTTCACGACGGATTGTCGGATTTGGTGATAGATACCGCGAAAGTATTGAAGGTGGATCCGGATCAGATCGTGGAAGCTGTCAAGCAACTGCCCAAGCCGGAGGACCTGAAGAAGAGGGATGAGCGGATCCAGGAATTGGAGGCGGAACGGAATCTACTCTAGGCCCGGGCGAATTGGGCGGAAGGAGAAATGGTAGCTGCGAAGGAGAAAGAGAAGGAGGCTCTCGCGCTGGTCAAGAATCTAATCGGGGTAGTCAACATCAAAGCCGACAGCATCACGAAAGCTGCCTTGTTTGACTCAAAGATGATATCAGAAGGCCACATTACCGGAACCAAGGTACTTATCATCTTCGTAGACTTCACCGCGAGAATAGAGCGAGTTTCCAAGGAGATCCAGAAGTTGCTGGTGGCCATCGATCCAAACCATGTGATGGATTTCTCCACCTTTTCAGAACTTCCTTTTGTCGCAGGTACCCCAGGAAAGCCAATGGCAGATCAGGCAACCCGGATGGAGGGCCTGAGGGGGATACTCACACCAACCGAGCCTTCCGCTAGTAAGATACGGATGACGGAGTTGAATTTGAGGCCAGCCTCGGAACCGGAACCAGAGTCTAGCGCGAAAACGGTTTCGGTGCCGTCTAAGTTCTCAACTCCGGAAGTTCCCAAGGCACAAACAATGCCAAATTTGATGACCGGATCATTTAAGGTTCCGGGACAGCAGGTTAGGGGAGATTTCATCAACCGGATCGGTGGGATGACCAATCCGGCTCGAACTAATCCGAAAGGATTTGTGCACATGCAAGAGACCACGCCGGAGAAAGGAAGCGAACCCGCGACATTGGAGGATACAATACTAGAGAAGGAGAAGGAAGTCCAAGTTATTGAAGATTCTGACGAGGAGAGTGCCCACTCCACTTCCGGAACCGAAGACGACAGCGATCCGTCTCCAACAACGCGCCATATCCAGACTCGGGCCACAGCAAAAACTACGCCAGCCAAGAACACGAAGGGGACGCCTACCAGCCAAGCGGGGAGTCGTTCAAAAAAAGGACGCAAGCCAAGACATTAGGATTGGTAGGAGAAGAAGTATAGGATTCGGAATGGGGTTTCGAGCTTGGACCCGGTTTCCGGAATTTTAGGCAGATAGTAAGGAAATCCGGTTATCTCGGACGGCTGCTAGTAATCTGTCCGGATATCTCGAGAGATTCAGGGATTGGTGGCCTGGATTTCCGGGTTTCCTTTTCAAACTTTTAGGAGTTGACTTTGGGGTTTTGTGTGAGTATTTTAAGGGCAGGCAAGTTAGTTGTCTGCCATTCCATTCGATTCCATTCCATCCTACTCCATTGGATTTTAGTGCTTTCACGTATGTATTACAATTTTCTTTTCTTAATCTAAGTCAGCCAGGATACCTTTAGCTACACTTTTTGCTTAGACAGGGTCTTTTTGAGCTAGGTGTATGCATGGGTGTATGATCTGGTACTGGGGAAAGAGAAGGGAGGGAGAGAAGGAATCCGGATCTTGAGCTACGGATCGTCTGGGAGTGGAGTTAGTGAGAAGGAATGCAAAGCTGAGTAAGGGAGTGCAAGTGCAATGTGCTTTTAAACTGCCGGAACAGCAATCCGGAATAGAGGGTAGAGGTCCGTGCGAGTCCGGAACCAAGAGGGTTCTGTGCGGAGTTAAGCAACCGCCAAAGGAAAGGATCTCCCGCTACTTCGGAAAGTCTGCCAACCTCCCCCTTGGTAAATTGTCTTCTCCTTGAGATTCTATTCTTTTGGATCTATAAGTTCTGATCCGTCGTTGTAGTAAGTGAGGTGTGAAAAGTGCTCTGTGTGACCTGATTCCGGATCGGCCAATCCGGAAACTGTGAGAGAATACTCCTCCCTCCTCCTACAACTGTGTTGTCTTGGGTGTGTTGTTTAGTAGATTTTAGAGTATAGAGAGGATAATTGTACAAGTGGTGAGTCCCCATCCCTTTCTAGATCAAGGGCGGACCCTCTGAGGGTAAAACAGAGGCAACAAAAACCAACGACGGAAGAGAGACGGAACTCAGATCCGAGTGTGTCCGGATCCGGAACGGAATCCGGAATGTACTAAGTTTCTGGAATAAGGTAGTGAAGTGAAACAAGGGAGATTAAGTGAGTAGTCACAATCCGGATACTTCTAACTCAATCGATATCTTACTAGAAGTTCCCTGGAACGATAATTCGTGTCATCTTACAACCATTTGTCGTTGTAAGGATACTTATGGCTAACTGCGCGTATGACATTGTGCTTTCTTGTGCTACGACAATTATAAATGTCTTTTAGTTGCATTTTAATTG
This sequence comes from Climacium dendroides, assembly GCA_950106755.1. Classification (NCBI taxonomy): domain Eukaryota; kingdom Viridiplantae; phylum Streptophyta; class Bryopsida; order Hypnales; family Climaciaceae; genus Climacium; species Climacium dendroides. The sequence goes on along the minus strand of OX467089.1, from coordinate 28,815,664 downwards.
TTTTCTAGTTGCATTGTAGTTAAGTTGTCGTTGCATTGTAATTGTTTTGTAATAGTAGTATGGTGAAATTTCATTTAAACTTATAACTCTTTAGGATCTTTAAAATCTAAACTTGTCTTACATATATGAAATCTACAACAATCCGATTTTTTTATATGGTATGGTTAGAAATCTATACTACTCTTAGATTTATAACATCTACAAGAGTCATAGATGCTTAATATCTATTTATTTTGTAAATGTTTGTGACAGTGCGAGATCTGAATCGTAATAGTTGCATTGTAGTTGTATAGTTGAAGTGTTTTGTAGTTGCATTACAGTTGTCTGCACTATAGCTGTATTGTAGTTGTTTTATAGTTGCACTATAGTTGTCGTGTAATTGTAGTGTAGTTGTTTTATAGTTGTACTATAGTTGTATTGTAGTTGAACTTTAGTCATTTTTCAAACTATATCTGACTACAATTTTATACGTTGAAGTCCAGGACTATACATCAACAACGTTGATGAACTTTGGATGTAGAGTGCTTCACATCTACACTTCTGTTATTCTCTCGTAAAGCTTTCTAGTTGAACTGCAGTCATTTTTCAAACTACATGTGACTACAATTTGATATATTGAAGTCCAGGACCGTACATCGACGACATTGATGTATTTCGGATGTAAAATGCTTCACATCTACTCTTCTGTTACTCTCTCATAAAGTTACACATCATTCTACGACTATTTTGCAACTAGAACAAAGTACACGACCAATTTGGTGCAAATATGGAGGGCAACAGTTGTACGATGTTGTATAGGACACATAGTTACATTCTAGTGGGTTGCAGCGGACACGTTTTTCTTCTAGTGTTAGTAGACTTCACGGCACGGATAGAGCAGGTCTTAGGAGAGCTACGATAGCTGTTGGCTGCCATTGATCCGAATCAGGTAACGGATTTCTCAACCTTTCCGAAACTCCCTTTTGTCTCGAGTACTCTAGGGCAGCCATTAGCGGATCGTGCAAATCGGATGGAAGGATTGAGAGGGATACTCACGCCAATGGAACCCACTGCCAACAAGATGCGGATGACGGAGTTAAACTTGAGGCCAGCTTCGGATCCAGAGCACGAGTCCAACGCAAAGTTAGTTTCGGTACCGCCCAAAGTTTCGACTCTGGAACTCCCTAGAGTTCACACGGCACCTAACCTCTTGAGGGGAACATTCAAAGTTCCAGGGTAGCGAGTTAGGGGAGATCTCATTGACCAGATCAGCGGAATGACCAATTTGGCTCAGACGCATCCGAATGGGTTCACACACATGCAGGAGAATACACCGGAGAAGAAGAGCGAACCAACGATATTGGAGGAGACACCGCTAGAGAAGGGGACGGAAGTGCAAATCATTGAAGACTCTGAAGAAGAAAGTGTGCATTCCACATCCGGAACGGAGGGTGATAGCAATTCGTCTCCCGCAAAGCGTCACATCTAGACCTAGGCAGCAACAAAAACGACTCCGGCCAGGAGAGTGAAGGGGACACCAACTAGTCAAGCGGGCAATCGCTCAAAGAAAGCTCGGAAGCCAAGACATTAGAATTCCTAGAAAGTGTAGTTTCGGATTCGGAACGAGTTTCCGAGCGTAGGCCCAGGTTTCGGAATTTTAGGCAAGTATGTTGTACGCATAGTTAGCCGTAAGTATTCTTACAATGACAAATTGTTGCAAGATGACACGAATTATCGTTCCAAGAAACTCTAGTATGATATCGTTTGAATTAGAGGTATCCGGATCTTGACTACACCTTTAATTCCCCTCGTTTCACTTTTCTACCTCGTTCCGGAAACTTAATACATTCCGGAATCTGTTCCAGATCCGGACCACCTCCGGATCTTAGTTCCGTCTTTTCTAATTTACAATTTTTGTTACCTTTGTTTTACCCTTAGAGGGTCCACCTTTGGTTTAGAAAGGGGTGGGGACTCACCACTTGTGTAACTAACCTCTTTACACCCTAATTCTAATCAACTACGCACCCAAGATAATATAGTTGTAGGAGGAGGGAGGAATATTCTCTTACAGTTTCTGAATTGTCCGATCCGGAAACAGGTCGCACAAAGAAATTCTTACACCTCTCTTACTACAACGACAGATCCTAACTTATAGATCCAAAGGAGTAGGTTTTCAAGGAGAAGACAACGTACTGAGGTGGAGATTGGTAGACCTTCCGGAGTAGCGGGAGATCCTTTCCTCTGGCAGTCGCTTATCTCCGCACGGAACCTCACTAGTTCTGGACTCGTAGAGACCTCTACATCTCTATCCGGATCACCGTTCCGGCAATTTGAAGGCACGTAATGCTTATACTCCCCTATTCAGCTTGCATCCCCTCCTGATTACCTTAACACCCAAGAGACTTGTAGCTCGAGATCCGGATTCCCCCTCTCCCTTCCCTCTCTTACTCCAATACAAGGATACAACACAAACGCATACACTAGCCAAAAATGATATGAGCAAAGTGTAGCCAGTAGTACCCCAGCTAACTTAGATTTAAGAAATTGAAATAACATACGTGAAAGCACGAAAATGGAATTGGAATGAAGTGGAATCCCAACCACTAACTTGCTTGCCATTTAAATACTAACTGAAAATCCAAAGTCAACTCTAAAAATCCTGAAAAGGAAGCCTGGAAATCCAGACAACCAATCATTGAACCCCTCCAAGATATCCGGAAAGGCCAGTCACTATTGTCCCGAGAAACCGGAAATTCCCAACTACTTGCCTAAAATTTCGGAACCTGGGCCCACGCTCAGAAACCCGTTCCGGATCAATACTACACTTGCTAAGGGTTCTAATGCCTTGGCCTTCGAGCCTTCTTCAAGTGGCTGCCCGCTTGACTGGTTGGCATTCCCTTCATGCTTCTAACCGGAGTTGTTTTCGTTGCTGCTCGAGTCTGGATGTGGCGCGTTGCGGAAGACGGATCGCTATTCCCCTCCGTTCCGGAGGTAGAATGCACACTTTCTTCTTCGGAATCTTCAATGACTTGAACTTCCTTCTCTTTCTGTAGCAGTATCTCCTCCAGTATTGCGGGTTCGCTTCTCTTCTTTGATGTAGTCTCTTCCATGTGCGCGAATCCATTCGGGCCGAATTGGTGTAGTGATTAGTCGGACTAGTATTCCTCCAGTTAGCCCTTAATTCTCTCTAAAGGCCCACTTAGAGTAAACCGCTCCGGAATCGTTTCCACGAGGATTTGAGGTTTACAGATTCATAGGCCAACTCGACCTAAGCTTTCACTTTCTCTCCTACTTACTAATCTGGACTACAGGTCTAGTCTGGCCACTAGTACCGGATGGGTTCCAGAAAAGTCCGGAAACCATTCAGTTGCCCCTTCCGTAATCCTTGAGTTTAGGTGACGAGTGGCCAGATCCACCGTCCGGATGTTTACTATGTCCGGAAACACACTCTCCCTCTCTCTCTCTCCCTCTCTCTTAACCTCGAATACTAATGCTAAATTAACTCTTCAGGGACCGGAAATATTATATTGTTCCGTCTCCTCAAAAATCCGGAATGCTTACTGGACCAGGTCACGCATCAACCCGACACTGAGCCTCCCATCGACCGGGTAGATATCCTTGCACTCTCTTGGACGTTGCGCCGGGGCTTTGACTCCATTTATTGGGAATTTCGGCATCCAGAATTCGGGCACATCTTGCAAGCTCCCGTACACGGAAGTTGCTAGCAGCCTCTCAGATACCCTCACACCTAAGGCCGTATCCTACCCTCAAGCTATACCGGCATCCAGGCGGTAGTACACTAACACTACTGTCGGAACAATCCGGCCGATCTCCCCATCAATCCAATGATGTCCGGAAACCACTCACAAAGTCGACCCTTGCTATTCAAGGTAAGTTCTCAGCATCCGAAAAAAGCACGAATAGACCCACACCTCCACAAGCATGCACCAAATACAAGAAGTAAGATAATGGAAAGCCTCCAAATACTTGAATTAAGCTCAAAAAGGTACAAGCTAAAAATAATGGGACGGATGTGAATGACCACAAAGGTCCATCAAAACTTAACTTATACTAAAACTAATATCATCCTAAAAAATCCCACAAAACATTCTTACTAGTCCGCTAGATTTCCGGTAATCTACTAGATCCTATTTTTCCGGCTTTGATGACCGGACTCCGGTATTGTCACAAGTATATACAACACTGCCCACTATTCCTCTGCATCCTTATCCGTGGGAGAAGTAAGGTCCTTCAACGAGTCAAGGTTTATCTACTTCCGGCTACTCCTTGGAGAAAACAAAGCAAGGCCCCTTGCTCCCCATCTTGGAACTCCCATGATATTGGTGTCCTTGTCTATACTCCGGATTCCGACTATCGGAACTTCCAGATTTCTTCGAGAATCCTTCTGGGTCTATTTGTGACGGGGAGAAGATTGTACCGACCGGATCCCTCGAGTCTCCGGAGAAGTACCTATAAGGTCAATGACCAGGGTCACCGGAAGGAGGTCCTCACTACCTTTGGGTACCATGGCACCCCAATCCACTCCTCCTGGTCTCCCCGGCGGTGGTGAAAGTTCCGGGACAGACGGTACCACCGGTAATACTTTTGTAACAACAGGTTCTGGAACATTAACTTTTGGAACCGTCAAGGTCTGTGTGGAAGAGGAAGGAAGAGTTACCGGATCTAACTCTGCGGGTGCCAAATACTCCATCATATCCCGCATTTCGGCCCCAGAGGCGTCCATCCGTCTTGCCTTCTCCAGTAAACACTTGACAATGGGCATCTAGCTCGAGCTTGCGGCCATGTCGAAGTTGGCCTCGAACAGCCGGGCTTTGTTGAGGTAGTCCGTCGGCACTTCCAAGGAACTCCGGAGCCGGATCACACCCTGGCACAGTGCCTCTATCTGCCGACGGTGATCTTCTTCTATGACTTTGGCTGTCTCTTGGACTGTTCGTAGATCACTCTCCAATCTGACGCACTTGGACTCCGACTCCTGGACTCGTTCCAGCAAAGTCCGTTTTTCTACTTGTAAAACGTCCAACTCCGTCACCAACTGCTTCTGCTCCTCTATCAAGAGGGCATTTTGTTTCTCCGCCGCCACCAACGCGTCCGTCCTCTAGAAGATGGTGTTCCGGTCGGTCAGTGCCATCTTCTGACACACCCGCTTGAGGGTCCTCTTGTAGTTGTGGAGAACCTTCATGAGATCGTCAACCCGCCATACGATGTGTTGGGCCATTTTTGAAATATCTTCCATAGGCGATCCTTCTAATTGAAGTTTGGTTCTCTCTTCCTCCTCTGCCTCCGTAAGTCTAGTCTGGGAGGGTCCGGCTTCGGTCTGAGCAAGACCAACTTCTGGCTGCACAAGTCCGACCTCTTGTGAAGAGGGTTTGGCTTCTTGCGGAGAAGGTCCGGCTTCTTCTTTCTGGTCTAGAATTTTCTCCTCGAGTGGCTCTGGCGCGAGAGGGTCCTCTGTTGGCCTTGCCGGTGGAGTCCTCTGCCACCGGGCCTTCTTCGCCAAAGGAGTGGGCGGCTCCTCGTCATCTGGTCCCTCCCGGGGAGAAGGTTCTTCTCCTCCGTACTTCTGGAGTTGAACCAACTCCTGATAAGCGATCTCCTCGTTCACCTTGAGTAGGGAGTGGTGGGAATACAGGTGGGAGACATAAGCTAGAAGAGGACTCCCACCCTTCTTCCCCTATCGAAAGGAACGCATAAGGTCTCTTATCAATTCGTGGATGACGAAGGCCCAATCCATCATCAATTTTCCTTGAAGACTCCCTAGGATAGTAGAAGCCACCTTGGCCACTACTCGCCTTGACTTGGTCGGGTGAAGGATAGGGTTGAGAAACGCTACCACATCCCGATATTCCGGATTCACTAGGTCGAAAACCTAGTGACCATCCTTCGGGTTGGCCAGTGTGAGCGCTTATTTACCCACCCTTGGTAAATCAGCAAATACAACTAGGTTCTTGAGATCAGTCCTATCTTATGGGTGTACTAACGTCAGTCCATTGTGCCTTCCAAGCAATGGATCTTTCTAACACTAGAAGAAACCCGCGTTTTAGGTGACATTTTGTAATTTTTTCAGACGGATTTTAAGTGACGTCGGAAAAAACAACTTGTGTTTTTTTGTGTCTAATATAACATCTGGCTCCCCTAAGCGGCATTGCCAATCACAAGGGAAGAACCTCTAGGATTAGTACAAAAACTATGGCCCAAACTAGTACACAACTAGACTTTGAGAATTTTGTTCCAACCAAAACTTCTCCAAGTTCTAACCAAAACTTCTCCAAGTTCCAACCAAAACTTCTCCAAGTTCCAACCAAAACTTCTCCAAGTTCCAACCAAAACTTCTCCAAGTTCCAACCAAAACTTCTCCAAGTTCCAACCAAAACTTCTCCAAATGACACAAAGAAGAAACACAAACTATGGCCCAAAGGGCCAAAACTTAAAAGACCATGAGACTACAAGAAAGATGGAGTGAGTGAAGAGGGGAGGCCTTATATACCTTTTCCAAGTCCCCAAAATCAAAGAAGGCTTGGAGTGCACTCCAAGCAATCCTATCCCTTTAGATTTTCATCCTAATTCTAATTTTTTAACTTTCTACGTTGGTCTAAACTTCTAACTTTTGGAGAAATGCTCCAAATCACAAACAGATTGCGCCATTGGCTTTAGAAGGCCATTTTTAGTCTAAAAATACCCCTCTCCTTTTTCATCCGTCAAAAAACCACCTAAAGCTAGCACTAACTGAAAACCAAAAAGGAATAAAAACCCAACTTTTGGAGGTTGACTTTTCTGAAAAAAGTAACTAGATTAGGGTCTCAAGTAGGCTTGGGGGAGTAAGAAAAGACCTAATTTGGGCCCCATTCCGATTTCATATACTCCCAATACGCCAGTCAACCCCTTCGTAATATTTGAAATTGTCGATTCGGGGAGGATCTTCCTAGTTGTAGGTCTTCTGGCTATCAAAATGTCTTGAAACTTTTTGGAGCATGTTATTAGCATAAAACAAGCTAACCTAATTTTTAGTGAGATTTTACCGCACCCATGGTAAATTCTATGAATTTACCATCTTGGATTTGGGCGGTTGACTACTCGGAAAAAGATCCTTTGAAGATAAAAAAAAATCGAGAATTTTCATAGAACCTCTCATGGAGTTCCACAAGGGATGTGCAAAATTATATTCCCATTTTTCACATCTAAGGAAGGAGAATCAAATCCCGCTATCTCCTTTAACTTCCGGTAATTAGGGAATCTTCCACATGGAAGGGAATCTTGGCGAGCCGATTGTTCCGTTGGACTCCTAGCATGCTTTCCACCTTAAATTACCGTACTTAAATTATAGATACCCTCCTCTGGTCCGTCTTGAGTTTTCTTCACCTGTAGACTAATAATTGGAGTTTCTACTATTTTGCCAATGGAATGGGAAAACTGAAACCTATCTTTGGAAATTTATACTAGGGTTCTCACCTAATTCCCTTGGACCAATTTGGTTAAGATTTGTCATTGAAAGGCAAGTTCAGATAAGTTGGGCAATTTCTACTAAATATGGTTTTTTTGTACAATTTCTGGGTTTCTACCCTATCTACATGTAGGATTTGGTTACAAATAGCAGGAAATGCCCCATCTAGGACCAATTGCTATATTGGTATGTGACATCTCTATTATGGTTATTCACTCTTTTTGGAGCTTTTTGTATATAAAACTATATTGAAAACTAACAAAATCCAAAAAAAACAATTCCTGAGTCATTAGTGACTGAATGGGCACTCACAGTCGACGTCCGGAACTTGCCCTCCATGCACTCCTGGTTCTTTTCCATGATCTTGTCCGGCGCCATCCGGAACTTGTAGACGGCTCTCCACTCATTGATCGTCCATAGTTCCGACTTTGCCCGGAGGGTGGTATCCAAAATACCGCTTTCCGGACGAAGCAAGTTTGACACTAAACTCTCCTCTCCGATGCCCCAGAGAACATCCATCAAACCCTCACACCCCATGTTGGTGAGGTTCTCTCACAGGCGCTCCAGCCGAACCTCATCGGTTGGAATTTCCGGCACCACCCGCATTAAAGGAATTGTCCTCGGCTGAGGTGGTGGTGGTGGCATTGCATCGTTTGAGTCCTTTGGCTCCTCCCTCAACTTACGCCAGCTTGCCCTGGAAGACATCACGCTCACAAGAAAACCTCACAAAATCTCTCCCTACCCCTCTTGCTTAGAAAGAATCACTCTGGAACCCCCTGCACAATCGCAACTCACATAGTCCCTCAGTCTACCGGAAATCTCTAAGAGTTGAAAGGTGGAAAACACAGATGTAAGAAAATAAGAAGGCAATCGTGCCTTCCGTCGGCTACAGTTCTCTTCTTATATTGGCCAAACGGATGAACGGTTGAACGAGAGTACGAGATAAATTTTGGTGGCAAAAACCTAACCCTAGTACGGATCTGATTTACGGCTTTTAGGGCCGGCGCCATCATCCGATTTTCGGAGCTTTTTAGGGCTCCAGAATAAGTTTTTTTACACCTAATGGAATTTTTCCGGATCCGGAGATTCGGTATTCCTGAATTTTTCTAAATTCCTATGAGAACTCAAAAACTTTCCTTTTTAAGGGAACAATTTCTGAAATTTCCCGTCAAATGCTAGTGTTCTGGGTCTAGTGTGTGGATCACATTCCCACAATTGGTCATTCCACCTATCCGGTTGATGAGATCTCCTCTAACTTGTTGTCCTGGAACTCTGAACGATCCCCTCAAAAGGTTGGGTACCGTCTACGCCCTGGGGATTTCCGGAGTTGAGACTTTGGATGGTACTGGAACCGATTTCATACTAGATTCATATGTCCCGGTTCCGAAGCTAGCCTTAAATTTAACTTTATCATCCGTATCTTGCTAGAAGTGGGCTCAACTGGCGTGAGTATCCCTCTCAGTCCGTCCATCCGAGCTGCTCGATCCACTACTGGTTTCCATGGAGTACTCGAGACAAAATGGAGTTCCAGAAAGGTTGAGAAATCCATCACCTACTTCGGATTGATGGCCGCCAATAGCTGCTGTAGCTCTCCTAAAACCCGCTCTATCCTTGTAGTAAAGTCCACGAGGATGGTCACCATCTTGGTTCCAGTGATGTGGCCCTCCTGTATCATCTTTGAATCAAACAGAGCTGCTTTCGTAATGACGTCTACTTTGATGTCGATTGCTTCAGATAGGTTCTTGACAAGAGAGAGGGCCTCCTTCTCTCTCTCCTTTGAAGCTGCCATCTCCCCTTCCGCCCAATTTAGCTAGGCCTGGAGTTGATTTCGATCCGCTTCCAACTCTTGAATCTAGTCCTTCTTTTGCTTTAGGTCTTTCGGTTTGGGCAATCGTTTGACTGCCTCTACAATTTGATCCGGCTCTACCTTCAAAACTTCCGCCGTGTCTATCTCCAGATCCGCCAAACTGTCATGGAGTACCTTGGCCTCGTGTATCCATTCGAACCCAGCATTGAAAAATGTTGATTCGGATTCTATTTCCGATCCTTTACTTGACTCCCCCCTCTCCATCACCGGTGGTTTGGCTCGTGACTTGACTTCCGCTTTTTGGTCCTTAAATCGGTCAGAGGTTCCTCAGGTCGTTCTTCCGGTTCCGACTCGACCGGATCTTCCGCTTCTTCTCTAGAAAGTCTGTATGACAAAATAGCCTTTCTGGTGTCGTACTGGATTATTTCCGCAGCGCTCAAAAGTTCCTGCTGGTGGTATAAATGGAATAGGTAGGTGCTAACTGGACTTGCCTTTGCATGGGTTACATGCTCTGTTAGTTTAGAAACTAACCCGGCTATGACTCTATCCCAGTGAACGGCCCGGTTCTCCATAGCCCCGAAAATTGTATTGGCCACCGTAACGGTGACCTGTGTAGGTTTTTCCGGGTACAGGGTGGGGATGAGGAACTCTAGAACTGGTCTATGTTTCTCGTCCTTGCATTCGCTAATAGCAAATCCGTCCTTAGAGTTTGTAGACCCTGTGAACTTCCCAGCTACAAAACGGTCCATCCTCGACGCTAATCCGTTTTCGCTCTTTCAGAACTGATACACATCTGCCTAGAAGTCCTCCATCCACGTGACTGGCCGTCCTCTCAGAGTGAGCTCATACTAATTCGGAACTCCATGGAGTAATTCTTAGATCATATCCTCACTCTTAAAGTTCCATGGTCGGTGTAACAAACCGACACACCCTAACTTGGTCAAATCCTCTTCTAACTACTTGTGTAGTTCCGGATTGTCTAGGATAGCCGGAGAAATAATCCGAGTAGATACAACTACTTTTCGGACCGCTCCTGATGCCATAAGGCCTAAGTAGAAACGAGAGGAGAGAAAAGTAAACCTAATTCAGTCACTAACTCACCACTCTTTCTCTCAACTACTCACATGGACAGTTTCAGGAAACAAAACAGAAAGGTGGAGATGAAAACCCTCGACAAATAGCTTAAATACTAAACCGTCTCCCTACGATAATCAGGATAACGGCTACAGGTCCGTTATACTAACGGTATCCTATTCCCATAGCTCCGGAGTCTATACGGTAGGTTCCTGCGTTCCGGGAAAATCCGGATTCCGGATCTGGATAAGTTCCGGTTACAGATTTTGCCGAAACGACTATTTTCTAGTTCAGGTTTTCTCACACAAAAATCCCGTTCTAACTATAATTTTTTCTCTATTTTTCTCACCTAGCTCCCTTAACCTTGATCCGTCTCGGGACAACTGGGGCTGACCTTTCCGAATATCTCGGAGGGGTTCAACAATTGGTTGCCTGGATTTCCGGGTTTCTTTGTTTAGGCTTTTAAATGTTGACTTGGGTTTTTAGTTAGTATTTAATGGTAGGCAAGTTAGTTGTCCGCCATTCCATTCCAATTCCATCCTAATGCTTTCACGTATGTTACTTCAATTTTTTTCTTAATCTAAGTCAGCTGGGGTGCTACTAGCTGCACTTTGCCTACGGAGTTTTAGCGGGTGTATGCATCTGTGTCGTATTCGAGTACTGGAGTAAGAAAGGGACGGAAGAGGAGAAATCCGGATCTTGAGCGACAGATCTCTTGGGTGTTGAGATAATTGGGAGAGGATGCAATTTGAATAGGGGAGTGTGAGAGTTATGTGCCTTCAAATTGCCGGAACGGCAATCCGGGTAGAGAGGTAGAGGTTTGTGCAAGTCCGGAACCAGGGAGGTTCTGTACGGAGATAAGCTCCCGCTACTCCAAAAGGTCTACCAACCTCCGCATTAGTACGTTATCTTTCCCTTGGAAATCTACTCCCTTGAGTCTAGAAATTCGGATCCATCGTTTTAGTAAGAGAGGTGTGAGAGTTTCTTTGTGTGACCTGTTTCCGGATCGGCCAATCCGGAAGTTGTGAGAGAATACTCCTCCCTCTTTATACAACTGCGTTGTCTAGGGTGTGTTATTGATTTAAAGTGTAGAGAGGTTAGTTACACAAGTGGTGAGTCTCCACCCCTTTCTAGACCAAGAGCGGACCCTCTGAGGGTAAAATAGAGGTAACAAAAACCGTAAACTTAGAAAGACAGAACTAGGTTCCGGATGTGGACCAGAACTAGAACGGAATCCGGAATGTACCAAGTTTTCGGAAAAAGGTAGGGAAGTGAAACGAAGGGAATTAAAGAGGTAGTCACGATCCGGATACCTCTAATTCAAACAATATCAAGCTAGAGTTCCTTGGAACGATAATTCGTGTCATCTTGCAACAATTCGTCGTTGTAAGGATACTTATAGCTAACTACACGTACGACAGTTTTAAAGAGATAGGCCCACCACTCCTTTTGAACTTTATAGTGTTAGAAGACTCACTTGACTAATCTAATTTCCTATTCTAACAGGATCCGGTTTGATCTTTCTCAACAGATCAAGAATAAATCCGGCCTATAGGTCACACAAAAATCCCCCATACGATCCTCTCCAACTACAATGACCTTAATGCTTCCTCGGATCCGTGCGAAACTAAGGTGGCTACAAGTATATCTGCCCGTACCAGTGCAATCCGGAGTTCTTCCGTTTACTATCTCAAATGGCGAGACCTCTCAAGCGATCGGATACTAATCCACATATCCCATCCGGCAGCTCTAGCATAGATAAAAATCCCTTCCCTAACTGCCTAGCCTATCATTAGCTATCTCACCCGGAATAATGAACCCTAAATCTATTGAGTCACTCCCAACGCTTACAACCCGTTCACATGCACATGCAATCACAAGAAAATACCAAGGGGAGAAATTCCTCCCACAATCTGCTCGTTTGTACTTAATCTCTCATCTCCTCACCCGGCCACTCTTTGGAAAGACAAGGAAAACAATAGAAAATACAAGAAGAGACAGCATATGCAAGAAAAAAGGACTCTCTCCTTGTTTGAGTCTTGAGACTTGAATTATATACAAAATTTACAAAAATGTCTTCGGAAATCCGACACTAATCTGACCGAGATTTTCGGATCTGAACTTTTCCTACTTTTCCAAGATAAGGTCCAGTCTAACAAAATTCCCTACTTCTAAATTCCTAACAACCTACTCATCCTATGGGGGTCCACCACTATTTGGAGTAGCCATTGGTGATAATTCACTCAAATTCTTACTCCTGTCTCCCCCTTCCAGAACGCGTTCCAGTTCCACAGGAAAAGTTATCCCTATCATTAGCCTTGGAGCTCCTGACGTGGAAGTACTTCCTCCTTCCTTCTCCTTTGAGATTGGGGTCTCAAACTTAACTTTCAGAATCTCCAGGTCATCTAATTCATCCAGGATCGAAATCCCGGATAAAGAGATCGGATTACTTTAGAGCTTCCGGATGCTCTATTCTATTCCCCTAGCATCCTTCCGGAATTCCTTCATTGTGTCCTCTATCTCTTCGACGAAGTCAGCGAGGAATCGAAGATGTAGAAAGCTTCTGGTCTTTGTGCACTCCCTCGTCAAACAGCTTGGACTTTGCCATCACATCACCGGATGCCCCCATCACTAAAGTTATCTGTTCGATCGCTGCCCTGGTCTCTTCTTGTAGAGACTTGGCAATTCTCACCTGCTCGCGGCTGGTCTCTAGATCCTTCCGAAAGCTTTGAATCTCCTCTTGCAACCGGAGTGCCAACTCGTCCATCTCCCACAAGTTGATGTTCTGCTTCAGCACCCGATCCTCCAACTCTCGGATTACATCCGGGTTGCTAATGCAGTTTGCTACCGCTTTCGGCAGCGCACTATTCACCATACCACCCACCAAGTCTGCCACTTCACGGAGCGTGGTGTTCTTGACTTCATAATCCGCTCTCACCGCACTAAAGATCTAGATCAAGTCATTGAACGGACCCGTTAGGTCTGTCAATTGGATTATTGGAGCAGTCTTCCACTAGCTTCTCCTTTTTTGGAACTGCCAGTTCCGCTCTACCCACCGGTTCCGGCTCCTTGGCCCTACTGGGTACAGAAGGGGAGCCCCTTAGGTTAGACATTCGCTTGATCCTTCTCTAGTTGAGGGGGACTTCCTCTTCCTCCTTTTCTTTTTCCTCCCAGGTTCTCTTTCTCAAGTTTTCATCCTTGTCCTCCGGCTCTAGGCTATTCGGTTCGGTCTCGGATCCCTCCTCATCCAATAATCCGAACTTCCGGAGAGCCATCTGGGCTCTCCACTCCTTGTTCTCCTCCGTGGTCAGGTGGTTCTGGTTTTTGTATAAGTGGAAAAGATAGGGGCACACCGGAGTAGCCCTATTCTTTCCTACGTTGACTACCAGGGCGTTCACCAGCGCATGAATGTAGCCCGCCCAGTCCATCTTCTTTTCCCCGCTCAAGGCTCCGAAGATGGCTTTCCCAATCGTAGAAGTAACTTGTGTGGGTTTTTCTGGATGTAGGATTGGCACCAAGAACTCCAGCAATCGCCGGTGTCGCCCGTTGACACAATCTTCAATGGCGAATCCGTCTTTGGAGTTGGCTGCATCCTTGAACTTCTCCCTTACGAAATCTCCTTTCCGGTTGGCTTGCGCCATGCCGCCTTCTTCAAATTTGTATATTATTCTTTTGATCTCCCGTGTCCACATGGGAGGAACAGGCTGGAGGGAGTTGTCGAATTGGTTAGGTGCTCCTTTTATGAGCTCCTTAACTATGGATTCATTCCAAAAGCTCCAGGGTTTCCCGTAAAACCCTGTGCACCCCATGGCAGAGAGATCCTCCATCAATTTCGCTTTTTTTCAGTTGCTACTAGGCTTTAAAGGCGCCACCTTTCTAACTTTAATTTCTATCTTTATTGCGCTCGCCTGTCCTTGAGCTCTAGAACGCTTTAGTTGCGGCATCCGTCTCCTCACCGATTGGCTATCTTACTTCTCTCCTAGCTGCACGTCCTGATTCCTTACAATCTCTCCTCGGTCTCAATCGAGTTACCACCTATGCCAATCCTCACATAGACTCTCGCGACACTCACCCGATCTAAACCGGCCACACTCAGATACACACAACTAACTCTTCTCTAATCTCTAATCAGCGCAAAAGAAACAAACACACTCACACACACAAAAGTGGTGCAAACAGTTGAGAGCGTGGCGGGTAAGCGAGAGCTCTCATGTGCAAATGGGAGGTCCAAACTTTGAAGGAGTCTTTTTGTACACTAGAAACCTAATCATTATTTTTTTCCGCTTTTCTGGGCATAGGTCCCTGATCTGTTCCTCTGGCTTTGGATCTAGACCAGATTCGTTTCCGATATCCGTTCTATTTCATTTTCCAGTTTGATCATTGTTTGTTTCCCTAGTTATCCTAACTTTTAGTTTTTCCTTCTTTCTATACCAATCCGTGTATACTTTTTCCAGATTTCGTGTTTTTAAACACGATAGAGAGAAAAAAATCAAAAAGTCAGGTTGCAACAATCAGCAAACCCTATAGACGGGTTCGCTATTAGTGATTGCAAGGACGGGAGATGTGGGAATCCGGAATCAAAGGGCGAATTAGGTTTGAGAGAAATAGGTGGAAAGAAGTAGAAAATTTAAAAAAATCTAGTTTGAACTTGAATTTAATTCAATAAAACCCAAATTAGAAAATAGACGTTCCGACAAAATCCGTAACCGGAAGTTATCCGGATCTGGAATCCGGAAATACCCGGAATTCAAGAACCTATAGTATAGACCATCAGGGCTACGGGTATAGGATACCGTTCATAAAACGGTCCTGTAGCCGTTATTCAGATGACCATAGGAAGACGATCCAGTATTTAAGATGTCTACTCAAGGTTTCCTTCTTCACTTTCCTGTTTGTGCAATAGTTTTCTGTGTGGATAGTTGAGAAAAAGAGTGGTGAGATAGCGACCGCTTTAGATTTTCTTTTTCTCCCCTCATTTCCACTTAGCTTTATGGTGACGGGGCCTGTCCGGAAGTTAGTTGTGCTTGTCCGGATCATTTTTCCGACCATCCCAAAAAACACGGAACAGTACAAGCAGTTAGAAGAGGATCTAGTTAGTCTAGGGTGTGTCGAGCTGTTGCACCGACTATGGAATTTAAAGAATGAAGGTATGATTTAGGAATTAGTCCACGAGGTTTTGAATCAATACGAGCTCACTCTGAGAGGACGGCCAATCACGTAGACGGAGGATGTCTAGGTGGACGTGTACCATTTCCGGAAGAGCAAAGCCGGACTAGCATCGAGGACAGATCGTTTTGTAGTTGGAAAGTTCACGGGGTTTGCAAACCCTAAAGATGGGTTCGCTATTAGTGATTACAAGGACGAGAGACATAGGAGAGTCCTAGAATTTCTCATCCCGATCTTATACCCGAAAAAACCTATGTGGGTCATCGTTACGGTAGCTAACACGATTTTTGAGGCCATGGAGAATAGGACTGTCCACTGGGGTAGGATCATAGCAGGAATAGTCTCCAAGCTAGTAGAACATATGACGCGTGTGAAGGCCAGTCCAGTTAGCACTTACCTATTTTACTTATACCACCAGTAGGAACTCTTAAATGCTGCGGAGATAGTCCAGTACGATACCGGAAAGGCTATTTTGACATATGGGCTCTCTAGAGAAGAGCCGCAAGTTCCGGTCGAGTCGGAACTGGAAGAGCAACCCGAGGAACCTCTGAAAGATCCAAGGACAAAGAAGCGGAAGTCGATGGATCCAGAGTCACGGATCAAACCCTTGGTGATGGAGAGAGGTGAGTCAAGCAAAGATCCGGGAAAAGAACACGGATCGGCATTTTTCAATGCCAAATTCGAGTGGATACGAGAAGCCAAGGTGCTCCACGACAGCCTTGCGGATCTGGTAATAGAGATGGCGGAAGTCTTGAAGGTGGAACCGAACCAGATTGTAGAAGCAATTAAGCAACTACCCAAACCGGAAGACCTAAAGGACAAGAAGGATCAGATTCAGGAGTTAGAGACGGAACAGGATCAAATCCAGTCTCGACTAAACTGGATGAAAGGTGAGATGGCGGTCTCAAAATAGAGGGAGAAGGATGCCCTTGCCCTTGTCAAAAACCAATCCGGAGCAGTCGACATCATAGCAGACGTTGTCACGAAAGCAACTCTATTTGATGCTAGGTTGATACAAGAGGGTCACATGACCGGGACTAAGGTAGTGACAATCTTGGTAGACTTCACCGCACGGATAGAGCGGGTCCTAGGGGAAATGCGACATCTATTGAGTAGTGTAGATCCAAATCGGTTAATGGATTTCTCGAGCTTTCCGGAACTCTTTTTTTTCACAGATACTCCAAGGCGACCATTAGTGCATTGTGCCACTAGGACGGAAGGTCTGAAGGAGATACTCAGGTCAATCGAGCCCACTTCCAGCAAGATACGGATGACGGAGTTGAACTTGAAGTTAGCTTCAGATCCGGAACCCCAGTCTAGTGCGAAGTCAGTTCCGGTGCCGCCCAAGGTTTCAATTCCAAAAACCCCTAAAGCCCAGACGGCGCCCAACCTCTTGAGGTTAACTTTCAAAGTTCTAGGGCATGGAGTTCAGGGAGATCTCATTGAGTGGATCGAAAGAATGACCAATCTGGCTCGAACGAATCCGAAGAGTTTCACGCACATGCAGGAGACTACACCAAAGAAGGGGAGCAAACCAATGACACTAGAGAGGACACTGTCGGAAAAGGAGACGGAAGTCCAAGTCATTGAAGACTCCAAGGAAGAAAGCGCCCATTCCACGTCCAGAACAGAGGGGGATAGCGATCCATCTCCAGCAAGGCGCCACATTCAGACCCGCGCGGCAACAAAGACGACCCCGGTGAGGAGCGTTAAGGGGACACCAACCAGTCACGTAGGCATCCGCTCAAAGAAAACTTGGAAGCCGAGGCTTTAGGGTTTTAGGGACGGATAGTTTTGAATCCGAAACGGGTTTCCAAGTGTGGGCTCGTGTTCCGGAATTTTAGGCAAGTAGCTTAGGAATCTTCGGTTTTCTTGGGACAACTAGAGTTGATTTTACCGGATATCTCATGGGTGTTCAGTGATTGGTTGCTTGGATTTCCGGGTTTCTTTGCAGGCTTTTAGACGTTGACCTTTCGTTTTCAGTTAGTATTTAATGGCAAGCAAGTTAGTTGTCTTACATTCCATCCTAGCACTTTCATGTATGTCATTTCACTTTTCTCTTTAATCTAAATAAATTGAAGTACTACTAGCTTAGCCTTGTTTACAGAGTTCTAGTTGATATGTGTGTGTGTTTGTGTATGTACCCGAATATTGGAATAAAAGAGGGACGAGTGAGGAGGAATCTGGGTCTTAAATGACAGACCTCTTGGATGTTGGAATAGTTGTGAAGAGATGTAATTTGGATGAAGGAGTGTGAGTGTTATGTACCTTTAAATTGTTGGAACGGCAATCCGGGTAGAGAAGTAGAGGTCCATGTGAGTCCGGTGTCCTGTTGAGAGGAGTACGCTTAGGAAATACGTAGGATATCTAGCTGCAACTGGAACTAGTTAGCCAGGAACTTCAAATAATCTTTGAGTCTTCTTGTCTTCAGTTTTCAGCCTTCAAACTTCAGTCTTTCATTGGCCTATCCTATGGTCTCTATATAGGACAAGGTAAGGGTAGGGTGATAAGAAACCACGGCCTTGGATGGGTAAAATGGGACGGCCATACCACGAGCTGTGCCGTCCGGATGATTGGCTCCTAAACTTTAAACCTACAGTGACCAGTAATCACTAGTGGGAACAACAAAATGTGACCAAGTGGGTGATCAATCCCACTTCGTCACCATGAATACAAAACGGGGCTACTCTTGGATTCCCACAGAGCCCGCAACAAGTTTTACAATGTAGAAAGGAAAAACAACTAGCCTCCAAAGCCAACTAAAAATAAAAAAATAAAAAAATCGGGCCACAAACCACAACACACAAATGGTTCCAAGAGTTTCAAGTCTTCATTTCTTCATTTCTCCATGTCTTGTATTCTTGAAGTGTTTAAAAACACAACAAGAAGACCCAAGACTAACTTTAAAATTCCTTTAAACTTCAAACTAGTACTACAAACGCCTCCCAACTTCAAATGTTTAGTATCTTAGCTTTCTAAAAAGCTAACAAAATATACTAACACTCCTCCAAAATTGAACTCATTCTAAGCTACTGTTCAAGCACAATAGACAAAACAAATCTCGGCCATCCTTCTCTAAAGGCAGCAGACCTCTCATCTTTCAAATCTCCATATCTCTCTAAAACATACTTCAATTAAGAAGTGATATAGCTTTTTGAAAAGCTAACTACATGATCTCCAACATCACAAAATTTCATACAATTTCAAACTACTGTCCGTACATTACAAGCCTCGAAAGTCTCAGCTCCTCTAGTTAGTTAGATAGCCACAAACTTTCTATCTTCAAACTATTACAACTTCCTCAATAATTCTTCAAATCAAGCTTACAAACTCATTTTGGAAAGCTAACTTCACAAGGAACAAACTCACAAATTTTGTATTTCAAAAACTATCATACATATTGAGATATCTTTCATCAAAATTCGGTTCCAAAAACTCCTTTGAATACACACCTTCTACACACACTCAACAAAAACTAAGGAATCTCCCAATCTTCTTTTTTCCCCCTTTCTAAGGTAAAAGTGAGGCACATCAGCCCATACTCCTATCTCTAAAGTCCACCCAAATGATTCTTTTTATCTACCCTATTCACACTACCATACATCTACATTCCTTAACCATTTATTTCAATTAGAAGGTCAAT
Source organism: Climacium dendroides (assembly GCA_950106755.1). Lineage (NCBI taxonomy): Eukaryota > Viridiplantae > Streptophyta > Bryopsida > Hypnales > Climaciaceae > Climacium > Climacium dendroides. The sequence continues at coordinate 28,796,536 of OX467089.1, read as the reverse complement.
ACTCGACTCATCTTTAATTCAAACCTAATAAAATAAAATATAAAGGAATTACTAAAGATCCTTATCAAAGGCCTCTATGTACCCGCAAAGTCATACTAAAAGGTTTTGAATTAATCTCCAACCGCCAAGTCGTGGACTTGGTTGGCTGAAGATGCGGTGGTCATAGGTCCCCAACTAGTTTGGGCCTAAAATCCATTGATTCGAATTCGAATCCTGATGGGCTCATTGACTGGTTTGGACGGCCTGCGGCTTGGCACACTAGTGAGGCAGGAAAGTTGTACCAGCCAACCTGCTACCTACCCCCTTGAGTTGTATATGTGACAAGAGCAGTAAGCACCTACAAGGTGCAAACTGCCCCTGTCGTACGCGCAGTTAGTCGTAAGTATCCTTACAACGACAAATGGTTGCAAGATGACACGAATTATTGTTCCAGGGAACTCTAGTATGATATCGATTGAATTAGAAGTATCCGGATTGTGACTACTCACTTAATCTCCCTTATTTCACTTCCCTACCTTATTCCGGAAACTTAGTACATTCCAGATTCCGTTCCGGATCCGGACACACCCGGAACTGAGTTCCGTCTCTCTTCCGTCACTGGTTTTTGTTGCCTCTGTTTTACCCTCAGAGGGTCTGCCCTTAATCTAGAAAGGGGTGGGGACTCACCACTTGTGCAAAATCCTCTCTGTACTCTAAATCTACTAAACAACACACCCAAGACAACACAATTGTAGGAGGAGGGAGGAGTATTCTCTCACAATTTCTGGATTGGCTGTTCCGGAATCAGGTCACATAGAGCAATTTTCACACCTCTCTTACTACAACGACGAATCAGAACTTATAGACCCAAAAGAATAGAACCTCCAAGAGAAGACAATTTACCAAGGGGAGGTTGACAGACTTTCCGAAGTAGCAGGAGATCCTTTCCTTTGGCGGGTGCTTAACTCCGCACAGAACCCTCCTGGTTCCGGACTTGCACGGGCCTCTACCGTCTTATCCGGATTGCCGTTCCGGCAGTTTAAAAGCACGTTGCACTTACACTCCCTTACTCAGCTTTGCATTCCTTCTCACTAGCTCCACCCCCAGATGATTCGTAGCTCAAGATCCGGATTCCTTCTCTCCCTCCCTTCTCTTTCTCCAGTACCAGATCATACATCCATGCATACACTCAGCCCAAAAGACCCTGTCTAAGTAAAAGTGCAGCTAAAAATATCTTGGCTGACTTGGATTAAGAAAAGAAAATTGTAATACATACGTGAAAGCACAAAAATCCAGTGGAGTAGGATGAAATGGAATGGCAGACAACTAACTTGCCTGCCCTTAAAATACTAACACAAAAACCCAAAGTCAATTCCTAAAAGCCTGAAAAGGAAAACCCGGAAATCCAGGCCACCAATCCCTGAACCTCCCGAAATATCCGGAAAGGCTAACATCAGATCCTATAAATCCGGAAATCCCTAAAATTCCGGATCCATTCCGGATCCGCCCTTCCGCTTCTAGCCGGAGTCGTCTTCGTTGCCGCCTGGTATGAGGCTTCTGTTCCGAATCATTTTCCGGATTTCGGATCCTATCCGGATCTTTATCCGGATCTTCATCCGGATCTTCATCCGGATCCTAGACATTTCCGGATTCCGGATCCGTTAGTTCGGAATAGTTCTGGATTGATTCCGGATCTAGTTCCGATACTACAAAAAGTCTTTGAAAATACTTTTTGGACAACTCTCCAAGCTCCGATTTTCGGTTAGGACGAAAAGTGCAAACTTCCTCCTTAACCATTTTACCACAATTAAGAGCCTCTACAGTTGTTAATCCATAACTCTAGTAATTTCTCTATTTCTACCCCACAGAATACAGAAAATGTACTATGAATGGATTTCTTACTTCAAATTCTATTTGAAATAGATAAAATCTATTTTCTTCGCTTCTGATAGCCCCCAACAACCGTGGTTCTCACCGCGACCAAACCACTTTTACTAAATATTGTAAATAGAGTAAATAAAGATTAAATCTAATATTTACATAATGGAAGAATTTCCATTAAGACACTGGAACCAGGGAGGTTCCGTGCGGAGATAAGCAACCGCCAGAGAAAAGATTTCTTGCTATTCCAGAAGGTCTACCAACCTCCGCATCAATACGTTAACCTTCCCTTGGCATTCTACCCCCTTGAATCCGAAAGTTCAGATCTGTCATTGTAGGAAGAAGAGTATGCACTATAAGAAACCCACGTTTTTTACTGCGTTTTAAAAAAACGTGTGATGTCGCAAAAAATAGCCTACGTGTTTTTCGAAACAGACCCAGGATTTCAAATTTCATTTGACGTTTAAAAAAATCAAGCGGCGTTACAAAGAAAATGACTATCTGTCTACAAAAATGCGTATGTTGGTGGTAATATTAGAATGAACATCGCCTGATTTTTGATGACATCAAAGAAAACATAAACAGTCCACATCAGCAGGAACCTGCTGACTCACTACTAGTAATTTCAAGTAAGTTACTGTGACGTGGAGTAAAAGTCTACCTAAGATAAAAACACAATCAAAGGGCAGCTGCTTGGTATGGGGCCAACAAAATGTGAAAATGAAGGTTCTATCAAGGGTTGCAACAGAGATTTTTGAAACTTCATAAATTTTGGCACAATGGAATTTTTGGCACCAAAAATAGCTTGAAAAAATGAGGAAAAAAATGGTTTAGGGTGTTTTAGTGGGGGAGTGGTGGAAAAACAAATAGGGAGTGGGGGAGAAAATGTGCTCATGGGAAAAAACATGTAAAATGCTTCCAAAAAATGGAGAGTGTGGACAAATTGAAGGAGAGGGGGGACAAAATGGGGATAGCAAATAAAAAATGGCAAGTAGGGGGGGAAATAAAGAGTGGGCCTCCATAAAAAATGTTGGAAGCAATTGTAGAATGGAGTGTAAAAAAAATGGAAGAGGAAAAAAAAAGGAAGTGGGAATAGAGAAGAAAATGGAAAAATAAAATAAAATTGGAGTGGCAAAAGAAATTGGAATTGCAAAGTACAAATGGGGAGTTAGAACTGCAAAACTAAAATGAGGAGTGGTGAGAAATGCGGTTTAGAGATAAAATATGGGAAATGTCAACGACATGAGGAGAGTGTAACTAGAAGCTAGGCAATGCATAGTAAAAAAGGGTTTAGGGAGGGGGAAAAGTGGGAGAAAAATGGGAAATGCCCCAAAAATGTGCCATTAAATTTCCAACAACGTAGATTGGGAAAACCTAATGGAACATGGTGAAAACAAAGTGGAGAGCCAATTTATGGAGAGTGCGGAAAAAAAATGGTGAGTGGGAAAAATGGTGGGGATTGTTGGGAAAAAATGGGAGATGGTGAAGAACAAAATGGAGTTGTGAACAAAATGGGAGTGCAAGAAAAAATTAGGGAGTGGGAAACCAAATGGGGAGTGCAAAACTAAATAGGGAGTACACTACATGAGGACAAGAATGGGGAGTGAGGGAAGAAAATGGGGAGTTCAGGACAAAAAATGGAAGTGGGGGGAAAAAAGGGGGAGTGCCGGATTAGGGAACAAAAATAGGGATCAGAGAACAAAATTGGAAGTGTAAAAAAATATGGGGAATGCCCCCAAATAATAGAAAGTACAGAAGGCATAATAAGGATGGAGAGTGGGACACAAATTAGGGACTACAAAAGGAAATGGGTTTCACCTTAATAAAATTGAAATTGGCTTGGTAACCAAAGTTGGTTCAGGTAGGAAAAAAAAGGGTTGATAGGAAACAAAATGGAAAGTTAGGAGCAAAATGGGAAATGAGAACTTAGATAATGGTGTGTGTAAACTCAAAATGTGGAGTGGAGAAAAAAATGGGGATTCGGGAAAATTGCAAAAGAAATGGAAAGTGGGAATAAAGAAATAGGGAGGGACAAAGAATTGGGGAATGCTAAAAAAATGGGGAATGAGAAAAAATTGGGGAGTGGATTGATGCAAGAAAGAATGGAGAAGTGTAATAGGAAAATGGGGACTTTGGTTTTAAAAAAATTAAGAATGCCTAAAAAAGTGGGGAATGGAGAAAAAAAAAGGGAATGCCAACAACAAATGAAGAGTGGAGAAAAAAAAGGAGAATGCAAAAAAAAGTGGGGAGTGGGGGAAAAAAAAGGAATGCAAATAGTCTAGTAGAGTGGAGAAAATAAAAAGGGAATGCAAATAGTCTAGTACAATGGAGGAAAAAAATGGGAAAGCCAAAATGAAATGGAGAGTGGACCAAAAAAAAGGAGAATGTAAAAAAAAGTGGGGAGTGGGGAAATAAAAGGGAATGCAAAAAAAAGTGGGGAGTGGAGAAATAAAAGGGAATGCAAATAGTCTAGTAGAGTGGAGAAAAGAAAAAGGGAATGCAGAAAGAAGTGGGGAGTGGAGAAAATAAAAAGGGAATGCAAATAGTCTAGTAGAGTGGAGAAAAAAAAAAGGGAATGCCAAAGAAAAGTGGTGAGTGGAGAAAAAAAGAAGGAAAACTACACGACTGAATCTACAAAAGGTTTACATGTTTTAATAAAGTTTTATTATTCCAACTTGCATTTTCAAGAACTGTCGAGCATTTCTCATACAAACAGGTGAATTTAGGAATGTTCATCTTGGTTAATGTTGTTTAAAATGACATGAGGACTGTAGGATTTTTGGACAACAACATTACATGATGGAAATATTGTCTACATGACACTTGTGAGTGTTGCTTCCACCTCATTTTTTAATCAAAAAATCAGCCATGATTGCTCAAATCAAAATTCATATGCGTAAAGTAATGATTTGATCACATGTATAGAATTTTACATTGCTTGTGACATGAATTACAATGTCAACCTTCACAATCTTTGTGACATGTACCTACAATCCCTGAATACATCCACTGCAACATTTGTGACGTCTTAGTAGACAATTTTTTTCAGCTGCAATACTGTTCCAAGCTTGAACCTTGAAGTGCCATATTAGATTCGTGGCCGTTGTTGCATCGGAGCCACTATTGATGGTGGAATATATGTACCACCTACTCTCGATGCCTCTCTTACTAGCTCAGACTCTAGCACATTAGGCTGAAGATCCAAAAAGTTCTCGTCGTTTCCCACATCTATCATAGGAGAAGTGCCTTGGTTGACCTGTAGTTCCCCACGTCTCCCCCTAACATCGATACGACATATGACCTTCCAGCCTAGCCTATGGGGATCGTCCAAAAAAAACACCTGTTGACAATGTAGAGGAAATGCAAAAGAGTTTGCATGAACTCTTCCGTCCATATGGTTGAAGTTTGCCACGGCAAAGCCATATTGATCCCTTTGGACGTGTGGAAAACGGGCATTGGTGCTTGGCTTCACCCAATCGCAAACAAAGACTGTAGTGCAATGATTGCGATAGTCCAATTCCAAAATTTCCTCGATGTACCCCACATACTCATCGGTTCTGTCAATGGGCTAGCCATTACAAAGCCCCCATCGAAGTTGGCAAGTGAATGAAGCCACTACACAAGAATCATGCGTGACAAGGCCCACTTCGGCACTGCGGACTCGTAAGTGCATGCCAAACGCATACATTTGGCGATGCGCAATTGCAAATCGCTCCGGGGGTTGCCCATATTGCACAACATCATCATTGACATGCACACCCGCGTCACGTACAATCCTCACTCATTCCTTCAACCAAGTTGCGAAAGGAGGAAAATCTGAAAGCTCCGTTGGATATCGTATAGCCGCTGAATGATGGAGACGACGAAATTCTCTACGGTATACTTCTCTCCCTTCCCACCGTTGTCCTCTTGCTGTGGCATACTCCTTGCATATCATAGCCAGTAGGTCCTGTGAGGCCAGGGTATAATTACAACTGACTGGACTGCAACATTTTTTACAATTCAAACGTCTCTTTTGACATTGTGCAAAACAAAAATATGTCAATAAAAACGCCACAAGTGACAATAAAGAGGACATAATTACAAACACCTTATGTTCTGTGACTGCCTAGCTTTTGTACCACACAATACATCTACATACAAGAATTGTATAAGTGTATGTGAAGAAAAACATGATTTTATTAAATAGATGCCAATATTAAGAATTCACTGAGGCAAAAGTGCTCTATAAATAATGAGTTCTTGTACTCATTGACACCAAGGATCCAAGCACGCTGCGTTGTCCAATACAAACACATGTGCAAAGCTACAAAACTCATTGGACATCTTTCGCCTCCGCTGGGAGTTTGATCGAAGAATTTTGTCAATCATTGTCGCTTTTTCGTTTGGATCCCACACACGGTGGGATGTTCCTCTATACTACCGCATGTACTCGGTACAGAATCCTAGGGTCTCATCCATTCGATAGCCTTCTGCAATGCTCCCCTCTGGATGTGCAAAAGTACGAACATAATCTTTCAGAGTTTTCATGTACCGTTCTATTGGATACATCCAACGGCAATGCACTGGGCTGCACCTAAATAACTGCTGAACCAAATGTAGGGGAAGATGCGCCATGATATTTAAGAAGGTAGGAGGAAATTCCTTCTCCAGCATGCAAGTGGCCATTACGACGTCGCGCATCATGTCATCCTCGTCAACCAACCGCACCTCTTTTGCACAAAGTTTTTGGAAAACATGACTCATTTTGATTATAGCAAGGTGCACATTCTCATCTAGTACATTGTGAATAGCGATTGGAAGGATCTGCACAAAAAAAAAAGATGGGTAGCCAAATTTAAGACCTGAACCCAAACCCAACAAGCAAACAAGCCCACATGCATTCACGGACCAGTACAACGCTAAACCAGCATAATTATGTTGACAAAGACAACTTCTACAACATAGAACAGGATCATATATGTTAGAGAAAAGATCTCAAAAAACATCTCCAACACTGCACACTACTTCAAGTGACGTTTGGATAGGCAGTGGAACTGTGGAAGACTACAATGGAAACCTTTGCCAAGTTCAAAAAGACATAAGTATTATTTCTTGGAATTTATTTCATTTTTGGGATGAGGTTACATAATGAAATGACAAATAATGAAGTAATACACATACTTGCTGCATGAGGACGTGATAGTCGTGCGTCATCATGTATTGCAACTTCCCATCTTCAATGCGCTTGTGAATGCTCCCCATGTAATTGGAAGGTGTCCGAATATTAGAAATAATGCCCACAAATTCTTTGTGTTCATCTGGCTTTAGTACGAAGGGAGCTTGGGGCATGTAAAACGCGTCTTGTTGACGTTGAGGGGGTTGAAGCCATATCTCTTCTCGAATGCCCAATTCTTGGACATCTAATCGACTTCCTAGGCTGTCCTTCAGCTTAATAAGGTCTTGACTATGTTTTCACATAGATTTTTCTCACAATGCATAGTATCAAGTATGCGTCTTTCAAGTAGATGCTACAGGAAGAAGAGATTATACTCATGTACTTAGTAAGGAATCTGAATTTCCTAGGTGCACATGTAGTCCGTAAATGAAAAATGCCACCTACGTGTTTGAGTATACAAATGATACAAGATTACTGTAGGAGGCACAAACATAGACATGCAGTCCTGTACTTAGTTACGCAGACAATCATTGTCCTAGAAATCAAGCAAACGCCTAAATGACACATACAACGACATTACAAAAGACATCTCCTTGAACATCAATGAATACATCTATCTTGACATGAATGAAGACATGTCGTTGGACATTAATGAGGACATCAATGTATGTGAGCACGCGTCATTCTTCATGTGAACAACAATGTAGTGGAATCGTTTGATTGTTTGAACTCGGTGGGTTTTTAGTACCTCACCTCCTAATAATCGAGCTCATACAACGCACTGAGGCGTTTCACACCTGTCACATGCACTGGGTCATCTGGACCGTTCTCCCTCCCACCTAGATCCAAGAATGATTGGCGCCACGCCGCAGACCAGATTATGTCTTGGCCTCACTAGAAGAAACCCGCGTTTTAGGTGACGTTTTGTAATTTTTTCAAACGGATTTTAGGTGACGTCGGAAAAAACAACTTGTGTTTTTTTGTGTCTAATATAACACACAAAAAAACACAAGTTGTTTTTTCCGACGTCACCTAAAATCCGTTTGAAAAAATTACAAAATGTCACCTAAAACGCGGGTTTCTTCTAGTGCCTGTTTGTACTCTCGGCGGTCCACGGTTCTCATTCTTGCCATTGAACCTTTTGTTCTGGCAATAAGAGTGGTGCCGAGGTAAGTAACGTCATATGCCACCATACACGATTTTCGAGACCCTTGTTCTTTGATTAGAAAGAACATCACCTGTTTTGGCCATTCTCGCATCAGTGTCTTGTCCACAATGTGGGCAGCCTCTATAACCCTTACAACATAGACCGGAAATGAGTCCGTATGTTGGAAAATCGGATATGGTCCACATGAGTAAGGCCCTCAAGGTGAAGGCACGATTTCTTTCCTCACGCAAAAAATCAAGTGCCCGAACCCCATGCCATAATTCTTTTAACTCCTTCAGTAATGGACGTATGAAGACGTCAAGGCCGGATGAAGATGGAGAGTACTTCCCTAAAAGTGAGGGGAGAAAAGAAAGCCTTAGTTGGTCGCTAACTCACCACTCTTTCTCTCAACTACCCACACGGAAAGCTTAGCAAACAAAATAGGAATGTGGAGATGAAAAACCCTTAGTAGACAGCTTAAATACTAAGTCGTCTCCATACGGTCATCGGGATAACGGTTACAAGACCGTTTTACGAACGGTATCCTATACTTGTAGCCCTAATAGTCTATACTATAGGTTCCTGCGTTCTGGGTAGTTCCGGATAAGTTTCGGTTATGGATGTTGTCGGAACGCCTATCTTCTATTTTGGGTTTTATATTTCTGTACTGTTTTTTCTGTACCCAAGAAGTCATTGCCTCCACTAATCACTTCACTTTGCTATACTTGTAGAAAACATCATATTCATTAAAATGAGAGTTTTCCAGTGAAATGGGAGTTGAGGAAGAGACTTTCAACCATGAATTTAATATACTTGTAGACCAATGAATACCAGAAAAGCATTGCAATGACACAAAAAGTGCATACAAAAGGTACAAATTCCAAAATCGAAGGTCAAAATTGTGACTTCTTCATAATTTATAGGAAGTCATCAAATATACATGTATTGGATGTATGCACTATAAACATAATATAATCCATGTACTAAACTACTACTTCCATTGTAGACTACACTTGTATAAGATACATATGATGTAAAACGTAGGGTTCAAGAAGCACTACGACTGAGCACTAGGACTTCTATGAAATTGACAATTGCGTCTACAAAATGAAGGCTTCGTGACCAGAAGGCTATGAGCCTGCTTTTATCAACAGTAGAGACAAACGTAGGGATTGTCAAAGCCCGGATATTGGAGAGTCGAATACCAACTGTTACCCGACCTAATATTCTCAGACATTGCACCGGAGAAAGTGCAATGCAAAAGATTATTTGGTGAGGGAACAGTTGTTATTCAACTCTACAACATCCGGGCTACGACAACGTACTGTCCATAATGACTATGAGGTCCACGATTGTCAAAGCCCCGGAAATTGTAGAATTGAATACCAGCTGTTCCTCGAGTTGAGCCAATTCGTGGTAGAAGAGAAAGCAAACATTATATAACCTTAACTCTCAGCTACTCTTCGAATGTACTCTCACACACTACAATGTCCAAAAAGCAATGTATGAGTGTACGTTCGAAGAATAGCTGAGAGTAAAGGTTATATAATGTTTCCTTTCTCTTCTACCACGAATTGGCTCAACTATGCAAAAGATTATTTGGTGAGGGAACAGTCGTTATTCAACTCTACAACATCCGGGCTACGACAACGTACTGTCCAAAAGAACAGATCATAATGGCATATGATCGCATTATACTTTGCATTATGGAGGCTTAACCATGATGCTAATTCAACATATTATAAATGTGATACCATGACTCTAACTCTACATACTATGATTGCGTCCTACTCTTCAGTATCTCTATTGCCTTTAATATTTTTGGCCCTCGACTATATCCATTACTAGCAGCGGAACTTTGGCGAGCACTCTCTCGCCGTTGTATCTTCAAGGACCTCCGCTCCCAGGCATCCCACAATCCACTGCTACAATGAAGAGGAGGCAATTCAACATGTATTTTACATTGTCGTTTCACAATATTCAAAGAAGATAGTCGAGGTAGAGTGCCTTTAGCTACTGCAGGCTGCTTCACCAGTTCTATAGTTTTTATACCCTCAGAAGTGTTGCCCAACATGGCAACAGAAGAAGGCATTGAATCCTGCACCTGCAAAAATCAGTAGAATCAGACATTTGCAACCTACATAGTCTACAATGCAAATCTTTAAGACAACAGACTGCATTCAGTTGTTAATTACACACCTCAACAACGGCCACGACAGCCACTTCATCATCATAGAGCTTTCTTTGCATTTCTAGATTCACTCCAGACCGATCCCGTGGAGTTTTCGAATGGGACTTCAAAGGAGATGGAGAGTGCATTAATGTAGGGCGCTTTCCTCCATTGGGAGGACTATCAACAACGCCATCATCTATGTCTATCATAGAGAAATCCATTGTAGACTATGCAGTAGCCGCCGAGTACATGACATGCCGAATTACAGGTGCCATAGCATTCCTAACCTCCTGGGTACAACACAAAGATATTCATTGCAAATGAATGAAGTATTGTATTTGCTTCACCAAAAATCACACTTCAAGCGTACTCTTCCAATACAACGAAGGCGACCACAAAATCCATGAGATTCTACAAACTTCGTGGTGCGGGAGGCGGACAAGGACGGAAGAAGATGTCTTCTACGCTAAGCTCCTCGCGTTTCGCTGCGGGTTTTTTCTTCCAGGGGATGGCACGTCCGAAATCATCCACTTTCCGCTCACTATGAAGTGTATTGGAGACTGCAAGCGCCCTCTGCAGTTCCTTGTACTTGGATTGGTCGAGATCATGCATGAGGTGGATCCCCCCCACAGCATCATCTCTCCGAAAAGGAAACAGTTCCCAAGGCTTCTCTACATGCAGTCTCTTAATCCAAGGTAGAAGTTCACGTACGAGGACCATGTCTCTCGGCCCCTGACCTTCGAACGACCACGTATCTAGGAGCACTACGTTTGTGGGGTCATTCAAGAAGTGTTTCTCAGGTTTGTCGTCCACTATTACAGTGTTGTCCTTAGTGAAGATGGAGCCCTTCAGTTTGTATAATCTATCCAATGGCTTCAAATATAGGTCTTTGCAGGATCCCGGAGACTTGTAGTTTTGTAGCGTCCCATCTCTGCTTCTACATTTCATAACGACACATTGTTCTCGGTCTAGGACACCGTAAGGGGGGATTAGTCCGCGGAAGAAGAATTCAATGATGAGCTTGGCGTAGGATTGGTTCATGGAGCTCCAGACCACGACGTTTGCGATGGATGTCAACTCCCGCAAGAACCTTCTGACATGGGGTCTAGGAGTGACCCTATGCAATTCCATGACGTCGTGGACGGCCTCACGGACTACCTCTCCAGGATAGCATAATCTTCTTTCTCTTATGTGATATCTTATATCATCACACACGCACAATAGACCATTTAGATCTAGAACGACATTGAGCCATTTCTTAGTGAACCTGGACATGCATGGTCTAAGGATTTGGACTTCCGCCTCACAGTCAGCAACAATTCCCTCTGTGGCACCCTGCTCATAAAGAACAGAGACACAGAGAAAATTAAATGGGTGCAAATTTGAAATCAACGGTAGCACCGAAGCCGCGTATCGGAGACCATGAATTACATCGAAGAGGTCAAGAAAAACAAGGGTTTTCAACTAGTGTCAGTCACAGCGACCACGATAGTGAAATGTATATGACAAAGTACATACCGCAATATCAACCGAAGGATCTGGAGGGGAACATTGTGGATCCTCTCTTTCACCACTCGGAGCAATATTACCCATCACCTGAGCGTCATCAGGAAGGGCTTCGAGCACCTGTGCATCTTCGGGAAAGGCTTCGAGCACCTAAGTGTCTTCGGGAAGGGCATCGGGAACCTGAGCGTTGTCGGTAACGAATTCGAGCACCTCAACATTGTGGCTAGGAAGACCATCATCCTCGAATCTCACTTCCGCAGGACATGGCAGACATGCCTCATGTGGAGGTTCATCGTTGGGAGCCACAACCTCTTCTATGCCATGCGCAAGGAATTCCTCCAACAACGATTTTGGAGCAACGTAGAGAGGAACATCATTGACACACATCAAATCCGCGACTGCGACATTCAAGCTAGACAATGCTTTGTGAGAGAAAAAATATATTACAAAAGCTCATTGAATGAGAAAATGTTACATTACATACAATGGACTAAGAAAATTGAATCTATCTGCTAGTCGCTACTCTACACTATCCACAAGAACTCGGAAGAATTTCAACTCGTACCGAGTTGAAATGAAGGCTAAGGGAGTCATAGGGAACAACCTGGAGGCATATTAGTCACAGGGCCCTGTGACTGTTGGCCCTCTATTCCATCCGCGGTTCCTTGCTCATCTTCTAACTGTGTGGCAGAATCTGGTGCAGCATCGACATTTGCATCTCCCTGTGCTCCAGCATCCATCACCACCAAGTCCCGCTCGATCGGTGCAAAGCTGGTTGACGCATGCGCCATCAAATTCTTCGACATGGTCGGTACAGATGGGATGACTGGAGACGCAGCCCGCGCTTGCCTAGCACTATCCGCTGAGCCATGTGCCTGATTTGCGATCATGAGTTGGGGAGACATAGCAGCCGGGTCCAGCATCATCATCGGTCTTGCGGACATCATTTTGTTCACGACCTCAGGCAAGGCATCGATCAGTTGAGCGATCAGTTGATTGCTTTCCTGCCGAGATCGCTTGTTTTCCGCCCTCATCTCCTCTCGCTCTTCCCGCCGTTTCTTTTCCTCCGATTCATTATTCTTTTGGATAATATCCAGGATCCATTGTTGATTAACCGGAGCATCAGACGGTGGCGGATGCGCTTTCCTCTTCTAGGAGAGGCGAGTACGCGAGATCGGCGTGTGAAGTTCTTGGGCCGATGAACTAGATGATCCCCTCATCTCATTGGTTTCAAGATTCAACGCCGCTGCACCAGGCCTGTTAGCGCTCAATTCCAATACACTGTCGACGACTCGACGGGGTCGACCCATTGTGCCTCCTCGTCGTCGTTGATCTCTACAAGGTCAATCTGATCATCTCCCCGAGATTGATTAAGAATCCTCTGTTGGTATTGTCGCGCAGATTCCTTCCCCTTTCTCGAGGTTGACGCTTCTTTGCCTCGAGTAGATGGCGCAGGCCTTTCATTCCTTCCATCGAAGTCCTAGTCGTCCAGGAAATACACGGACTCAAGGAAATCATCCTTGTCCATGTTCTCAGAATCGACGCATAAGGAGAGGAACTCATTCTTCTTCTTGCTATCACCAACAGCATAGTGATCCAACGATAGCATCTGTATACAACATACAAGATTGTAGTCAGCACAACAATTTCCACTCGACTCGAGTTAAACTCGATTCAAAATTGTTGGCACACATAATGATAAGAACATGATTTTGTATGCACACACACTTACCCACGCAGCACATGTGAGTTTGCCTCCCGCGAAATACGACAACACAACATCCCTCGGGCAAACGAACAGGTCTAGCACATTTAAATAGAACTCCATTCGAAGTTTTGTGTCGTAGATCCTGTACTCGACCTCCACTGTTTGCCTCTTAGCGTTGTAATGCGATTTTGGTGGTACCGAAAATGATCGCGGAATTTGGCGGTTCTTCATGGCCGCCCCATTCTTCACAAGGAAGAGTAGCTGAATAGGATCCCTCGCGCGACTGCTCCTCTCAGGAATGTCGCCTATCCTTTCAAAGTTGGACGGTTGATAGTCGGCATAGTGTACGGAATAATGCGTTCCGAATATCGACGTCCTGATGAATCTGCGAAGTTCCAACTCCACGTCCTTGTCTCCTGCGATCCAGAGATACACCTGTGGATCGGTGAGGTCGTTCTCTAGATCTTCTTCGAGAATTCCCATGAATTTCTCGAAGAATGAAGAGTCCTGCGCCCTTGAACCCCTATTGATGACGCCGGGGATGTTTCTGAAGTCGACGATCGCCATCTTGATCTTCGACTGCACTTCCTCATCCCAAACATTCGCATCCCAATGGCTGAGCTCGTCGTCCTTCCTTTCGTAGGGCCGGAAAAAGGTGCTTGCTTGCGGCTTTATGAACTTCCCCTTGCTCTCCAAGAAGACCTTGAAGAACTCCTTGGCCATGGGAGACAACTCATCGATTGTCTTCTTCTTGTTCGATGGCATCTTCATTTGAGTGAAGAATGTCTCCCCAGGCCCTGTGAGCAGCGTGTTCATCGTGGCCTTGGTAACGTTATAGTCACGCTTGAAATCCTTCCATGCTTTCTTCCTGGAGTTCCCGTCGTTGTCAAATAGCCGGAGCTTGGAGTCAAAGTAGTGAAGCTGAATCCTCACATTGGCTTTCCTCTTCGTTTGCTCCAGCTAGTCCTTTGCAGTGTAGCAATCAGGGTGAACTGACTTTGGCGCCTTCATGACAACTTTCGGGTGACCGTGCGCCCGATTCTTCGTCTTGAAAAAGAGATGCAGGGCAAGCCTCCTCAAGTCATTCTCGGTGACGTTACCGATCCATTTGAAAAACTCCCGAGATATGACTCCATCCTTGTCTGGGTCCCAACCTTTGACGTCCTTGAACGCCATCAATGAGTCGGGATCGATGAGACCCCCTTGGGACTGACTTGAAATGACCTCGGCCTAGAGGTCATAAACATCCTCAGATGCAGTAATGAGTTTGATCTCATTGTGAATGTCAATGTCTCTCTGGTTCTTCTTGCCGAGGTAGCCCTGGTTCTTCTTCACATCAATCATAGAAAACCTAAGCTTAATAGCGATCTTGAACTCCTGCAGTTCATGCATGTCATATTCAGTTTGTCAATGAGTGATCTTAACTCGAGGCGAGTTAAATATGCAGAAACACAGACAAGGACCAAGAAATAAACGTTTTAACTCGGCTCAAGTTGAACTTCATGAATTTACCGCAAACAATCTCTGATTATAGCCGTCTGCCTTTGTCTTCTTCCCAGCAGTTATCATCTTCCCAAGCTCTGTGGGCTCTCTAGGTGGAGTTGGACTTCCCATACTTGTCCACACAAACCTTGATGCAAGAATATTGGTGGACCATGTTGGCATGAAGTTCTGGAAATGGTTCACCCGATTATAGTATGCTGAGATTTTCCTGATGACACTGTCGTCTTTGTTCCAAACCACAAAACAGTCCCACTTCTTGAACTTCGCCTTCTTGTCATCAGGAATTTGCTCCATCCCTTGCATTCACTGAGACGTTGCCACGCAATGTTGGCCATTCACCATCCAGAACTTGGCGTCCTTGACATCGTCAAACCTTACTGGCCTTGTCTTTATTCCTTGGGGATAGGCGCAGAGGGTCATCTTCTTGTCAGGGTCGGGCATGTTCACCAGGAAGTTCAACGCCCTCAGTACACCCTTTTCTTCCAACTCTCGAATGTTGAGATTTTGAGGCGGCTTCTCCAGCTGGTCTATGGAAATCTCAAACTTCTGACTGATCCCTTCCACGTACGATTCCGTACATGCAGACCAATAATCGGAATACGATTTACACGCCACCTCGTAGTCGATGTCCTTTACGTTTCCGCCGAGGTCCTGTGGAATGTCTACAATCTCGGATGACAGACTGCTTTTAGGTACTAGCGATGCCCTTCCTTTCAGAGTTCGGGGTTTTGGCGTAGTCGACGGAGACCCTGACGGATCTCCTCGACTGAATCGCTCGGTTTGTTTAAGACGTGTGTGGCTTCGACTAGTCTCTGGTGTTACAAGCACGAGGGATCCATAGCTGGGCTGGTTGCTGTAATCCCTCGTAAGTGAGACTGGCTGTAGTCTGTTACTCTTGCTTGCCAGTGATGTCTTGAAATTACCAAACCCGTTGATGAGTGAATTCACCCTCAATGCCAGTGTAACTAACTGCAAAGGGCCTCCATCTTTGTTTTGCCACCTCTTCTCTTCTAGTTGCTTCTCAATAGTCTTTTGCAGCGCTTGATAATCTGTGTTCTCCAATGTCTTGTAGTACGCAGACACGGAGAAGGAACACTTCCGGCTATTCACGACGTAGGAGAATATGTACTCCTCCGTTTGGTTGGGGTCCACGGTTTTACAGCAAATGAATAGCAAGCCATTCGGACCTATCAGTACCTCCCGCACCGCCTCCGTTAGTGTGACGGGGAGGTTGTCTTCCACTTTCTTGTATTTGGTTCTGAATGACAGGTGCTTTGTCATGGGAACAAGGACAATAGTCCAATACTCAACTTCGTGGGGTTCCTGCCACTCCCAACATTCACCGAGCATGTCGGCGTCGCCGTACTCGTCTCGGTCTTCTTCAGGAATGGCAAACCGCTTCAGATACACCTGCAAGCCGGAAACCTGTGCGTCCATTTCTGCAATGGTATCACGCAGATCCAACTGTTAACTCGACTCGAGTTAAATATTATTTAGTCATAAATGTATTTTCAAGAGCATGGTGGTTTGCTTGAAATTCTGCGGGTGAAGTGTGTTATCAGTGGTACTCATTTAGTACGACGCTTACCGTTTGCGTTGCTTTTAACTCGGTCCGAGTTAAGGTTTCTATTTTAATATGGTTTCAGTTGTTCTTGTCTTCCTATGAAAATGGTTTCTTTTACAATTATGTTATTTGTCGGATTGGATTATTGCTGGAGTTCAATATTTGTTCTTGTTAAGTATGTGAATTCAGTGTTTACTCACTATTTCACTCGAACCGAGTTAAATAGATTCGGTTACCAAAATAACCAATGGAGGTTTGCCTCTAGCATTTAACTCGGCTTGAGTTAAACTGGTCGTTAGGATTGATTTTCGATATGTTTCTGGGCTTTCTTCATCCACAGATTACATCGTGCATGGTCATGACAGTCAAGTCGCATACAATTTTAACTTGAATTGAGTTAAAATCTAGCGATGCTTTGAAGGAAGAGCTTCTGAATACCGAGTTATCGAGTTAAACTAGCATCGAGTTAAATTGCTTCGTGTTAAACGTACATCGTGATTGGTTTTAGGGTTTATGGTTTCTACTGGATTTACTTTGTTGTGTGAATTGAATGGGTTCAAACAGTTGCACACAATGAGAATTGCAATGCCACAGAGACTATGAATTCAATGCTACAAATCTAAAAGCTTAGAAACTGAGTATGTAGATGCACAGCAGGATTGGAATGAAAGAAGGATTGCAACAGAAGGAGGATTGGAATGAAAGTAAAATTCTGTACGAGCTAGAAATTTGGCGTACCTACAGACTTCAGTTCTGTACGACTGACAAACAGGAATAGAAACCCGAACAAGCTCAGACACAACAACTCCCAAAAATCTGAAAGCAGAGCAGCAACGGAAGCCCAGAAATCCTAAACGCTGCGCCCTTTACTTTGCTCTATGAATTGAATGGATTCAAACAGTTGCACACAATGAGAAATGCAAGGCCACAGAAACTATGTATTCCATGCTACAAATCTAAAAGCTCAACAACTGAGTATGCAGATGCACAGCATGATTAGAATGAAAGAAGGATTGTATAGCAGGATGCACAGCAAGATGTACAGGAGGATGCATAGGATGCACAACAGGATTAGAATGAAGGAGGATTGCAATGAAAGTAAAATTCAGTACAAAGTAGGAATTTTGCATACCAGGAACAGAAACCTGAAGAAGCTCAGATGCACGAACTCCAGAACATCCAAAAACAGAGCAACAACGGAATCCTACAAACCCTAAACGCTGTGCCCCCACAGAACTAGACACGAGCTGCACACCGGAACTCCAAAACAGAATCCAACAAACCCTACACGCTGCCTCTCCCCACGAGCTTCACACACCCTAAATCCAACTTGGAAACTCCCAACTACTGACCAGTCGCCGAAACGCGCCACCACTCGCCGACTGAAAACAAGACTACGCAAATCCAAATCGGAAGCTCGCAAACTGAAAACAGAAAACAAGACTACGTAGACACAAATCACAACTACTGACCACTCGCTAACTACTGACCACAAATCACACAGAAACTCTCTCACGCAAGCATGAGCTGGAACAACAGCGCATTTCGAAGAGGCTAGGGTTCCAGCGTGCGGACGAAGAAACTCGGGTTTCGGGAAGGCGTGCAATCTGGCCCGGACGAAGAACTCGGGTTTCGGGGAGGCGTGCAATCTGGGCCCTCCATTGCAATTGATCATCCAGATTGATGATTGCTGTCTCTAGCACATTCAGCCTCCAAATTTGGCATTAATGACATGTTGGTTATGGTAAGGAAGTTGCTGATTTGGGTTTGGGGCATGCTGATTTTTAATTTTTTTAATTAGTTTCTTTGACACAAACGGTAGGAGGTCCATACATGGATTTTCTAAGGACCTAGAATTGAAATTAGGGTAGGTGAAACATCTTCAAATTTTTTTCAATAAATTTTTCCTAAAAGACAAGTAGAATTCACATCTAACCCAAAATGTTTCATATTTTTGGGAGCTTTGTGTAATTAGTTATTCAATTTTGCAATTGAAATGGCATAGGGCTCTAAAATGGCTCACCTCCTAGAATGTACACTTTTGGTACATTACTAAGGACTATGAAAAAAAAATGTACAAATAGTGTACATTTAAGAAGGTGGGCCATTTTAGAAAGAGTGCTATTTTAGGACCTCATACCTTAGTACATTTCATCCTGAAATTGTCAATATCATAACTCTAAACCCCTCATGTATTTTGATAAATACATTTTGCATACTTCATATATCACATTTCTTTATGGGATTCTTAATATTTCATTGATAGTCATCAATATTGATTTGGACATTAAAGGACAGGGCAAGGTTCTTGACCCTATTTTCTTTATTTCACATAGAAGGTCATTCAAAGTGACCACCAATATCATAGTTTTTTGAATGCTTGAGTTTAGGATTGATTGCAACTTGGACAACATGTTTCCCATTTTTTTTCACATGAATGTCCACTATTATATAGTTTTGGACATTAAAGTACAAGGCAAGGTTCTGGCCTTCATTTTTTATTTCACATACAAGGTCATTCAAAGAGACCAACAATTGCCTACATCTGTGTCTAAATTCTTGAGTTTATGAGTGATTGCAAGTCGCACAATATGATTTCCTTTTTTTTAAAATGATTTATTCTATTGACGATATACTAGGACTTGGATGCTATTGCAATATTTTCAAAATCAAATTATTCATGCTCAAAGTAGAATTCAAAAAGATCCTTCAAAAAATTTAAACTACCAAAAATAGCAATCAAGTAAGGGTTCATATAACTTCAAAGTTCTTTACACACAACATTTTGAAAGAACATGCTCAAAGTAGAATTCAAATTTTTTGAATACCATTATTGTTTTGTTTTGTTTTCACTCTTATTAATATTGTATTCATTCTTATTAATATTGTTTTCAAGATGCTCCATCCAGACATAGAGGATGGGCTTATTGTTAGAGAAGCTGGCACTCACCATGGCATTGACAAAAACACCCCTTGGTCACAAGGATTATCTTCATCATGTGGTGCATACAATGTTCCAGAACTCCTAGTCTTTATTGGTGACGACATAGGAGAAATTGATATTTCTAATACTGAAGAAGAGCCGATGGTCTTCAAAGACAAAGATTTCTAAGTGTGTGGGGTAGTTCGGTCTAATCCTCATATTCTTTTTGAAGACCTATTGACACTAGTAGATGAATATGATTTGTATGATCACCAGATAGCTGATCTTCAAGCCATTTGAGGGAAGTATAAGAGTATGGTAGCATAAGGGGTTGCCAATGTTGGAGCATTCATTAGTACTTGGTCTTTCCCTGAATTGCTTTGTGATAACAGTTTGATACGTCACAAAGGATTCTTAGAACCGAAGTCCAGGAAAGTTCAAAAGTAGCATGTCATTGATACATGGTAGGTAAAGGTTTAGCCATTTAATTGTAGGTCTACAAGTATTATATGTCAACACTATTTAGAAAAAATGAAAGAATATGTTCTTCTGAAATTTTTGAGTAATTTAATGCCTTAGATTTCTTTATGATTTACATTCTTATAATCTAAAGACACAAATAATCCTACATGTTTTAATTTGCAATGCCATGGCACAAATTAGAGTGTTTAAATCTTATATTACAAGCATTATGAATTTGATTTTCTCTTCTGTTTTGTATATAATTGAAGTTAATTATTTTAAAAAATAATAATAATAGAGTTTCTATTCTATTGATTTTTCCAAAATTTAAATGAATATATTGAATACAAATTTATCACAATTCAAAATTCGTAATACAACAAATTTCAATTAACTCACAAATGACCAAATCGGTTATTTTGGATTTTCTGAGAACTTGTGAGTCCTCTATTGGTTTTATGATTTAGAATCTTTACATGAATTTCATATAGTGGATGTCATTCATTCAAATTTATACGTGAAGCTTTGTTTCATGTCATTCCAAAAAAAATTCCAGAAGTCTTAAGTTTAATTTTTTATGTTAAAATTGGGTAGTAAAAAATTTATTTCAAAAGAAATATTGTATGTTTTTTTAATTGCATGAAATGATACTTTCTCCTCAACTTCTAAACCATTTAATTTTTAATTATGGAATAGAAGTTATGGTTGTGTACATTGATACCTACACCTAACTTTTGAACCATTCAAATTTTTAATTATGAAATAAAAGTTACGAAGAGTTTCATTTTGCAAAAAAAGAAAGGTCTATAAACCTTAAGAATACTCAATTTCAAGAGTTGCCAATATGAATTCTCAATTCCACAAAGCTTCAAAAAATATGCAACGACTTGGACCAAATGTCAATTCTCCTTGTCTTTCAAGGAAAATTTACTGAAAAATATTTCAAGATGTTTCACCTCCCTAAAATTCAGTTCCAAACCTTAGATGGTCAACTTATGGACTTCGTACCTTAATTGATGAGTTCAGTTCTGTACTAAAGAATGGACTAGTAGTAGGAGTTGGGCTAAGCGAGACGGAGTTGCTGGGTTGGAGGGAGTTGCTGCGCGAGAGGGAGTGGAGGGAGTGCAGCCGGGTAGGAGTGCAAGCCGGGCAGTTGGTCCTGGCCAGGGCCCATTGTCTGCCACAGAGGCCCCCCTTTCTCTCGAAGGGGGGTGTTTAACGTCGCGCAAACCCTAAACCCTAAACAATAGCTGGTCAATTGTAATCGGAACTGAACCTGCAAATGCTGGACGTTAAACACCCCCCTCGAGCAAAAAGGGGGGTCTGGTAGGTACAGTGGGCCCCTGCTTCTCCTCTGTTCCCTCTGTCCATTCCCTTTGTCTTTTGCCTTCGTTCTTCCTTTTCTCCTCCCTCTCTTGCTCCCTTGCTTCCTTCCTTGACTCCTATCATTTGGCCACAGGTTTCTTTAGCTTCAACCTCATGTTTTTGCCTTTATCCCCTAATTGTCCAAGGCATCGAATTTTCGCGTTTCAAATATTGTGATGTTGAATAAAGCCTTAAGAATCAATTTTCTTTTCCTATGTGATCTCTAACATGTCTAGTTTGAATTTGTACAGTTACAATTCAAAAAAAATTGATTCAACTTATCAAAATGTTGGCTTTTGTTCAATTTCAAGCAAATCTCGAGAAGCTAAAAACAAGCCTTAAGCATTTAGGATTAAATGTTTTCTTTTGCATCAAATGTTTTATTTAAAATTTCATTTCAAATACTTCTTAAGCACCATTCATTCCAAAAGCATGGGTATAGTCTTCATCAATATTTTTTTAAAACAAATTCAACCATAGGATTCTTTGGTTAACTTGTTCAAGTACATTGTTCTAAGATTATAAAATGACTTTTACTACCAATTGCAAGTTCAATGTCCTAAAAGTTAAATTTAAATGTAGGCTTCACTAGCACTTCTAAAAGGTGAAGGCTTTTGTATTTCAACATTTTTAGAAAAGAAATATGTATGTGTTATAACTTGTCCATGTAGTCAATATGTTGAAAAAGTCAATATGTTCAAAAACCTTCCAAATTTCTTTTCACATATGAAATCTAAAAAGTTGGTCACCCCAAAAATATATGAGGTTATAAGGCCCAACATGCACAACCCCAATCAATTTATGGCTTTCCAAAATCTATTCTACAATTTTTTTAAATGAATTTCTTATGTGATTTTATTTCCACAATCTAGTGTATTTGAGGCTCATTTCCAAGAACCCTCAATACTACGTGAAGTCAAGATTGAAATGGGTAGCCTTGCGCAAAATCTTGAATAGAAAAATCAGAATCATCTATTTTAAAAATCGGATTTTTAATGCTAAAATGAAACTTCAAATATAGTTTTGCAAAAAAATAAACTAATAGAAATAGAAAGTTGGTTAGGTTTTATTTACCTTTACAATATTTGAAACTTAAAAATCTGGTGCCTTGAACGATTAAGGGTTAAACACAAAGACACAAGGTTGAGGTTGAAAAAATCCGTGGCCAAAGGATAAGAGTGAAGGAAGGGAACAAGGGAGCAAGAGAGGGAGGGAGAAGAGGAGGAGCCAAGGCAGGACAGCGAAGGGAACGGACAGAGGGAACATACTAGGAGGAGCAGGCCCCATTGCGCCTGACAGGCCCTCCCTTTTGCTAGAGGGGGGGTGTTTAACCCTTAAATGCCGGACCCATGACCATTGATTTCAAGCCTTAGTACTCATCACTTATTTTTCTTCCATTCTGCAAGTACATATATATGAAAAAATTTATATTTATTTCTCAGAGATGAAACTACATGTCTTCTTTAGATCACAAAAAATTTAGATTCGATAATTTCTGAAGAAAAAGTGAAGACAAATCATATCAAATAGAAAATTAGTTCAAAAAATCCGAAATTTTCACCATGTGTGTATATTATAGTGATAAACATCATGGTGTAAACTCAATTTCCGTGTCATCCTATAAATAGAATTCTATAGAAATTGAAAATACATCCAAAGTTCATTGGAGTAGAAATTAATGTACATGACCTTCGTTTCACTAGTTCAGCTCAAACTCAGAAAACAACATTTTTGTAGAGAGATTTCAGATTTAGAGCAAGGAACCACAACTTCCCAAAATACACTGACTGAAATAGCATATTTTGTAATCCGTTTTTTTACTTAATCCTCAACTACATACCCACAAACACTAGTTAGACTAAAAACTCAATTGGATACTCTTTGTAACTCAACATGAAAGTTCAACAACAAGAAGTGGATGAAAAAAATGCTTCTCATCTCTCTTGAGAACCCTAGACTATCATCCAAACCCTAGACTGTCATCCAAACCCTAGACTGTGACCCAAACCTTGGACTGTCATCTTAAACCCTAATCCTATGCAATTTGCACTGGTGGCATTCCGAGGTTAACGTCCGACCCTGCAAATTGCATAGGATTCTTCCTTTTCTTTTCCTGAATTCGACAAAACAGTCAATTAATATCGACATTTGGTTCTGGAAATAGGAGCTTTCTTGCGTAAAAAAGTTATACTGGCAACATTGAGCTAAATATTCTTAAGTAGCTAAAAGTGGAAGATTCTAGGCTGTCAAAAATTAATAAATGCACTTGTCAACGGGAGCAAAAGTGCCGGCGTATTTCTATTTGCAGTTCATGAGAAACATTTGAAAATCCTGCGCCTTGTTCCCGGGATAACCTTTGCGTAATGCGTTTAGCGTCAAGAGTGTTCCTCTCCCTTTCCCTCATGCGAACTTCCCATTTTCATTTCCGCCGTCCACAATCAGAATCCTCCCTCAGGCAGAACTTTCCATTGTCATTTTCGCCGTCTGCACTCATACACCTCCCTCACGCACAGCTCCCCGTTGTCATTTTCGTCGCCTGCTCTGAGAATCCTACATCTCTTTTCGTAGTATGCCACACACCCAATCTAACAAAGGTCATTTTATTACGTCTTTACTAGGATAGTAAGTAGGCATCTTTGATTTTCGTAAGGGTCACTGGCGACAATTCATTTGATTGGATTCCGGGTTCGGGTACGCAATACATGTCCCTCAATCTCTCTTCATTTTCTTCCAACAATCGTTTTGTTTTTTCCATCAAGCATTGTCATTCTATCTTTCATGCGGCCTCTCTGACAATATGCTCCGCGTATCTGCAGTGCACATCATTTGAATTTGTGTCTTTTGAATTTTACGTAATCCAGTTGTGGGACAGTGGAGAGTACGCGGATTTCATAGGGTGATAGGAAACGTCTTGTTTGCTGCTTGTAATTTTCTGTAGATTTTGAGGTCTTTCAGTGTTTTCATTTCGGATATGGGACTTATTGCGATCAACTCGGCAAGGCTCTGCGTCACATTCCATGGTTAATGGTCTAGTTTGTGGAAATGAAATCCCCGAATACCCGCCGCATTTTTAGGATGATCACTATATAACGTAATATGAGAAACCTCTGTGAATTGCGGTTCGACCCGAGTTAAAATATGAGTACATCATTCGACGAGAATTGTGTTACAGGAGGAATTTCAACTCGACCCGAGTTAAACTATTAGTACATCATTCAACAAGAATTGTGTTACAAGAGGAATTTCAACTCAACCCGAGTTAAATCATATGGGAGGAAATGATTTAATCTCACTTCTACCTGGTAGAGGACAAAAGTAACTGTAAGTTTGGAATATACGAATAGAACTGTTATTTTCTATTTAACTCGAGTCGAGTTGACTTTGTTTTACCTTTAGGGCATGGTGTCTTGTTTCAGAAATGAATTAATATCTATGATCATATGGAAGCATATGAACTTTGATATTCAGTCAGCCATGAAATTCTGCAATGTCACATTGTATCTAATTGTACAAGTACTTTATCTCGTATCGAGTTAAATGTTGAAGTATATTTTAGATAAAATTCTTCTCGCGAAAGGTATCATGTGCTCTCAATCCTAGTTCATTTAACTCGAATCGAGTTGATAATTTCAGGTGGCATGTTCACTCTCTTCAAACTGATTTCTTGATTTACTGACCTAAAATAATCGTTTACTGATTTCGTCCGTAGGATATTTTAATAATCTGTATATCTCGTCCTCGTAAGATCAATCATCCACTAGTAGAAAACGTAGAAATTCTGTTGTTTTGGTGACGTTGTTTTGGTCACCGAACAACAGATTTCTGCTGAAATTTACAGAAATCTGTAAATTTCAGCAGAAATCTGTTGTTCGGTGACCAAAACAATGTCACCAAAACAACAGAATTTCTGCGTTTTCTACTAGTGATCGATGCCCTCTAAGTTAACTCGATTCTAGTTAAAGCTCAGTATCTTACAAGGTCGTTACTTATAGTTAACTCGAGTCGAGTTAAGTATATTCATCCGCACAGTCATATCAAATGATTCAATATTAGTATCCATGTCTAATAAGTTGTTAATTTCACGCAGAGTTGATATGGCTGCTCGCGATCATCCTTTTCAGGAGTACTCTTCTGATGAAGGAGAGATTGAGGTTGATCCAATACAAGACATCATCATTCTTGATTGTGACGGTATCCCTCGAAGACTATGGATCACGAAAATTGTTGTCCTCCACAACTCTGATGGGGAAGTGGTTGCTGAGGGAATCTGTCATAGCGTGAACTCCGAACATGTTGTAGGTAGCAATGGTCCCCTCGGAGACTCGCTTGTCGCTATTCAAATATCCAAATCGCTACGGCCTACTGAAGTTCCTAAAGACTGGAAGTACTCACTTCGTGCTTGGCCCATTGACCGGGTGTTTTTAAATGGGGCCAGCCTTAATGACCACGAGATTCGAGACCAATGTAATCATCTACAAGCAAGACTGTCACAGGGGTCCTCCTCAAGTGCAAGACCATACGCAAGCTCCGTCAAGATTCCTCCACCTTAGGCTCCTGTTAGAGCATACACTCTAATCAGCCAAGAGTCTATCAATTTAGTATCGAGCAAGACGTGCTACCCCGGAAACTGTGTCCAACCTTTTCCAAGAGAAAAGATTCGGGCTTTCCGTGAACGTATGTACCACAAGACAACCTTTGAATTCCGATACCACATGAAGTTGGACGATCATCGACAAGTTCACCGTAATGCTCAGGGGAAGAGGGTGGTCACTTTCGAAGGGATTGATGTTTGTATGGCAGCATGGCGACATATTGCAGGTGTCTCCGAATCCACCTTCCACCGTTTCCAAAGATATGCTGCAAGAGGTGAACAAGCTCAACCACATGGAAATTTGGGAACGCAGAAGGCTCGAAAGCATTCTTTGCAAGCCCTTGCGACATTGAAGTGTGTGCTTGAGAAGTTGTGACAACTCATATTTTTTATTTTTATTTGTTTACCTTTTTGAGCGAATCGGAAATTAGAAATAGGTATCCGGATTCATCTAGAGAGAAAGATAAATCCAAAAATAGTCACAAAAGGACCTTACGGAACTAATCCGGTTTTAGGTAGAAGCGGAACGGATTAGATGTACAACCGGATAAGTATTTCCGACCGGAATCTTGTTGACCGGATTGGAGATAACCGGATGTCAAGAACCGGACCGGATATCCGACCGGTCATAAAGACAGTCCAAGGCGTCAGGACTATATAAAGCCTGACCCTGTCCATTTTCAGGTCTCTGGATTTCCACGTGTTGTTGTGTCCTGATTTAGCGCCTGACGTTTTTATCGTTGACCACAGCAAGGAAGAGAAAGTACAAGAGGGTCTGGAAGTGAGTGAGGGGTGTGAGACGGAGAGATCTCCTCCGGACATGAGTGGGTGAGACCTTGAGTGCGAGCGGATACGTGAGAAACTAAGAGTGTGAGCACACCAGTAGGTTAGTTTACAAGCGGAGCGGAACATCTAAGTGTCGGCGCTCCCTTGTTAGGACTGTAGAGAGTGAAAACCGGGTAGAGCTACCCTCATGTCGCGGCTGAACCGGAAGAGAGGTTCTAACACCCCGCCCCCAAGTGAAGTAAAGCTTAGAAAAGTGGTTCCGGTCATGCCGACCAAGGAACCGGAACAGGGAGAGCTCAGAGAGGATTTGTCGTTGATGGGTTGTCAGGGGTTAGCTTTGAAACCTTGGGGTTTCAAAGATGAGAGGATGGTTAGAGAAATCCTGAGTGGCGTATCGAATCAGTTCGATAACACCCTGAGAGGGAATCCGTTCCAATGGACCAAGGCTTTGTGGCGGGATATATACGGATTCCGGCCAGGAGGACTCGGGCTTGCCAACCGGAAGGATGATTTTGTCCAGGGCAAGTTCGGAAGCGTAGTAAACCCGAAGGACGGCTACGCGGTCGAAGACTGCCTCGATGACCGGGAGCGACGCCTGCTTCAGTTCCTGGTTCCGATTTTGCATCCGGAAAAGCCCACCAGGGTGACTATCACCTTGGCTAACACGATTTTCGGAGCGCTGAGCGGAACCCGGAAAGTAGACTGGGGCCGGATCTTCTTTGACCTGGTGTCCCAACTTACTACAAGAGTGGGGAGAAGTAGGGCTACCCCACTGTGCCCTTATGTGTACCACCTCTCCCAGCAACAGGAACTGCTGACGGAGGTGGAGCTGAAGGTGTGGAAGGCCCAGGAGCGGACCATGAAGTACGGAGAATCCGAGTCCAACCAAGAAGCGGATTCCGGAAACGAAACCGAGGAGGAGGAGGAAGAAGAAGAAGAGGAAGAGGAGGAACCGTATGTTCCCGCCAAGAGGCAGAAGACCACACCGGCTCGGAATCGAGGAACGCCCCCGAGACATCCGCGGCCGCGCAGAAGTGAGACTCCAACCGGACCGGACGTGGCATCCGGATTAGGGACCGTAGATCCGTTCGACGAGTTGGTTGGGATCCTCTACGGAATCCGGGCGGATTGGGAAGTGAAGAAGCGGACGCTTGGGGAGATCGCGGAATTAATCGGAGCGGAACTGGACAGTCTGTTGCCGTGGAAGGTGGCTGAGAGTGTTATCAATCCGGAAGAGCTCCGGAAGATGAAGGAGGACAACAAGCGGCAGCACGATGAGGTGGACACCCTCAAGGCCGAACTTTTCGCGTTGCTTGAGAACGCCACCGCGACAAAGGAGATGGCGGAGGAAATGAAAAAGTTGGCCGCGGAAGTGAAGGACGTGCTTGGGGGACCCGGAGCCGCAGTCACCAAGGCGCACCTATTCGAAGAGGAGGTGCACAAGGACAAGAAGATATCTGGAACTAGGGTGGTGCACATCCTCACTGATTTTGAGGAACAGATGGAGAAGCTCCTATCCAAGGCACGGGAGTCAGCAGACCGGATCGTCGAGAGCAGCCAGAAGTTGACAGAAGTTCCGGTCCGGCTCTCAAAAATTTCTCTTCCGGACTTGTTTCCGGAAGACGTAGCTCAGGAGCTGGGAAAGGACAAGACGCCCTAGTCAAGTAGGGCGAAGAAGGAGACGCCCTCGACCAGACATCAGCCGATAGATTTGGACTCCCCGGAAGCTGAGGAAGAACATCCGGTTCTACCTACGGATGGGGAACGGAACCAGAATCTAAATGAGGTCTTCGAGCAGTTGGAGAGACCTGATGAGAGCCCTACCATTGGATCCCGAGTGTATGAGACGGAACAGGAAGGATTGTAAAAAATAGGACTTATAGATAGGAACCGGAATAGAATCCGGTTAGGATAAGGTAGGACTGGATTGTCAGCGCCTTCAGAGGCGGAAATCATGTATTCACTTTTTGCTTTTTGCTTTTTGTATATAAAACAGTCTCTGAGCTGGAGACGGGGAGAGAGTTCTTTTGGCATTTCCTTGTGTACTTTCCTTTAAACTAACTTTTGTGTATTTTTCCCGAGTATTGGCAAGAGTGCACGGAGTCGGAATAGGAAGGTGAGTACGGAGGTGTTGGTAGAGTTTCTCCCCTTGATGTATGTTTCTGGTTCTAGGTACATGTGAGTAGGTTATGAAGAGTTAGGAGTGGATTCCAATGCCTCAGCAGCTACAGAAGTTTAGCATTTCGGATAAGAGATCCGTTGATCAGGCTAGGCGGATAGGGAGGGATTCCTTAGTTGCGTTAGAACTCCTGGGTGGGAAATCCGGTCGAGTATCCTGACTCCTGTGAGGTCTTGCCACCGTTGTGGGTGAACGGAAGAACTTTCGTGGGTGTTGGAACGGACAGATGCACTTGTAGCCACCGAACTTCGTACGGAACGGATCAATGTCAAGGTCGTTGTAGTATAAGAGGATCGTACGGGGGGTCTTTGTGTGACCTGTGATTTGGATTGCTATCCGGATTACTGTGAAGGACCAAACCGGATCCGTGTTAGTTAGGGGATCAGTGGATAGGAAAGTGGGTCTTCAGCCACTATAAGTCACGGAAGGAGTGGTGGGCCTACCACTTTCAAAAGCAAGCGGCGAACCCTCTGATGGTAAAACAGAGGTAAAACTAAACCGGGTACGGAAGGGTGGACCGGATTGGATCCGCCCAGGAGTGTACATAGGACCGGAAGTTGCAGGGTCTAGAAT
Source organism: Climacium dendroides (assembly GCA_950106755.1). NCBI lineage: Eukaryota > Viridiplantae > Streptophyta > Bryopsida > Hypnales > Climaciaceae > Climacium > Climacium dendroides. Next base: position 28,767,038 of record OX467089.1, on the reverse strand, counting down.
TGAGAAGTCAGTCCAGAAATCGGGAAACTAGTAAAACCGGAAGTAGGATATAGTCCGATCGAAGCTTTTTGGTTGGTTTTGGATGTTCCGGTCGTTAGAGGTAGAACCGGAAAAGTAGAATTAAGGGGTTTAATTGAGTTTATCTCCTTGTTAGAGTTAGCTACTTCACAGGATCTCGTGGGTTCGATCTTTAGGGTCATTTTGTTATGCTCTAGAGTGATTTTTGTGAGTATAATAGGGAAATTGCTTACTCTGTGCTGCGACAGAAGTCAGTTGACCACATGCCGCACCGCACGCACACCCTTTTGTCTGGGGAGAAGGTGGTGTCTAAGATTCTACCCGCCACATTCACTTGGAAAAGTATGCTACCCGAGGTCAACGCAGCAAATGTTGTGTTTGGGTTGAAAGAAGTTTCTCCATCGAATATTTGCAAAATTCGGAAATTGAATTTTCCTGAATACTCAGTGAAGAAACCCGGAGATAATTTCACTCGTTGCTCTGATTGTGATAGATATCATGAACAAAGAATTGCCCCCATTGGATTACGACGGAAGTGGGACCACCTATTGGAAAAACACAATGCTTGTACTCGAGGTCATCGAGATATATACTATGCCAATTGGTACAGGTCGAGCGCCTACCCTCATGAATGCCTTACGATCATGCATGATAAAATGGATCATGCAAAAACGGCGTCTCCTGTGTTTTCACACAAAAGCAAACAACTTGATGGCCTCACAAAGTTGCCGGTATCAGTGACCGGAATGATTGCTCATGGGCACGGTGACGTCCATTATGCTCATTACGGTCTTGATATCTTCTTACACGACTCTAACTACACGGTGGGGTCGTTTGCAAAGCTATTGCGAGACCTTGAACTTCCTCCAAAGTATTCCTCCCGAGAGTTGTTCGTTGGATCGGGCTCAACTCCATTTTTTGAAGCAGTGTTGAAAGGGTCTGAAATGTGTACGTCGTCACTTTGGCCACTGCCCGAAGTCCCTATTGCAGTCGTTCCCCTTCCTCCAGTTTTAAACGTTCAAATGGACAATGCCACTGGTGACAACAAGAATCGTTATGTCTTTGCGTTTTGGTCCTTTTTAGTAGCGAAGAAGATTTTCCGAGAGATTTACGTGAATTTCATGTTAGTTGGTCATACACATGATGACATTGATGCTTTGTTTGGAAGATGGAGCATGCAATTGAAGAAGGAAACTTTCCCTACCATCCCAACTCTCATGAAATCCTTCATGGATGTAGATTCTGTGCCTACAATTCCACACTTGATTCAGGAGGTACTTGATTTCAAAGCCTTTATAGAAGGCTCCATTTTGGAAGGGGATGAAGCACTTGTTGGCCATACAAAGGCACAACAATTCAAGTTCTACCTCAACTCGGCAGGTGTTCCAATCATGAAGTATAAGAGGTATTGTACGGATAGTGATTGGCTTCCAGAAGAGGGGGGAATCAAATTGTGGCGAGAAGACTCTGAAGGACGAAGTCTATGGCCTTGTGGTGAGCCCATCCCAATTGACTACGTTCCCATGCGGGGCGTGGAGGACATCTCAAAAGGGATGTCAGGGTTCATCAAATATTGGGAGGCATTATGCAACGAAGACGAGAGTGGAGAGTACAGGAGATGCTTCGAGCATTTGTTGTTCTATTGGCGTGCAGTGAAAGCATGCTTGGTGCAACCCATAGTACCATTCGAGACGTTGAAGGATGGTTTCTGGCCTTCTACACGAGTGGAAGTCATTGTAGAGGACGAACTTGATGACAATGGTGACGTTCGTGAAGAATTTGCTGAGGACGATGTCTTTGTGGGGCAACGCCGTGATCGGCCATTGCCATCTTTCTGAGTGGGACGTGATGTTCAGAAAGACTTTTTTGTCGCCCTTCGACCGGTTGAAGGTGATACAAAGCCCGTTTGGATTGCTAGAGCTTTGTCTGACCCATTCACAAATCTGGAGCATCCAAATTGTATCTTGATTCAGTATTTTCGGCCCACGGCAAGAGGCCAAAATGTTCAAGACTTTTACATTGATTAGGACTCTGTGAAGGGATTGCATTGGAAAGTGGACGAGACCTAAGAACCTATTTGGGAAGATACGAATTCCCTCATTACAGCATGGAGGTCGAAGGTCAAGAAGGATACAATAGAGTGTGTCCTTAGAATCCCTGCAGCACAAGTTCATGTCATCAACGGGAGTTTGTCTTCATACAATTCCGATTGAACATGTACTAATGGTAGTGGAGTCAGTTTATTGTATTTGAAGTTTAGTTTAGTAGTTATTACCCTATAGTAATGGTATTGTATAACCATACACAATTTTCTATGATTTATTAGTGTGTGTTGTAGAGTACATTGTGTGGATTGGATTTCATAGTTTTTTATTAGGATTACTTCTATATTTTGTGTGTTATTACTTGCATAGCAAAGTGTAACTAATACTAATAGTATTAAATTTTTTTTTTCATATTATACATGTGGCAATCTATATGATGGCATCATTTCAATATTAATTCACTTTGTATGTCATTGATTTTTAAAAGAACATTCACTTTGTATGTCATTGACTTGAAAAAAATTGTAGTGGGTAGGACCACTTTTTATTTTGTTAACGTGTCAAGCACTTGTCACAATACGGATAGGGGGCCGGTTGGTTGTTACAACTTTCCTGCCACCGAAGTTCACTTAGCAACACCAAATCATGTATATCTCATAGCTGCTCATACGAGTACAGTGAGAATCGAACTCGGACCACCTGAATGAGATAAATAGCTTTTTACAACCAACCATCCAGCTCATAACTTGGTGTCGAGAAAGGACCATTCATTGCATTTATACGAAAAGACATATTATCAATGTCACTAATAATTTGTCAAATACGCCCCCAAAAGCCTAAACTGTCATTATAATGGAAATTAGGACTAAAAAAAGGACAAATTCAATTATCCATCACTTAAATTTTCAAAAACGCAAATTCAATTTTCTGGTCAAAAAATGAACAATATTATTTTGGGAGGTCCCCAATCTCCCAAAATAATGAATATGATGTTAGAAATAGGAATGACACAATATTGTACACCAACATATACTATTATCCTCTATGTACACGTTTAACTGACGATGTTATCAAATGCAAAGCATTTGAAGTGCTGAGAAGGAGTCCATTATTTTTGTTGCATCCTTCTGCTGAGAACTTGAAGAGGGGAAAAATTCGGTTTTGCTTCCTCCTATGCGCCATGAGCTATGATGGCTCTCTATACAGTCTCATATCATGTCTGACTCTTGAACATCCATTGCCATCGCTCTTTACTATAGAGCAAACTTCATTTGCGCCTACTAGAATCCCTTTTCTTCAATGACCAAACCTGCAATTCCGACATTTTTGGATCTTGATCATGGTCCATGGAACTCATCCGTACAGTTGAAACTGTATAACTCCTCAGAAACTCAGGAACATATAGTGTAATGTCCATAGACCAATATGCGTTCACATATGGCGTTCCGGTTGGTTAGTGCCATCCTCTGGCACACCTGTTTGAAGGTCTCCTCATAGTTTTGGAGAATCTTCATCAGGTTGTCAGCCCGCCACATGATGTGCTAGGCCAGTTCCGAAATATCCTCGTAGGGCAACCCCCCTAGTCGGATCTCGGTCCTTTCTTCCTCCTCTGCCGTAGGATTGGTCCGGGAGGGACCAGCTGTTGGTTGGGAGGGACTGGCTTCTGGTTGAGCCGGAACATCTTCTTTCCGGTTCAGAGTGTCCTCCTCCGTTTGCTCTGGAGCGGGAGGATCCCCCATTGGCATCACCGATGGAGTCGCTTGCCGCCGGGGCTTTTTCTTCAGAGGAGTGGACTGCTTCTCATCTTCCATCTCCTCGTGATCTGGTCCTTCCCGGTGAGAGGGTTCTTTTCCTCCGTATTTCTGGAGCTGAATCAACTCCAGATAGGCTTCCTCCTCGTTTGTCTTGAGTAAGGAATGATGGGAATATAGGTGGGAGACATAAGCTGGAAGAGGGCTCCCACCCTTCTTCTCTTGTCGGAGAGAACGCACGAGATCCCCTACCAACTCAAAGATGATGAACGCCCAATCCATCATCATTTTCCCCTAGAGGCTCCCTAGAATGGTAGAAGCTGCCTTGGCCACCACTTTCCTCGGCTAGGTCGGATGGAGGATAGGGTTAAGAAACGCTACCACATCCCGATATTCTGGGTTTATCAAGTTTGAGACCTGGTAGCCCTCCTTTGGTTTTGCCGCCGTCTGGAACTCTCCCTCCATGCATTCCTGGTTCTTTTCCATCACCTTGTCCGGTGCCACCCAGAACCCGTAGACAGCTCTCCACTCCCCTATCGTCCATAGCTCAAGTTTCGCCCGAAGGGTGGTATCCAAGATACCACTTTCCGGTCGCAGTAGGTCCGCCACAAGATTCTCCTTCCGAATGCCCCTGTCGTAACATAAATTTTTGGTTTTGTTTAGCTTATCTAGAATTCAGAGCGGAAACTAGTGAAGTGGAACTGGAACTGAGTGCAAGTTGTAGGAAAATCGGATATATACACGCGAAAAATAAAATAGTGGGTAGACCGGATTCCATTCAGTTGGAAATTTCAAATTGGTCGGGACCGGAAACCCATCCGAAATTAGGGTAGATACCGGATTAGGGTTGGACCGGATGTCAAGTCGTCAAACCGGAACATAGTCATTATGACCACGGCGGGGTCCTGAGACTATTTAAAGACCAACTCTGCCAGTTTTACCCCTTTCATTTCCTCGCGAGATTGGGCGCTCCTCATGTTGTTTACAACATTTGGTACCCTCGTGTCAAGATAGTGTGATTCAGTAGAATTCTAGTACTTCCGGTTGAGATCGGAGAGAGAAGTAAGGAACGGGACGTGCGGCTAGGAGCGGGTGAGGTAGAATTGGTGAGGAAATCCGTGTGAGAGGAGATCCACTCCATGCCGTTGATACGTTGAAAGAAAACGGGGTTGTCAGGATCCGGTCCGGTCGAGGTGAAACTTCAGAAGATATTTCCAGCGATTCCCTCAGACGACTAAGAGAAGGACCAACTCATAGAAGACTTAGCTTCTATGGGTTGCCCGGGGTTCATTGAGAAACCTTGGGGATTCCGGGAGGAGAGAATGGTGAAGGAACTCTTGGGCAAATTGTCCAATGAGTTTGATAATACCTTGAGAGGGAATCCGTCCCTCTGGACTGAGGAAGTCTGGAGAGGAGTGTATGATTTCCGAGTAGGGGGTCTTGGGATGGCTGGCCGGAAGGATGAATTCATCTGGGGGAAGTTCCATGGCGTTCCCAACCCTAAGGACGGATATGCAGTTGACGACTGCATAAACGACCGACACCGTCATCTTTTGAGATTTCTCATTCCGATCCTTCATCCGGAGAAACCGACGAGGGTGACCATCACCTTAGGGAATACCATCTTCGGTTCCCTGAGCGGAACTCGGAACGTGGATTGCGCCCGGATCCTTTTTGATCTGGTAACCCAGCTCATCGGGAGGGTAGGAAAGAGTAGGGCTACACCCATATGCCCGTACTTGTACCACCTGTACCACAACCATCAGCTCTTGACGGTTGATGAGGAGAAGGAGTGGAAGGCTCAGGGAGCTCTCCTGAAGTATGGTGAATTGGAAGAAGACGATGAAGCGGAATTGGTTCCGGATTCGGATCCGAAAACAGAAGAAGATGAAGAAGATGTAATGTTACCGATCAAGCGACAGAAGATAACTCCTCCCCATGGACAAGGAACACCTCTAGGACATGGCCCGTCAACCCCAGAGGAGAAACGGAAGGGTGCTATGGAGGAAGAAGTGGATCCATGGGATCCATTCAATAATTTGATTGGCATTCTTTCCAGTATCCAGGCAGATTGGGAGGTGAAGCATCTGACCCTGCAGGCGATCGGAAGACTGGTGGATGCGCCGCCAGACAGTCAACTACCATCGAAGGTAGTCGACTATATCACCAATCCGGCCGAGTACCGGAGGTGGATGGAAGAAGTAATCCGACTGCAAACAGAGGCGGATACTCTGGAGGCAGAAAATCTCGTTCTGAGAGAGGATGCAGCCGCCACGTTGGAGATAGCAGAGGAAATACGACGGGTAGCGGATCAGGTGAAGGACGTTCTTGGAGTACCCGGGGCGGCCGCCACCAAAGCCAAGCTATTCGACGACAAAGTCCATAAAGAGAAGAAGCTATCCGGTGCTAGGATAGTAAGGATTCTCACGGACTACGCGGAGCGGGTTGAGACGGCATTGAAGGAAGTGCGGATTTCAGCGGATCGGATTGAAGAGAGCAGTCGGAAGCTGATAGGAACTAAGGAGGTCCCTTTGTCGGAACTCTTCCTACCGGAAGAGTTTCCGGATTTGACAGTTGCTGAAGAGGAGAAGAATAAGACTTCCAAGCCCAAGATGACTACACAGGCATCTAAACCGGCAAACACCCCAGAATCCGCCATCAATCTAGAATCCACACCCGATTCCAGGCAGGCCGATCTAATTCCGAAACCTGTGGATGGGGAACGGGACCGGAACCTAACTAAAATCTTCGAGGGGATGGAAGCTGAGCCGAAGAGTCCTACCTTAGGGTTAGGATTGTAGATAGTAAGAGTTTTTGTACATACTAGAAGAGTTAGATCGGAACCAGATTCTAACCGGTGGTTGGTACGTAGGATCGGAAGTTTAGCCAGAAAATGCGGTTGGATTCCGTGACACTTTTTGCCTTTTTGCACTTTTGTGGTATTGTATATAAACCTGCCTTGAGAAGGATAGGGGGAGAAAAAAAGTCTTCTTTTGCAAAATCCTTTAGGTGTCCTCTGTTTTTGCTATTGTATATCTGTGCCATGAGAGTTGTGTGCCTACTGTATGACCGGAAGTGAGGAGAGCAAGGAGAGAAGCTAAGAGTTGACATCTTCTCCCCTCGGTGTATTTTATTCTTTAAGTTTCAGTGCATGTGAGTAGGTATTAAAAGAGTTGGGAGTGCGCTTTAGTTCCTCAATATGTCTAGAGTTTGAGATTCCGGGTGAGAAAACCGTTGTTAGGCTAGGCGGATAGGGAAGGATTCCCTACTTGCACTAGAACTCCTAGGTGGAAAATCTAGTCGAGTGTCCGATCTTTTGTGAGGTCTTGCTGCCATACTTGGTAAATGGAATAGCTCTAGTAGGTGTTGGAATGGACGGGTTCACTTGTAACCACCTCACTTCATACGGATAGGAGAAAGTGCCCAAGGTCGTTGTAGTATCGGAGGATTGTACGGGGGGTCTTTGTATGACTTGCAATCCGGATTAATACCTAGGTTGTTGTGAGAGATCAAACCGGATCCGTAGTAAGTAGGAGAATAGAAGATAGAAGAGTGGGATCTTCCGCCACTATAAGTTACGGAAGGAGTGGTGGGCCTACCACTCTAAAAAAAAACTAAGGGGCGAACCCTTTGATGGTGAAACAGAGGATAAATTAAACCGGGTGGTATCTAGAAGAGTACCGTTACATTGGAACGGATAGGTCTACAGAGGTACCCAGGGACGGAAATTATAGTCTCCTGGGGTTGTGATTGTTGTTCAAACTAGATGGTTGGTAGAACCGGAATATTGGTGGAAAGCTAATTCTCCATTTTCCGGATTTTATAGTTTTTCCGGTAATTGACCTGAAACCGGAAGTTGGGTTTATAAGCAAACTCATCCTAAATCGTGTAATGAAGCCAAATACTTCATAGGATCTTGTGGGTTCGATCTTTAGAGTCACTTGGTTATACTTTAAAGGAGTTTTCTGGAGTATAATAGGTAATTTACTTACTTTGTACTGCGACAGCCCCAAGGGACATCCATCAATTCCTCACATCCCATATTGGTGAGGTTCCTCCAGAGACACTCCAACCGGTCCTCATCGGTTGGAATTTTTGGCACCACCCTCTACACCAGAATCGTCTTTGGTCGGGGTGGCGGCGCTGGAGTCGGCTTGTCTGAGTTCTCCGGCTCATCCCTTAGTCTCCGCCGGCTTGCCCTAGAAGTCATCACGCACACGCGAGAAGCCTGTCACAATCTCTCCTTAACTTTCTTGCTCACAAAAGGTCACTCCGAAACACACCTGCACGATCGCAACTCACACAGTCCCTCAATCTACCAGAAGTTCTTAAAAGCAAGGGAGGCAGGAAAACAAAGATGTAAAGCAGCAAGAAAGCAACTGTGCCTTCTACTGGCTACAGTCCTTTTCTTATACTGGTCCAGACGGATGGATGGTTGGACGGATGAACGAAAGTCCGGGAGAGATTTCGGCGGCAAAAACCTAACCCTTGTACGGATCCGGTTTTCGGCTTTTAGGGCCGGCGTCGTCATCCGTTTTCCGGAACTTTTTAGAGTTCCAGAATTAGGTTTTTTATACCTAATTGGATTTCTCCGGAACCGGAGTTCCGGTATTCTCCAAATCTTACTAATCTTCTATTGGAACTTCAAAACCCTCCTTTTTAAAGGATTGAATTTTTAAATTTCCTGTCTAATGCTAGTTTTCTGTGTCTAGTATGTGGGATCACACTCCCACAACATATGACATCCATTGTATACTATGACTTCTGCAAACTATTTCTCTATTTTACAGGGTGGAAATATAGCTATTGATTTGCCTTGTTGTTGGGATTTGTTGCACGAGAAACAGATACAGCCTTCACCTTGGGTGCTTTCAGTACCTTCGACAATGGGCGACTTTTGACTGTGCGAGTTAAAGGACGAACAACTGAGTCATCCGCCATGTCCCTAGTTTGCTGCATACATGTAGCATACAAGAGCTCACCAAAAATTAAACATGTTTCAGTAATAACCATTGGATACTTCCGAGTGCTAATAGTTCAGTTCTGTTGTTGCCAATATTCATAGAAGGTGACCCCTTCCTAGCAAGTAAAGCTTGAATTCGTAAACAATGATGTTAACAATCGTGAGCATTGTGATAAATCATGGTAATCCTATGCACATATAAACTCATAGATTGGTTGACTGCTACTTCAATTGCCTTAGGTGCTTCGAGAGATGCTTCTTATCCCAATACAACAAAGGCAAAAAATGGAACAATTGAAAGCATTAATACACTAAATAGAATACAATTCCAATGAACAAGGTGATTGATGAAGTAAAGACGTAGGAAATACACTTTGACCTATACCTTGTAATCCCATACTTTACTAGAAGATCACTTACCTTTTGTGGCAACTGTATGTTGTCCTCAGTAGTGACGTCTTCTGATCCAAGTGTGCTTCCTTTCTTTACGGACAAGGCGTAGGATCAGCATCTTCGTCGGTGTGCTTGTAAACTCCAACGTTGACAACTTTTTCATTGACCAGTACTGCCTGCTCCACAATTGATTTGGTTCTTTCTTTTTCTTCTGGAAGTGCCGAAATCATAGACTTCAAAGGTCCTGACTCCACGTCGCCCAACACATCCGCCAAAGCAACCACCACCTTTGTACGTTCACTTCTTTGACTTGTAGTGCGACGGTCCTCCACCGCCGTGTGGAGGAACTGCTCTTCTACCAGCAAAGAAGGTACGTTCAGGTTTGGTGAAGACGGTGCACTGAGAAGCTTAGCCATGGCAAATGTCGTTTCAGTATGTCAACTTGTTAAAAGTTGTCCGAAGACATCCTCAATCTGTTGTTGCATGGATTCCAGGTTTTTTAACATGTAGGCCATGGAGCCTTCAAAATGGTCAACTTTGTTGCGCACGTCCTCTATCGCTCTGCCATGGTCTACTAGAGAAGTACGCTTCATTTCCTCCTGCCGGCTAAATTCCCTAAATACTTCGTCTCGGAGCTCGCTGTCGTATGGGGCACGCTTCAAAGCGATGCTCTGTCCACAAAATTAAAACAAATTTTCTTACTTCAAATTTCATATATATAGTAATATACATATTTACTTCTTACTTGACCCAAATTATATTTAAAAAATTAAATTATGATCATTTGGCCTTGTGTGGCAAAATAAGATTAGCAAAGTTAACATTGAACGCTTTCTACATGCAAACTATGGCTTAACATTCCAAATGTGTCACTGGCAAAACAAAAGATGTTAAGTAAGCACTGACCAACTTACCAGCTTAATGAGTGCATCTTTTTCGATGGACCTCAATTGAGCAACCTTGGATCCTTTTCCAATAGATATGGATCGCATTTGCTCTAATTTTTTGCAAGAAAAATCAGTCTTCCGATTGGCCACCAATGTATTCCAATATTCGTGACATACCTCCGGCGGCCTTCACTTTCTAGAGTCGATTAGTTGGTTAAGTTTCCAACAATAGTTGATCAAAGACTTTGTAATTAAGGGTTTGAGCCACTTCTTGGTAATCTGTTTTCCCTATTTATCCGGAGACTACACATCCCACTCTATAGATACAACATTTCAGATTAACTTCAATGTGAATTACCTCAATTAGATTGTGTACTCAAGTCTATGTCGATAAGCTTTGTAAACATGAAAAATGTTTACAAGCACAGACCTAAGTATAATTGCAGCAGTAATAAATTGAAACTCTAAGTACTATTTCAAAAGGCCAAAGGAAGACATCCAACTTACCTATGTACAACCTAGTGAAGAATTGTCTTCTCTCAATGCTAGGTTGCGCGTCCTAACTGTGGGTGGGATCCAGCTCTCGGGCCATTTTCCGGATGTCTTTCGCCAAGCTAGCTTTCATTGGACCATACGAATTCCTTGTGACATCGACCATCACAGGTTTCAAGAAAAGCAGACCACCATTTTCATGTAGACGCTCAACACGGGTAGGCTCCTTCAGACGCTGCACACGCACAAGGATGTCTTCGAACTCGTCAAAGTCTTCATCGTGATCATCTTGGTCAATCTCTTCAGGCATGCCAGAACGCCCACTGCACATGCAAGACTACAGATGGAGGAAACACAAATAATATAACTAATAGTCTAATATTACGTGTTGTACGCGCAGTTAGCCATAAGTATCCTTACAACGACAAATTGTTGCAAGATGACACAAATTATCGTTCAAGGGAACTCTAATATGATATTGGTTGAATTAGAGGTATCCGGATCTTGACTACACCCTTAATTCCCCTTGTTTCACTTCTTTACCTCGTTTCGGAAACTTAGTACGTTCCGGAATCTGATCCGGATCCGGACCGCCTCCGAAACCTAGTTCTGTCTTTTCTAACTCCCGGTTTTTGTTACCTCTTGTCGCAGCACAGAGTAAGCAATTTCCCTATTATACTCACAAAAATCACTCTAGAGCATAACAAAATGACCCTAAAGATCGAACCCACGAGATCTTGTGAAGTAGCTAACTCTAACAAGGAGATAAACTCAATTAAACCCCTTAATTCTACTTTTCCGGTTCTACCTCTAACGACCGGAACATCCAAAACCAACCAGAAAGCTTCGATCGGACTGTATCCTACTTCCGGTTTTACTAGTTCCCCGATTTCTGGACTGACTTCTCAATTCTAGACCCTGCAACTTCCGGTCCTATGTACACTCCTGGGCGGATCCAATCCGGTCCACCCTTCCGTACCCGGTTTAGTTTTACCTCTGTTTTACCATCAGAGGGTTCGCCGCTTGCTTTTGAAAGTGGTAGGCCCACCACTCCTTCCGTGACTTATAGTGGCTGAAGACCCACTTTCCTATCCACTGATTCCCTAACTAACACAGATCCGGTTTGGTCCTTCACAGTAATCCGGATAGCAATCCGAATCACAGGTCACACAAAGACTCCTTGTACGATCCTCTTATACTACAACGACCTTGACATTGATCCGTTCTGTACGAAATTCGGTGGTTACAAGTGCATCTGTCCGTTCCAACATCCACGAAAGTTCTTCCGTTCACCCACAACGGTGGCAAGACCTCACAGGAGTCAGGATACTCGACCGGATTTCCCACCCAGGAGTTCTAACGCAACTAAGGAATCCCTCCCTATCCACCTAGCCTGATCAACGGATCTCTTACCCGGAATGCTAAACTTCTGTAGCTGCTGAGGCACTGGAATCCACTCCTAACTCTTCATAACCTACTCACATGTACCTAGAACCGGAAACATACATTAAGGGGAGAAACTCTACCAACACCTCTGTACTCACCTTCCTATTCTGACTCCGTGCACTCTTGCCAATACTCGGGAAAAATACACAAAAGTTAGTTTAAAGGAAAGTACACAAGGAAATGCCAAAAGAACTCTCTCCCCATCTCCAGCTCAAAGACTGTTTTATATACAAAAAGCAAAAAGCAAAAAGTGAATACATGATTTCCACCTCTGAAGGCGCTGACAATCCGGTCCTACCTTATCCTAACCGGATTCTATTCCGGTTCCTATCTACAAGTCCTATTTTTTACAATCCTTCCTGTTCCGTCTCATACACTCGGGATCCAATGGTAGGGCTCTCATCAGGTCTCTCCAACTGCTCGAAGACCTCATTTAGATTCCGGTTCCGTTCCCCATCCGTAGATAGAACCGGATGTTCTTCCTCAGCTTCCGGGGAGTCCAAATCTATCGGCTGATGTCCGGTCGAGGGCGTCTCCTTCTTTGCCCTACTTGACTGGGGCGTCTTGTCCTTTCCCGGCTCCTGAGCTACATCTTCCGGAAACAAGTCCGGAAGAGAAATTTTTGAGAGCCGGACCGGAACTTCTGTCAACTTCTGGCTGCTCTCGACGATCCGGTCTGCTGACTCCCGTGCCTTGGATAGGAGCTTCTCCATCTGTTCCTCAAAATCGGTGAGGATGTGCACCACCCTGGTTCCGGATATCTTCTTGTCCTTGTGCACCTCCTATTCGAACAGGTGCGCCTTGGTGACTGCGGCTCCGGGTCCTCCAAGCACGTCCTTCACTTCCGCGGCCAACTTCTTCATTTCCTCCGCCATCTCCTTTGTCGCGGTGGCGTTCTCAAGCAACGCGAAAAGTTCGGCCTTGAGGGTGTCCACCTCATCGTGCTGCCGCTTGTTGTCCTCCTTCATCTTCCGGAGCTCTTCCGGATTGATAACACTCTCAGCCACCTTCCGCGGCAACTGATTGTCCAGTTCCGCTCCGATTAATTCCGCGATCTCCCCGAGCGTCCGCTTCTTCACTTCCCAATCCGCCCGGATTCCGTAGAGGATCCCAACCAACTCGTCGAACGGATCTACGGTCCCTGATCCGGATGCCACGTCCGGTCCGGTTGGAATCTCACTTCTGCGCGGCCGCGGATGTCTCGGGGGCGTTCCTCGATTCCGAGCCGGTGTGGTCTTCTACCTCTTGGCGGGAACATACGGTTCCTCCTCTTCCTCTTCTTCTTCTTCCTCCTCCTCCTCGGTTTCGTTTCCGGAATCCGCTTCTTGGTCGGACTCGGATTCTCCGTACTTCATGGTCCGCTCCTGGGCCTTCCACACCTTCAGCTCCACTTCCGTCAGCAGTTCCTATTGCTGGTAGAGGTGGTACACATAAGGGCACAGTGGGGTAGCCCTACTTCTCCCCACTCTTGTAGTAAGCTGGGACACTAGGTCAAAGAAGATCCGGCCCCAGTCTACTTTCCGGGTTCCGCTCAGCGCTCCGAAAATCGTGTTAGCCAAGGTGATAGTCACCCTGGTGGGCTTTTCCGGATGCAAAACCGGAACTAGGAACTAGAACAGGCGTCGCTCCCGGTCATCGAGGCAGTCTTCGACCGCGTAGCCGTCCTTCGGGTTTACTACGCTTCCAAACTTGCCTTGGACGAAATCATCCTTCCGGTTGGCAAGCCCGAGTCCTCCTGGCCGGAATCCGTATACATCCCGCCACAAAGCCTTGGTCCATTGGAACGGATTCCCTCTCAGGGTGTTATCGAACTGATTCGATACGCCACTCAGGATTTCTCTAACCATCCTCTCATCTTTGAAACCCCAAGGTTTCAAAGCTAACCCCTGACAACCCATCAACGACAAATCCTCTCTGAGCTCTCCCTGTTCCGGTTCCTTGGTCGGCATGACCGGAACCACTTTTCTAAGCTTTACTTCACTCGGGGGTGGGGTGTTAGAACCTCTCTTCTGGTTCAGCCGCGGCATGAGGGTAGCTCTACCCGGTTTTCACTCTCTACAATCCTAACAAGGGAGCGCCGACACTTAGATGTTCCGCTCCGCCTGTAAACTAACCTATTGGCGTGCTCACACTCTTAGTCTCTCACGTATCCGCTCGCACTCAAGGTCTCACCCACTCATGTCCGGAGGAGATCTCTCCGTCTCACACCCCTCACTCACTTCCGGACCCTCTTGTACTTTCTCTTCCTTGCCGTGGTCAACGATAAAAACGTCAGGCGCTAAATCAGGACACAACAACACGTGGAAATCCAGAGACCTGAAAATGGACAGGGTCAGGCTTTATATAGTCCTGACGCCCTGGACTGTCTTTATGACCGGTCGGATATCCGATCTGGTTCTTGACATCCGGTTATCTCCAATCCGGTCAACAAGATTCCGGTTGGAAATACTTATCCGGTTGTACATCTAATCCGTTCCGCTTCTACCTAAAATCGGATTAGTTCCGTAAGGTCCTTTTGTGACTATTTTTGGATTTATCTTTCTCTCTAGATGAATCCGGATACCTATTTCTAATTTCCGGTTCGCTCAAAAAGGTAAACAAATAAAAAAAAAAAATATGAGTTGTCACACCTCTGTTTTACCCTTAGAGGGTCCGCCCTTGGTCTAGAAAGGAGTGGGGACTCACCACTTGTGTAACTAACCTCTCTGCACTTTTAAATAAACAACACACCCTAGACAACGCAGTTGTATGAGGAGGGAGGACTATTCTCTCACAGCTTCTGGATTGGCCGATCCGTAAACAGGTCACACAAAGAAATTCTCACACCTCTCTTACTACAACGACAAATCCAAACTTATAGATTCAAAAGAGTAGGTTTTCAAGGAGAAGACAACGTACCGAGGTGGAGGTTGGTAAATCTTTTGGAGTAGCGGGACTTCATTTTCTTTGGCGGTTGCTTATCTCCGTACAGAACCTTCCTAGTTCTAGACTCGCAGAGACCTCGACCTTCTTATCCGGATTGCCGTTCCGGCAATTTAAAGGCACGTAACGCTCACACTCTCTTACTGTGGAAATGTGATCCTACATGTTAGACCCAGAACACTAGCATATGATGGAAAATTTCAAAAATTGTTCCCTTAAAAAGGAAAGTTTTTGAGTTTTCATAGGAAATTAGGAAAACTTAGGAATACCGGATCTCTGGATCCGGAAAAATTTCATTAGGTCTAAAAACCTAATTCCGGAACCCTAGAAAGTTTCGGAAATTGAATGACGGCACCGGCCCTAAAAGCCAGAAATCGAATCCGTACTAGGATTAGAGTTTTGCTGCCCAAACCTGTCCCGTACATTCATTCGATCGACTGTCCGTCTAGCCAGTATAAGAGGAGAACTGTAGCCGGCAAAAGACACGAGTACTTCCTTATTTTCCTTCCACCTGTGTTTTCCGTCTTCCTAGCTTTTTGAGAATTCCGGTAGACTGAGGGACTGTGTGAGTTGCGATCGCGTAGGGGTTATCGGAGTGAAACTTTGTGAGTAGGAGAGGTAGGGAGAGATTGCGTGAGTTTTTCTTGTGAGCAAGATGTCTCCCAGAGCAAGCCGGCGCAAGCTGAAGGATCTGCCCGAAGACTCAAACGATGAACTTTCGCCGTCGTCACCCCGACCGAAGACGATTCCGGTGATGAAGGTGGTACCGGAGGTTCCTATCGAGGAGGACCGGCTGGGGCGCCTGCTGTCGTACGCGCAGTTAGCCGTAAGTATCCTTACAACAATCAATTGTTGCAAGATGACACGAATTATCGTTCTAGGGAACTTCTAGTAAGATATTGATTGAGTTAGAAGCATCCGGATTGTGACTACTCACTTAATCCCTCTTCTTTCACGTCCCTACTTTATTCCAGAAACTTAGTACATTTCCGGATTCCGTTCCGAATCCAGATACCTCCGGAACTGAGTTCCGTCTCTCTTCCATCATTGGTTTTTGTTGCCTCTGTTTTACCCTCAGAGGGTCCGCCCTTGATCTAAAAAGGGGTGGGGACTCACCACTTGTGCAATATCCTCTCTATACTCTAAAATCTACTAAACAACACACCCAAGACAACACAACTGTAGGAGGAGGAAGGAGTATCCTCTCACAGTTTCCGGATTGGTCGATCCGGAATCAGGTAACACAGAGCAATTCTCACACCTCTCTTTATTACAACGACGGATCCGAACTCATAGATCCCAAGGAATAGAGTTTCAAGGGGAAGACAATGTACCAAGGGGAGGTTGGTAGACTTTCCAGAGTAGCGGGAGTTCCTTTCCTTTGGCGGTTGCTTATCTCTGCACAGAACCCTCTTGGTTCTGGACTCGCAGGGCCCTCTACCCTCTTACCCGGATTGCCGTTCCGGCAATTTAAAAACACGTCACACTTTTACTCCCTTACTTAGTCCACATTCCTCCCACTCAGCTCAACACCAAGAGATCCGTAGCTCAAGATCTGGATTCCTCCTCTCCCTCCCTTCTCTTTCTCCAGTACCAGGTCATACACCCATGCATACACTCAGCCAAAAGACCCTGTCTAAGCAAAAGTACAGCTAGAAGCACCCTGGCTGACTTAGATTAAGAAAAGAAAATTGTAATACATACGTGAAAGCACTAAAACGGAGTGGAGTAGGATGGAATGGTAGACAATTAACTTGCCTGCCCTTAAAATACTAACACAAAAACCCAAAGTCAACTCCTAAAAGCTTGAAAAGGAAACCCGGAAATCCAGGCCACCAATCCCTGAACCACCCGGGATATCTGGAAAGTTTACTAACTACTGTCCGAGATTGTCGGATTTCCTGACTATCCGCCTAAGATTTCGGAAACCGAGTCCATGCTCGGAACCCCATTCCGGATTCTATACTTCTTCTCCTATGAATTCTAATGTTTTGGCTTCCGTCCTTTCCTTGAATGGCTCCCCGCTTGGCTGGTAGGCGTCCCCTTTGTATTCTTTGCTGGCGTAGTTTTTGCTGTGGCCCGAGTCTGGATATGGCGCGTTGCGGGAGACGGATCGCTGTCGTCTTCGATTTTGGAAGTGGAGTGGGCACTTTCCTCCTCAGAATCTTCGATGACTTGAACTTCCTTCTCCTTCTCTAGTGTTGTATCCTCCAATATTGTGGGTTCGCTTCTTTTCTCCGGCGTGGTCTCTTGCATGTGCACAAATCCTTTCGGATTAGTCCGAGCCGGATTGGTCATCCCACCGATCCGGTTGATGAGATCTCCCCTGACTTGTTGTCCTAGAACCTTAAATGATCCGGTCATCAAATTCGGCATTGTTTGGGACTTGGGAACTTCCGGGGTTGAGAACTTAGATGGCACCGGAACCGATTTCGCGCTAGACTCCGGTTCCGGTTCCGAGGCTGGCCTCAAATTCAACTCCGTCATCCGCATTTTGCTGGCGGAAGGCTCGGTTGGTGTGAGTATCCCCCTCAAACCCTCCATCCGAGTTGCATGATCCGCCACTGGTTTCCCTGGGGTACCTGAGACAAAAAGAAGTTCCGGAAAGGTGGAGAAATCCATCGCATGGTTTGGGTCGATAGCCGCCAATAACTACTGGATCTCCTTCAAAACTCGCTCTATCCTCGCGGTGAAGTCTACGAGGATGGTAACTACCTTGGTTCCGGTAATGTGGCCTTCCGATATCATCTTCGAGTCAAACAAGACAGCTTTTGTGATGATGTCGACCTTGATGTTGACTACTCCGGTTAGATTCTTGACCAAAGAGAGAGCCTCTTTCTCTTTTGCAGCTGCCATTTCCCCTTCCGCCCAATTCACTCGGGCTTGGAGTAGGTTCCGTTCCGCCTCCAACTCCTGGATCCGCTCCTCCCTCTTCTTCAGATCTTCCGGTTTGGGCAGTCGCTTGACAGCTTCCACGATCTGATCCGGATCCACCTTCAAAACTTCCGTGGTATCTATCACCAAATCCGACAGACCGTCGTGGAGTACCTTGGCTTCACATATCCACTCGAGCCCCGCATTGAAAAATGCGGATTCCGTTTCCATTTCAGGTCCCTTGCTGGACTCCCCCCTCTCCATCGTCTGTGGCTTGATTCGCGACTCCGGATCGGTTGACTTCCTCTTCTTGGTCCTCGAATCGGTCAGACGTTCCTCGGGAAGTTCCTCCGGATCAGACTCGACCGGATCTTCCGCCTCCTCCCCGGAAAGTCCGTACGACAGGATCGCCTTTCCGGTGTCATACTGGATCACTTCAGCTGCACTCAAAAGTTCCTGTTGATGGTACAGATGAAACAAGTAGGTGCTAACTGGACTCGCCTTTGCTCGGGTCACGTGATCCACTAATTTAGCCACTATCCCGGCTATGACCCTACCCCAGTGCACTACCCGGTTCTCCATAGCCCCAAAGATAGTATTGGCCACCGTAATGGTAACCCGTGTTGGCTTTTCCGGATACAAGATCGGAATCAAAAACTCTAGTATCCGCCTATGTCTCTCGTCCTTGCACTCGCTGATAGCGAATCCGTCCTTAGGGTTTGCAGACCCAGTAAACTTCCTAGCTACAAAACGGTCCGTCCTCGATGCTAAACCATTCCCACTCTTCCGGAACTGATAGATGTCCGCCCAGATGTCCTCGGTCCACGCGACTGGCCGCCCTCTCAAAGTGAGTTCATACTGATTCGGAACACCGTGAAGTAGCTCTTGAATCATCTCTTCACTCTTGAGGTTCTATGGTCGGTTTAGTAGACCGACACATCCTAACTTAGTTAAGTCCTCCTCTAACTGCTTATGTAGTTCCGAGTTATCCGGAACGGCCGGAGAGATAACCCGGGCAGATACCGCTACCTTCCGTACTGGTCCGGATGCCATAAGATCTAAGTCAAAACGAGGGAAAAGTAGCTCTATTTCAGTCGCTAACTCACCACTGTTTCTCTCAACTACTCACACAAACAATCTCAGGAACACAGAACAGGAAAGTGAAGAGGAAAACCCTTGGAAGACAACTTAAATACTAAACCATCTTTTTACGGGCTTAAGGACAATGGCTACAGGTCCGTTGTATTAACGGTATCCTACTTCCGTAGCTACGAGACCTCTACGGTAGGTTCTTGTGTTCCGGATGAGTCTGGATTCCGGATCCGGAGAAGTTCCGGTTACGGGTTGTGCCGGAACGCTTATTTCCTAATTCAAGCTATCTAGTCCAAAAATCACACTCTAACTATTATTTTTTTTATTTTTTTCAATTTTTCGCACCTACTTCTTGTATTATTGATCCGTTTCCGGATTTCGGATTCCCACACCTGCGCGAGAACCTCACCAACCTGGGGTGTGAGGGTTTCATGGAGGTTCCTTGGAGCATAAGGGAGGAGAGTTAAGTGTCCGATCTACTTCGTCTGGAAAGCAGTATCTTGGATACCACCCTCCGGGGAAGCTAGAACTATGGTCAGTTAACACGTGGAGAGCCATCTACAAGTTTCGGGAGGCACCGGACAAGGTCATGGAGAAGAATCAGGAGGTTATGGAGGGCAAATTCCGGGCGCCGACCAATCCGAAGGAGGGTCACCAGGTTTCCAACCTGGTGAATCCGGAGTATCCGGATGTGATAGCAATCCTTAACCCTATCCTCTTGTCGTAGCACAAGAAAGCAAAAATCCTTCTCTAAGGCTCAATATTTCTTAAAAGAGTCCTTAAAGTGACTCGAGTATTGTTCCCACGAAGATCAAATTTCCTAGGTTCACAATTACCGGAAAATAGTAGAGTGATGGTCACAAACACACACACACACAAGACCCCAAGCAAAACAATAGACCGGAACTTCCACTTGGCCTCCTTGTTTCCTTGGACAAACACGACCGGATCCCTCCGGTCCAACAATTACTAATACACTTTAGACCGGATCTTCCTGATCTAACAACACTGACCGGATTTAATCCGATTTAACACCTACTTGTTTATCACACAGACTCTCTAACTAGTTAGTTTACTACCCTACAGCTTTACACTACCCTGTAACTCTCCCAACACTTCTATTCACATACCTTTGGTAGTTACATGTATTTACGTTTTACAGACCGTAACCGGAATCCGCATTTCCACAGATCTAACCTTAACCTCTAGTATTCACATCCGGTCTAGATCTCTACTCGTAACCATGTCGATTTTAACCTCTCGAAGAGGGATCTGCTTAATTCGAATTTAGGAAGGAAGCTTAACTCCTACCCTCCGATTTTAAAGTGTCAGAAGTTTCACTATGTGATCAAACTTTCAAAAATAAACTTTCAAATCCTACAAATGAGAAAACAGACCGTCCTCACAATTGAAAAGGAAACACAATCGTGTCCAGCAGGTCACGCAAGCCGGTCTAATTCCTCCTAACCAATGCTACAACGACAGCCTACTGAGTTAGTCCTAAATCCGGTCTGAACTAGCGAGGAAGAGAGGGGAAACGAGCGCTGCAGAGGCATGCTAACCCTTACTCTTTCCGGAGAGTGGTCCTCAATCCGTACTCCCTTCCGAGTCCATTCCTAGTCCACACTAGAGATCCCTTTTGCCTCCATCCATACGCACTAATTCAATACTGGACCGAATAAACTCAGCATCCGGATACACCTTGTATCCACTTACACTCACTTTCCAGCCTGGACTTCCAAAACACGGACAAGTGTCAAATACACACAACTATGATTTGTTTCAATCGCGCCAAGAGCAAACTCCCAGGTACTAATGAATATAAGAAAATAAGATAAAGATGCACACCGGGACCAAAGAAGTCCCGGATTTAAATACTAAACTACTTCCTCAAAATCCTAACCTAAAAGTAACGCTCCAGCCAATCAGGGCCCAACACGTTTCATTCCCTTACTATTTTCTAGCCTTGTTGACTTTCACTCAAACTCCCACTACTTCCGCTAAAAGTAGATCTCAGATCCTATAATTACGGACCCGGTCACTTTCCAACTGCTACTGGCCGTGTCACTCAAAAAGTAAACTTCCTAATTATGTACAACTATCCCAAAACTTCAGATTTTCACCGCCCTATCCTCAGAAATTTACCCTACGTAACTTTCTAAGTTTTTAACTTCTTCGTGGTCGGCTTCTTTCCAATTCCGGTCTTCTGTCCCTAGCATACCTTACCCCAAGCGGCAAGCTTCTTCTTCTTGGATGCTGCAGCCTTAGTTGCTCGAGTCTCTGCCAATGCTTGATCCGGGTCAGAATACGGCTCCGAGTCCTCCTCAGTACCGGATTCTTCATCCTCGTCCTCTTCTTCTTCTTCCTCCTCGTCATCGTCCTCTAGAATCGTCCTCTTCTTCTATACTTATATAATTGGAGGCTTCTTCTTCTGCGTGGTTGGTGTGGGCGGAACATTGGCCCTAGTACTCTGAAGAGTGGTTTCCTCAATCGTTCTACCCTTCCCGGATCCTTGCCCCTGTGATCCGGTCTTCCTTTCCTCCATTGATCCAGTTTCGCTTCCCAAAGCTAAGTTGAGTAGGGTGGAAGGAAATACCTTTTGTGTCTTTGCAGGAGGAGTTGGAGAAACTGGAGATAACTCACTTAGGTCGATAAACTTGTTGTTCAGCCCTGGTTTGGGCACGTTCTTCTTCTCGGACGGTTCCGGTCCAGATCTCGCCTTTTCTTCAACTACGGCCTTCACCTCCTCCGATGGTTCCTTCGCCTTGCTTGCCGTCTCCACTTCTCCGGTCTTCTCTTCCTCAACAGCCTCTATTGCTTGCACTGCATTAAGAGCAACGTCAGTTACTTCCCCTAGTAGGGAAGTCATTTCTCCTTTAGGCTCCGACCGGATGGAAGAGCTTGGCACGTCCTCCAACTTGTCCTTTGCCTATACTTCTTCTTCGGTGACCGGAAGGGGTGCTGGTGCGAGTTCCGTTTCCGTTTCTGGTCCCTGCTCCTGCTCTCTTCTAGTTTCCAGTTTCTAATAAAACTCACTCTGACCTACTCCTGACCTATCTATGCCATTTTCGGACTTTCGGTTTCCGGTTACTTCTGTTAACACTATTATCTATTCTAAAGTAACCCTATTCCGGTATCCGGTTCCTAACTACTTACGGTCTACTTTTCTAACGAAAAACGAAAAAAAATAGGGAGTAAGAAGCTCTATTCCCCTTATTTCCCTTCTAGACCTAAAGATTGGATTCCCGTGCTCCCACACCTCCACCCGACCAAGTCGAGGCGAGTGGTAGCGAAGGTAGCCTCTGCCATCTTGGAGAGTCTTCAAGGTAAAATGATGATGGATTGGGCAACCATCATCCACGAGTCAATAGGGGACCTTATGCGTTCCCTCCAGTCGGGGAAGAAGGATCAAAGCCCTCTTCCAGCGTACTTTTCCCATTTGTATGCCCAGCACTCTCTACTTAAGGCAAATGAGGAGAGTGCCTACCAAGAGCTAGTTCAGCTCCAGCAGTACGGAGGAGGAGAACCTTCTCCCCGTGACGGACCGGATGATGAGGAGACGGAGGACGAGGAGCCGGCCACTCCTCTAATGAAGAGGCGATGGTGGAATAATACTCCACTTGTAAGACCGACAGAGGATCCTCCCGCGCCGGAGCCACTGAAGGAAGAAATTCCGAACTAGAAGACAGAGACCAGACCGGCCCCAGAAGAAGTTCGACCTTTTGTACAAGAGGTTGGACCGGCGCAGCAGCAAACTGGGCCCACTGAGGCCGAGGCCGGACCCTCCCGAACCAGGCTTATGGAGGCAAAAAAGGGAGATAGAACCCACATGCAACTAGGGGGACGCCGCTAGAGGACATCGCAGAAATGGCCGAGCACATTGTATGGCGGGCAGATGACCTCATGAAGCTTCTCGAGAATTACGAGGAGACTCTCAAGCGGGTGTGCCAGAAGATAGCACTGACCAATCGGAACGCCATCTTCCGGAGGACGGATGCGTTGATGGCGGTGGAGAAGCAAAACGGTCTCCTAATAGAGGAACGGAAGCAGTTGGTGACGGAGTTGGGGGCTTTGCGTGTGGAGAATCGGACACTGCTAGATCGGGTCCAGGAATTGGAATCCAAGTACGTTGGATTGGAGAGCAATCTACACACAGCCTAGGAGACGGCCCGAGTCATAAAAGGGACCACCGCCGGTAGATAGCGGCATTGTGCTAAGGTGTGGTCCGGCTCCGGAATTCCTTAGAAGTACTGGCGGACTGCATCAACAAAGCCCGGCTGTTTGAAGCCAACCTCGACGCAACCGCTAGCTCGAGTCGGGTACACATCATCAAGTGTTTGCTGGAGCAGGTGAGACGGATGGACGCCTCCCAGGCAGAGATACATGAAATGATGGAGTATCTGGCTCCCGTTGAGTCGGATCTGGTAACTCTTTCTTCCCCCTCCGTGCAAACTTTGGTGGTTACGGAAGGTAATAATCTGGAACCCATCGTTACTGAAGTACCACCGGTGGTACCGGCTGGTCTGAAACTTTCACCACCACTCGGAAGGCTAGAAGAAGTGGACTGGGGTGCCGTGGTACCCCAAAGAAGCGAAGATCTCTTTCCAGTGACCCCGACCATTGACCTTACGGGTACTTCTCCGGAAACGCACAGTGGCCGGGCGGTACAGTCTTCTCCTTGTCATAAGAAGACCCAGAAGGATTCCCGGGGTAGTCCGGAAGTTCCGATAGTCGGGACCCAGAGTGTAGACAAGGACACCAACATCGTAGAGGTTTCGAGACGGGGACTAAGGGGTCCAAATTTGTTTTCTCCGGGGGAGTAGTCGGAAGGAGAT
Organism: Climacium dendroides; assembly: GCA_950106755.1. Taxonomy (NCBI): domain Eukaryota; kingdom Viridiplantae; phylum Streptophyta; class Bryopsida; order Hypnales; family Climaciaceae; genus Climacium; species Climacium dendroides. The sequence continues at coordinate 28,743,320 of OX467089.1, read as the reverse complement.
CAAGCAGGATTCGTTGAAGGACCTTGCTCCTCTTACGGATCAGGATCCCACAGAATAGAGTGCAGTAGTGTAGAGTAGCGACAATGCCAGAGTCCGGCCGTCAAAAGCCGGAAAAATAGGATCTACCAGAAATCTAGCGGACCAGTAGGAATGTTTTGTGGGATTTTTAGGATGATGTTAGTTTTAGTATAAGTAGGGTTTTTAATGGCCTTTCTGGTCATTCACATCCGTCCCATAGTTTCAGCATTGTATCTTTTTGAGCTTAAATCCAAGTGTTTGGAAGTATCCATTCTCTTATCTTTTGTATTCGGTACATGTTTGTGGGGGTGGTGGGTCCATTCGTGCTTTTCCGGAGACTGAGAACTTATCTTGAGTAGCAAGAGTCGGCTTCGTAAGTGGTTTCCGAGTGTAACTAACTTGATGGGGAGATCGGTCAGATGGTTCCGACAGTAGTGTTAGTGTATTACTGCCTGGATGCCGGTATAGCCTGCGAGTAAGATATGACCTTAGGTGAAAGGGTATTTGAGAGGCTGCTAGCAACTTCCGTGTATGGGAGTTTTGCAAGACGTGCCCGAATTCTAGATTACCGGAATTCCCCGTAGACAAAGTTAAAAGCCTTGGCGCAAGCCCAAGAGAGTACAAGGAGGTCCACCCGGTCGATGGAAGGCTCAATGCCCGGTTAAGGTTAGAATGTCATTGTAGTCCTTGACCGTCCCTATGTGACCTGATCTGGTAAGCCTTCCAGATTTGTGAGGTGACAAAACAGGAAGACACTTCCGGTCCTTGAAGAGTTAGGTTAGTATTAGTGTTAGAGATTGAGAGAGAGAAAAAAAAAGAGCATGTTTCCGAACACAGTAAGCATTCGGACAGTGGATTTGGCCACTCGTCACCCAAACCCAGGGATTCCGGAAAGGGCACTAAACGGTTTCCGAACTTCTCCGGAACCCATTCGGCACTAGTGGCTGGACCAGACCTGTAGTCCGGAGTAGTATGACGGAGAGAAAGTGAATGCTTAGATTGGATTATCCTATAAATCTATAAACCTCAAGTCCTCGTGGGAACGATTCCGGAGCGGTTTACTCTAAGTGGGCCTTTGGTGCGAATTAAGGGCTAACTGGAGGAATACTGGTTTGACTAATCACTACATTTACTCAACTTGCATCCCCTCCTGATTCGCTTAATACCCAAGAGATCCGTAGCTCCAGATCCAGATTCCTCCTCTCCCTTCCCTCTCTTACTCTAGTATAAGGATACAATACAAATGCATACGCCAACTAAAACTCTGTAAGCAAAGTTGTGGGAATGCGATCCCACATGCTAGACCCATAAAACTAGCATAGGATGGAAAAATTCAAAAATTATCTCCTTCAGAGGGAAAGTTTTTGAGTTCTCCTAGGAAGTTAAGGTAAATTAGGAAAACCGGATTTCCGGATCCGGAAAAATTTCATTAGGGCTAAAAACCTAAAATACGGAACCCTAGAAAGTTCCGGAAATTGGATGACGGCGCCGACCCTAAACCGGAAATCGGATCCGTACTAGGGATAGGGTTTTGCCGCCAAAACCTGTCCCGTACATTGGGCCCGTATAAGAGGGGGACTGTAGCTGGCCGCGGGCACACTTATCTTCTTTCTTTTGTTCTTCCGCCGGCGTATTCCATTTTCCTCGCTTCGTTAGAATTCCAGTAGACTGAGGGACTGTGTGAGTTGCAATCGTGCAGGGGTTACCGGAGTGAAAGTTGTGAGCAGAGATTTAGGGAGAGATTGTGTGAGGATTGATCGTGAGCACAATGGCTTCTAGGGCAAGCCGACGGAAGTTGAAGGACTTGCCTGAGGATTCAGAGGACGAGGCACCAGCACTTGTACCTCGACCAAGGACCATCCCGATGATGAAGGTGGTTCCGGAGGTTTCGACGGAGGAGGATCGGCTGGCGCGCCTACGGGAGCATCTCCGCAACATGGGGTGTGACGGACTCCTAGAAGTGCCGTGGGGAATCCGAGAGGAGAGTCTAGTTTCGGACATACTTCGTCCGGAAATTGGTATCTTGGATACCACCATTCGGGCGAAGCCAGACTTGTGGACGGTGAACACTTGACGGGCCGTCTACAAGTTCCGGGAGGCTCCGGACAAGGTCATGGAGAAGAACCAAGAGGTGATAGAGGGTGAATTCCGGGCACTCGCCAACCCGAAGGAAGGTAACTAGGTTTCCGACCTGGTGAATCTGGAGTACCGGGATGTGATAGCGTTTCTCAACCCTATCCTCCATCCCACCAAGCCGCGGCGAGTAGTAGCGAAGGTAGCCTCCACCATCTTGGGGAGCCTCCAGGGAAAGATGATGATGGACTGGGCAACCATCATCCATGAGCTAGTCGGAGACTTAGTGCGTGCCCTCCGGTCCGAAAAGAAGAGCTAGAGTCCTCTTCCGGCATATTTGTCTCATTTGTACGCCCACCACTCTCTGCTCAAGGCGAATGAGGAGAGTGCATATCAAGACCTAGTCCAACTTCAGCAGTACGGAGGAGAGGAGCCCTCGCCTCGAGACGGACCGGACGATGAGGACACTGAGGAAGAGGAGCCGGTCTCTTCGCTAAAGAAGAGGAAACGGCGGAATAGGACGCCGCCGGTAAGTCCGTCAGAGGAGCCTCCTACACCGGAACCACAGGAAGAGGTTCAGGAGGTAAAGTCGGAGACCGGACTTGTTCCGAAGGGAGTCCAACCATCCTTGCAATTGGTTGGGCCGGTACGACCGCACACCGTCGCCACTCAGGCTGAGGCCGGACCATCCCGGACCCGGATGATAGAAGTGGAGGAGAGGGATCGGACAACCATGCGATTGGGAGGATCGCCCCTAGAAGACATCCAAGAGATGGCTCAGCATCTGGTGTGGCGGGCAGACGATCTCTTCCAGATCTGAGAGAACTATGATGGAGCCCTCAAACGAGTGTGTCGGAAGATGGCGCTAACCGACCGGAATGCCATTTTCCGGAGGACGAATGCATTGGTGGCAGCGGAGCAGCAAAACAACCTCCTCATAGCAGAACAGAAGAATTTGGTAACAAAGCTGGGGGCGTTGCGCGTAGAAAACCGGACGTTGCGAGACCAAGTCCGGAACTCGGAATCCCGCTGTGTGGATTTAGAGAGCACCATCCGCACCGCTAAGGAGACAGCCCGACTCACAGAAGAAGACCATCGCCGGCAGATAGTGGCCTTGTGCCACTATAAGAAAACCGGTAGTTTTGTGACATCAGAAAAAATGCCATTATCTGTCAACGTAGATGTCACCTAAAATGCGTTATAATGGACAAGCAAAAAACAACCCCATGTTTTGCAAAAAACATGCAAATTTGGGCTTGTTTTTCGATTGACATGGGTTGAGACATGGAAATGCAAGTTCCCTAGAATGTGCCATTTGACACTCCACGTGGGTGCCACATTGGCAGGCAGCGCCACATGGGATTCTTTTTCATCCATTCCCTTCTTGACGTGGCATATGACGTGGATAGTGACGTGGACCCCTTCAAGGGTGACGTGGACGACGTAAAATCTGACGTGGCATTTGATGATGTGGACTATGCACTGCTTCTTTTAGTGAAAATCTGATGTTGCGCGTGACATCATTAAAGACGCAACTATGTTTTTTGTGACATCATTTGTGACAATCACGGGTTTTAAGGTCGATCTTCTGTGTTATACTGTATGTTTCAGTAGACATGTAAAGGAACAAGGACAGTATCATAAATCGTCAACAAGAACATCAAGGCCTTGTTTGTTCAAATGCATGTGTTCTTCCTGTTGTTGTTCAGGATATCATCAAGGACAAGCACTCCCACTTGTGACTATTAATGCTCTGTTCACTATAACATTTAGAAAAAGGCAGGTGTACACCGAGGACATCACTGGCATGTTAAAAACATGTTTTGGCTAACATAGAAACAAATGAAACATGTTTTGAACAACATTAGGCGGAGTGCAAACTATGACTTCCACGTTTGCTACAGACAACAACTTTTACATGACTGAATTTTGAAGGACATGACCAAGGACATAAGAAAAGACAAGAATGACCTGCCCACCCCATCCAAGTCTTGTTTCTCCAATTGCAAATCAAGAGAAACATGACGCATTCCATATGCATATGAGGGAGAACTTCACACACAAGGCATGGACACAAATTTTAAAGATCTATAGAAACCGGACATCCTTTACAAGAAAGATGTTCTTCCTCTACAAATATTTTGAAGAATACATTGTAATGTTCTGGTCTAAGGTAGAAAAAACAACTAATAGCTGCATATTTCATTTGAGTACCTATATGGGACAAACATAGTGTTGTAAAGCTAGCCTCCTTTGATGTCGATTGTGAAAATAGTATCACACCATTTCACTTCTTCCGAGGGGCATCAGCTTTCTTCGTGGTCGCTGCCTGAAACAGTGGAAGACAATTTAGAAGAGTTCAATGGAAGTTTAGACTTTTCTAAGAAAAACAAGGCTTAAAAGGAAATCTCACTTGAAATGAGGGTGAAGAAGACAAAATTCAAAATACACAACAATTGAAAAGGTATGGTTTACTACCTTTGCTGTAGACGGGTTCGGTTTTGGAAGTCCAATTGCTTTAGGTGCTGAGGGTTTAGGAAGGGGTGTGCTAGCAGATGCTTTGCTAGCAGATGCTTTGCTAGCATTGGCCACCGCCCTCCCTGCCCTTTGCATTGGATTCGGCTTCACTACACGCCGAGGGAGCCCTATGGACTCTGTTGGGACGTCTTCATCATTCTGAAACAACATGAGCCATGGCAAATTAGATTTTATATTTTTTTTCTCATGATAATGTGGATGTCATTCAAGACGTCAACTCAGACGTCTACTATGACATCACATACAACATGAAAATCGTAGCCATTCTATTGATCAGTCATGTAGTTCTCAAGCACATCCAAGTACTATAGTGATTTCTATGTTTTCTGGCATAGAGATAAAAAAAATAAAAAAAAGAGCCTATGAAAAGATTGTGACTTAATTCAAGTTTGAGCCTTTGATGGAAGGACAAAAAACTTACATGTTGCCCTAGACTCTTGGCGGCATCAACTCCAACTGCACCCGTTGCCTCCTCTGGTGCATCGCTAGCCACCAAGGCAGAGGCATCCTCTGCTTCTTTCTCGCCCTCCACTTCTCCCTGTGCGATGTTGTCCTGTTGTAGGTTTAAGCCGTGGCCGGATTCTTCTGGAAGGACTGCCTCATGGTCAGATGAGATACCATCCTCTCCCGCAGTGATATTGCCTCCAACATCTTTGGGGACGTCTTCGTGGACATCGGGAATGACGGGCGCTACAACTTCTGGAATGGCAACAAGATGCAGCATAGGTTGGAGGAAGTTCTTGAAAGCAAGCCGAAATGCATCTGCTGAACTTGAGGATAAGTTCTACATCAGTTCTTTAAACATTTCCTCCACGCGCTTGTATGATGTCGTCATGTCGTCTCCCATTTTGGCCACGCTCCCTTTCAATTCAACCATGCTACCTTCAAAGTTACTCACCCGAGCTCGCATGTCCTCGAGCTCTTGCCTAATATTTGGTTTTGCTCTACGCTTCTCCTCTTCAATTCGGGCAAATTCCTTAGCAACTTCTGCATCTATCTCAATGTCAAATGGCCTCCTGCTGTTCTGCATGGTCTGCACACAAGGACACACGCAAGGACATCCCAAAAGTAGGTCAACGGTAAATTTAATTGGTGTAGAGTAAAAACAAAGAAGAATATGTCAACAAAGACAACAGAGTTCATGTCAGCAAAAACAGGGCAACCTGCTATCTTGAATGTTGAAGCAGACGTCAGCGGGACCATCGAACTTGCTGGTACAAAACTAGAAATGTATCAAGTATCCACACACATGTACTGAAATGGAATGAAATGCATCAAGTATCCACACACATGTACTGAAATGGAATGAATTCATGGTCAATTGAGCGTTTTGTGTTTAGAATCGCACTCACCAAGCGAGCAACCACCTCTCTCTCAATAACCTTCAGTTGAGTTGTCGTGAAAGCCTTCCCCCTCGAAATTGACCGCATTTGGGTTGACTTTTTTTGGGCTGCCTCAGTGCCACGCACAACTTCGATCGTGTCCCAATAAAATTTCTTGATATCCTTGGGCCTGTCCATACCTGAAGCAATCATTTGCCCAATTCTCCATCGCATGTTAATGAGCACTTTGGTGATGAAGGGCTAAAGCCATTTCTCGCTAACTCGATCCGAATCCCCCACCATCTGCTAGTCTGAGAGAACATGTAATCAGCTTAGGACTTGCTTTACTCAACATTGAAATTCATTCGGTGGTTGCTGTAGACAAAGGACAAAAATAGGTAAGATCATGTCATAGAAGATGTCAATTGGGACATCCAAAAAGACATATGCAAAGGAAGGTAAGAGAACTTGAAAGAATGGCATTCAAAAAATAGGGGAAGGGTAGTTCAAAGGTTCAAACCCGTGTAGAGGCGCTTGAAAAATCCCCTCCTCATTTCTTTTGGTTGTCCTTCCCATTCGGTTGTTGGATCAAGGGACTTCGCATACTTTTTGACATACTTTTCTAAAGTGTCCCTCATAGATCCATGTGGTTGTCCTTGTACATCTAGTTCAATTGGTTTCTTCATTGTCGAAGAGGGCACACCTCTACGTTGCTCCGTGGGATGCATAGCCTCTATGGCTTCATCGGTGTCACAGTTGGAGTCATCAGTGTTGTAGCCTTGGCTGCATAAGTGATATCAAAGTTAGCATAAAAACCTACTTCTGAAGGGAACAATATAGATCAATTTTCAAAGTTGAGGTTCAAGGTTTAGGGTTGAACAGTAAATGCCAAGTCTTGCTTTGGCAGTGGCTGACATTGCTCTTGACATCCAAAATTGTGTCCGCTGAGACATCTAATTCAGTACTGTACTGATTCGTTGGTAGTATTAGAACAGTTTCTATTTGGTAGTATTAAAATAGGAGGCCAATCAAATTACACAGCTAAAACTAAAAATATTCGGAAAAAGCAGACCAAGAAAGTCAAACCCTATACTGACTACCGAAACCTGTGGTGGCACTACACAACCAAGAGAAGGGCAATTGCCTTACAGACACAAGAATCCTTAAGCATGGTAGGAGGACGTCAACTACTATACTGAAGTTCAGTTTCTTTGGCTTAGAATACATGAAAACAAATGACTATCACTAAGTACTGGAATGAATCGAAGAACATGTCTCGTTTGACATCTTCCGTGACAACCTCCTAACATGGTAAACAGAGAGATGTCACGCTTGACGTCTACTTTGACATCACATTGGACGCACGTCACACGGGACGTCAGAAATGACGTCTGAGAAAACGCATACTTGTTATAGAAAATGTCACCGCTGACACCCAACACACCTGCAACTGTCTTGCATCACGACTTCCAATAATTTCAAACAAAAAGTTATAACGTGGGTTGCTTACCTCCACGACTGCTCGTGTTCAGCCATGCCAACGCTGTGTTCTAAGCCGCCAAATACTTCAAGCTCCTGCTCCGTCCCAGCATCCATCTCTTCCTCCTCTTCTGGCTCCGATGGAATTGAAGAAACCCTGGTTCGTTTCGTTGGCGGCTGCCGGATCTCCTTCCCTCGTGAACTGGCTCCCAGATCCTCCCGCGCCTTCGTCCGCCGCTCCCCTTCAGCGCGCATCCGCATGACTGGGGCGGCTGCTTCGGAACCGGAACCTTGGAAGTCGGCAGGCGGCTCCCCCCTCCGCTTTCCCAATTGCCTTGGCCGCGTCATGTTGCCAGGGGGGTCTCGCCAATGTACAAAAAACTCACCGTCCTATTATAAGAACCCCAAGGCACAAGTCAATTGAGCCAAGACCTAGAAAATCAAACCCCCACCAAACACCAACCGCTACAAAGTTTAAAGGTTCACCAATCGGAAATGTTGCCCTCCTCCACTGATTTGGACGTACCCTGCCGCAATTTCCCTCGCAATCAAATGATCATTGACAACCACCAAGAAATTGACGAATCAAACAAACAAATTGCGATACTTCCGAATATTGCAAGGGCAGTTGGGGCTGGAGAGGAGGTCGCATACTACAACAAATTCAAGACGAGGACATTACAGAGGACAGGGGAGAAACAACGACAAGACGGCAGGCTTAAAGCTGCCACGGTGGCCTATACCCGGGACCCGACCCTATAACCGGGGTCAGGCGCACCCTAACACCGCGGCAGGTGGGCGCAGGGAAGCTCCGGGTCCAATCTCGTTGCTGGCTTGGATCTTGGTGGGGGAATTGAAAATTTCAATCTTCACATCAGAAATTAAAGAAAGGAGGCGGCGCTTCACGAACCATGGAGGCAAGTGCCGCTTCTGAAACGGGAGCTACTGCTCCGACTGCTGCTGCTTGTCGCCCGTCATCGCTTTTGGACAAGCGCGTGCTCCTTCGACTCCCTGCTTCCACTGTCTTTTTCAAAATCGAGCGCGGGGGAGTACTTCTCATTGCGTGCGAGATGAAATTTGTCAAAACTGTTGCAGCATCCGAGTCAAATTGAATAGGAGTTGGTGCCTCCGCAAACTGTACAACCCTAGTGCAGCTGCGAAGTCCAGGGAGAATTGCCATTCCGGTTAGTGATACAACGTAGCTCTAATAATTGAAATCTTGAAGGCAAATGAGGTCTGCAGCGCCCATCAACTGTTCTATGGAGTCTATTGTTTGCTTTTCTTTTTGCCAAATCCACGTGAGACACGTACAAAAGAAGCTATCATGATGGATTGACTTGGTCCATATTGTAAACCATCATCTTGGATGTCACGGCAGACATCAGTCGTGACATGTGCTTTGTAATTTTCATGTTTTCTAGTAAAACCACATGCATGATAGAGAAATTTCAATACATAGACCCTAAGAAATTTTTCTCACTTCGAGAATTAGCTGACCAGAATTTCTAGTCATATAATAGGTGGAGGTATACATGTCAATTAGAGCTTGCAAAGGCATTAATGATACAAATGGACAAGGAAGCTTGGCATGACTCCCCTTAGTTTGTGTCGTTCCTCATTTCCAAAGATTGGAGAACACCATAGAAAATTTTGGAATCTTGCTAAGCATGTTTGGTATACAAACAACACTTGAACAATAAGGCTTTCACCCTATGATCCTCGTCTGCAGAGACATCTACTATCATGTCACTGATAATCTAAAATGCTGTGGAGGATGTCAAAGAAGACATCTTTCATGACAATATTATCATGTCACTAAAAATATAGAATGTTGTGGAGGATGTCAGAGAAGACGTCTTTCATGACAATATGTTTGCATAGCAAGTATTAACAAGTATGATGTCTTCGTGTAGGAACTCTGCCACCCAAGTGAAAATTGTTCAAATGAATTGTGTACACATGCAGTAGCTCTATAGTGCCCATGGCCTACCGTACCAATGTAAATGCACGTCGACGTCAAACCACCATACGAATTACGGATGATGGTTGCACACTACGCCACATTCCTATAGGTGACTTGATATTGCAAACGGAGTTGCGAGTGGCCACTGAGAACAACATACGCTCTTACAGGTGTCCTTGTAGAGATTGTAAGGGCTCATGTCGAAAAAGTATTGAAGTTATTCGACGACACCATGCAACGGTGGGTCGGGATCCCTTCATCAAAGAATCCATCCTTGGGGGAGACCCCCCGAATGGCTACCCCTCTCGAGGTCTATGGGTGGAGGATGTTGCTTTTGACGATGATGTTCGAGAAGGTGTTGGTTCAGATGAGGCACCTGACATAGGCAACATTCATGCAGATGTTGAATGGAAATGATATGCAAGAAGACGTTCCTCCTCCTTTGGATGAATATCATGAGGTCCAACGTCAGGTGATGGAGGCCTTTGATAGGGGGGATGCATTGCACGAGGAGTCTGGGCCTATGCAAGAAGGGGTTGATGAGGATGACATTGCTGCGGACACAATGGATGGCTTGGACGAATTGTACCAAGAAGCAACCACAGCCGTCTTTCCAGGTTCAAAGACAAGCATTGTTTCGGCCACTATTATCCTAATGAACATGTGCAATGTCTTCCATGTGAGCAACAAATTTACTGATGAGTTGTTCCGCTTCCTTCATGTGGATTTGTTGCCATCGGAGAACAAGTTGCCTAGCAACCACTATGAGGCACGCCGAAGCATTCGCCGCCTAGGCTTGAGTTACAACAATGTTCACGCATGCTCTAATGGGTGTGTACTTTTTGAAGACGAATATGCTAGCCTAAACACTTGCCCTAAGTGTGGCCAAGGTCGTTGGATTTTTGGGACATACAAAGTTCCGTCCAAGGTCATTCGGCATTTTCCTTTAATTCCTAGACTTAAACGCATGTGGAGGTCGTCTGAGATAGCACGCATGTTGACAGGCTATAAAAAACATGTCAGCAATGACGGCATCATGCGCTCAGTTGTGGACAGCCCTACATGGAAACATGTTGATACAAACATCGCTTTTGGCAACTTTGGTTCTGAGATTCGCAACCTCCGTCTAGGTTTGGCCTTAGACGGTGTCAATCCTTTCAAATTGAACAACACAAATTGGTCTACATGGCCTGTACTAATCTTGATTTACAACCTGGAGCCATGGTTTGTCACCAAGAAATTCTTCATCTCTTTGTGCATTTTGATTTCAGGGAAGAAGTCACCTACTTCTAACAATATAGATGTCTTCATGCGCCCCCTACTAAATGAGTTGCATGAATTGTGGCATGGTGTTGGAGCCCAAGATTTCTCCCAACCCATAGGAAGTCGAAGCTTTACATTGCGCGCATTGCTGTTCTGGACAATCTCAGATTTCCCAGCTTTAGGGTTGATTTCAGAACTTTGTTGTAAGGGCTATAGGGGTTGCCCTTCTTGTGGACCAGATACAGATTCACGCATGGCAAAGACAGGTGATGTGCTCCATAATGGACGCACAAGGGGTTCAAAGATTGTATATGGTGGAGCCCGTTGTTATTTACCTCGCAACCACCCTTATCGACGGAATAGAAGATTTAATGGCAAGGTGGAGCACCATTGCGTGCCAAGGATCATGTCGGGGCAAGATGTCATTCGCTATGCGGCATGGCGACAATCATACTTGGATATGGGCGGAAAAGAGAATGGACCTGATGATCCAGTGCATACAACTGGGGTGAAGCGTTTGAGTGCTTTCTATGAGTTTGATTATTGGAAGGTAAAACATAAAGTCTCTGATATGTTTTGTACGTTGAGGATGTCAAGGTAGACGACGCATGCAACAAGTGTAGACATGCACATGTTGTATGTGGCATGTCTAATCTAGTATGATGTCACAGAGAGTGCTGGAATGGACGTCATTGGAGGCTACTGTTTGGACATGAGCATTTGAACTGTAAGTTTAGGTTGCTTTGTAATGTAAGTTCACTGACAAATGTTTGCGTTGAATTATTGCGTCTGTGATTGCAGAACTTGTTGGAACGCCACGTCCTTGATCCCATGCATTGTGAGAAGAACTTGTGTGAAAACATTGTCAAGACTTTACTTGGAATGAATGATAGTCCAGGAAGTCGGAGGGATGCTGAGGACCTAGGCATTCGGGAAGAGATTTGGTTGCAAGCCCCACAAAGACAGCAAGACCAATTCTATATACCACATGCCCCATTCATCTTGAATCCTAACGAACGAAGGGAGTTCATTGCAATTGTATCGAACATTAGAACTACCACAAACTATGTGGGAAGCATTCACAAGCGCTTGGTGGACGGAAAATTACAATACATGAAGACACATGATTATCATGTACTAATGCAGCAGGTACCTTGAAAAAGCTCTCTTGTTGGAAATTTTGATAAAGTGGTCATTGCGCAAAAAGTAGATTTTACTCTCAGAATCCAAAAGTATGTTCCTTCAAACATACCAAATGACACCACTCTCACAAATGTGATGTCAAAATAAACACGTAGTTGGATCTGCTCAAACATTACAATTGACGTGGGTACCAATGTTTTTGATTCTAATGCTCGTGCATGTTAGGGCTAATGCCTAATGACTTCTATCATTGTCCTACACTGCCCCTGGTCATAATCTAAACTGATTATTGTGTATGTGTGCAATGTCATTGGTAGATCCTTCCCCTAGCGGTTCGTGGTGTCTTGGATGAAACCGTGCGTTTGGCTATAATCAAAATGAGTAGAGTTTTCCAGCGCCTCTGTGCCAAAGAGGTATATGAAGCTGATGAAGAGGAAATGATGCGCGATGTTGTCATGGCCACTTGCGTGTTGGAGAAGGAGTTCCCAACAACGTTTCTAAACATCATGACTCACCTTCCGACACATTTGGTTCAACAGTTGTTCAAATGTGGCCCAGTTCATTGCAGGTGGATGTACCCTATTGAGCGCTACATGAAGACATTGAAGGATTATGTAAGAACATTTGCGCATCCTGAAGGTAGCATTGCAGAAGGGTACCAAATGGAGGACACACTTGGTTTTTGCACAAAGTACATGAGACAATATAGAGGAACATCCCACCGCGTATGGGACCCAGATGAGGATGCAACCATGAATGATGAAATTCTGCGTTCAAATTGCAAGCGGAAGCGTAAGATGTCCGATCAGTTTCGTGGCTTCGCACATGCTTTTGTCTTAGACAATGCAGCATGTCTCGAAGAATGGCGCCAGTGAGTGTGACGAATTCTTTGTCTCCCAAAGTCAAAATATATGTAGCTTCTATAAGCATTTTGGGATCATGCAGTCCATGACCTTTTCATACAGTAGGTCCTTTGTTGTTCAGGTCAATGTTGTATTAGACAAAGGCAGAGGAACATGTCCTCGTCATTTGTCAAAGAGGATGTCTGTTTTGATGTATTTGGGGACATAGGGCATGACACAGAATAGAGAAATTGGACATCAGATCAGACATGGCGATACATGTCAATGCCTGTGCAGACAGGAGCCGCCTGAGCCGTCTCTTCTACTAGTTTTGCTAATTTTTGGTATACTTGCATGCAGGGAGTACATTGCTGCAAGAACACAAAGATGGCAGGAGAGGGAAATATTTAGAAGGGACTTCAGGCGACAACACCCTACAATGGCCGTGCATTATCCAATTGAATTGCTTGACTTGCTTCCTTTCTCTAATTGGTTGACAACAAAAGTAAAAATGCTTCAAGATGAAGGTGAAAATGTTCATTTGGATATTGTGCAATATAGCCAACCACCACAGAGATTTGCTATCGCGCACCGCCAAATGTATGCATTTGGAATGCACTTGCGCGTGCGTAGTGCAGAAGCTGGACTAGTAACACGCGATTCAGGTGTTGTGGCTTCTTTCTCTCAACAACTTCGATGGGGGGTTCGCAATGGCCAACCCCTAGAGAGAACCAATGAGTACGTGGGCTACATCGAAGAGATTCTAGAGCTTGACTACAGGAATCATTGCACCACAATCCTTGTGTGTGATTGGATTCAGCAGAGTCGAGATCCTCGCTTTCCAAACATGAAGAGGGATCAATATGGCTTCAGCATGGCAAACTTCAACCGCTTGGATGGCCGAGTGCATGCGGACTCATTTGCATTCCCGTTGCATGTACAACAAGTTTTTTTTTCTGATGATCCAGGAAGACAAGGCTGGAAAATAGTATGCCATACAGACGTTAGGGGAAGACGTGGGCAATTAGAGGTGCACCAGCCAACACTACTAGAAAATTTCATATTTCTGTTGTTTTGGTCGCGTTGATCCGGTCAAAATCTGACAGAAATCTGTTGAAACCAACAGATTTCTGTCAGATTTTGACCGGATCAACGCGACCAAAATAACAGAAATACGAAATTTTCTAGTAGTGCAATTCCTAGTGTGATAGATGTGGGTCGGGACTCAAACTTTGTTGGGCTCCAACCGCAGATGCTTGACTTAGATCCCGTAAGACAAGCAGCTGCAGATGGTGGTGTCTTTGTTTCAGTAGCAAGGGAGGACAATAGAGAAGAAGAGGAAGCTTCAGAATTGGAAGAAGAAGCATAGAGTTCAAGAACTGAAATCGCAGAAGTAGAGCTGCCTTGTCCAGCGGAATGTAGCATAAGATGTCTTCTGTGAGAAGAAAACAATTTCAGGAGACGTCTAAGTTGGCATCCTCATTGACAGGTTTAGTATTAGTGCATGACATGCATGCTGTAAATGAGCATAACATCTAATTTTCCATGTTTATGAGGGTAAGATATGTTTGAGAAATTGTTGTTCATTTCCACTTCCACATTAGCAATTCACCATGTTTGCATGGACATTTTCACTTCCAAGTGCCTCTACATTTTTCTTGTACCATAGAAAAAGAGAAAAGAGTTGTCCACAAAAAAATTGTAAAAATGAACTTAAGAAAGAAGGGTTTCTCAAAGGTATGGTTAGAAATGAAGAAAAAATAATGTTACATATCAATTTGACATACAAAAGTCCATGTAATGTCTACTATAGGTAGGTACGACTGACATCCATATAAAAAAATAATGGAAAATAAAACAATTAAATCAATTAAAAAAAATGCCATGTCTTTATTCTACACATGCATATTCTCAATCGAAAAGTGAAATAGAGAAAGCCAAAAAAAATATGCAAACCAAAAAAAAAATTGGTATAGGATGGTAAAACCCGGGAAAAGGGTTCACTTTAATTTTTTTATTTGAAAAAGATTTTGAAACTAATTGAAGGACTCTAAAGCCAAAAAATGAAGAAGGCTACATTATTTCAAAGGGCTCCATGTCCAGTGACATTATTTTTTTTTTCAAGGAAGAGGGAAAATGAAGGGTACATGGCAATTTGGCCTTGGAAGAAAATGCCAAGTCTTTAGTCTATACATGCATATTCTCAATCGAAAAGTGAAATAGAGAAAGCCAAAAAAATATGCACCCAGAAAAAAATTGGTATAGGATGATAAAACCCGGGAAAAGGGTTCACTTTGTTTATTTGAAAAAGCCTTTGAAACTAATTCAAAGAATCCAAAGCCAAAAAATGAAGAAGACCACATTATTTCAAAAGTCATTCATTTGATGAATCCTATGAGTGTGAAAGAATGTAAAGCAAAATATTTAACCTTCCATGTTTGATATTGTAGATGCAATTAGCATCATTTGCCTAGTGCATCCATTCTTTGACAAACCTTTGTTGTCCACAAATGTTATTAATAATTGCAAACATCTTTCTCTTGTAAATGTAATTTTATTACATTTTTTTAGTGAAAATTTTGCCAAATAAATTTTAAACTATGTTGACATCTTTTTAGAATGAAATAGACTATGTTCCCATCCATTTTACAATTTGTTATACATGTTGTGGTCACTATAAAAGTCTATATAAGAAACACCCAAAAATCCATAATCAGCCCTGCACCTATACCTTGAAACATCCATCCAATTCATCCAAGCCCTTTTTTGGGTCTTCCTTGGGAGCACCTGCCCTTCCCTACCTTTTTTGGCTTAGGGCAGCATCTACCCGCAGTCAGCAGTGACTGGATCGACGTCTGACGCAGTGAAAACAAACGCAGTTGTTGACGTGGATTTAACTTGTTGTGGTAGATGTCCGGAAAATTTTTGTCATGTTTTTTTCAACATCACCCAAAATAGGCATGTTTTTCGTGACGTGAACGTGTTTTTCTAAAAACGTAGCCCGTCTTCTCCGACATTGCACAAAATTCAGACTCCACTGGTTGTCAATCAAGTGACGTAGTGATGTCTAAAAAAACAACTGCACGTTTTTGGAAAACAACCCCAAAAACGCAGTTTTCTTATAGTGTGCGAAAGTGTAGTTTAGCTCCGGAGCTCTCTAGAGGTCCCGACAGACTATATCAACAAGGCCCGGCTATTTGAAACTAACCTCGATGCAACCGCCAGCTCAAACCGGGTTCCTATCGTCAAATGCTTACTGGAGCAGGCAAGACGAATGGATACATCCCGGGCCGCGATGAGGGAGATGCTGGAGTACATTATGTCCACAGAGTCGGATCCGGCACCTCAATCTTCCCCGTCAACGCAGACTTTGGTGGTTCCGAAAAGCAGCGATCCGGAACCTATGGTTACGGAGGTCTCACCGGTGGTCCCGGTAAATCCGGAATTTTCACCACCAGCCGGAAGACCAGAAGGAGTGGACTAGGGAGTAGTAATACCTCCGGGAAGTGAAGACCTGCTGCCGGTGACTCCGACCATTGACCTGACAGGTGCTTCTCCGGAAGTTCACGCCGGATGGACGGTACAGTCTTCTCCGCGTCATAAGAAGACTCAGAAGGATGCGAGAGGGAGTCCGGACACTCAGATAGTCGGGACTAGGAGTGTGGACAGGGACACCAATATCGTGGAAATCCCAAGATGGAGCCAAAGGGGTCCGAATCTGTTTTCTTCGAAGGGTAGCCGGAAAGAGGTAAGGCTGGATCTTCTGAAGGACTATGTTCCTCCTAAAGATCCGGATTCAAAAGAATAGTATACAGTAGTGTAGTATAGCGGCAATACCGGAGTTCGGCCGTCAAAGCCGGAAAAATAGGATCTAGAATCTTCCGGAAATCTAGTGGACCAGTAGGAATGCTTTGTAGGATTTTTAGGATGACGTTAGTCTTAGTATAAGTAGGACTTTTAATGACCTTTCTGGTCATTCACAGCCATCTCATAGTTTCAGCATTGTACCTTTTTCTGAGCTTAAATCTAAAGTGTGTTGGAGTATCCAATCTCTTATCTTTCTTGTGTACGGTATATGTTTGTGAGAGGTGTGAGTCCGTTCTTGCGTTTCCGGGACTGAGAACTTACCTTGTGTGGCAAGAGTCGATGTTGTGAGAGTATCTGAATGTATTAACTTGAGGGGGAGATCAACCGGATGGTTCCGGCAGTAAGGTTAGGGTAGTACTGCTCAGATGCCGGTATAGCCTGCGTATAGGATATAGCCCTAGGTGAAAATGGGTATTTGAGAGGCTGCTAGCAAACTTCCGTGTACGGAGGTATTGCCGGACGTGCCCGAATTCCAGATTGCTGGAATTCCTCGTAGAACAAAGTTAAGCCCTGGCGCAAGCCCAAGAAAGTATAGGAAAAACCAGCCGGTCGACAGGAGGCTCAGTGTTCGGTTAAAGGTTAGAATGTCGTTGTAGTTCTTGACCGTCCCTGTGTGACCTAATCCAAAAGAACTTCCGGATTTGTAAGGCGACGGAACAGGAGGACACTTCCGGTCCCTGAAGAGTTAGGTTGTTGTTAGTATTAGAGAGAGAGAGAGTGAAAGAGAGCGTGTTTCCGGACATGGTAAGCATCCGGACAGTGGATCTGGCCACTCGTCATCCAAACCCAGGGATCCCGGAAGGGACACTGAAACGGTTTCCGGATCCTTCCGGAACCCACCCGGTACTAATGTCCGGACTGGACCTAAAGTCCGGAATAATCTGATGGAGAGAAAAGTGAGTGCTTAGACCGGGATAGCCTATAAAACTGTAATCCACAAGTTCTCATGGGAACGATTCCGGAGCGGTTTACTCTAAGAAGGCCTTTGGTATGAATTAAGGGCTAACTGGAGGAATACTGGTCCAACTAATCGCTACAAAAGTGCAGTTAGAAGTACCCTGGCTGACTTAGATTTAAAAAGAAAAATTGAAATACATACATGAAAGTACTAAAATGGGATTAGGATGGAATGGCAGACTACTAACTTGCCTGCCATTAAATACTAACTGAAAATCCAAAGTCAACTCCTAAAAGCCTGATAAGGAAACCCAGAAATCCAAACAACCAATCATTGAACCCCCGAGATATCCAGAAAGGCCAGTTACTGGTGTCTCGAGAATGCTGGAACTTCCCAAACTACTTGCCTAAAATTCTGGAACTTGGGCCCACGCTCGGAAACCCATTCCGGATTCGATACTATACTTCCTAAGAATTCTAATGCTTTGTGTCGTACGCGCAGTTAGCCGTAAGTATCCTGACAACAGCAAATTGTTGCAAGATGACACGAATTATCGGTCCAGGGAACTTCTAGTATGATATCGATTGAATGAGAAGTATCCGGATTGTGACTACTTACTTAATCCCCCTTATTTCACTTATCCTATCTCGTTCCGAAAACTTAGTACATTCCGGATTCCGTTCCGGATCCGGATACCTCCGGAACTTAGTTCCGTCTCTCTTCCGTCACTAGTTTTTGTTGCCTCTGTTTTACCCTCAGAAGGTCCACCCTTGATCTAGAAAGGGGTGGGGACTCACCACTTGTACAATTATCCTCTCTATACTCTAAATCTACTAAACCACACACCCAAGACAACACAGTTGTAGAAGGAGGGAGGAGTATTCTCTCACAGTTTCCGGATTGGCCGATCTGGAATCAGGTCACACAAAGCACTTTCCACACCTCTCTTACTACAACGACGGATCAGAACTTATAGACCCAAAAGGATAGAATCTCAAGGAGAAGACAATTTACCAAGGGGGAGGTTGGCAGACTTTCCGAAGTAGCGGGAGATCCTTTCCTTTGGCGGTTGCTTAACTCCGCACAGAACCCTCCTGGTTCCGGACTCGCACGGACCTCTACCCTCTATTCCGGATTGCTGTTCCGGCAGTTTAAAAGCACATTGCACTTGCACTCCCTTACTCAGCTTTGCATTCCTTCTCACTAACTCCACTCCCAGACGATCCGTAGCTCAAGATCCGGATTCCTTCTCTCCCTCCCTTCTCTTTCCCCAGTACCAGATCATACACCCATGCATACACCTAGCTCAAAAAGACCCTGTCTAAGCAAAAAGTGTAGCTAAAGGTATCCTGGCTGACTTAGATTAAGAAAAGAAAATTGTAATACATACGTGAAAGCACTAAAATCCAATGGAGTAGGATGGAATGGAATGGCAGACAATTAACTTGCCTGCCCTTAAAATACTAACACAAAAACCCAAAGTCAACTCCTAAAAGCCTGAAAAGGAAACCCGGAAATCCAGGCCACCAATCCCTGAACCTCCCGGGATATCCGGACAGATTGCTAACAACCGTCCGAGATAACCGGATTTCCTTACTATCCGCCTGAATTTCCGGAAACCGGGTCCAAGCTCGGAACCCCATTCTGGATCCTATACCTCCTCTTCTACCAATCCTAATGTCTTGGCTTCCGTCCTTTTTTTGAACGACTCCCTGCTTGGCTGGTAGGCGTCCCCTTCGTATTCTTAGCTGGCGTAGTTCTTGCTGTGGCCCGAGTCTGGATATGGCGCGTGGCTGGAGACGGATCGCTGTCGTCTTTGGTGCCGGAAGTGGAGTGGGCACTCTCCTCATCTGAATCTTCAATAACTTGGACTTCCTTCTCCTTCTCTGGTGTTGTATCCTCCAACGTCGCGGATTCGCTTCCTTTCTCTGGCGTGGTCTCTTGCATGTGCACAAATCCTTTCGGATTGGTTCGAGCCGGATTTGTCATCCCACCGATCCGGTTGATGAGATCTCCTCTAACCTGCTGTCCCGGAACCTTGAATGTTCCGGCCATCAAAATTGGCATTGTTTGCGCCTTGGGAACTTCCGGAGTTGAGAACTTAGATGGCACCGGAACCGATTTCGCGCTAGACTCTGGTTCCGGTTCCGAGGCTGGCCTCAAATTCAACTCCGTCATCCGTATCTTACTAGTGGAAGGCTTGGCTGGTGTGAGTATCCCCCTCAGACCCTCCATCCGGATTGCCTGATCCGCCATTGGTTTTCCTGGGGTACCTGCGACAAAAGGAAGTTCCGGAAAGGTGGAGAAATCCATCACATGGTTTGGGTCGATGGTCGCCAACAACTTCTGGATCTCCTTGAAAACTCGCTCTATTCTTGCGGTGAAGTCTACGAGGATGGTAACTACCTTGGTTCCGATAATGTGGCCTTCCGATATCATCTTGGAGTCAAACAAGGCAGCCTTCGTGATGATGTCGGCTTTGATGTTGACTGCCCCGGTTAGATTCTTGACCAGCGCGAGGGCCTCCTTTTCTTTTTCTTTCGCAGCTACCATTTCTCCTTCCGCCCAATTCACTTGAGCCTGGAGTATATTCCGTTCCGCCTCCAATTCCTGGATCCGCTCATCCCTCTTCATCAGGTCCTCCAGCTTGGGCAGTCGCTTGACAGCTTCCACGATCTGATCCGGATCCACCTTCAATACTTCCGCGGTATCTATCACCAGATCCGACAATCCGTCGTGAAGTACCTTGGCTTCACGTATCCAATCGAGCCCCGCATTGAAAAATGCGGATTCTGTTTCCATCTCCGGTCCCTTGCTGGACTCCCCCCTCTCAATTGCTTGTGGCTTGATCCTCGACCCCGGATCGGTTGATTTCCTCTTCTTGGTCCTTGGGTCCGTCAGACGCTCCTCAGGAAGGTCCTCCGGTTCAGACTCGACTGGATCCTCCGCTTCCTCCCCGGAAAGTCCATATGACAAGAGTGTCTTTTCGGTGTCATACTGAATTATTTCCGCCGCACTCAAAAGTTCCTGTTGATGGTACAGATGAAACAAATACGTACTAACCGGACTCGCTTTAGCTCGTGTCACGTGATCTGCTAATTTAGCCACTATCCCGGCTATGATCCTACCCTAGTGTACTATCCGGTTCTCCATAGCCCCAAAGATAGTGTTGGCCACCGTAATGGTAACCCGCATTGGCTTTTCCGGATATAAGATCGGAATCAGAAACTCTAGAATCCGCCTATGTCTCTCGTCCTTACACTCGTTGATAGCAAAGCCGTCCTTAGGGTTTGCAGTCCCGGTGAACTTCCCGGCTACAAAACGGTCCGTCCTCGATGCTAAACCGTTCCCACTCTTCCGGAACTGATAAACATCTGCCCAGATGTCCTCGGTCCACGCAACTGGTCGTCCTCTCAAAGTAAGCTCATACTAATTCGGAACACCGTGAAGTAGCTCCTGAATCATCTCCTCACTCTTGAGATTCCACGGTCGGTGTAGTAAACCGACACATCCTAATCTAGTCAAGTCCTCCTCTAACTGTTTGTGTAGTTCCGGGCTATCCGGAATGGCCGGAGAGATAACCCGGGTAGATACCGCTGTCCTCCGTACTGGTCCGGATGCCATAAGATCTAAATGAGAACGAAAAGAAAGTAGTCCTACCTCAGTCGCTAACTCACTACTCTTTCCCTCAACTACTCACACAAACAGTCTCGGGTACACAGAACAGAAAAGGGAAGAGGAAACCCTAGGAAGACGGCTTAAGTACTAAACTGTCTCTCTACGGTCTTAAGGACAACGGCTACAGGTCCGTTGCCTCAACGGTATCCTACTTCCGTAGCTACGGGACCTATACGGTAGGTTCCTGTGTTCCGGATGAGTCCGGATTCCGGATCCGGATAAGTTCCAGTTACGGGTGGTGCCGGAATGCTTATTTCCTACTTCAAGTTATCTAGTCCAAAAATCACACTAACTATTATTTTTTTATTTTTTTTTATTTTTCGTACCTACTTATTGTATTATTGATCCGTTTCCGGATTCCCATACTTTGGCCTAGAACCCTTCTTTAAGCGGCCGCCTACTTGACTGGTTGGCGTTCCCTTCACGCTTCTAGCTGGAGTCGTTTTTGTTGCCGCTCGAGTCTGGATGTGGCGCGCTATGAGAGACGGATCGCTATCCTCCTCCGTTCCGAAAGTGGAATGCGCATTTTCTTCTTCAGAATCTTCAATGACTTGAATTTCCTTCTCCTTCTCTAACGGTGTCTCCTCCAATATTGTGGGTTCACTCTTCTTTTCTGGTGTAGACTCTTGGATATGCGAGAATCCTTCCGGATTCATCCGAGCCGAATTGATCATTACACCGATTTGGTTGATGAGATCTCCTCTAACCTACTGTCCTAAAACTTTGAACGATCCCCTCAAAAGGTTGGGTATCGTTTGCGCCCTGAGAATTTCCGTAGTTGAGACTTTTGATGGTATCGGAACCGATTTCACACTACACTCATGTTCCGGTTCCAAAGCTGGCCTCAAATTTAACTCCGTCATTCGTATCTTGTTGGAAGTAGGCTCAACTAGCATGAGTATCTTTCTCAGTCCCTCCATTCGAGCTGCTCGATCCGCTACTGGTCTCCTTGGAGTGCTTGAGACAAAAGGGAGTTTCGGAAAGGTTGAGAAATCCATCACTTGATTCAGATCGATGGCCACCAGTAGCTGCCATAGCTCTCCTAAAACCCGCTCTATCCTTGCAGTGAAGTCTACGAGGATGGTCACTATTTTGGTACTAGTGATGTGGCCCTCCGATATCATCTTCAAATCAAACAAAGCCACTTTCTTGATGACATCGGCCTTGATGTCAATTGCTTTGGATAGGTTTTTGACAAGAGAGAGGGCCTCCTTCTCTCTCTCCTTTGAAGCTGCCATCTCCCCTTCCACCTAATTCAGTCGGGCCTGGAGTTGATTCCGTTCCGCCTCCAACTCTTGAATCCGGTCCTCCCTTTGCTTTAGATCTTCTGGTTTGGACAGTTGTTTGACGACTTCCAGATCCGGTTCCACCTTCAAAACTTCTACCGTGTCTATCACCAGATTCGCCAGACTGTCGTGGAGTACCTTGGCCTCGCGTATCCATTCGAACCCAGCATCGAAAAATGCTGATTCAGATTCTACCTCTGGTCCTTTACTTGACTCCCCCCTCTCCATCGCCGGTGGTTTGGCTCGTGACTCTAGATTGGTTGACTTCCTCTTCTTGTTCCTTGGATCGGTCAGAGGTTCCTCGGAGCGCTCTTCCGGTTCCAACTCGACCGGATCTTCCGCTTCTTCCTCAAAAAGTCCGTATGACAGAATAGCCTTTTCAGTGTCGCACTGGATTATTTTTGCAGCGCTCAAAAGTTCCTGCTCATGGTATAAATGGAATAGGTAGGTGCTAACTGGACTTGCTTTTGCGCGGGTTATATGCTCTACTAGTTTAGAAATTAACCCGGCTATGACTCTACCCTAATGCACGGCTCAGTTCTCCATAGCCCCAAAAATTGTATTGGCCACCGTAACGGTGACTCGTGTAGGTTTTTCTGGGTACAGAATGGGGATGAGGAACTCTAGAACTTGCCTATGTCTCTCGTCCTTACATTCGCTAATAGCGAATCCGTCCTTAGGGTTTGTAGACCCTGTGAACTTCCTGGCTACAAAACAGTCCGTCCTCGACGCTAAACCATTTCCGCTCTTCCGGAATTGATACTCATCCGCCCAGATGTCCTCCGTCCACGTGACTGGCTGTCCTCTCAAAGTGAGCTCATATTGATTCGGAACTCCATGAAGTAGTTCCTGGATCATATCTTCACTCTTAAGGTTCCATGGTCAGTGTAACAAACTGACACACCCTAACTTGGTCAAATCCTCCTCTAACTGCTTATGTAGTTCCGGATTGTCTGGAATAGCCGGAGAGATAATCCGGGCAGATACAACTACCTTCCGTATCGCTTCTGATGCCATAAGACCTAAGTAAGAATGAAAGGAGAGAAAAGTAAATCTAATTCAGTCGCTAACTCACCACTCTTTCTCTCAACTACTCACGTGGACAGTCTCAGAAAAACAAAACAGGAAGGTGGAGATGAAAACCCTCGGCAAATAGCTTAAATACTAAACCGTCTCCCTACGGTAATCAGGATAACGGCTACAGGTTCGTTATACTAACGGTATCCTATTCCCGTAGCTCCGGGGTTTATACGGTAGGTTCCTGCGTTCCGGATAATCTCGGATTCCGGATCCGAATAAGTTCTGTTTACGGATTTTGCCGAAACGCCTATTTTCTAGTTTGGGTTTTCTCACACAAAAATCACGTTCTAACTATAATTTTTTTGATTTTTCTCTGTTTTTCTCACCTAGCTCCCTTAATCTTGATCCGTCTCTGGATTCCGGATTCCCACACTACGACTAGTTTCCACTTTTAGTGAACGACATACTCTAAACACGTTTTTTACAATAACAAAGATGCTTTCTAAAACAAAATGACCTCGATAACAACGAAATGGACAAATACATCTGAGGAGAATATTAAAAGGATGAGTACGTCTCACAGCTTGGAATGAAAACCGCGGCACGAAAAGCTTCACGTACCTCAAATCAACTTCCATGTCTTCCATGGAATTAGCACAATACCGTCCATGCATGTCCTCTGAGGAAGACACATCTTGCATCCAAACTATTTTTCTCTTCTTTGGTCTAGGAGAGGTGGACCAAACCTTCATTTTTCCCTTTTCATTGGGGATTAGGCATGTATCATTGTCATGTTTGCTCCGACGCTCTCCAACGGCACAAGTGTGAAGCTTTTGCGTGCTTTAGAGGCATTCGTCATCTTGCTGACTACTTACTGGTGCCACAGCACGCGACGTCTGCATTGGGCACTTGAATATCTTTCCACGAATCGAGCCCATGTTTGCACGAGGGGAAGGCCAGGTTACAAATAATTCAGCTACACTCTGCTAGGCACGTGAACAACAATATGGAGTCATCATTGAAAGCTACAGCAAAAAGAGAACGATAGGGTGGGCTTTAACGTATGTACAGTAATGTAAAGCTGAAATACAATGTTCCACAGGATTACAAGGGATTGCAATGGCACTTTACCAGCAAGCACGCAATTACTAAGGACGATCTATAACTGCAGGAAAATTACTTTGAATACTTCATGACACTAGTTTAGAATAGACTAATTAGTTGCAGAATGAAACATATGAATTGGAAGTATGCATTACAATCAATCTACATGAAACGTTGAACAAAACTATAACACTGATTTCAATAGCATACAAATCATATTGTCATCATGGGCATTGGCCTATAGAAGGCAGGATCCTATACTTCTTCTCCTACCAACCTTAATGTTTTGGCTTCCGTCCTTTCCTTGAACGGCTCCCCGCTTGGTTGGTAGGCGTCCCCTTCGTATTCTTCGCTGGCGTAGTTTTTGTTGTGGCCCGAGTCTGGATATGGCGCATTGTGGGAGACGGATCGTTGTCGCCTTCGGTTTCGAAAGTGGAATGGGCACTCTCCTCCTCAGAATCTTCAATGACTTGAACTTCCTTCTCCTTCTCTAATGTTGTATCCTCCAATGTTGCGGGTTCGCTTCTTTTCTCCGGCGTGGTCTCTTGCATGTGCATAAATCCTTTCGGATTAGTCCGAGTCAGATTGGTCATCCCATCGATCCGGTTGATGAGATCTCCCCTAACTTGCTGTCCCGGAACCTTGAATGATCCAGTCATCAAATTCGGCATTGTTTGTGCCTTGGGAACTTCCGGGGTTGAGAACTTAGAAGGCACCGAAACCGTTTTCGCGCTAGACTTAGGTTCCGGTTCCGTGGCTGGCCTCAAATTCAACTCCGTCATCCGCATTTTATTGGCGGAAGGCTTGGCTGGTGTGAGTATCCCCTTCAAACCCTCCATCCGAGTTGCATGATCCGCCACTGGTTTCCCTGGGGTACCTGAGACAAAAGGAAGTTCCGGAAAGGTGGAGAAATCCATCGCATGGTTTGGGTCGATAGCTACCAATAACTACTGGATCTCCTTCAAAACTCGCTCTATCCTCGCGGTGAAGTCTACGAGGATGGTAACTACCTTGGTTTTGGTAATGTGGCCTTCTGATATCATCTTCGAGTCAAACAAGACAGCTTTTGTGATGATGTCGGCTTTGATGTTGACTGCTTCGGTTAGATTCTTGACCAAAACGAGAGCCTCTTTCTCTTTTGCAGCTACCATTTCCCCTTCCGCCCAATTCACTCGGGCCTGGAGTAGGTTCCATTCCGCCTCCAACTCCTGGATCCGCTCCTCCCTCTTCTTCAGATCCTCCGGTTTGGGCAGTTGCTTGACAACTTCCACGATCTGATCCGGATCCACCTTCAAAACTTCCACGGTATCTATCACCAAATCCGACAGATCGTCGTGGAGTACCTTGGCTTCACGTATCCACTCGAGCCCCGTATTGAAAAATGCAAATTCTGTTTCCATTTCAGGTCCCTTGCTGGACTCCCCCCTCTCCATCGTCTGTGGCTTGATTCGCGACCCCGGATCAGTTGACTTCCTCTTCTTGGTCCTCGGATCGGTCAGACGTTCCTCGGAAAGTTCCTCCGGATCAGACTCGACTGGATCTTCCGCCTCCTTCCCGGAAAGTCTGTATGACAGGAGCGTCTTTCTAGTGTCATACTGGATTACTTCCGCCGCACTCAAAAGTTCCTATTGATGGTACAGATGAAACAAGTAGGTGCTAACTGGACTCGCCTTTGCTCGGGTCACGTGATTCGCTAATTTAGCCACTATCCCGGCTATGACCCTACCCCAGTGCACTACCCGGTTCTCCATAGCCCCAAAGATAGTATTGGCCACCGTAATAGTAACTCGCGTTGGCTTTTCCGGATACAAGATCGGAATCAGAAACTCTAGTATCCGCCTATGTCTCTCGTCTTTGCACTCGCTGATAGCGAATCCGTCCTTAGGGTTTGCAGACCCAGTGAACTTCCCAGCTACAAAACGGTCCGTCCTCGATGCTAAACCATTCCCACTCTTCCGGAATTGATAGACGTCCGCCCAGATGTCCTCGGTCCACGTGATTGGCCGCCCTCTCAAAGTGAGTTCATACTGATTCGGAACACCGTGAAGTAGCTCTTGAATCATCTCTTCACTCTTGAGGTTCCATGGTCGGTGTAGTAGACCGACACATCCTAACTTAGTTAAGTCCTCCTCTAACTGCTTGTGTAGTTCCGGGCTATCCGGAATGGCCGGAGAGATAACCCGAGCAGATACGGCTACCTTCTTTACTGGTTCGGATGCCATAAGATCTAAGTGAGAACGAGGGAAAAGTAGTTCTACTTCAGTCGCTAACTTACCACTCTTTTTGTCAACTACTCACACAAACAGTCTCAGGAACACAGAACAGGAAAGTGAAGAGGAAAACCCTTGGAAGACAGCTTAAGTACTAAACCGTCTTTTTACGGGCTTAAGGACAACGGCTATAGGTCCGTTGTATTAACGGTATCCTACTTCCGTAGCTACGAGACCTATACGATAGGTTCTTGTGTTCCAGATGAGTCCGGATTCCGGATCCAGACAAGTTCCGGTTTAGGGTTGTGCCGGAACGCTTATTTTCTAATTCAAGCTATCTGGTCCAAAAATCATGCTCTAACTATTATTTTTTTTTATTTTTTTTTATTTTTCATACCTATTTCTTGTATTATTGATCTATTTCCGGATTCCGGATTCCCACAAAGACAATGACTTCCTATATCCATCCCCGCTTCTACAATGGCATGTTTAACCGTAGGCGGGTGGAATTGAAGAGTGAAGACAACCGGCTTGAACCTCAAATCACGCCACCAGTACAACACATACCTGAACCGCCAAAGCGATTTCAACTAATTACAGAGCATTCATGAGGCATATTCGATACAGGGAAATTGTTCTTACCACATAAGGAGTAGTTGTCGATTTGGAGACGTTCGATTGCAGCTTTGGAATTGCTCTGTCCTTGATCCGACTGCTTCTACGCACAGGTGTCCGCAACAATGATTGTCCTTTTCTTTGCCTCATTCCACTGTTGGTGTCAGAGGAAGCGATTTGGTGAATGAAAGCTTTGAAATTCAACAATGCATAGTCGCCCATGGACACGGGTGAAGGCAGCTGATCATGTATACTATCTGCGCAATGTCCAAGTGGTTGGTTCATTGTCAGCAGCAGATTCATTTGCAACTTTTGGTGGTTGATCAAGATAACATGGGCATGCGATGAAGACGGAAAGTATAAAGCGATCGCTGTGGTCAGAGATAAGTTGAGTGCAAGTGGCATGGCAATGAGGGGCCCGTCGCAAGCGATGTAATTACTGACAACCGCCGTTGCAAACATTTCTAAGGCTACAACTTTGACATTAAAAAGTTTTTGGAGAGCAAAGCATACTACCATTTGAAGCCTTGGACCATGTGGTCGTCGATTGCTGTAACGACAATGATCAGGATTTGCACAATCCAAAATCACAGAAATTTCAGTAAATTCACGAACTAAGTCAAGTCCACTGAATTGGCAATGTTAGACTGACCATTTGAATATAAATTTACATTACGAATCTGCAAACATACAATTGCTATTTTCAAATCTTGGACTATAAGATTCATTACATTGCGACAATGACAGTAACATTGTGCAGTGTCAAAAGAGAGCCACTATATCCATGAAGTATATTACCAATGAACGTTATTTCCATTAATGAGGTAGAAATGTTGTCTCCATGTTCATTGATATATACCTTGGCTTGCTCTGCCAATTAATATGACAATTACTATTCAGTTTGAACTTGATCTGAACACCCTGTATGACTAAGCTAGGATTTCCAAGCCCCACCTATCTCCCGACTTCCTATACCTTTGTTGCTGGAGTCTTCACCACACAGTTCTCAAGAATCATACCAATTGAAGAAAATGGTCTTAAAATTTCCAAGTGCTAAGATAAGGTGCGCAAGTGACTCTAATCCTTGCATAATGTAGGATTAATAGCTTGTTCACTTGGTCTAGCTTCTGAAAGCAGTTTCATTTGAAGTCAAATTGGCAATGTCAGAGGAATTCGACTCCGACTTCTGAATAATCGACAAAGGAGACTACACTGGGAATGCATACTTCAACAAGTGATCCACTGTACCACCTGTCGATCGTATTTCGATTGGAATGAGACTTTGAGGAGGTCACTTATGAGATTCCACAAGCACTAGACCAGAATTGCATTTGGATTTGTGTTAAAACCACGTACCACACCAGACACTTTCCGTGGAAAAGCAAATTAATTGTTAACACATATGGTGCACTGTATGACTTTGTCATCGAACACGTTGCTTGTGTCGAACACAATCGCATGCAGGAGTGCTTCAAATTGGCTAATTTGGTTGCTGGTCTTCTTAATACCAGACTGTTGAGCACTCCAGAGCCTCCTACCACCAATTTCAGTCCCCCCGCCGTTGGTGTTGACGACTCTAAGGTAAGCTTCTAGAGCTACCATTAGGTCTTCAGTTCGACCACATGCTTCAGCTTGGAAAGCACAAAACAATTATCGTATCATAAGATGGGCAAGTTTCTTTTCAGATTCGCCCTTGATTCTCTCCCTTCTAGTGGCTATGCACAGGTGCACAAGCTATGAACATGAATGTTAGCAAGTCGGCGCATTTCAAAGCGACAGAATGGTGACATTCAACTACGCAAACCTAAAATATAAAATAAAATTATCAGGGTAGTCTTCATGAGACAGGCGGCCAGTTCCGTGATTTCAGAACAAACATAATTGTCAAATGAGGCAATACGTACCTTAAATTCTGGCCCATCATTGGTAAATTTCCACAACTTTGGTACTACTCATCGTGAGGAAATTGAGACTAAACTCTATACTACTACAAATTATGTTGTGAACTTAATGTTGAATATTAATGTCGCATGCCTCCTTCATAACACAGTAGAAGACCTACAACCGTGACGTGTGTACCTACAAGGAGGACAATGACTTCATATAACCTTCACCACTTCTGCAATGGCGTGTGAAACCCTAGAAGAACGGAAATGAAGTGAGTTGGCTAGAACACTGATTCATGCTACCAGTATAGCACATACCTAAAGCGGCAAAGCCGTCTAATCTCATTCCACATCAATCATGAGGCACATTCGATAAAGAAAAATTACTCATACCACGAGAGAACGAGTTGCTGTTGATTTCGAGACCTTTGATTGCAGCAAATGGACTTGTGTTCTTTTGCTGCTCCGGCTACTTGTACGCACAGGTGTCCGCAGCGGCAACCCTAGTGTTGTCGGCCTCATTCCGCTGGATGGACCACAAGAAGCAATTTGGTGGATGACAACTTTGGCTTTCAACTGTCGCAGTACAAAGTAAGTAAATTCCCTATTATACTCCCGAAAACTCCTTTAAAGTATAACTAAGTGACTCTAAAGATCGAACCCACGAGATCCTGTGAAGTATTTTGCTTCATTACACGATTTAGGATGAGTTTGCTTATAAACCCAACTTCCGGGTTCAGGTCAATTACCAGAAAACTATAAAATCCAGAAAGAGGGAGAATTAGCTTCCCACCACTTTCGGTTCTACCAACTATCCAGTCTGAACAACAACCACAGCCCCGGAGACTTATAACTTCTGTCTTTGGGTACCTCTGTAGACCTATCCGTTCTAACCTGACAGTCCTCTTCTGGATATCACCTGGTTTAATTTATCCTCTGTTTCACCATTAGAGGGTTCGCCCCTTAGTTTTTAGAGTGGTAGGCCCACCACTCCTTCCGTAACTTATAGTGGCGGAAGATCCCACTCTTCTATCTTCTATTCTCCTACTTACTACGGATCCGGTTTGATCTCTCACAACAACCTGGGTATTAATCCGGATTGCAGGTCACACAGAGACCCCCCGTACGATCCTCCGATACTACAACGACCTTGGGCACTTTCTCCTATCCGTGCGAAGTTAGGTGGTTACAAATGCACCCGTCCATTCCAACACGTACTAGAGCTATTCCGTTACCAAGTATGGCAGCGAGACCTCACAGAAGATCGGACACTCGACCGGATTTCCCACCCAAGAGCTCTAGCGCAAATAGGGAATCCCTCCCTATCCGCTTAGCCTAACAACGGTTTTCTCACCCGGAATCTCAAACTCTAGATACGTTGAGGAACTGAAGCGTACTCCCAATTCTTTTAGTACCTACTCACATGCACTGAAACTTTAAAGAATAAAATACACCAAGGGGAGAAGATGTCAACTCTTAGCTTTCTCTCTTTGATCTCCTCACTCCCGGTCATATAGTAGGCACACAACTCTCATGGCATAGACATACAACAGCAAAAACAGAAGACACCAAAGAGTTTTGCCAAAAAAAACTTTTTTTTCTCTCTTCCCTTCTCAAGGCAGATTTATATACAACACCACAAAAGCGCAAAAAGGCAAAAAGTGTCACGGAATCCAACCGCATTTTTCGGCTAAACTTTCGATCCTACCTACCCACCACCGGATAGAATCCGGTTCCAATCAACTCATCTAGTATGTACAAAAACTCTTACTATCTACAATCCTAACCCTAAGGTAGGACTCTTCGGCTCGGCTTCCATCCCCTCGAAGATTTCAGTTAGGTTCCGGTTCCGTTTCCCATCCGCAGGTTTCGGAACTGGATTGGCCTGACCAGAATTGGGTGTGGATTCTAGGTCGATGGCGGACTCTAGGGTGTTTGCTGGTTTAGATGCCGGTGTAGTCATCTTGGGCTTGGGAGTCTTATTCTTCTCCTCTTCAGTAATTGCCACATCCGGAAACTCTTCCGGTAGGGAGAGTTCTGACAGAGGGACCTCCTTGGCTCCTATCAGCTTCCGACTACTCTCTTCAATCCGATCCGCTGAACTCCGCACCTCCTTCAGCACCGTCTCAACCCGCTCCGCGTAGTCCATGAGAATCCTTACTATCCTAGCACCGGATAGTTTCTTCTCCTTATGGACTTCGTCGTCGAATAGCTTGGCCTTGGTGGCGGCCGCCACGGGTACCCCTAGAACGTCCTTCACCTGATCCGCTACCCGCCGTATTTCCTCTGCTATCTCCAACGTGGCGGCTGCATCCTCTCTTAGGACAAGGTTTTCCGCCTTCAAAGTATCCACCTCTGTCTGCAGCCGGATTATTTCTTCCGTCCGCCTCCGGTACTCAACCGGATCGGTGATATAGTCGGCTACCATCGATGGCAGTTGACTATCTGGCGGCTGGCGGCGCATCCACCAGTCTTCCGATCGCTTGCAAGGTCAGATGCTTCACCTCCCAATTCGCTCGGACATTGGAAAGAATGCCAATCAAATTATTGAATGGATCCCGTGGATCCACTTCTTCCTCCATGACACCCTTCCGTTTCTCTTCTGGAGTTGACGGGCCATGTCCTGGAGGTGTCCCTCGCCCATGGGGAGGAGTTGTCTTCTGTCGCTTGATCGGTGGCATTACCTCCTCCTCATCCTCTTCCGTTTCCGGATCCGAGTCCGGATCCGAGTCCGGAACTGATTCCGCTTCATCGTCTTCTTTCGATTCGCCATACTTCAGGAGAGCTCCCTGAGCCTTCCACTCCTTCTCCTCCTCAACCGCCAAGAGCTGATGGTTGTGGTATAGGTGGTACAAGTACGGGCATATGGGTGTAGCCCTACTCTTCCCTACCCTCCCTAGGAGCTAGGTCACCAGATCAAAAAGGATCCGCGCCCAATCCACGTTCCGGGTTCCACTCAGGGAACCGAAGATGGTATTCCCTAAGGTGATGGTCACCCTCGTCGGTTTCTCCGGATGAAGGATCGGAATGAGAAATCTCAGAAGACGACGGTGTCGATCGTTTATGCAGTCGTCCACTGCATATCCGTCCTTAGGGTTGGGAACGCCATGGAACTTCCTCCAGATGAATTCATCCTTCCGGCCAGCCATCCCAAGACCCCCTACCCGGAAATCATACACTCCTGTCCAGACTTCCTTAGTCCAGAGGGACGGATTCCCTCTCAAGGTGTTATCGAATTCATTGGACAATTTGCCTAAGAGTTCTTTCACCATTTTCTCCTCCCGGAATCCCCAAGGTTTCTCAATGAACCCCGGGTAACCCATAGAAGCTAAGTCTTCTATGAGTTGGTCCTTCTCCTGGTCGTCTGAGGGAGTCGTTGGAAATATCTTCTGGAGTTTCACCTCGACCGGACCGGATCCTAACGACCCCGCTTTCTTCCGACGTAGCAATGGCATGGGATGGATCACCGCTCTCACGGATTTCCTCACCGGTTCTACCTCACCCGCTCCTAGCCGCCCGTCCCGTTCCTTACTTCTCTCTCCGATCTCAACCGGAATCACTAGAATCCTACTGCATCACACTATCTGACACGAGGGTACCAAATGTTGTAAACAGCATGAGGAGCGCCCAATCTCGCGAGGAAATGAAAGGGGTAAAACTGGCAGAGTTGGTCTTTAAATAGTCCCAAGCCCCCGCCGTGGTCATAATGACTATGTTCCGGTTTGACGGCTTGACATCCGATCCAACCCTAATCCGGTATCTACCCTAATTTCGGATGGGTTTCCGGTCCCGACCAATTTGAAATTTCCAACTGAATGGAATCCGGTCTACCCACTATTTCATTTTCCGCGTATATATATCCGATTTCCCTACTACTTGTACTCAGTTCCGGTTCGTCTTACTAGTTTCCGCTCTGAATTCTAGATAAGCTAAACAAAACCAAAAATTTACGTTGCGACATTACCCCCTCCTCATCTGTGAGCGTCGCGAGCACTACTCCGCTTCATCGAAAGATGTAACCGTAACGTACTTTTTCACCCAATGCTATATTCAAAATTTTGGGAGTTTAGGACTCTCCCAAAATAATATTGTCGATTTTGATACCAATACGAATGGATGTTTTGTATATAATTTAGGTTGACAAATATTAGACATACTAATTTTTTAATGTAATTTCCATTAAAATGAGAGTGTAGTGACATACAAAGTCTCTAATTCGAACATTAGGTCAAATTTCAAGCACCAATGCTAACATTAATATACAGAAAATCTTTACTTTTTGAACACCAAGTCATGAGCCCATGGCGTAGTGATGGACGGAGACTTCTACATCATCAATGGCTAGTACAGCGTAGCTGCAAGCCACTTGATGATGCAAGAAGAAAGCATAGTGAATGAAGAAGTGAAAAAACACTTCAGAACCTGGAAATGCTACGTGGTTTGGTCACTCGATAAGGAGATGTTGAGGACAATATCCGCATACTATAATCGGACCAACCACTTTCAGCTCGCTACGCCATCTTGGGCAACAAATATCTTGGGAACAAGGACTGTGTAGGTTTCCATGGGAAGACTGGCACCACCAAAAGGAGACAAAACTGGTGGACCCTCAGAACGAGGCAAAGCCCATACTGCACTAACGCAAAAGTACAAGGTAAGCATTTTAGGGCAGACCGCCCTAAACTGCATATGCTTACAGTTTTGTACTTGCTCTCTGAGAGAGCTCCTTCTGCAGTGTAGTTTATGATAAGATCACAAGTTAATGAATCTAGTCAATCCTTGTGCAGAGTTTTGAAAAGGCAGTTAATCTCAGATTCGCCATGATTGACGTAAATAAAAGCTTCACGATCTCAAAGAAGAAGGGTGCAGACGAAAAGCTAAAGCTTACAAACGAACTGAAAATAATTTCTGCGCCCGACGACGTTTACGAGGTTTGGAGTGAAGTTATCATCAGTGCTGCACACGGGGAGCTCATCAATCCAGAGACGAAGATGAAGTTCAATGAGAAGGAAAACTGGAAACAAGAAAGTTGCGCAATGAGCAGGGACTTCTTCAGGCCCCTTGGAAATCTCAGCTACGACGATATGAAGAGATTGGCGAAGCACATTTTCAATCGCTCCGGACCAAGTCGCCACCACCCATATTCGAAAGTGACAATCAAACCGGTGTCCACGGTTGTACAAGACTGCTACAGCGCATAGGAATGGGTGGAGAGAGTGAAGCGAGAGAAGAAGGTGAAAAAAGAGTTTCACCTGATCTGTCCAGAACTCAACTTGTTCAATGCAAGGAATGAACTCATTCCGGAGAACTGGCGACAGTTCAAGAGGAGCTGCTGCTTTACTAGTGCAACGATGAATCTGTTGCTCAAAAGGCCGGGTGAGGCATATTTTTCGATGACCAAGCAAACCCGAGGGAGAAATAAGACAGCAGCAACCATCGATCCCAAGATAGAGGCCTTCTTCAAAGTGTTTCTGGAAAAGAAGAACCAATTTTGCATTCCTTCGTCGGTCGCACATTTGCGTCCTTATAGCATACGTTACAACACGCACGAGAACTGGCCGGCGGATGTTTGGACGCCGGAGATAGTGAGCTTAATCAGTTTGGGAGTGATTGATTTTCGATCGATTCCCGGAGTGCTGGAGAAGGAGAGTTCCACGATGGAGAAGCCGTTCTTCCTAGAAGTACTAATGTCTCAGCAACAAATGAAGGAACCTCTGCTTGAAGAAGTCAAGACTTGGTTGTTCATCGTCGAGGACGAGACCGACTTATCTCAAGTCCTCGGGTTCATTGAGAAAAATGAGGTCTTATGCACATATAATTGGAGTTTCTTCGATTACTACCCAGCGAAAAATGAGAGGCTTTATGATCTCCCAGTGAATTCGGCAAGGGCGTTGAGGAAAATACCGCTCATTTTTCTCCAAAGCAGAGACCTGGCAACGCAGATCCGGATTGAACCGGAATTTTGAGCTCCGGATACAATCTCTTACAAAGAATCTAAGAGGTACAATGAGCTACCGTTTAGAATGTATATTATGGAGCTGCGAATGGAATTCTACCTTGGGATCATCAAGAAGTTCTGCCATCCGGGGTTAAGCGTATTCTCTGTTTTTGCTGGGAGCAAATTGACATGTGCTGCCCTGGTAAGTACATCGCTACAATTTAAGTCGG
Organism: Climacium dendroides; assembly: GCA_950106755.1. Lineage (NCBI taxonomy): Eukaryota > Viridiplantae > Streptophyta > Bryopsida > Hypnales > Climaciaceae > Climacium > Climacium dendroides. The sequence continues at coordinate 28,707,947 of OX467089.1, read as the reverse complement.
ACCGACCTAAACTGCAAACCTGCACTTGACGCTTACTGTTTACTTGTAGTAAATGAACAATTTCTAGATCCTGGTTGCAGTTTAGGGAGGACCGCCCTAAAATGCATAGATAGTTTGGAACTCATGATTAATTGTCATAATAGTCGACGTTATTTTCCTATCCTAGCCTGTGTTCCTTGGATGTTGTTTAGGTCGGACCGTCCTAAATTGCAAGTCAATAACTCTAAGATTCTGCATGCTATGTTTGGCTGCAGATGAGTTGGGTAGATGTTTTCGCTGTTGTCCCGGATTGCGAAACAGACATTTGGCAAAATATTGCCACGGTCGGTTTATTGTTGGACAAGGATGACTTCCTCGAATCCTCATATGCTGTTGACGAAGACATTGTATCGACTCAACGTGAGTCACAGTCCAACCTTGATTTGACCAGACCAAGGGGTCGCTCGGAGACTGCTGCCTCGCTTGGCCAAAACCGGGGGAAGAGGCGTATGGAGGAAGACGTCGAGGAAGATGAAAATGAGGAGGAAGAGGATGACTTCGACGTAGAAGACATTGCGGTGGATTACGACGTGTTTGACGAAATCACCACGCCAGGTGCTCGTGCATCGTAGACCAATTTAGGGTCGTCAAGCTCAACAGGGCTGCAAAACACGACAGTCCAACCTGTTGATGCTGAAACTCTGGTTTCCAGAACTAGGCCTGCTAAGAAAAAGAAGGTGGACCATGTGCAAGCCTTGTCGATGTCGTTGGCGGTGGTCTTAAAGCAGCAAGAGGAAATCAGGCGCGAACAAAAGAAAGACCGGGAGGAAATTTAGAGTTCCAAAAGGAATCAACTAAAAACTTTGCGGGTCTAGCGCAGGCCTTCCTAGAGGAACAAAGGTTGAATAGGGAGGAGCGTAGGCATAATCGGGTAATGTGGCAAGCGTACTTGGACAAAAATCAAGCCCAGCTTGTTGCCATGCTTCCACCACCAACAGCTTCACAGCAGCTCTTCATCGGAAACAACTCATCAGGATCCAATGATAGTGCTGTCTCCGTTCCGCAGAGGGATGCTGTTGCGCCTCCGCCTCTTCCACCGGGGCCTCCGGATTTTATCCCTCCGCCTATTCCTGTGAGAGAAACACGTGGAGGTCAGAGTTCCTCATCACCCAAGAACGTCACATCGACCTTGGAGGGCGCACAAGCTACAAGCAAGGGGATATCCAAGGGAGATCAGCAGTGTGATAGTGGACAGAACTTGTCTGTGGATCCAGAAGGGGTAGTGCCCGGGAGTACCACCGACCGCGCCAATGATCCACCAACAGGTTGTGCCAAGTAATCACTTGATGTCATTTGTTGTAGCTCGACTCGAGCTGATGTGTATTCTAGAGTTGTGTGACAACTCATATTTTTGATTTTTATTTGTTTACCTTTTTGAGCGAACCGGAATTTAGAAATAGGTATCCGGATTCATCTAGAGAGAAAGATAAAATCCAAAAATAGTCACAAAAGGACCTTACGGAACTAATCCGATTTTAGGTAGAAGCGGAACGGATTAGATTTCCAACCGGATAGTATTTCCAACCGGAATCCTGTTGACTGGATTGGAGATAACCGGATGTCAAGAACCAGACTGGATATCCGACCGGTCATAAAGATAGTCCAGGGCGTCATGACTATATAAAGCCTGGCCCTGCCCATTTTCAGGTCTCTGGATTTCCACGTGTTGTCGTGTCCTGATTAAACGCCTGACGTTTTTATCGTTGACCACGGCAAGGAAGAGGAAGTACAAGAGGGTCCGGAAGTGAGTGAGGGGTGTGAGACAGAGAGATCTCCTCCGGACATGAGTGGGTGAGACATTGAGTGCGAGCGGATACGTGAGACACTAAGAGTGTGAGCGTGCCAGTAGGTTAGTTTACGGGCGGAGCAGAACATCTAAGTGTCAGCGCTCCCTTGTTAGGACTGTAGAAGAGTGAAAACCGAGTAGAGCTACCCTCATGCCGCGGCTGAACCGGAAGAGAGGTTCTAACACCCCGCCCCCAAGTGAAGTAAAGCTTAGAAAAGTGGTTCTGGTCATGCCGACCAAGGAACCGGAATAGGGAGAGCTCAGAGAGGATTTGTCGTTGATGGGTTGTCAGGGGTTAGCTTTGAAACCTTGGGGTTTCAAAGATGAGAAGATGGTTAGAGAAATCCTGAGTGGCGTATCGAATTAGTTCGATAACACCCTGAGAGGGAATCCAGTCCAATGGACCGAGGCTTTGTGGTGGGACGTGTACGGATTCCAGCCAAGAGGACTCGGGCTTGCCAACCGGAAGGATGATTTCGTCCAGGGCAAGTTCGGAAGCGTAGTAAACCCAAAGGACGGCTACGTGGTCGAAGACTGCCTCGATGACCGGGAGCGACGCCTGCTCCAGTTCCTGGTTCCGGTTTTGCATCCGGAAAAGCCCACCAAGGTGACTATCACCTTGGCTAACACGATTTTCGGAGCGCTGAGCGGAACCCGGAAAGTAGACTGGGGCCGGATCTTCTTTGACCTAGTGTCCCAGCTTACTACAAGAGTGGGGAGAAGTAGGGCTACCCCACTGTGCCCTTATATGTACCACCTCTACCAGCAACAGGAACTGCTGACGGAGGTGGAGTTGAAGGTGTGGAAGGCCAAGGAGCGGACCATGAAGTACGGAGAATCTGAGTCCGACCAAAAAGCGGATTCCGGAAACGAAACCGAGGAGGAGGAGGAAGAAGAAGAAGAGGAAGAGGAGGAACCGTATGTCCCCGCCAAGAGGCAGAAGACCACACCGGCTCGGAATCGAAGAACGCCCCTGAGACATCTACGACCGCGCAGAAGTGAGACTCCAAGCGGACCAGATGTGGCATCCGGATCAGGAACCGTAGATCCGTTCGACGAGTTGGTTGGGATCCTCTGCGGAATCCGGGCGGATTGGGAAGTGAAGAAGCGGACGCTCGGGGAGATCGCGAAATTAATCGAAGCGGAACCGGACAGTCAATTGCCGCGGAAGGTGGCTGAGAGTGTTATCAATCCGGAAGAGCTCCGGAAGATGAAGGAGGACAGCAAGCGGCAGCACGATGAGGTGGACACCCTCAAGGCCGAACTATTCGCGTTGCTTGAGAACGCCACCGCGACAAAGGAGATGGCGGAGGAAATGAAAAAGTTGGCCGCGGAAGTGAAGGACGTGCTTGGAGGACCCGGAGCTGCAGTCAGCAAGGCGCGCCTGTTCGAAGAGGAGGTGCACAAGGACAAGAAGATATACGGAACTAGGGTGGTGCACATCCTCACCGATTTTGAGGAGCAGATGGAGAAGCTCCTATCCAAGGCACGGGAGTCAGCGGACCGAATCGTGGAGAGCAGCCAGAAGTTGACAGAAGTTCCGGTCCGGCTCTCAGAAATTTCTCTTCTGGACTTGTTTCCGAAAGACGTAGCTCAGGAACCGGGAAAGGACAAGACGCCCTAGTCAAGTAGGGCAAAGAAGGAGACGCCCTCGACTGGACATCAGTCGATAGATTTGGACTCCCTGGAAGTTGAGGAAGAACATCCGGTTCTACCTACGGATGGGGAACGGAACCGGAATCTAAATGAGGTCTTCGAGCAGTTGGAGAGATCTGATGAGAGCTCTACCATTAGATCCTGAGTGTATGAGACGGAACAGGAAGGATTGTAAAAATAGGACTTATAGATAGGAACCGGAATAGAATCCGGTTAGGATAAGGTAGGACTGGATTGTCAGCGCCTTCAGAGGCGGAAATCATGTATTCACTTTTTGCTTTTTGCTTTTTGTATATAAAACAGTCTCTGAGCTGGAGACGGAGAGAGTTCTTTTGGCATTTCCTTGTGTACTTTCCTTTAAACTAACTTTTGTGTATTTTTCCCGAGTATTGGCAAGAGTGCACAGAGTCGGAATAGGAAGGTGAGTACGGAGGTATTGGTAGAGTTTCTCCCCTTGATGTATGTTTCCGGTTCTAGGTACATGTGAGTAGGTTATGAAGAGTTAGGAGTGGATTCCAATGCCTCAGCAGCTACAGAAGTTTAGCATTCCGGGTAAGAGATCCATTGATCAGGCTAGGCGGATAGGGAGGGATTCCTTAGCTGCGCTAGAACTCCTGGGTGGGAAACACGGTCGAGTATCCTGACTCTTGTGAGATCTTGCCACCGTTGTTGGTGAATGGAAGAACTTTCGTGGGTGTTGGAACGAATAGATGAACTTATAGCCACCGAACTTCATACGGAATGGATCAGTGTCAAGGTCATTGTAGTATGCAAGGATCGTACGGGGGGTCTTTGTATGACCTGTGATTCGGATTGCCATCCGGATTACTGTGAAGGACCAAACCGGATCCGTGTTAGTTAGGGGATCAGTGGATAGGAAAGAGGGTCTTCAGCCACTATAAGTCACGGAAGGAGTGGTGGGCCTACCACTTTCAAAAGCAAGCGGCGAACCCTTTGATGGTAAAACAGAGGTAAAACTAAACCGGGTACGGAAGGGTGGACCGAATCGGATTCGCCCAGGAGTGTACATAGGACCGGAAGTTGTAGGGTCCAGAATTGAGAAGTCAGTCCAGAAATCGGGGAACTAGTAAAACCGGAAGTAGGATACAGTCCGGTCGAAGCTTTCCGGTTGGTTTTGGATGTTTCGGTCGTTAGAGGTAGAACCAGAAATATAGAATTAAGGGGTTTAATTGAGTTTATCTCCTTGCTAGAGTTAGCTACTTCACAGGATCTCGTGGGTTCGATCTTTAGGGTCATTTTGTTATGCTCTAGAGTGATTTTTGTGAGTATAATAGGGAAATTGCTTACTCTGTGTTGCGACAAGTTGCATTTGTAGATATAGTGTACATAGTTTTTTTATGGACATTGAAACTTCTAATGGACTGAACCATGGAGTTCCAAATTTTGTAATCAATTTTGTATTTTAACACTCATTTGTTGAGGCTGTAATATATTGTTGTCTTACACAACATTCTATCTTAATTTTTCTATTGCAGGGCTTCAGAATGTTTTCAATGTTTGTACAACTCGCGCTTCTTCTGTAGCACCATCAATTCCTGTGTTGGAAAATGAGTTTGTTGCCCTTGATGAAATGCCGGTGCTAGGACCTCCTCAAAGTGTATCGAAGAAGGTGGTTACGACTGACATTCAACCCGAGACTGAACCTAATGTTCCTGTTGAGTCCTCTCAGCGGCAGGTATGTTCATTTCCCTATTGTCCACGAGTTCTCGAATTCGTATCATTCTAGTGTCGACAAGAAGAGGAGGTGCAGAATGTTAACTGTCCTCGCTCTATTCCTTTTGACAGCAAGAATCCGGTCCTCCATGTCGTCGTGGAGGGACTTCGGAGGGCGTCGTTCGTCCATTCAAGTCCAGGGTGGCGGACAAGTGGATCAATGTTGTCCTGGACCTAAATGGCATTCTATGTGTCTGCGAAGATTGGAAGTCCAAGGGATTGTCATACAAAAAATTGAGAGACTTCTCGCAGCCACACTCCGCAATTGAGCCCGCGCTAGTCGGACCCAAGGTTGTGTGGGTGCGGCCTCATTGCTCTAATTTCCTTACAGAGCTTCAAAAATTTGCAACAATTTCAGTGTGGAGTTCTATGAAGAAGTCTACCACTGAACTGATTTCTCAATATTTTTTCCGAGACAGACTGCCGCCTTCACAAATACTTGGGCAGAACTCCTGCCAAACACTAAAACAAAGAGATAGATCGGGAAGGTTGACCTATTCCATAGTACCAGGAACGGACAAGGACTTATTCCTCAAAAATCTAGACCGGTTATTTAAAGATAGAAGAGGAAGCTTCTCATCTGACAATACTATCATTGTAGATGACAGTCCTATGAAGCATATAATGAACAGGCCTCATAATGTCATACTATTTGATTCATGGAGTTATAGAGGGAATGGTCCGCAGGACTCCTTTCTTTTCGATGTTTTGCTTCCTTGGTTTCAACGTTTATATATAGCTCGAGACCAAGGTTTGAAGGCATTTAAGGAAAATGGTCCTGGAAGAATTGGGCGACGAATGCTTTGCGACGAAAGGAACCGCAAGGAGTATGAAGTGCTAATGGAAGTAGTTCGCGCTTCCTCTAGTTTGAGTTAGGTCATAGTCTATGGTTTCCTAGGGAAGTGTAGTTCGAGTGCAAGACTAGTGCATTTTAGCTCGGTCCGCCTTAAATTGTATATACTTATTTTTTAACTGATACTTGTAGACTGGTGGATTGAATGAAACCATTCAGAACGTTTAAGCAATATCAGTTTTGTGTGTGATATGTTTGAACTGCTTTGTTCCAGTATGTTGTGTGATCCACTTCATTCGTTTCAACTTGTGCAGTTTAGGTCGGTCCGACCTAAACAACACATGCTTGTCTTATATACATGTCAAAGTTCTTTTGAGCTTTTTGCTGGGTGTTGTCTTTTGTTTTAGTTCTTAAATTGTTTGGTCTGTGTATTGCGCGGCAATGTTTTCTCAATTTGAATTATGTTCTTCTTCAATATGTGGCTTTCTTTGCTTGATAGATGATGAGAACTTCGGAGGCCCATGTTCCGAAAGGTGGATTCGCTTGTGTAGCTTCTGCTGACTCCATCTTAGACTATGGGCAATACATCATTCTCAGCATTGGAAATTTACTGTGTTCGGCCGCTATTGCAAATTCCATCATGGATTTCTCGACGAAGCCTATTGAAGACAACGTAGTCGACAGTCCTCCAAGTGGTAGGACGCGTCCGCGGCTTTCTTGCTCCCTGTCGCCGCTGCGATCCGTTGGCCAACGTGCTTTGCCGTCTACTTCTGATCGAATGACTCAAAGAAAGCTTTACGGGGAGGAAGGTTGTCCAGGCATTGGAACAAATGTAACTTTAGGCATTGCAAGTGAGATTTGCCAAGTGCGTTCAGATATTGCTTCCTCTCTTCCCCGCCTTCCTCCACTGACGGAAGGTGTCCAAACGAAGCGATCTCGGAGCTCTTCCATGTATATTGCAGAGGCAACCACACCGAAGGTTCCACTATCTCCAATTCATAGACGCAGATACTTGAATGTTCCAAAACGTCAACGCTCAAGTCTTAGTGGAGAGTCCCGACTAGAAGGGAGCTGTCGTTTATGGGATGCTACGGAAGAAAGGTCCTTGGAGAAGCAAAGGTGGGACATCATTCGAGAGCGGTCCGCAATTTGTACTGGGTATAGTAGAGGACCGGAAATATTGAAGGCATATGAGAAGTTGAAGAGTATGTCAAGGTAGTAAAGTACATTATACTTATTACGGAGCATGAGCTACATCATCCGATACAATGTAGATGTATAGTTGAACATCAACAATTGTTGACCATGATAACATTTTGGGTTTCTTATAAAAGGCTATTGTAAAGTTTAGAATCCAAATGTAATTTTGGGTTCCTTATAAAAGGCTATTGTAAAGTCTAGAATCCAAAGTGTCATTCCATAGTGTACACACTATTACTTGTATATTTGATGGATATTATTAGTAAATTCCATTCTTCTCATAATGGACTTGCAATATTTACACTCTTTTCTAATGATGCATTGCTTTTCTCTCTCCGTATAGAACAAAATCACCTATGTTTAAAGAAAACTATGTATTTAGAAGCTCTCATTTTCTTGGATAACTCTCATTTTAATGAATATACTGTTATCCTTGATCCATTCACGCGGGTATCAAGCCATTGGCCTTGCAGATTTTCAAGCTGCAAAGATCCGTTTGGAAACACTTGAAGGACTTTGAAGGGTCCCATCCACTGAGTATGTAATTTACTTGGAAAATCCTTGTGTCGGTTGTTGTATAGAAGGACAAGTCCTCCTTCTCGAATTCCGTGATCTGTCGGAAGTTTCCGGTCGTAGTCCTCCTTTCGTTTAGATTGTACCCCCATAGTCTTTTCCAAAGCAGCGTTTCGGGTCTCCTCTAATTCTTCAATTGCAAGTAGTCGCGGAAGCGTGTCCATTCTTGATTTTGCATATCGTGCTGCCATGACCCTGAAGGTTTCTACTTGTAATTCCACCCCATGAACTGCATGTTGGCCAAAAACAAGAAAGTATGGTGTCTGCCTGGTCGTACTTTTCTCCGCGGTGTTGTACGTATGAACTGCCAATGCTAGTTTCTGGTCCCAATCCGTTTTGTGAGCGGAAACCATCTTGTTTAGAATCTTACCAATAATCCCATTGGCCCGCTCTGTCAATCCATTTGCCTTCGGATTATACGGAGTCGTCTTCCGGTGTTTGATGAGGTATTTGTTAGTAAGGTCCGTGATGACATCATTGAGAAAATGAGTTCCCCTATCACTGACCAGCTCCAAAGGGTGACCAAATCGCATGAGAATTTCTTCAAACAAAAAGGCTACGGAGGTCTCGGCATCATTCTTCCAGGTTGCTTTGGCCTCCACCCATTTAGTCGCATAGTCAGTGGCTAGGATAATGTACCTCTTTTTTCTAGCACTAACCAGAAAAATGGGTCCAATAAAATCGATGCCCCATTTTTCAAAAGGGGCTAGAAGGATAATAGGAGTGAGTGGCCAATGATTCTGGAAGGATGGCGCTCCTGTCCGCTGACATTGATCACAACTCCGGACAAAGTTCCTGACATCCCGATGTAAATATGGCCACCAATATCCAGCTGACCGGATACGATTTACTGTACTTACAAAGGCAAAGTGTCCTCCCGAACTTCCGGCATGGAGTGCTTGGATAACTTTTTTTCGGTCTGGAAGTTCTAAGCATCGCCTAAGGATATCATCCGCTCCTAACTTATAAAGAACCCCCCTAATCAGGGTGTAAGGAGCTACCTTTCTTTGAAAAATTTCTTTTTCTTCTCGATCCATCTGTTCCGGATATCTAGATTCTACTAAGTAATCTATGATATCTTGGAATTCGGAAACAGACTCATTACTAAGGTGGAAGATTCCTATCGAGAGCGAATCCGAGAATTCATCCGGAAACTCAGCGGAAATATCCGCTACGGATTCCTGTCCCCTTTGCTTGGAGAGGTAATCCGCGTTTGAATTCGCTTTTCCGGGTTTTACTACAACTTCGTAGTTAAATTCTTGTAAAAGCAAAATCCATCTAGCAATCCGTCCTGATAGATCCGGTTTGTTTACAAGGTACTTCAAAGAGTCATGATCCGTGTGAAAAATTACCTTATATCCCAGCAAATAGTATCGGAATTTCTTGCAAGAGTATACCACCGCTAACGCTTCCCGTTCCGTGGTTGTGTGATTTCGTTCCGCCAAACTCATTTGTCTGCTTGCGTAGTAAATTGGATTCTCACGTTTCTCCGTATCATACTGCCACAAAATAGATCCTAAACACCAACCGGATGCATCGATAGTAACGTGGAACTCCTTCGCCCAATCTGATACAGATAGGATCGGTGCTTTGACTAGCTGAGTCTTCAGACCCTCAAATGCGTCTTGTCGTTTTCCGGTCCAGATGAATTCTGCGTCTTTCTTAAGAAGTTCCGTGAGGGGTATAGCCCTCTTGGCATATCCGTCGATGAATCGGTGATAGTAACCTACACATCCGAGGGATCCTCGGATCTCCTTTACATTGGTTGGGGGAAGTAAGGCTAGAATTACTCTAACCTTCTCTAAATCGACTTGTAATCCGGATTGACTTACTACATGCCCAAGTAAAATTCCGGAAGTCATTCCGAGAAAATATTTTCCCGGGTGTAATTTCAAGTTGGTTTCCCCGCACCTTTGAAATGTCTTCTGTAAGTATTCAAGATGGCCCTTCCGGTCGTTGAAAACTGCAAAATCATCTATGAATACTTCCAAAAAATGTCTAAGGAAATCCTTAAAAATGTCCATCATGAGCCTTTGAAAGGTTCCAAGTGCATTGCACAAACCAAACGGCATCCGTGTGAAAGTGAAGGTTCCCCATTCGGTAGTGAATGTGGTCTTCAATTGATCACACCATCGAATGAATACTTGGTTATAGCCGGAAAATCCGTCTAAGAAGCTATAACACTCATGTCCGGCCACATGGTCCAAAATAATATCAGTAAAGGGAAGAGGGAAGTAATCCTTCTTCGTAGCTGCATTCAATTTCTGGAAATCTTGATAGACTCGGATCTTGACCTTTCCATCCGTTCCTACTTTCTTTGGAACCACCACAATGGGGGAAATCCATTCGGAATTGTTGACCGGATAGATGAATCCGGCTTCTAATAGCCGATCGAGAACCTCCACTTTGACCTTTTCCGTATGAAGTTCTTCTGGAACGAAAACTAAGTTCCCTCAATGGGTTTCTGTTTTGTCCGTTGAAAGGTATCCAGCTCCAATCTGGCGAGCAATCCATTCAACCGTAAGCGAAACATTGGACTCTCCTAACGACCGATCTTCCATACACTTGTCGTGGATTTCTTCTATCATGTGCTCCACCACTGCTTCAGAAAATCCAAAACTTGCCTCGGATTGGTGTTCAAACGGATCTACATAATAACTTGGAACGGAATCCTCCGGATCCGTCCAGTCTGATGTATAACCATCTGAGTCACTAGTTTCTCCTAAATGTCTCTCCGTGGCCCAGGGTATTTGGATGGAAGGTTTTCCTACCACTAGTTCCTTGGCTCCCCAATCTACTAGTACGCAGGCGGAGTATAACCAAGGTCTGCCCAGCAACATCGGGAAAGGCCTCCCTTTGTTTACACGAATGATAACAAAATTGAGTAAATAATCCGTCTTACCAATCCGGATTGGTACTTGTGAGAGTCTCCCAACCGGATATACTCGAGATTGATCTGCCATCCAAAGGACTTGTTCCGTGGCTTCGAAAGTCGTAAATCCTAAGTCAAAAGCCGTTTCTTCCAACATCAAGTTTACTCCAGATCCTCCATCAATAGGGACCTTTGGAATCATGCATCCCTCAATCTCCACAGTGACTTCCGAAGCGCCGGAATCTTCTGGTTGAGAAAAGTTAACTGCCACCAAGGGGAGTTTCACCTTCTCCTTCCGTTTCCACGTCCAGGCATCCCGGATGAGCTTCTGATATGACGAGTTGTCATGTAGGAGCTGTCCGATTGTCACATTCGCCTTCTGATCTTTGATATCGTGGATGATATTGTACTCATGTGTACTTACATCCGGATTAATTACTACTGGGATATCGTTAAAGCTGACCTTCTTTTGAATTGGCGCCCGCTCTGGTCCAGAGATCTCCTCACGGATCTCTGTGCTGATATCCATAGGAATCTGGTTCCGATCCACCCCCTCCTCAGGGTTAACTTTCTCCGGTTCCCTTGTCTTCTCTTGATCTGAGTCATCACTGGATCTGCGCTTTCTCCTGTGCTTCTTCCTTCTACCTCTCATAGATTGTTCCAATTGGTTCTTGGTGGAACTACGGGTGGACACCCGATTGACCGTGCTCTCCATCCTGTCTAACAATCCCACCTCGCACCGTCATTTATCCGGATTCTCCGTTCCGGCTGTGTGACCATAGTTTAGTGTGGTCTGCTCTCTTGGAAGGATTTGAACTTGCTTGAATGTTGGTCTCGATTGCAGTGGCCGCGGGCAGTGATCCTCCTGATGTCCGTACTCTTGGCAATTCTGACACGGAAGAGTTCGTGGTGCACCTTGCCCAACTCCCTTATTAGGACATGCATTAGCATAGTGTCCTGGCTCTCCACATCCGTAACAGATCACTACTTGTCTATCCGGATACCCTTGTCCTCGCATAGGCTGTTGTACCACCATTCCCTTGCTAGGTCCAGGTAGATAATTCCGGTTCAACACATTGGACCGGATTGGAACTGCAATTCCCTTCCCGCGTGCATAAGTGGATTGGACTTAATACACCTCTTCTTCTTCCTCGTTCATCATGGTGTAGTAAGCCTCATCCTCAGGATACACAAAGTGAACTTGTTTCTGCATCCCCCTCTGACACTCGCTCGGGTAGAGATTCGGTTCTCCACATCTTCCGCACCAGACGTTAGATCGAGAAGTCGGAACGATCTGTCTCGGTTTCCGGTTCTCTGCAAGGTTGACTTTGATCGCCTCCAATGATTCCTGGATACTCTTCATCATCTTCTTTGAATCCGCATCCTCCGTCTTGACCTTCACAATAGCCTTCTCCCGTGTAGCTCTTGATCTAGATGATCGGCGAGGTGGCGTCTCGCTCCCCTCCTCTTCCGAGCTCGACGAACGTGAATCCGAGTCTTCTGTCTCGGAGCTGTCAGAACTATTTTCCGAGTCAGAAACTTTCTTACGGTATTTCCCTTTCCGGTCATCTCTCTTTTTCCTTTTACCTCTTTTCTCACTTCTTCTGGAAGCCTTCCGGAGTGACTGTGCTGAGTTCTCATAGTTGGTTGCAGCGTCCATAGCATCCCGGAGCGTCCTTGGTCTTGCTTGTCGGATCAAGAACCCCATTGATTTGGGTAATCCGGCAACATACCACTCTACCTGTAGATTGGGAGCAATTTCCGTGGTCAGTTTTTGAATGAGCGCCTTCACCCTCTGACCATACTTCCTCACGGATTCGGATGACTTCATTGTTAAGGTACTCAGTCGACCTAACGCTCAAGCTTCTCCTCCCACCTCTCGGAATGCTTGTAGGAATTCCGTTCTCAATTGTTCCCAGTTATTCCGGATAAGTTCCGGAACATCCTGATACCATTTGAGAGCTTCTCCCTTCAATAACCCCTATAAAATTCTTCGCTGGGTCGCCTCGTTCTCTTGGTTGGCTAGAGCCGTCGACTCAAACTCACACAGCCAATCATCCGCATCTTGGCTCCCATCACCTTTAAACCGCTTGTATCTCAACGGAGTCATGATATCTTCCTCTCCTTCCAACTGCAAATTTCCTCCGTGTATATCCGGTTTGTGGTCAACAAGTGGGGTTATTCGCCCAACCCCGGTAAGATCCCTTTCTCCTCCAGGTGCAAGTACCAAAATGGGTTGGTCTTCCGGATCCGTGATATCCGGGTCACTAAATCCAACCTCTGATGACTCTCCTAGTCGTTGATTCTTCTTCACGCGTTCGGATGCTCTTCTACTTCCTATCCCTTTTCTCATGAGTGAGCAATCCGGTTTGATTGACACAGCAAGGCAATTTAATTAAGGGACAAATCTGAAAAAATTACGACTAATCTAATTCCTATATATATCGTACTAAAGCTAATAGCTTTAGGATCCCCGGCAACGGCGCCAGATTTTTCGTGTCGCAGTACAAAGTAAGTAAATTCCCTATTATACTCCCGAAAACTCCTTTAAAGTATAACTAAGTGACTCTAAAGATCAAACCCACGAGATCCTGTGAAGTATTTTGCTTCATTACACGATTTAGGATGAGTTTGCTTATAAACCCAACTTCCGGGTTCAGGTCAATTACCGGAAAACTATAAAATCCAGAAAGAGGGAGAATTAGCTTCCCACCACTTTCGGTTCTACCAACTATCCGGTCTGAACAACAACCACAGCCTCGGAGACTTATAACTTCTGTCTCTGGGTACCTCTGTAGACCTATCCGTTCCAACCTGACAGTCCTCTTCTGGATATCACCTGGTTTAATTTATCCTCTGTTTCACCATTAGAGGGTTCGCCCCTTAGTTTTTAGAGTGGTAGGCCCACCACTCCTTCCGTAACTTATAGTGGCGGAAGATCCCACTCTTCTATCTTCTATTCTCCTACTTACTACGGATCCGGTTTGATCTCTCACAACAACCTGGGTATTAATCCGGATTGCAGGTCACACAGAGACCCCCCGTACGATCCTCCGATACTACAACGACCTTGGGCACTTTCTCCTATCCGTGCGAAGTTAGGTGGTTACAAATGCACCTGTCCATTCCAACACGTACTAGAGCTATTCCGTTACCAAGTATGGCAGCGAGACCTCACAGAAGATCGGACACTCGACCGGATTTCCCACCCAAGAGCTCTAGCGCAAATAGGGAATCCCTCCCTATCCGCCTAGCCTAACAACGGTTTTCTCACCCGGAATCTCAAACTCTAGATACGTTGAGGAACTGAAGCGTACTCCCAATTCTTTTAGTACCTACTCACATGCACTGAAACTTTAAAGAATAAAATACACCAAGGGGAGAAGATGTCAACTCTTAGCTTTCTCTCTTTGATCTCCTCACTCCCGGTCATATAGTAGGCACACAACTCTCATGGCATAGACATACAACAGCAAAAACAGAAGACACCAAAGAGTTTTGCCAAAAAAAACTTTTTTTTCTCTCTTCCCTTCTCAAGGCAGATTTATATACAACACCACAAAAGCGCAAAAAGGCAAAAAGTGTCACGGAATCCAACCGCATTTTTCGGCTAAACTTTCGATCCTACCTACCCACCACCGGATAGAATCCGGTTCCAATCAACTCATCTAGTATGTACAAAAACTCTTACTATCTACAATCCTAACCCTAAGGTAGGACTCTTCGGCTCGGCTTCCATCCCCTCGAAGATTTCAATTAGGTTCTGGTTCCGTTCTCCATCCGCAGGTTTCGGAACTGGATTGGCCTGACCGGAATTGGGTGTGGATTCTAGGTCGATGGCGGACTCTAGGGTGTTTGCTGGTTTAGATGCCGGTGTAGTCATCTTGGGCTTGGGAGTCTTATTCTTCTCCTCTTCAGTAATTGCCACATCCGGAAACTCTTCCGGTAGGGAGAGTTCTGACAGAGGGACCTCCTTGGCTCCTATCAGCTTCCGACTACTCTCTTCAATCCGATCCGCTGAACTCCGCACCTCCTTCAGCACCGTCTCAACCCGCTCCGCGTAGTCCATGAGAATCCTTACTATCCTAGCACCGGATAGTTTCTTCTCCTTATGGACTTCGTCGTCGAATAGCTTGGCCTTGGTGGCGGCCGCCACGGGTACCCCTAGAACGTCCTTCACCTGATCCGCTACCCGCCGTATTTCCTCTGCTATCTCCAACGTGGCGGCTGCATCCTCTCTTAGGACAAGGTTTTCCGCCTTCAAAGTATCCACCTCTGTCTGCAGCCGGATTATTTCTTCCGTCCGCCTCCGGTACTCAACCGGTTCGGTGATATAGTCGGCTACCTTCGATGGTAGTTGACTATCTAGCGGCGCATCCACCAGTCTTTCGATTGCCTACAAGGTCAGATGCTTCACCTCCCAATCCGCTCGGACACTGGAAAGAATGCCAATCAAATTATTGAATGGATCCTGTGGATCCACTTCTTCCTCCATGACACCCTTCCGTTTCTCTTCTGGAGTTGACGGGCCATGTCCTGGAGGTGTCCCTCGCCCATGGGGAGGAGTTGTCTTCTGTCGCTTGATCGGTGGCATTACCTCCTCCTCATCCTCTTCCGTTTCCGGATCCGAGTCCGGAACTGATTCCGCTTCATCGTCTTCTTTCGATTCGCCATACTTCAGGAGAGCTCCCTGAGCCTTCCACTCCTTCTCCTCCTCAACCGCCAAGAGCTGATGGTTGTGGTATAGGTGGTACAAGTACGGGCATATGGGTGTAGCCCTACTCTTCCCTACCCTCCCTAGGAGCTAGGTCACCAGATCAAAAAGGATCCGCGCCCAATCCACGTTCCGGGTTCCACTCAGGGAACCGAAGATGGTATTCCCTAAGGTGATGGTCACCCTCGTCGGTTTCTCCGGATGAAGGATCGGAATGAGAAATCTCAAAAGACGACGGTGTCGGTCGTTTATGCAGTCGTCCACTGCATATCCATCCTTAGGGTTGGGAACGCCATGGAACTTCCCCCGGATGAATTCATCCTTCCGGCCAACCATCCCAAGACCCCCTACCTAGAAATCATACACCCCTCTCCAGACTTCCTCAGTCCAGAGGGACGGATTCCCTCTCAAGGTATTATCGAACTCATTGGACAATTTGCCTAAGAGTTCTTTCACCATTTTCTCCTCCCAAAATCCCCAAGGTTTCTCAATGAACCCCGGGCAACCCATAGAAGCTAAGTCTTCTATGAGTTGGTCCTTCTCCTGGTCGTCTAAGGGAATCGCCGAAAATATCTTCTGAAGTTTCACCTCGACCGGACCGGATCCTAACGACCCCGCTTTCTTCCGACGTAGCAACGGCATGGGATGGATCACCGCTCTCACGGATTTCCTCACCGGTTCTACCTCACCCGCTCCTAGCCGCCCGTCCCGTTCCTTACTTCTCTCTCCGATCTCAACTGGAATCACTAGAATCCTATTGAATCACACTATTTGACACGAGGGTACCAAATATTGTAAACAGCATGAGGAGCACCCAATCTCGCGAGGAAATGAAAGGGGTAAAACTAGCAGAGTTGGTCTTTAAATAGTCCCAGGACCCCGCCGTGGTCATAATGACTATGTTCCGGTTTGACGGCTTGACATCCGATCCAACCCTAATCCGGTATCTACCCTAATTTCGGATGGGTTTCCGGTCCCGACCAATTTGAAATTTCCAACTGAATGGAATCCGGTCTACCCACTATTTCATTTTCCGCGTATATATATCCGATTTCCCTACTACTTGTACTCAATTCCGGTTCCTCTTACTAGTTTCCGCTTTGAATTCTAGATAAGCTAAACAAAACCAAAAATTTACGTTGCAACATCAACAATGCGGAGTTGTCCACGAACACGGTAGAAGGCATCTGCTCAGGTGATACTATCTGCGCTATTTCCAAGTGCTTCACTTCGTTGGTGGCGAGGAGTGGATTCAATCTCAATTTCTTATCGCTCTCTGCAATCTCCAAATCTAGGGTTTCGACTTCTCTTCCTCTGAGTAGCAATTTCCATCCTCTTCCAATGCATCAGGGAATGATGACATGTGTGAAGCAATGACAAACAGTGGATGTCAAGTTGTGACGCACAAACATCTCCGACAACATACACAGGTTAACGAAATAGTCGGCGACGGAGCGTACAGACTGGACTCGTGTTCTGTGTGTGAGGCAACACAAAGAGTATGAGGTACCTCATGCTACTAGAATAGAGTATCAAATGGAAGTGAACCAATTTGAAGTATAGGATTTATCTCTCATCTAGATACTTCTAAATTTGCACATATATGTCTTTACTTAATGAATGTTTAGAAAAGGTATTATCACATGATGTTTTCAGGGTTATAAGAGTCTATTTCAGAATAAAATTTACCCATTAGAAGTAGACGTTCCGTTTCTTTGTCCCGCTTGTTAACACACAATTAAAGAACAAAGATCCATTGGTGATTCCTACAAATGAAACCATTGCAGTCATTTTCTCATATGTGTCGCTCTCTTTGGGTGAATGAAAGGTGGGTCATAGTCAATGTCATAGTTAACCTGAATGGAGGCCTGATTAGCGACCATAGTAGGAACTTTCAGCATTTTAAAGTTCATTCATTGTAAGCGTTAACACTAATTACCATGTCTTGAACATTAATACCAATTTTGACCGCAATTGGTGTATGAGATGAATGTAGTGCAAGGAGATTTGTTCTTTTTTTGTTAGTTGATTTACATTTGTAGACCAACACGGGTGACATACCAATTAAAAGATATATAGAGCAACAATGTTGATTGCAAAATGATAATTTGAATTGCTCTCACCATTTTCATCACCTATTTTTGTGTGCAAAAACTATTAGACAAGTTCATTAATGATGTGAGAGCAAAACCTCCATCCTGTCTACATTGGATTTTGTTCCCTTTCAAGCAGAAGTAGAAATGCATATGATGAGAGAGAATTCTGATACGTTTGTCCTTCCTAGCCAAGTAGTCAACGTGAACTAAACTTGTGTATACCAAAGACTTTGAGATGCTTATGGCAATTGCATGTTATTATATCATGTCATTTGGAAAGATTTTTAGTATAATTGCAATTTGAAACAAGACATATTGGATTAATTGTTATAAGTTGTATATTTTAAATATATGATGTGTATTGTGCTTGATAATGTGGATTTTTTCCCAAAATTTTTTAGTAACTTCAACTAATAGGTGTGAAGACCTTCATGAAAGTTGGGAGCTTTACATTTCGTGGACCTCTTTGAAATTGATCTAGTCCAAGTGAATATGTTCGTAAACCTAGGTAGAATTTAGATTTGTACTTTGTTTCTCTTGGCAGCTTCATTCAAACTAACACATCTTCATTGGCAAGTGCATAGATTTATGCACATTGGGAGACAATTGTATGTTGTAAGAAGATACTAATTGGGAAGTACAAGTGCCAACTGGAGACACTTCTACTGGTGAGTATGAAAACGCAAAAGAAATCCACACTTAGCAACCATCTAAATTTTAGTACATAAGTAGTTCATTTCTATGTTTGTTTACAAGCAGTTTACCTATTTGTTAGCAGTTCTTCTAAAGCCTTGAAATGAATTTTGAATTTGCAGAAGTGTAAATGGTATGGTTTATAAGCGTGGTGCAAGAATCCGTATCAATGGTGACGGGCATAAACTCCGACACATACTTACAGGAGACCTTATTTTACAAACAGAATTGAGAGTGGCTACTGAGAAAAACATTTACGCTTTTCCTTGTCCTTGCAAGGATTGTCATGGTGCACGGCGTAAGAGGATAGGCATTATTAGAAAACATCATGCTCAGGTGGGGCGCGACCCATTCCTCACGAAATCAATGATAGAGGGTGATCCGCCAGAGGGTTTTCCAATTTCAGGAATCTGGGTGGAAGACATTGCGTACGATGACAATGACATCATAGACACTGAAGAAGTTAATGTCCAATAGCATCCCCAAGACAATGATATTCCTCACGTTGCACAAACAAGTACAATTCTTGATGTTACACCAACTTTGGATGAGTATCACGATGTGTATAGACAAGTCATGGAGGCGTTTGATAGAGGCGATGTACTCCATCAAGAGGTATTCATGGAAGATGCAATACCGGAGAATGAGGATAAGGGAATAGACACGATGGATGGTTTGGAGGAATTGTATGAACAAGCGACAACGCCGTTGTATACTGGAGGTCATACAAGTATTGTTTCAGCTACAATTGTCCTGATGAACATGTGCGTGGTATTCAAGGTTAGTAACAAGTTCACTAATGAGTTATTCAAGTTTTTATTAGTGGACTTACTACCATCCGGCAATAAATTGCCAAAAACACATTATACAGCGCGGAAGATGATTCAGAGATTGGGGTTGGACTACAACAATGTGCATGTATGTCCTGATGGATGTATTCTTTTTGAAGAGGAATATGCTGATTTGAACAATTGTCCAAAATGTACGAAGTCACGCTGGTTGAAAGGCAACAGCACGATTCCGAAAAAAGTGATGCGTCACTTTCCACTCATACCTGGATTGAAGCGAATGTGGAGATTGAAAGACATATCACAGATGTTTTTGGGTTACACAAAACATGTAAGTGATGATGGTATAATGAGATCAGTGGTTGATAGTCCAGCGTGGAAACATGTCGACACTCATGTGGCCTTTGGGAATTTTGGAGCAGAGCCTAGGAACATGCATTTCATAGTAGCGCTAGATGGAGTGAATCCTTTCAAATTGAGCAATACGAACTAGTCTACTTGGCCAGTGCTTGTATTGATCTACAAGTTGGAGCTGTGGTTTGTCACAAAGAAATTCTTCATTTATTTGTACATCCTCATTTCAGGGAAACATTCACCAACAGGAAAAAACATAGATGTATTCATGCAACTCTTGCTGAAAGAATTGAAGGCCTTGTGGGTAGGTATACCAGCCCAAGACTCTTCACAACCAGATGGCAACCGACGTTTTATTCTACGTGTATTGGTGTTGTGGACAATTTCAGATTTTCCGGCTTACGGATTAATCTCTGGTGTTTGTTGTAAAGGATACAAGGGGTGTCCACCTTGTGGTTCTGACACTGAGGCACGTATAGTGAAGACAGGGGACATTTTATCAAATAGAAGTACTCGAGGTTCAAAGATTGTATATGGTAGAATACGGCGTTATTTATCTCGTCATCATCCATATCGTCGCAACAAGAGGTTCAATGGAAATATTGAAGAACGCATAGCACCGAAAGTAATGTCTGGGATTGACATGATTTGATATGCAGCCTAGCGTAAGTCATATCTAGATTTAGGTGGAAAGGAGAATGCAAAAGACAATCCAGTGCATCAAACTGGCGTGAAGCATTTGAATGCATATTTTGAACTGGATTATTGGCAGGTAAAAACATCATTGTAGTGGTGTGTTCACAATTGTTTGTTCAATCTAGAATGTTGAATGACAAAAAATTCAGTAAACTAGAGCATATTTAGAAAGAAATCAATTAATTAAACCATTACTAGAGTTAGTTGATATAATTTTTAAACCTTTGAAAAACATAGAAGAGGTTGGAGTAATGTTAGACTTGCTTTCATTGAACGGCATGCAACAAGATTTGTAGAGGAGTTTCAAATGCCACAATAAAATTCTTCATTATTTGTCATAGTCAATGTTCAGAACTTACCCCTAACCAAAATGCAGTACACATATAGTGTACTGTCTTCACTAATTTGAGTTGGCTGTTTCATAAAACAACATTTATTGGCTCCGCATATATTGGACGTCATGCACTGCAAGAAGAACTTATGTGAAAACATGTTGAAGACACTACTAGGTATGAATGATACTCCAGGAAGTCGGTTAGATGCGCAAGACTTACATATCTGCGAAGAAATTTGATTGCAAGCACCACGACGTAGACAAGATGCATACTACATGCCTTATGCACCTTACATATTGAATGGAGATGAACGTCGAAAATTTGTTGAAATTATTTCAAGTATTCGTACACCAACAAATTATGTGGGTTCTATTCATAAGCGTCTACAAGACGGAAAGTTACAGTACATGAAAACGCATGACTACCATGTTCTAATGCAGTAGGTATGTATTATCAAAATTAATGAGTGACAACACATTACAAGATCATTCACACAACAAAATTCCATATTGACATGAAGTGGTAAAGAAGATCTCCATTGAATAGAAAAAGCATGTGCTAAAGTTTGATGAAGTATTACATGTTGTCCATGTAATTCACATTATGAATGTAGATATGCATAAGGTGTATGCAAACTACTCCCTGTACACAAGTATTATATAATGTTGTACAGGATGCTAGTTTAGTTTATACCCTAAACATTGGAACGTATCATGGAATAACACATTTATTATCTTGTAATGAGTGAATACATGCAAGTTCTTGAAAATGTGTATGGTTGGTTCTTGTGAAGATCCTTCCTATTGTAGTTCGACATATATTAGACAAGAATGTTCGGTTGGCAATCATAAAGATGTGTAGGGTTTTCCAAAGAATCTATGAAAAACAGATACGACAATCAGACCATGAAGATATGATGTGTGATGTCGTCATGGCAACGTGCATGCTCAAGGAGTTTCCAACAACATTTTCAAACATCATGACACATCTTCCCGTACATCTTGTACAACAATTGTTTGTGTATGGTCCGGTTCACTACCGATGGATGTATCCCATTGAAAGATATATGAAGACCTTGAAGGATCATGTGAGGGCATTAGCACATCCAGAAGGGAGCATAGCCAAATTTTATAGAATAGAAGATGCGCTTGGGTTCTGCACAGTGTCGCAACCTAACTTTTTGATTTTTCTCTCTATCGTGTTCTGTAACACGGAATCCGGATTAAGTAGACCCGGATTAGCATGGAAGGGAAAAGAAAAGCCAAGAGTTAGAAAGACTAGAAACATAAGCCCTGAATGAACCGGATTATGGAGCGGAACGGATATCGGAAACGAATCCGGTCTAGTCCCATAACCGGAGGAACGGATCCAAGATTCGTGTCCGGAAAATTGGAAAAAAATAATGATTAGGTTTTTGGCGTATAAAAGAGACTGTTTTAGGGTTTAGCTGTCATTTGCACCTGAGAGCACCAGCGTACTTGGCGCGCTCTCAGTGTTTTGAGTTTGTGTATGCAATTTGAGTGTGTTTGGGTGTGAATTGTGCAAAGTCTGAGAGTTGTGAGTGAGCGCGTTTGTTTTCTTTACACGGGCGCAGGGATTAGAGAAGAATTGAGTGCGTGAGCGAGGCGGAAATTGAGAGAGAGAGAGAAAGGGAGCACCGCGGGACTTGTGCATTGAGCGATTCGGTTGAGACTGAGGAGTGTGTGAGGAAACGGGACGTGCAGCTAGGAGAGAAGAAAGGTAGCGATCTAAAAGAGAGATGAATGCCGCAGCTACAGCGCGTACGAAATCAGGTACAGACGAGTGCTTAGAGGATAGAAATTAGGGTGAAGAAAGTGGCTCCTTTAGAGCCCAGTAGTGAGCGAGAGAGAGTCGAATTGATGGAGGATCTCTCCGCCATGGGTTGCGTAGGATTCCTGGGAAAACCCTGGGGGTTTCGGAACGAGGCAATAGTGAGGGAGCTCATCGAAGGAGCCCCTAACCAGTTTGACAACACTATCTGACCGGCTCCGCCCATGTGGACCAGGGAGATCTGGAGAAAAGTTTACAATTTGGAGGAAGGCGGCGCGGAATAGACCAGCTGGAAGGGAAACTTCGTGTGCGGGAAGTTCCGGGGAGCAGCTAACCCCAAGGACGGGTACACAATCGAGGACTGTGTCAATGTGCGGCACAAACGACTGTTGGAATTCCTGGTCCCGATTCTACATCTGAAAAAACCCACCCGGGTGACTTCCACGCTCGGCAACGCGATCTTTGGAACCCTGAGCGGAGAGAAGCGGATGGATTGGGCGGCATTCATTCAAACAATGGTGAATGTCCTAGTCTCAAATGTGGGAAAGAGTAGGGCTACTCCGGTAAGTCCCTACCTTTTCCACCTATACAAGAATCAGAGTCTCCTAACGTCGGAGGAGAACAAGGAGTGGAGGGTGTAGATGGCTCTCCAGACGTGTGGAGGATCGGATGAGGAATCCGAGACGGAACCGGATAGTCTGGAACCGGAGGAGAAGGGTGAGAACCCTAAGAAGAGGAATTGGGAAGAAGAAGAAGAGGAGGAAGAGGACATTCCTCTCCACCAAAGAAGGAAGAGGACGCCCAGTTTGAGGGGGTCCCCTTCAGGGCTTCGGAAGGATAAGGGACCGGAAGTGGTGGAACCGGTCATCCCAAAGAAGCAGGAACTGGTGGAAGTAGTCAAGCTGAGACTCGTTCCATCGTCCCAGTTGTTGGACCTGACGAGTCTATACAACGATCTAATCCGGATTCTTAGTGTAGTGAGAGCGGATTGAGAAGTGAAGACCACGACGCTTCGTGAGGTGGCAAATTTGGTAGGAAGCGCTCCGACCAATTCTCTGCCGGAAGCCGTGGCGAACTACATCAGCAATCTGGATGAAGTGAAAGAGTTGGAGGATAGGTTGCTGAAGCAGAATATCAACCAACGGGAGACAGACGAGCAGGTGGTCCGGTTGCGAGGAGAAATCCAAAGCTACCGGAAGGACTTGGATGCTAGTCGCGACCAAGTGAAGGCCGCAATGTCCTTGCAGGAGGAGACCAAGACTGCAATCAACCGGATGACGACCGTAGTAAGGGCATCCGGTGAGGTAATGACAAAGGCCAAATTGTTTGATGAGGGGATACATAAGGATCCAAAACCTTCGGGTACCCGCATCGCTCACATCTTGGCTGACTTTGCTGGGGAATTAGAAGAGGCAATGAAGGAATTTCGGAAGGATGCAAAGGGATTAGAGGATACCGTCCGGAAATTCTAGAGTGGATTAGTCTCTTTATTCGGGATTTCGATCCCGAATGAGTTCGATGAGGTAGAGATATTGGAGGGGAAGTTCGAAACTCCAATGTCGAAGGAGAAGGAGGCCGGAAGGACTTCCACTTCAGAAGACCCACGGACGAGGACAGGAATAACTTCTCCTATAGAACCGGAACGAGTTCCAGAAGGGGGAGATAAAAGTAGAAATTTGAGTGAGCTCTCCCCCATAGCTACTCCAGATAGTGGTGGACCCCCTTGAGAGGGATAGATAGTTAGAAATTAGAGAGTAGGAAATTTTGTTAGACCGGACCTCATTTCGGAAAGTTAGGAAAAGTTCAGATCTAAAAATCTCGGCCGGATCAGTGCCGAATTTCCGGGGAGACCTTTTTGTAAAATTCTGTATATAATTCAAGTCTCAAGACTGAGACTAGGAGTTTTTCCTTCTTGCATATGTTGTCTCTTGTGTATTGTCTATTGTTTTCGTTGTCTTCTCAAAGATTGGCCGGATAAGGGAGGGAGAGATTGAATATAGATGAGCAGAGTGTGAAAGGATCTTCTCCCCTTGTTGTCTTCTTGTGATTGCAGGTGTATGTGAACAAGTTGTAAGTGTTGGGAGTGAGTCAAGACACCTCAGTAGGTTTAGAGTTTATGATTCCGGGTGAAATAACCAGTGCTAGGCTAGACAGTAAGAGAAAGGATTCTCAAACTGTGCTAGAGCTACCAGATGGAATGTTTGGATTAGCCTCTGAACACTTGAGAGGTCTCACCATCTGAAGAAGTAAATGGAAGAACGCTAGATTGTGTTGGTATGGGCTGTGACAAACTCATATTTTTTATTTTCTTCGTTTACCTTTTTAAGTAGAACGGAAACTAGAAATAAATATCTGGATCCATCTAAAAAGAGAGAAATAAATAAAAAATAGTCACAAGAGGACCTTACGAAACTAATCCGGTTTTTAGGGAGAAACGGATCGGATTAGAATCTCAACCGGAATGGATCTTTGACCGGATCCTCCTCGACCGGATTGGAGAGAACCGGATGTCAAGAACCGGACCGGATACCCGACCGGTCATAATGACCAGTCCAGGGCGTCAAGACTATATAAAGCCTGGTTTGCCTATTTTCAGGTCTCTGGCTTCACGTGTTGTCGTTTCCTGTCTTAGCGCCTGACATTTTTCCGTTTACAGCGGCTAGGAGGGAAAGTACAAGAGGGCCAGATAGTGAGTGAGAGGTGTGAGATGGAGAGATCGCCTCCGGGCGTAAGAGGGTGAGACTTGAGCGCGAGCGGATACGGAGCAGTGAGAGACTGAGATTGTGAGCACGCGAGGAGGGTGGTTTGCAGGTGGAGCGGAAAAGTGTGAGTGCTCCCTTGTTGGATCAGTAGAGAGTGAAACCAGGTAGAGCCGCCCTCATGCCGCGGTTGAACCGGAAGAGACCAGGCTCTAGCACCCCGCCCCCGAGTGAAGTAAAGCTGAAGAAGGTAGTTCCGCTCATGCCGACCAAGGAACCGGAACAGGGAGAACTCAGAGAAGACTTAGCGTCCATGGGTTGTCAGGGATTAGCCTTGAAACCTTGGGGGTTCAAAGATGAGGGGATGATTAGGAAAATCCTGAGTGGCGTATCGAACCAATTCGATAACACCTTGAGTGGGAATCCGGTCCAGTGGACCGAGGAGTTGTGGCGAGACGTATACGGATTCCGGACGGGGGGACTTGGGCTTGTCGGCCGGAAGGATGATTTCATCCAGGGCAAGTTCGGAAGTGTCGTGAATCCGAAGGATGGCTACGCGATGGAAGATTGTCTCGATGACCGGGAGCATCGCCTGTTGCAGTTCCTTGTTCCGGTTTTGCATCCAGAAAAGCCCACCAGGTTGACCATCACCCTGGGTAACACAATCTTCGGAGCGTTGAGTGGAAACCGGAGAGTAGATTGGGCCCGGATCTTTTTCGATCTGGTGTCCCAACTTACTACAAGAGTGGGGAGAAGTAGGGCTACTCCACTGTGCCCTTATGTGTACCACCTCTACCAGCAACAGGAACTGCTGATGGAAGTGGAGCTGAAGGTATGGAAGGCCCAAGAGCGGACCATGAAGTACGGAGAATCCGAGTCCGACCAAGAAGCGGATTCCGGAAACGAAACCGAGGAGGAGGAGGAAGAAGAAGAAGAGGAAGAGGAGGAACCGTATGTTCCCCTCCAAGAAGCAGAAGACCACGCCGACTCGGAATCGAGGAATGCCTCTGGGTCACCCGCGGCCGCGCAAGATGGAGGCTCCAATCGGACCGGATGTGCCGTCCGGATCGGGAACCGGAGATCCGTTCGACGAGTTGGTCGGAATACTCTGCGAAATCCGGGCGGATTGGGAAGTTAAGAAGCGGATGCTAGGGGAGATCGCGCAATTAATTGGAGCGGAACCGGACAGTCAGTTACCGCAGCGGGTAGCTGAGAGTGTCATCAATCCGGATGAGCTCCGGAAGATAAAGGCGGAAAGCAAGTGGTAGCACGATGAGTTGGACACCCTCAAGGCCAAACTTTTTGCCTTGCTCGAGAACGCCACCGTGACAAGGGAGATGGCGGAGGAAATGAAGAGGTTGGCCGTAGAGGTGAAGGACGTGCTCGGAGGACTCGGAGCCGCGGTCACCAAGGCGCGCCTATTCGAAGAGGAGGTGCACAAGGACAAGAAGATATCCGGAACAAGGGTGGTGCACATCCTCACCGATTTTGAGGAGCAGATGGAGAAGCTCTTATCTAAGGCACGGAAGTCAGCGGACCGGATCGTGGAGAGCAGCCAGAAGTTGACAAAGATTCCGGTCCGGCTCTCTGAACTTTCTCTTCCAGACTTGTTTCCGGAAGAGGCAGCTCAGGAACCAGGAAAGGACAAGATGCCCCAGTCAAGTAGGGCACAAAAGAAGATGCCCTCGACCGGACCGCAGCCGATCAATTTAGACTCCCCGGAAACTGAGGAAGATCACCCGGCTCCACCTCCGGATGGAGAACGGAACCGAAATCTAGCTGAGGTGTTCGAGCAGTTGGAGAGACCTGACGAGAGCCCTACCATTGGATCCCGAGTATATGATGTAGCGATTAGTCGGACCAGTATTCCTCCAATTAGCCCCTAATTCACACCAAAGGCCTTTTTAGAGTAAACCGCTCCGGAATCGTTCCCACGAGGACTTGTGGATTACAGTTTCATAGGCTATCCCGGTCTAAGCACTCACTTTTCTCTCCGTCGGCTTATTCCGAACTTTCGGTCTGGTCCGGACACTAGTGCCTGGTGGGTTCTAGAAGGATCCGGAAACCGTTTCAGTGTCCCTTCCGGGATCCCTGGGTTTGGATGACGAGTGGCCAGATCCACCGTCCGGATGCTTACCGTGTCCGGAAACATGCTCTCTTTCACTCTCTCTCTCTAATACTAACAGCAACCTAACTCTTCATGGACCGGAAGTGTCCTCCTGTTCCGTCACCTCACAAATCCGGAAGCTCTTCCGAATTAGGTCACACAGGGACGGTCAAGAACTACAACGACATTCTAACTTTTAACCGAACACTGAGCCTCCTGTCGACCGACTGGTTTCTCTTGTACTTTCTTGGGCTTGTGCCGGGGCTTAATTCTGTTCTACGAGGAATTCCGGCAATCCGGAATTCGGGCACGTCCGGCAATACCTCCGTACACGGAAGTTTGCTAGCAGCATCTCAGATACCCCTTTTCCCCTAGGGCTATATCCTACACGCAGGCTATACCGGCATCCGAGCAGTACTACCCTAACCTTACTGCCGGAACCATCCGATTGATCTCCCCCTCAAGTTAATACATCCGGATACTCTCACAACATCGACTCTTGCCACACAAGGTAAGTTCTCAGTCCCGGAAACGCAAGAACGGACTCACACCTCTCACAAACATATACCGTACACAAGAAAGATAAGAAATTGGATACTCCAACACACTTTAGAATTAAACTCCGCAAAAGGTACAATGCTGAAACTATGAGATGGTTGTGAATGACCAGAAAGGTCATTAAAAGTCCTACTTATACTAAGACTAACGTCATCCTAAAAATCCTACAAAGCATTCCTACTGGTCCGCTAGATTTCCGGAAGATTCCAGATCCTATTTTTCCGACTTTGACGGCTAGACTCCGGTATTATACTACACTACTGTATACTATTCTTTTGAATCTGGATATTTAGGAGGAACATAGTCCTTCAGAAGATCCAACTTTACCTCTTTCCAGCTACCCTCCGGAGAAAACAGATTCAGACCCCTTTGGCCCCATCTTGGGATTTCTACAATACTGGTGTCCCTATCTACACTCCTAGTCCCGACTACTTGAGTGTCCGAACTCCCTCTCGCATCCTTCTGAGTCTTCTTTTGACGAGGAGAAGACTGTACCGTCCGTCCGGCGTGAACTTCCGGAGAAGCACCCGTCAAGTCAATGGTCGGAGTCACCGGCAGCAGGTCTTCACTTCCCGGAGGTACCACTGCTCCCCAGTCCACTCCTTCTGGTCTTCCGGCTGGTGGTGAAAGTTCTGGATTTACCGGGACCATCGGTGAGACCTCCGTAACCATAGGTTCCAGATCGCTGCTTTCCGGAACCACCAAAGTCTGCGCTGACGGGGAAGATTGAGGTGCCGGATCCGACTCTGTGGACATAATGTACTCCAGCATCTCCCTCATCGCGGCCCGGGATGTATCCATTCGTCTTGCCTACTCCAGTAAGCATTTGACGATAGGAACCCGGCTTGAGCTGGCGGCTGCATCGAGGTTAGTTTCAAACAGCCGGGCCTTGTTGATATAGTCTGCCGGAACCTCTAGAGAGCTCCGGAGCTGAACTACACTTTCGCACAAGGCCGCTATCTGCCAGCGATGGTCTTCTTCTATGAGTTGGGCTGTCTCCTTAGAGGTGCGGATGGTGCTCTCTAAATCCACACAACGGGATTCCGAGTTCCGGACTTGGTCTCGCAACGTCCGGTTTTCTACGCGCAACACCCCTAGCTCTGTTACCAAATTCTTCTGTTCTGCTATGAGGAGGTTGTTTTGTTGCTCCGTTGCCACCAATGCATCCGTCCTCCGAAAAATGGCATTCCGATCGGTTAGTGCCATCTTCCGGCACACTCGTTTGAGGGCTCCATCATAGTTTTCGCAGATCTGGAAGAGATCGTCTGCCCGCCACACTAGATGCTGAGCCATCTCCTAGATGCCTTCTAGGGGCGACCCTCCCAATCGCATGGTTGTCCGATCCCTCTCCTCCACCTCTATCATCCGGGTCCGGGATGGTCCGGCCTCAGCCTGAGTGGCGACGGTGTGCGGTCGTATTGGCCCAACTAGTTGTAAGGATGGTTGGACTCCCTTCGGAACAGGTCCGGTTTCCGTCTTTACCTCCTAAACCTCTTCCTGTGGTTCCGGTGTAGGAGGCTCCTCTGACGGACTTACCGATGGCGTCCTATTCTGCCGTTTCCTTTTTTTTAGCAGAGAGACCGGCTCCTCTTCCTCAGTGTCCTCATCGTCCGGTCCGTCTTGAGGCGAGGGCTCCTCTCCTCCGTACTGCTGCAGTTGGACTAGGTCCTGGTACGCACTCTCCTCATTCACCTTGAGCAGAGAGTGGTGGGCGTACAAATGAGACAAATATGCCGGAAGAGGACTCTGGTTCTTCTTTCCGGACCAGAGGGCACGCACTAAGTCTCCGACTAGCTCATGGATGATGGCTGCCCAGTCCATCATCATCTTTCCCTAGAGGCTCCCCAAGATGGTGGAGGCTACCTTCGCTACTACTCGCCGCGGCTTGGTGGGATGGAGGATAGGGTTGAGAAACGCTATCACATCCCGGTACTCCGGATTCACCAGGTCGGAAACCTGGTTACCTTCCTTCGGATTGGCGGGCGCCCGGAACTCTCCCTCCATCACCTCTTGATTCTTCTCCATGACCTTGTCCGGCGCCTCTCGGAACTTGTAGACGGCCCGCCAAGTGTTCACTATCCACTAGTCTGGTTTCGCCCGAATGGTGGTATCCAAGATACCAATTTCCGGACGAAATATGTCCGAAACCAGGCTCTCCTCTCGGATTCCCCACGGCACTTCTAGGAGTCTGTCACACCCCATGTTGCGGAGATGCTCCCGTAGGCGCACCAGCCGGTCCTCCTCCGTCGGAACCTCCGGAACCACCTTCATCACCGGGATGGTCTTTAGTCGAGGTACAGGTGCTGGCGCCTCGTCCTCTGAATCCTCAGGCAAGTCCTTCAACTTCCGCCGACTTGCCCTAGAAGCCATTGTGCTCACGATCAATCCTCACACAATCTCTCCCTAAATCTCTGCTCACAACTGTCACTCCGGTAACCCCTGCACGATCGCAACTCACACAGTCCCTCAGTCTACCGGAATTCTAACGAAGCGAGGAAAACGGAATACACCGGCGGAAGAACAAAAGAAAGAGGATAAGTGTGCCCACGGCCGGCTATAGTCCCCCTCTTATACGGACCCGATGTACGGGACAGGTTTTGGCGGCAAAACCCTATCCCTAGTACGGATCCGGTTTCCGGTTTAGGGCCGGCGCCGTCATCCGATATCCGGAACTTTCTAGGGTTCCGGATTTTAGGTTTTTAGCCCTAATGAAATTTTTCCGGATCCGGAAATCCGGTTTTCCTAATTTGCCTTAACTTCCTAGGAGAACTCAAAAACTTTCCTTTTGAAGGAGACAATTTTTGAATTTTTCTGTCCTATGCTAGTATTATGGGTCTAGCATGTGGGATCACATTCCGACATATGAGACGGAATAGGAAGTGTTGTAAAAATAGGAATTATAAAGTAGGAACCGGAATGGAATCCGGTTAGGATAAGGTAGGACCGGATTGTCAGCGCCTTCAAAGGCGGAAATCATGTATTCTCTTTTTGCTCTAAGCTGGAGACTAGGAGAGTTCTTTTTGGCATTTCCTTGCGTACTTTCCATTGATCCGGATTTGTGTATTCTTCCCGAGTGTTGGCAGGAGTGCACGGATTTGGAGTAAGAGGGTATGTACGGAGGGGTTGGTAGAGTTCTCCCTTTGATGTATGTTTCCGGTTCTAAGTACATGTGAGTAGGTTATGAAGAGTTAGGAGTGGATTCCAGTTCCTCAGCATCTGCAGAAGCTTTACATTCCGGGTAAGAAAGTCGTTGATTAGGCTAGGCGGATAGGGAGGGATTCTTTAGCTGCGCTAGAACTCCTGGGTGGGAAATTCGGTTGAGTGTCCTGACTCCTATGAGGTCTTGCCATCATTGTTGGTAAACGGAAGAGTTCGGTAGAGGTTGGAACGGACGGATGCACTTGTAGCCATCTAACTTCGTACGGAACGGATTTAGCATCAAGGTCGTTGTAGTATGAGAGGATCGTACGGGGGGTCTTTGTGTGACCTGTGATCCGGATTACCATCCGGATTGCTGTGAAAGACCAAACCGGATCCGGGTTAGTTAGGGGATTAGCGGATAGGAGAGTGGGTCTTCAGCCTCTATAAGTCACGGAAGGAGTGGTGGGCCTACCACTTTCAAAAGCAAGCGGCGAATCCTCTAATGGTAAAACAGAGGCAAAACTAAACCGGGTACAGAAGGGTGGACCGGAACGGATCCGCCCAGGAGGACACTTAGGAACGGAAGTTGCAGGGTCCTGAGTTGGAAAGTTAGTCGATGAATCGGAAAACTAGTGAAACCGAAATTTGTATAAATGCTGGTCGTAGTTTTTCGGTGGGTTTTTGGATGTTCCGGTTTCAGAGGTAGAACCGGAAGTTAGAATTTAAGGGTTAGTTGGGTTTAGCTCCTTGTTAGAGTTAACTATTTCACAGGATTTCGTGGATTCGATCTTTAGGGTCATTTTGTTATGCTCTAGAGTGATTTTTGTAAGTATAATAGGGAAATTGCTTACTCTGTGCTGCGACATGGGCCGACGCACTTATATCCACCTTAGTTTCGCACGGATTACAAAAGGTAGTAAGGTCGTTGTAGTAAGTAAGGGTCGTACAAGGGATCTTTGTGTGACCTACAGGCTGGGATTACTTCTAGTTTGCTGTGAAAGATCAAACCGGATCCTGTTAGAATAGGAGGATATATTAGCTTAGTGAACTTTCCATCACTATAAAGACCGGAAAGAGAGGTGTGTCTACCTCTCTGAAAATAAGTGGCAGATCCCTCTGAAGTGCCAACAGAGGCTAAACAAAACCAAAACAAAAGCTGAGGAAAGGAATTCTTCGGTTAAAGTAGTACGAGATCCGGTCGGAAGTGTGAGTTTCGGTTTGGTTCTTGTAGGTTGTTGATCGAGTTTGATTCGGGTCAGTGTTAGTCTGGACCGGATCAGTTTATAGGAGGATCAGGAAATCATCCGGTATTTGGGAAAAAGGGTAAGAGAGGTATAAAGAAGAATAATGGAATTGGGAAACTTTCCTCAAATCATCTAGTAACACGAAACACTTCATAGAGTCTCTTGGGTTCGATCTTTAGAGTCACTTTATTATTCTTTAAAGAGGTTTTTGTGAGCATAATAGGGAATTTTACTTACCATGTGCTGCGACACACAGAGTACATGAAGCAATATCATGGCACCACACATCGTGTCTGGGATGGTATGGAAGATGTCCGCATGAATGATGAGGTTCTTAGTTGTCAACAAGACAGCAACACAGAAAACGCAAAATGTCAGATGAAGTACGAAGTTACGCACATGCTTTTGTTTTGGACAACGCGGCTTGTTTACAACCATGGCAAGAGTAAGCGAACTTCTATGCTATATTGTGGAATAATTTTTCTGTAGAAGCTAACATATTTAGCATATGCCAGTTCTAGTGAATGCCGCAATCTACATAAACTAGATTTATGGGTTTTTTTATGTACCTATGGATATTGGTAATTTCTTGCAGTTTTTCTTAATGATGATGAAGTTACAATTAAATTTTTTTTCAATGTTGACACAATTTTTGATTCAAGATTTACGTACTTGAAAAGGGACAAAGATGGGAAGCACACGAGTCTTTTCGATTGGATTCTCGTCATCATTTTCCACAATTGATGCCAAGGTATCCGTTGGAATTGAAGGAACTACCCCCCTTTGCAGATTGGCTACGAACGGAGGTGACAGAAAAAAAAATGGGGGTGCACAAATTGATGACAACATTAAACATTATGCATAACCACCAGAACGGTATGCAATTCCTCATCGTCAAATGCATTCATTCAGAATGCACTTTCATGTCTACAGCTCCGAAAGTGGAATGGTAACACATGATTCATGTGTAGCAGCTAGTTTTTCGTGTCAACTTTGTTGGGGAGTACAAGATGGAAGACCTATTGAAAATGTGGATGAATATGTGGGGTACATAGAAGAGATTCTTGAGTTGGATTACCGAAATCATTGCACCACGGTACTCTTATGTGATTGGGTAAAGGCAAGCAGTGATAGTCGGTACCCAAACATTGTTAGGGATCAGTATAGCTTCACCATTGCAAATTTCAATCGCATGGATGGTAAGGTGTACACTGATTCTTTTGCCTTTCTAATGCACTGTCAACAAGTGTTTCTTTCGAACGACCCTATGAAACATAGATGGAAAATAGTGTGTCGAACAGATGTTCGAGGTCGACGTGGAGAACATCCATTATCTGAGACAATGCCAACAATTTTTGATTTTGGGAACGATGTAGATTATGCTAGTCTACAACCTGAAGTTGTAGACTTAGAGTTAGTTAGAGTAGCTGCACCAGAGGGTGGTACGTACATAGCAGCATCAGAAAATACAGGTGTGTTTGTAGAAGCACCAAGGCAGAATTGAATGACTTCTACGAACGGGTGATTATAAATGATGAATTGCAAAACCCCATAGTTGGTAACCACTTGTACTAGTTGCCAACGGTATCGTTTAAGGATAAACTCTGAATGATTAGAAATAGCGATTTCTCTATATATTATTGAACTTCTATGTTTTCGAAACACATGAATATGTTGCTTTGGGCATGTAGTGGTTAGTTTCATCAGTCAAATATGAAAAATATATTGTTATTAATAAAAAAAATTATTGATAAAAATACTATTCATATATTATTAGTACACTTCCTGAAATAATGGTCGAAATTTTCAAGACAATAGGGAACTTGTACTGCAGAATTAAAGCTAAGAAGATCCTCATTCTGTCACTGCTCCCCATGCATCAGTGAGCTTTAGAAGTGGGCTTCCCTTAGTTGGGTGAGAGCTCAGCCCCTAATTCCGGCCCCTTCACATGTTAATTAGGCCACATGTCCTGAAATCAACCATTTCAGAGGTCAATCAATTAACCATGGAAATGAAACATATTAAAATTTTATCCAAATTATTATCCATGGTAGACTACAGATATTTCAATGTAACCCAAGCATTTTCATATATGTGGGAGTTTAATTGAAGAAGTTATGAATGTTTGAAGTTCAAATGCAATGGGCTCAAAAATGAACTAAAGTGTTGTACCTAAAAAAATTTTGGAACATGATGACATAGTGATTTTTTTTCTCCCTAACTAAACAAATTCAAACTATAGGTGATAGACATCTTATAGGAAAACAAAACAAAACAACATCACTTAAGGAATAAAAGATTATAATGTTGACCATATGGGTGTTTAAATTGCAAAAGTGATGTGAAGTCTTTAAATCCTGTTTTCAAAAGTCAATTATTAAAAAACTGGTGACTAGAAGTATATGAAGTTAATCCCTAAAGTTCTATGACTATGTGAACATTGAAACTACTAAAAATTGCCATTTTTAGTACAAGTATCAAATCTGAGGGGAAAACCCTATATTTGACACATGTAACTTTAGGATCTTGTATTATTATGACTTTAGGGAATTAGGTAAAAATTACAGAAAATTCCACATTGTGGATTGCGAGATATTATCATATAATCATTTTTTGGCCCGTGCTAAAAATAGGACAGGAGTACTGCAGTAGCTGACTTTTCTATGGAAAATGGTCCAAAATGGTGGTGCTTCTATGGAATTTTTTCCATAATCAAGTTGGCTAGGTGCTGGAAAAATTTCCGATCATTTGCAATTGTACAATATGTAGGAAAAAAATAGTAAGTACGTAGTAGTAGAAAAGTAATCAAACTACTAAATTGTTAACAATATAATTATGGAATTCAAATATGCCAATCCCAATGGTGCATATGTTGTAATAAACAATCTACATTCCATGATTTTATTTTTCTTTCAAAAACATTCAAAATTAGATAAGATAAAGAATTTCATAATTCATCGAAAAATTAGTACCACTTATTTTCAATATTGGGTTTTAGATGTTAAAAAATTACTTCTTGAACAATCCTAGGAAAAATTGATGGTTTAAACATAGCAACTTCATTAGATTGTATTCAACTTCAAAGTTTTTCTAACAGTACATTTGGATGCTTTGGTCATTAAGGGGTTAAAATGTACTCCTCAGAATGGTGAGCTTGTTGTATTACGTTCACTAAAGCACTAAGGATGCCTTTATTTCAGAAAATAATTAAAAACAATTAAAAAAAAGTGATAATTCATTTGATTATTCCATTCCTGCTATTATATTAATGACTGCTATCACATATATTAATTTCTGAAATTTATAAATGATCATTTTGCAATTCCTTTGTAACTCTATTACGAGCATAATATTCACACTATTTGGATTAATTCAGTTGGGATGGATTTGAAAGGAGATTAACTTCAATATGCTGATTAATTGAGAGCTTAATAATCAAAATTACATTGAAACAGAATAACCAAGTGCTACTATCTTTATTTAAAAAAAATATATATATTTTTGGTCCAAGGCTTGGTTACATTTTTTATTTTTCCCACGTCAGTGACTTATGATACTGTTTGAAGGTTTTCATGTGAGCTTAAAGTTCCCAAGGGAATCCCAATTACTGTTGCAAGAGCTCCTTGTTGTACGCGCAGTTAGCCATAAGTATCCTTACAACGACGAATTATAAAATGACACGAATTATCATTCTAGGGAACTCTAGTATGATATCGTTTGAATTAGAGGTATCCGGATTGTGACTACACCCTTAATTCCCTTTGTTTTACTTTCCTACCTTTTTTCGGAAACTTGGTACATTCCGGATTTCGTTCCGGTTTTGCTCCACATCCGGAACCTAGTTCTGTCTCTCCAAGTTTACGGTTTTTGTTACCTCTGTTTTACCCTCAAAGGGTCCGCCCTTGGTCTAGAAAGGGGTGGGGACTCACCACTTGTGTAACTAACCTCTCTACACTCTAAATCTAATCAACAACATACTCTAGACAACGCAGTTGTATGAGGAGGGAGGAGTATTCTCTCACAGCTTCCGGATTGGCCGATCCGGAAACAAGTCACACAAAGAAACTCCCACACTTCTCTTACTACAACGACGGATCCAAATTTCTAGACTCAAGGGAGTAGATTTCCAAGGGAAAAGATAACATACTGATGCGGAGGTTGGTAGACCTTCCAGAGTAGCGGAAGATCCTTTCTCTGACGGTCGCTTATCTCCGCATGGAACCTCCCTGGTTCCGGACTCGCAGGGACCTCTACCTCTCTACCCGGATTGCCGTTCCAGCAATTTGAAGGCACGTAACTCTCACACTCCTCTATTCAGATTGCATCCCCTCCCGACTATCTCAACACCCAAGAGATCTATCGCTCAAGATCCAGATTCCTCCTCTTCTGTCCCTTTCTTATTCCAGCACCTGGATACGACACAGACGCATACACCAACTAAAACTCCGTTGGCAAAGTGCAACTAGTAGAACCTCAACTCACTTAGATTAAGAAAGAAATTGAAATAACATACGTGAAAGCACTAAGATGGAATTGGAATGGAATGCAGGACAACTAACTTGTCTGCCATTAAATACTAACCAAAAATCCAAAGTCAACACCTAAAAGCCTAAAAAAGAAACCCGGAAATCTAGGCAACCAATCGCTGAACCCCTCCGAGATATCCGGAAAGATCAATGTCAGATCCTAAAAATCTAGAACTTCCTAAAATTTCAGATCTTCCTAAATTTCCGGAACGTCCTAAATTTCTGGAAATTCCTAAAATTCCGGATCCGTTCTGGATCTGCCCATTCCGAATCCGCCCTTTCCGCTTCCAGTCGGAGTCGTCTTTGTTGCCGCCCGGTATTAGGCTTCTATTCTGAATCTAGACATTTCCGGATTCTAGATCCGTTAGTTCGGAGTAGTTCCAGATTGATTCCGGATTTAGTTCCGATACTACAAAAAGTCTTTGAAAATTCGTTTTGGACAACTCTCTAGGCTCCAATTTCCGGTTAGGACGGAAAGTGCAAATTTCCTCCTTAACCATTTTACCTCAATTAAAAGCCCCTACAATATAACTCTAGTAATTTCTCTATTTCTACCTGTGAGTGCTCATTTGGTCACTCATGATTCGGAATTGTTTTTTTTGAATTTTATAAAGTTTTGAGTGTAGTTTTATATACAAAAAGCCCAAAAAAGAGTGAATAACCAAAACGGAGATGTCACATACCAATATGACCATTGGTCCTAATTGAGGCATTTCTTGTTATTTGTAACCAAATTCTGCATGTAGATAGGGTAGAAACCCAAAAATTGTACAAAATAACCATGTTTAGTAGAAATTGCCCAACTTGTCTAAATCTGCCTTTCAGTGACAGATCCTAACCAAATTGGTCCAAGGGAACTATGTAAAAACCTTAGTATAGATTCCCAAAGAGAGGTTTCAATTTTCCCATTCCATTGGCAAAATAGTAGAAACTCCAATTGTTAGCTTGTAGGTGAAGAAAACTCAAGACAAATCATAGGAGGGCATCTACAACTTAAGTACAGTAATTCAAAGTGGAAATCATGCTAGGAGTCCAACGAAGCAATTGGCTCACCAAGATTCCCTTCTATTTGGAAGATTCCCTTTTTTTATCGGAAGTTAAAGGAGATAGCAGGATTTGATTCTCCCTCCTTAGATGTGCAAAACGGGAATATGAGTTTGCACATCCCTTGTGGAACTCCATGAGAGGTTCCATGAAAATTCTTGGGTTTTTTTTATCTTCAAAAGATCTTTTTCCGGGTAGTCAACCACTGAAAGTAATGATGGAAAATTCCTAGAAATTACCCAAGCAGCGGTAAAATCTCACTAAAAATTAGGGTAGCTTCTTTTATGTTAATAACAAGCTCCAATAAGTTTCATGGCATTCCGATAGTCAGAAGATGCAAAACCATCAAGATCCTCCAAAATTGGCAAATTTAAAGATTAATCGTGGAGTTGACCGGCGTACGGGGAGCATACGGAATCGGATTAAGGTCAAAGCGGGGTCTTTTCTTACTCCCTTACACCTACTAAAGAGCCTAGGCTAGTTACTTTTCTTAGAAAAGTTGATCTCCAAAAGT
The DNA here is from genome assembly GCA_950106755.1 of Climacium dendroides. Taxonomy (NCBI): domain Eukaryota; kingdom Viridiplantae; phylum Streptophyta; class Bryopsida; order Hypnales; family Climaciaceae; genus Climacium; species Climacium dendroides. The sequence continues at coordinate 28,669,994 of OX467089.1, read as the reverse complement.
TGGGTTTTAATCCAATTTTGGTCTTCTAGTTAGCGCTAGAAATCTTTGTGATTTTGACGTAGGAAAAAGGGGAGGGGATTCCATTAGACTAAAAATGACCTTCTGAAGCCAATGGCGCAATCCGTTTGTGATTTGGAGCATTTCTCCAAAAGTTAGGAATTTGAACCAATGTAGAAGTGGAAATTGGGCAAATTAGATGAAAATCTTAATTGATAAGATTACCTTGTAGAAAAAGAGAGGAGGGGGGTGCCCTTGGAAGAGTATATAAGGGCACCCATTCTCCTCTCAAAACACCCCTTAGGTTCATTTTGAACCACCTTGTTTTCATTTGGGTCCATTTAGTTGGATTTTGGCCATTTAGGCCACGTTGCCAAGTTTCCTTGTTTTTGGAGCATTTCAAGCTTCTTTGTTGTTGTTTTTGGAGCTCTTTTAAAGGACTTGGGGTCCCTTCAAGCTTAGCTATCTTCTTGTGACATTTCTTGTGGGTTATTTGAAGTTTGGGTGATGTTTTGTGGAGTTCTTGTATTTTGTTGACGTTTTGTAGGTGTTTTGAACTAACTTTGTACTAATCCTAGAGTCTCCTTCCCCTATGACTGGCGATGCCGCTTGGGGAAAACTCTCTAGCGTCGTTTAAGTTATTTTAGCACTAACATTTGGTAGCTTATTGTTTACTAACAAATCATTTCCCTTGTGGTTGTCCGTATTCTCCTTGTTTCTTGTATCACGGTGAAGCTTTAACTTCGTGTGTTTTAAAGTCGGAAGTTTTGTTTAGGGATTTTGTTAAAACACGGCGGAGCCTTGACTTTGATTAAAAGAAAGTTATAGAATTTTTAGTGATTTCCCAAGAGACAGCGAAGCTTTGACTTTGATTAGAAGAAAGTTATAGAATTTTTAGTGATTTTCTAAGAGACGGCGAAGCTTTGACTTCGTGGGATTTAAACTCTTAGTTATTTTCATTTTGACAGCGAAGCTTTGAACCTCTCCTTTCTTTTTATCATTCCTATGTAGTTAGGCCTTTTGGCCTTAGTTTGGTCAAGTTGTCATTTTTAATATTAGTCTTTCTTTAGGGCCGAGACCAAGGGTGTAGTCAGGCCGCTAAGAAGAAGGGTCAGTACAAATTGAAGTTCAAAATCTCATAGTAGAGGTCAAGAGCTTTCCAGAAACATAAAATACAAAGAAATCCAAGCTAAAATGAATAAGATATAAGCGGATGAAGTTTCAGATACTAATTAGGACTCAAAACTTCATCCATGCATAACTTCTACTAGAAAAGTCCGATTTGCAAGTTCCACATCAACTTAGAAAGCTAGTTTTAGCCTCTACAAGGAAAACATATTAGAAGTCTAAAAATAGTAAGCTGTCAAAAGTCAGACCAAGAGCTAAGGCATTTGATAAGGAAATTAGAAGGGAAGAAGGATAGATTAGGGAGGTGTGATTAGCAAGGAAGAATGCAAAACAAAGTTCTATCTCACCACCTTTTCAACTCTTCTAGCTTAGACTAAGTTTGAGTTCAAAAACTCAATAGGAATGATAGTTGTGAATTGAAGACCAAATTGTTAGATTGTTATAGTTGAAGTTGAAAAAGAAGGAGAAATCTCAAGTATCTAGAACAACCAATAGGATTGAGACATGAAGGGTGGACCATGTGAAATATCGCAAGGTGTCATTAGGCAAGTGAAAAATGGAAAAGTAGTGGTTAGGAGATCAAGAGTTTTCTAAGCCAACCATTAGAAAAGTATAGTATAAAATCCCAAATAGAAGAAAGGAGGAATAATAGCTAGAATTTAGTTGCAAATTTGTATTAAAAATCTACTTTCAAGCGGTGAGCATAAATTACCGAGCGACGGAACCATGGAGAAAAATGGAGATCCTGGAAGACTCATCTACAACGTCCAAGACGACTCACAAAGTGAGGTAAGATTCTAAATACCCAAATTACTATCAAATTGCAAAGTAGATGGTTTTAAATACCTTAGCCGAACTAACCTTTCAAGTCAGAATATTAAAACTAGATTTTCTCCAAGTTTTAGATTCAGATTGTGATACCTTTAGTTTAGAGGTTTCCAAAAATGTCTCACACTTAGAAATCCAACGAAAAATGAGAAAGATAGAGACAAATGAAGTTTAGGAGTCAAAATGAATGAAAGTTAGATAAATCATCCAAAGTCAACCATATTAGAAAATCAAATAGTAAATAGAGTTCAGAGACCAAAAGTCAAATCTCAAGTCAAATTATAAGGTAGATTAGTAGAAATCAATGAATGAAGTTTGATGAACCAATTAGCGGTCAAACTTCATCCTTCCATAACTATTGTTAGAAAGCTCGGATGAGGACGAGTTTTATATTTTTAGAAATGGCATAACATGTTCTATCACTTAAAAATGATAAATCTAGACTGAATTCATTTTGAATAAAAACCACATTGGCTTAGTTAGTTGAGATAAAAGGGTAAAATTTATAGTTATTTAGAATTTCTTGTTGTTTTGTTTATTTCCACATGTAAGAGTTAGAAAAGATCCATTGTTTGGAAGGTACAATGGATTGACGCTAGGCACCCTTAGGACAAAACTTACAAAACAATACTAAGAATCCGGTTGTGCAACGCTAATTTACCATGGGTGGGTAAAAAAGTGCTCACATTTTGGTGCGTCTGCCGGGAGAGTTTAGTTATTGATTAGAGATTTCTCTAGTTAGAAACTAATACTCTTTTTCGGGTTTTCGGTTTTACTCGGGCATCCACATGATGGTTCGCTTGTCGGGAGTTTGTCAAATTATTGTGGTCTCAATTAACATTTGTTGAAAATTGTGAAGATAACTGGTTCACTTGGCTAATTGAAAATTAGTTGAACAAGTCAATTGTGAAGAATATGTCCTCATCATTGTCAGAGATTTTCCTATTGATTACTATCCCCCTACATGATTGATCCGAGGTATACATGGGAAGTGGACAAAAGAAATCCACAAATCAAAAGAAGTTGAAAATTAAGAAACAAACCGGGTACCATCAACAATAGAGGAAGTGGCGAGGTCATTACAAGAGGTCACTCCATACAGGATATACCATGCTCTAGCAAGCTTGAGGCATCAAATCACCGCAATTGAAAAAGTGGATGATGAGATAACAATGGTATATCTGATAGTCAATCAGACCAAAGTTAAGCCATTGAGCATCAAAAACTTTCACATCTCAGCTACTACAGCTTTCAACACTCTTTTCCAATGGCATCTTTGCTTATAAGGTATGAATGTCTAACTCATACCTAGTCAAGTTTTATTAAAGCCTTTCCAATGACGATTGTAATAATTATAATTTGAACTATAGCCATGATTGTAATTTATTAAGTAAAAGGCATAGATAGCCCTCTGAACAAAAAAAAATGTAGCTATCAAAGCTCATAAAAAAAATCAACAAAAAACCACTAAAAAGTAGAAATTAAACATCTAGAAAATCTAGAAAAAACACAAAATATTAGCTCTTGGTTATTAATTATTAACTATTGCACGAGATAGTTAGTATTAATGTAAAACAGTTTCTGGCAAAGACATCTAATAGTCTAAATTATAAAAAGATACGGAAGGTTGTTAATGATTAGCTATTGCATGAGGTAGCTAATACTAACGTAAAATTCATCTGTCAAGGATGTTCAACGTTTCTGATCCGTAAAAACTAAATTAACTTGTTACAACATCAATTTTAAATTTTGAGATACCATTTTTAGGATCTCCCAACCAAACAAAGCCACTTGGTTTTTGGGTCGGAGTTGTCTTTCACAAAGATAATTCACATCTGACGTAAAAAGAAAAGCCTTTGGGTCAACCAACACTTAAAATGGCTTAACTAGTTGTCACTACCTCTTTGGCATGTTGGCTAAGGGAGTGGCATCCCTTACTTTTCTTTGTCTGAGAAGTAGCATCTTGCTGAAGTTTGATCTAACTTCTTGAACACTAAACCCCAACAACTAGGATTGTCATAAGACAGCTAATGGGAACTGTGGGAGCACTTTTTATAATTTTTTACCTCTGTCTTGTTGAAGTTTGATCTAACTTTTTGAACACTAAACCCCGACAACCAGGACTGTCATAAGACAGCTAATGGGAACTGTGGGAGCACTTTTTATATTTTTTTACCTCTGTCTTGTTGAAGTTTAATCTAACTTCTTGAACACTAAACCCCGACAACCAAGACTGTTATAAAACAGCTAATGGGAACTGTGGGAGCACTTTTTATAGTTTTTCACCTCTGTCTTGTTGAAGTTTGATCTAACTTCTTGAACACTAAACCCCGACAACCAAAATTGTCATATGACAGCTAATGGGAACTATGGGAGCATTTTTATAGTTCTTTACCTCTTTAATCTACTAGTAGGCGTAATATATGCTATTGCGAGCTGAAAAGACACTAGTGGAACTGGTTACTATGGTTCTCTTACCTTTTGTGACTCTAGTAGTGGATTTAATATATGCCATGACATGTAAAAAAATTTAAAAATAAATAAATAAAAAATAAATAAATAAATAAATAAATCCCTATCGGAACTAGTTACTAGTTACTGACTTCTGATTCACGTTTCCTAATTACAAGAGTCTACGTCTTTGAGTGAGAATGTAGATAGCTTGAATCTTATATGTCCTATTCAGTATAAAACAAGTGAAGACCTTTGTCTTTGTGTATTAAAGGTTGTGTTGTTGCAGGATTAGTATACAGACCACAACTAGTATCAACCCTCGGTGGTCCTTCCAACTATTATCACTATTAGAGTACATTGTGTTGAAAAACGTAGCTTTTTGCAATTTCTTCTTACTCATTTTGGATTCAAATTCCTTAGGCAAGTCTTGTAAAGTCTTTGGCCTGTGCTATTATCAGTTTCCAATTATGGTGATGGTTGGGAGCATACTATCTATGTGTTAGTTTGAGTGTATGAGCTTTGTAAGGGTCCTAGCACAAGGTGCCATTGTCTCTCATTTCTATCTCTCTTTTAGTTCCAAACTCACTCCATTGAGGGCGGAAGGCTGGATTTGAAATCTTTCTTTTTAGTCTATAGATCTAAACTAATTCCATTGAGGCAGACATTACTTGCAGTAGAGGATTAGTATAGAGTAGGACAAGATGTTAAGCCAAGAGGTTGATGGTTGTGTTACATCAACTATGGCATCCCTTGAGCAAGAAGAAGCAACCTTGATCCAGACCCCGATTGAACTAGTGTTCCCAGAGAGGCCAGAGTTACACCAAACTCTAGTGGACTCTATTGAGACCCTAGCGGAACCATTGGGCACCCAAATTCCAAGTGAATCTTTGCCTCTTTTACCACTACTAAATGCAAGAAGAAAACCATGTGATGAGGAAGAGCAACTCGGGCGTGAAGTTCCATTAGAGAGGATTCCTCTAATGTTGGAGAATCAAGGTCCCTGGCCACCAAGAGCCAGATCGTTACTAATTTATTTAGAGAACATTGAGATTTTGCAGCCTGGCAACAACATCATGATGGAAGGCCAATTTGCAAATCTAAACGAAGTAATTAACATTACTCGGAGATCCACGGATGAAGGCCACATATTCACAGTTTGTGACTCACTTCAGCCACTCCGCAGGGAACAATGACTAGTTTATGTGCTAGAAGTAATGGGACAGTTTACCTCGTTTTTTGGAATTGGGTAGCCTCTCATTTCTTGTGCAGTTCGTTGATGGGCAATAATGGTATTCCATACTACCTCAATAGGACAACAATTGGTTCTTTGTCTTGTACATAGTGTACATAAAAATGTAAAAAAAAAAAAAAAAAAAAAAAAAATCAAAATATAATGGGGCGTAGTAAGGGTATTTATACTTTCCAACCGGCACATCAGACGTCTCCAGTCGTCGGGACGTGGTGACGGTGGTTACGAGTTACCGATTTATTTCCCCGGCGACGACGGTTCGATTCTGAGGCCGGTTGGCGCTACCCTTGAGCTAGTGGAAAGGCAAGAAACGTTACCAACAACCGCGGTTGGAGACACCCCCTTTTGAAGCTCAGAGCATTGAGGTCTTGAACTACTTCCCTCTTTTTTCTTTATATTGCTTTTCTTTTTCTATCTTTAGTCCAAACTCACTCCGTTGAGGGAGGAAGGTGGGTTTGAAATATTTTTTGGCTATAGGTCCAAATTTGTTCCATCAAAGGCGGACAGAGTTCTCTCTCTTATATTCTATCTTTCCTTTTTTAGTTCCAAACTCACTCCAATGAGGGCGAAAGGATGGGTTTTATGATTTTTTCTCTATAGATCCAAGTCAACTCAGATTGAGGCGGATGGGATAAAACAAGAAAATTAAAAACTAGATAAATAGAAAATGAACAAAAAATTGTGCGGTAAAAATTTCTCAAAATCTTTCAGTCTAAGGGTTGGTTCCAATCAAGTTCTTGTTTTATATACTTGTATATAGTAGACCCTCTTGAGAGATATCCAGGTCAATGGGACGTACAAGATAATCCACAACAAAAGATCAGTCCATCCAAGATATTAGTCTGGTTCCCTAGTATGATCGCCTTTATAAATAGAAAGAAATTGACCGTGTGCCCATGGATAGTAAGAGAGTTCTAGGTCCTATGATTAGGAATCATTCCCAGAAGGCCGCTATATGTGAGTGCTCATTTGGTCACTCATGATTTGGAATTTCTTAGCAGGAGTGACTATCACCACATCTTCGGATGAATGTCCGGATTTCTCCCGTGTCATTGGGGATGTCTTCTTGGTCTCCGACAGTGGTGGCTTGGATGGAGTCGCCTCTGTTGTACCAACCATTTCCGGTTTTGATTTCGGTTGGGGAGGTGGACTGACCTCTCCCATGACCTCTCTCAATTGAACAAGGAGCTGTTCCATCTTGGAGTTGAAGGATATTAGGACATGAATGACTTTGTCCCCTAGCTTTTCTACCCCTTCCAAGACCTTCTCATCAAATAACCTAGCCTTGTTCAATGTTTCTGCCGAAAGGGTGATAAACTCCCTAATCCGGTCAATCGTATCTTTAGTTTGAACTGAATACTTCCGGTTACGCTCACTCTCCTGTTTCTGTTTATTCAATTCTTCTTTCAGGGACAACAATTCATCCACTAAATCTTGATACTTTGCCTTTCCGGATTTTCCCTCAGCATCCTCTATCAAGTTCTGAATTTGCTCTACACACTCTGTCCTAGGAATATCTCCCAACATCTTACATACCTTTTTCAAGGTACTTCTCTCTTTCTCATGATCTTCCTGGACTTTCTTGAGCTCTCCTATAATCGACCCTAAGGGATTGCTATTCCAGATTGGGTCCTTCTCTTCCTCTATCTGGACCTCTTTTCCTTTCCTCTTTTTCAGTTCCGGTTTTCCCAATGAACTAGAAGCCTCTCTCTTAACCTCTCTCTCTTCTATCTCATCATCGGAGTCAGGTTTCATCCCATGGGCCAGTTTGACCTCCTGGACTGTGTATTCCTACCTCTCTTGCGCCCTCATACAATTTTGGGCATGATACAAATGAAAAAGAAATGGGGAAATGCTAGATGGTTTAGTCTTTCCCACTCCCTTGCATAGTTTGGCGACATAATCTCTCAAGACTAACCCCCAATCTACCTTCCTGTCTCCGGACAGTGCACCAAAGATTGTATTTTCCAAAGTGATGGTCATTCGGTTTCCTCTATCCGGATTGAGAATCAGAAGTAGAAATTCTAGCACCCTCTTCTCTTGCTCATCTTTGCAGTCACTCACCGTGTATCCATCCTTTGTATGAGGGGCATTTCGGAACTTATCCACCGTGGTCTTGTCTGTCCGGGAGGCCATCCCTTCTCCGCCCTAAGCAAAACTGTAAACCTCCCGCCATACTCCTGCGGTCCACTTGTCCGGAAGCGCCCTCACGGTCTTCTTCCATTCATTCGATTGCGGATGCAATATCTCTCGTACCATCACTCCAGGGCCTTTCTATCAGCCCTGCACAGCCCATCTGACTAAGATCCTCCACCAGGTCGACTCTCTCTTCCGCATCTTCCGAAATAACCGGAACAATGTTTCTAAGCGATATCTTTGTGGTGGGGGTCTCTTCCTCAGCCTCACTCCCAGACATGGTTGCAGTGCTCTTCCTTCATTTCTCTGACTAACCTTTGCAGTAGTCGCTCGTACTGTAGCACTGGTTCACTTGGAAACTTAAATTGTCAACAAAAACCGGAAACTCTTCAACCAACTATGAACCCTAACGGAAACAATTCTCAAGTTATAACTTGCCGGAGAAACTAGAAAAAGGTCTGACATTGAATTTTTCCTACTTCCCATTTCCCACCGTTGGTTTTGACGTTTCCAATCATTGGACCGTTAAAATGGCTATTGGAATTTCGTTGTGAAATCCTCTGATCCACTACTTTGCTCATCATTATCCAGGGATGACCGTTAACTTCTGGTTTCCGGTTTCTACTGAGCCATATCTTTTGGAATACCAATTGAAATCAATTCCGTTCCCGATTATTGATTTTCCGGTTTCGGATTTCAGTAGTACCCATTAACTCTATTATGGAATTAAGGTTTTCTGATTTTCCGGTTCCGGTTCTTCTCTCTCCCTGCTTTATTTTTATAGCAAAAAGACAAAAAAATTTATCTAGATGAACCCACTATGTCCTCAATTTCTACTAAAAACTTCTAAGGCCCTATTTAGGACTCCCACAACTGGAGCAGGCAAGACGGATGGACGCATCTTGAGCCGGGATGCGGGACATGATGGAGTATTTGGCTCCCGTACAGTCAAATCCGATAACTCCTCCTCCTTCCTCTCCCGTACAGGCCTTGACGGTTCTGGAACTTGTTACAGAAGTATTACCGGTGGTACCGCCAGTTCCGGAACTTTCACCACCGCCGGGGAGACCAGAAGGAGTGGATTGGGGTGCCGTGGTATCTAAAGGCAGTGAGGACCTCCTTCCGGAGACCCCGATCATTGACTTTACGGGTACCCCTCCGGATGTCGCAGCACAGAGTAAACAATTTCCCTATTATACTTACAAAAATCACTCTAGAGCATAACAAAATGACCCTAAAGATCGAACCCACGAGATCTTGTGAAGTAACTAGCTCTAACAAGGAGATAAACTCAATTAAAAACTTCAATTCTACCTTCCAGTTCTACCTCTGACGACCGGAACGTCAAACACCACCCGGAAGACTACGACCGGATTGTGTCCTACTTCCGGTTTTACTAGTTCCCTGGTCTCTGGACTGACTTCTCAATTCTGGACCCTACAACTTCCGGTCCTATGTACCCTCCTGGGCGGATCCGATCCGGTCCACCCTTCCGTATCCGGTTTAGTTTTACCTTTGTTTTACCATCAGAGGGTTCGCCGCTTACTTTTGAAAGTGGTAGGCCCACCACTCCTTCCGTGACTTATAGTGGCTAAAGACACACTCGCTTATCCGCTGATCCCCTAACTAACACGGATCCGGTTTGGTCCTTCACAGCAATCTGGATAGCAATCCGAATCACAGGTCACACAAAGACCCCCCGTACGATCCTCTCATACTACAACGACTTTGACGCTGGTCTAGTCCGTACGAAGTTAGGTGGCTACAAGTGCATCCGTCCATTCCAACACCTACGAAAGTTTTCCCGTTCACCCACAACGATGGCAAGACCTCACAGGAGTCAGGATACTCGACTGGATTTCCCACCCAGGAGTTTTAGCGCAGCTAAGGAATCCCTCCCTATCCGCCTAGCTTGATCAACGGATCTCTTACCCGGAATACTGAACTTCTGTAGCTACTGAGGCACTGGAATCCACTCCTAACTCTTCATAACCTACTCACATGTACCTAGAACCGGAAACATACATCAAAGGGAGAACTCTACCAATACCTCCGTACTCACCCTCTTACTCTAACTCTGTGCACTCTTGCCAACACTCGGGAAAATTACACAAAAAGTTAGGTCAAAGGAAAATACACAAGGAAATACCAAAAGAACTCCCTCTTATCTCCAGCTCAGAGACTGTTTTATATACAAAAAGCAAAAAGCAAAAAGTGAATACATAATTTCCGCCTCTGAAGGCGCTGACAATCCGGTCCTACCTTATCCTAACCGGATTCTATTCCGATTCCTATCTATAAGTCCTATTTTTACAATCCTTCTTGTTCTGTCTCATACACTCGGGATCCAATGGTAGGGCTCTCATCAGGTCTCTCCAACTGCTCGAACACCTCATTTAGATTCCGGTTCCTTTCCCCATCCGGAGATGGAGCCGGGTGATCTTCTTCAGTTTCCGGGGAGTCTAAATCGATCAGCTGCGGTCCGGTCGAGGGTGTCTTCTTCTGTGCCCTACTTGACTGGGGCGTCTTGTCCTTTCCCGACTCCTGAGCTACGTCTTCTGGAAACAAGTCCGGAAGAGAAATTTCACAGAACCGGACTGGAACTTCTGTGAACTTCTGGCTGCTCTCCACGATCTGGTCCGCTGACTCCCGTGCCTTGGATAGGAGCTTCTCCATCTACTCCTCAAAATCGGTGAGGATGTGCACCACCTTGGTTCCGGATATCTTCTTGTCCTTGTGCACCTCCTCTTCGAATAGGCGTGCCTTAGTGACTGCGGCTCCGGGTCTTCCAAGCACGTCCTTCACTTCTGCGGCCAACTTCTTCATTTCTTCCGCCATCTCCTTTGTCGCGGTGGCGTTCTCAAGCAACGCGAAAAGTTCGGCCTTGAGGGTGTCCACTTCATCATGCTGCCGCTTGTTGTCCTCCTTCATCTTCCGGAGCTCATCCGGATTGATAACACTCTCAGCTACCTTCTGCGGCAATTGACTGTCCGGTTCCGCTCTGATTAATTCCGCGATCTCCCCAAGCGTCCGCTTCTTAACTTCCCAATCCGCCCGAATTCCGCAGAGGATCCCGACCAACTCGTCAAACGGATCTCCGGTTCCCGATCTGGATGCCACATCCGGTCCGGTTGGAGTCCACTCTTTGCGCGGCCGCGGATATCCCGAGGGCGTTCCTTGATTCCGAGTCGGCGTGGTCTTCTGCCTCTTGGCGGGGACATACGGTTCCTCCTCTTCCTCTTCTTCTTCTTCTTCTTCCTCCTCCTCAGTTTCGTTTCCGGAATCTACTTCCTGGTCGGACTCGGATTCTCCATACTTCATAGTTCGCTCCTGGGCCTTCCACACCTTCAGCTCCACTTCCGTCAACAGTTCCTGTTGCTGGTAGAGGTGGTACACATAAGGGCACAGTGGGGTAGCCCTACTTCTCCCCACTTTTGTAGTAAGCTGGGACACCAGATCAAAGAAGATCCGGCCCCAGTCTACTTTCCGGGTTTCCGCTCAGCGCTCCGAAGATCGTGTTAGCTAGGGTGATAGTCACCCTGGTGGGCTTTTCCGGATGCAGAACCGGAACCAGGAACTGGAGCAGGCGACGCTCCCGGTCATCGAGGTAGTCTTCGACTGCGTAGCCGTCCTTCGGATTCACTACGCTTTCGAACTTGCCCTGGACGAAATCATCCTTCCGGTTGGCAAGCTCGAGTCCTCCTGACCGGAATCCGTATACGTCCCGCCACAAAGCCTCGGTCCATTGGACCGGATTCCCTCTCAGGGTGTTATCGAACTGATTCGATACGCCACTCAGGATTTCTCTAACCATCCTCTCATCTTTGAAACCCCAAGGTTTCAAAGCTAACCCCTGACAACCCATCAACGATAAATCTTCTCTAAGCTCTCCCTGTTCCGGTTCCTTGGTCGGCATGACCGGAACCACTTTTCTAAGCTTTACTTCAGTTCGGGGTGGGGTGTTAGAACCTCTCTTCCGGTTCAGCCGTGGCATGAGGGTAGCTCTACTCGGTTTTCACTCTTCTACAGTCCTAACAAGGGAGCGCTGATACTCTGATGTTCCGCCTAACCTACTAGCGTGCTCACACTCTCAATCTCTCACGGTTCCGTATCTGCTCGCACTCAATGTCGCACCCACTCATGTCCGGAGGAGATCTCTCTGTCTCACACCCCTCACTCACTTCCGGTCCTTCTTGTACTTTCTCTCCTTGCCGTGGTAACGACAAAAATGTCAGGCGCTAAGTCAGGAAATGACAACACGTGGAAAACCAAAGACCTGAAAATGGGCAGGGTCAGGCTTTATATAGTCCTGACGTCCTGGACTGTCTTTATGACCGGTCGGATATCCGGTCCGGTTCTTGACATCCGGTTCTCTCTAATCCGGTCAACGATTCCGGTTGGAAATACTATCCGGTTGGAAATCTAATCCGTTCCGCTTCTACCTAAAACCGGATTAGTTCCGTAAGGTCCTTTTGTGACTATTTTTGGATTTATCTTTCTCTCTTTAGATGAATCTGGATACCTATTTCTAATTTCCGGTTCGCTCAAAAAGGTAAACAAATAAAAAAAAAAAATATGAGTTGTCACACCGGAGACTTGGGGAATTTGGTCGGTACAGTCTTCTTCCCGCCACAAACAGACCCGGAAGGATTCTCGAGGAAGTCCGGAAGTTCCAATAGTCGGAATCCGGAATGTAGACAGAGGTACCAATATCGTGGGAGGTCCAAGTTGGGGAGCAAGGGGCCTTGCTTTGTTTTCTCCAAGGAGTAGCCAGAAGCAGATAAACCTTGACTCATTAAAGGACCTTATTCCTCCCACGGATAAGGATGCAGGGGAATAGAGGGCAGTGTTGTACATACTTGTGACAGTACTGGAGTCCGGCCGTCAAAGCCGGAAAAATAGGATCTAGTAGATTACCGGAAATCTAGCAGACCAGTAGGAATGTTTTGTGGGATTTTTAGGATGATGTTAGTTTTAGTATAAGTTGGTTTTGGTGGACCTTTGTGGTCATCCACATCCGTCCCATTATTTTCAGCTTGTACCTTTTGAGCTTAATTTAAGTGTTTGGAGGCTTTTCATTCTCTTACTTGTATTCGGTGCATGCTTGTGGGGGGGTGGGTCCATTCGTGCCTTTTCCGGATGCTGAGAACTTACCTTGACTGATAGGAGTCGACTTTGTGAGTAGTTTCCGGACGTCACTAGATTGATGGGGAGATCGGCCGGATTGTTCCGACAGTAGTGTTAGTGTACTACCTGTCTGGATGTCGGTATAGCCTGAGGGTAGGATACGGCCTTAGGTGTGAGGGTATTTGAGAGGCTGCTAGCAGCTTTCGTGGACGGGAGTTTGCAAGACGTGCCCGAATTCTGGATGCCGGAATTCCCCATAGACAGAGTCAAAAGCCCCGGCACAACGTCCAAGAGAGTGCGAGGATATTCACCCGGTCGATGGGAGGCTCAGTGTTGGGTTGATGCTAGAATGTCGTTGTAGTCCTTGATCGTCCCTGCGTGACCTGGTCTGGTAAGCATTCTGGATTTGTGAGGAGACGGAATAGTAGGATACTTCTGGTCCCTGAGAGTTAAGTTAGCATTAGTAGTAGAGGTTGAAGAGGGAAAGAGAGAGAGAAAGAGTGTTTCCGGACACAATAAACATCTGGACGGTGGATCTGGCCACTCGTCACCTAAACCCAGGGATCCCGGAAGGGGCAATTGAGCGGTTTCCGGACTTTTTCGAAACCCATCCGGTACTAGCGGCCGGACCGGACCTCTGATCCGGATTAGTAAGTAGGAGAGAAAGTGAAAGCTTAGATCGAGTTAGCCTATGAATCCGTGAGCCTCGAGTCCTCGTGGGAACGATTCCGGAGCGGTTTACTCTAAGTGGGCCTTTAGTGAGAATTAAGGGTTAACTGGAGGAATATAGAGGGCAATTAACTTGCCCGCCCTTAAAAACCAAAACCAAAGTCAACACCCTAAACGGCCGAAAAGGCACCCGAATATCAAGGTGACCATTTACTAACCACCCCAAGATTTACGGTGAATCCTAACCTAATCCCTAAAAGCTAAAACTACAACTACCATACACACTAATCACTTGCCCTTTTGGAACTTCTTCATTGATTTCCGGCCTTCGATGCCGGAGCCATTGCTCTTTGGTGTCGCAACATAGGGTAAGTGAAATTCCCTACTATGCTCACAAAAACCACTTTAAAGCATAACAAAGTAACTCTAAAGATCGAATCCAAGAGACTCTGTGAAGTGTTTCGTGTTACTAGGTAGTTTGAGGGTGAATATCAATACGTATCCTTTTCTTTCTCTCTTCGGTTCGCCTTTCCCCCAAAACCGGATAACTCTCTTAATCAATGATCACTGATCTAGTCTATACTTCTACTTGACCTGAACCAAAATCCGGTTACTCAATCAATTCAAGACTAGCCAGAACTAACACATCTGTCTGGATTTTTCTATAACCACCCAAGGATCTCTTTCTTCTTCGGTTTCCGTTCTTGTTTTGTTTAGCCTTTGTTGGCACTTCAGAGGGATCCGCCACTTGGTTTTAGAGAGGTAGGCCCACCACTCCTTCTGGAACTTATAGTGATGGAAGACTCACTTGACTAATCTAATCCCCTATTCTAACAGGATCCGGTTTGATCTTTCACAACAAACCAGAAATGAATTCGATCTGCGGGTCACACAAAAATCCCCCATACGGTCCTCTCCAACTACAAGGACCTTAATGCTTCTTTGGATCTGTGCGAAACTAAAGTGGCTACAAGTGCATCCGCTTGTACCAATGCAATCTAGAGTCCTTTCGTTTACTATTTCAGATGGCAAGACCTCTCAAGCGATTGGATGCTAACCCAGATATCCCATCTCGTAGCTCTAACATAGTTGAGAATCCCCTCCCTAACTACCTAGCCTAACATTGGCTATCTCACCCGAAATAATGAATTCTAAATCTACTGAGGTGCAATGACTCACTTCCAACACTTCCAACCCGTTCACATGCACATGCAATCAAAAAATAAACACTAAGGGGAGAAATTCCTCTTACAACTCACTCATCTGTACTCAATCTCTCATTCCCTCACCTGACCACTCTTTGGGAAGGTACAAAAACAATAGAAAATATAAGAAGACGCAAAATTTTGCAAGGAAAAAAAACTCCTCCTCTCAGTCTTGAGACTTGAATTATATACAAAATTGTACAACAAGTATCCCCAGAAATCCGGCATAGATCCGGCCGGGATTTTTGGATCTGAACTTTTCCTAATTTTCCGGAATAAGGTCCGATCTAACCAAAATTTTCTACTTCTAAATTCCTAACTACCTACTCATCCTATGGGGGTCCACCACTATCTGGAGTAGCCATTGGTGATAGCTCGCTTAGATTCTTAATCTTGTCTCCCCCTCCCGAAACGCGTTCCAATTCCATAAGGAAGACTTTCCCTGTCATTGGCCTCAGAGCTTCGGACGTGGAAGTTCTTCCTTCTCTTTTGAGACCAGAATCTCAATCTTCCTCTCCAGAATCTCAAGGTCATCCAATTCATCCAGGATTGAAATCTCGGATAAAGAGATTAGATCACTCTGGAGCTTCCGGATGCTCTCTTCTATCCCTCTAGTATCCTTCTAGAACTCCTTCATCGTATCCTCTATCTCCCCGGCGAAGTCAGAGAGGATGTAGGCAATCCGAGTCCCGGAAAGCTTTTGATCCTTGTACACTCCCTCGTCAAACAACTTGGCCTTCGCCATCACATCTCTGGATGCTCCTACCACCAGAGTCATCCGCTCAATCGTTGCTCTGGTCTCTTCCTACAGCGACTTTGCAATCCTCACCTACTCGGGGTTGGTCTCCAGATCCTTCCGGAAGCCTTGAATCTCCCCTCGCAACCGGAGTACCAACTCGTCCCTCTCCCGCAGGTTGATATTTTGCTTCAGCACCCGGTCTTCCAATTCACGGATGACATTCTGGTCGTTGATGTAGTTCGCCACCGCTTTCAGCAGCGCATTGTTAACCTTCCCTCCCACCAAGTCCGCCACTTCATGGAGCGTGGTGGTTTAAACTTCCCAATCCGCTCTCACTGCGTTGAGAATCTGGATTAGGTCATTGTACGGACCCGTAAGGTCCATCAATTGAGCCAACAAAACCGCCTTGGGTTTGACTACCTCTACTAACTCCACCTTCCTCGGAACAGCCGGTTCTGCTCTAACCACCGGTTCTAGTTCCTTGTCCTTGTTGGGTCCGGAAGGGGAGCCCCATAAGTTAGGCGTTCGCTTGCTCTTTCTTCTGCTGAGGGGAGCTTCTTCTTCTTCCTCCTCATCCTCGTCCTCCCAGGCCCTCTTCTTCGGGTTTCCACCCTTGTCCTCTGGCTTTGGGCTATCCTGTTAGATTTTGGATCCCTCCTCGTCCGATCCTCCAAACCTCCGGAGAGCCATCTGGTCTCTCCACTCCTTGTTCTCCTCTGTGGTCAAGAGACTCTGGTTTTTGTACAAGTGGAAAAGGTAAGGGCATACCAGAATAGCCCTACTCTTTCCCACGTTGGCTATCAGGGCATTCACCAGCGCGTGAATGTAGCCTGCCCAGTCCATCTTCTTTTCCCCGCTCAAGGCTCCGAAGATGGCATTCCCAATTGTGGAAGTAACTTGTGTGGGTTTTTACGGATGCAGGATTGATACTAAAAACTCCAACAATCGGTGATGTCGCCCGTTGACACCATCTTCAATGGCAAATCCGTCCTTGGGGTTGGTTGCGCCCTTAAACTTCCCCTTCACAAAATCTCCCTTCCGACAGGCCTGAGCCGTGCTTCCTTCTTCAAACTCATAAATTTGGCCTTTGTCATTACCTCACCGGATGCCCTCACAATCTCTCCTCGGTCTCAACTGAATTACCACCTGTGCCAATCCTCTCACAGACTCTCACAATGCTCACCCAATCTCAACCAATGTTGCAACCTAACTTTTTGATTTTTCTCTCTATCGTGTTCTGTAACACGGAATCCGGATTAAGTAGACCCGGATTAGCATGAAAGAAGAAAGAAAAGCCAAGGGTTAGAAAGCCTAGAAACATAAGCCCTGAATGAACCAGATTAGGGAGCGGAACGGATATCGGAAACGTATCCGGTCTAGTCCCCTAATCGGAGGAACGGATCCAGGATTCGCATCCGGAAAATCGAAAAAAATAGTAATGATGAGGTTTTCAGGGTATAAAAGAGACTGTTTTAGGATTTGTCTGTCATTTGCACCTGGGAGCACCAACGTACTTGGCGTGCTCTCAGTGCTTCGAGTGTGTGTCTGCAAATTGCGTGTGTTTTGTGTGAATTGTGCAAAGTCTGAGAGTTGTAAGTGAGCGCGTTTGTTTTCTTTACACGGACACAGAGATTAGAACAGAACTGAGTGCATGAGCAAGGCGGAAAGTCAGAAAGAGAAAGAGAGGAAAAGGGAGCGCCGCAGCACTTGTGCATTGAGCGAAATCGGCCAAGGTCGAGAAGAGCGTGTGAGGAAACGGAACGTGCGGCTAGGAGAGAAGAGAGGTAGTGAGCTAAAAGAGAGACAAATGCCGCAGCTACAACGCGTACGAAATCAGGGACCAGCAAACGCCTAGAGGATAGAAATTAGAGTGAGGAAAGTGGCTCCGTTAGAGCCAAGTACTGAGTACAAGAAAGTCGAATTGATGGAGGATCTCTCTGCCATGGGTTGTGCAGGGTTCCTGGGGAAACCCTAGGGGTTTCGAAACAAGGCGATAGTAAGGGAGTTCATCGAAGGAGCCCCTAACCAATTCGACAACACTCTTCGGCCGGTTCCGCCCATGTGGACCAGGGAAGTCTGGAGGAAAGTATACGAGTTGGAGGAAGGCGGCGCGGAACAGGCCAGCCGGAAGGGAGATTTCGTGCGAGGGAAGTTCCGGGGAGCGGCTAACCCCAAGGACGGGTACGCAATCGAGGACTGCGTCAATGTGCGGCACAAGTGACTACTGGAGTTTGTGGTTCCGATTTTACATTCGGAAAAACCTACTCGGGTGACTTCCACACTCGAAAATGCGATTTTGGGGCCCTGAGCGGAGAAAAGCGGATGAATTGGGCAACATTCATTCAAACGTTGGTGAATGTCTTAGTCTCAAATGTAGGAAAGAATAGAGCTACTCCGGTAAGTCCCTACCTTTTCCACCTATACAAGAATCAGAGTCTCCTGACGTCGGAAGAGAACAAGGAGTGGAGGGCGCAGATGGCTCTCCGGACGTGTGGAGGATCGGATGAGGAATCCGAGACGGAACCGGAGGAGAAGGGTGAGAACCCTAAGAAGAGGAATTGGGAAGAAAAAGAAGAGGAGGAAGAGGACATTCCTCTCCACTGAAGAAGAAAGAGGACGCCTAGTTTGAGGGGGTCCCCTTCAGGGCTTCGGAAGGATAAGGGACCGGAAGTGGTGGAACCGGTCATTCCGAAGAAGTAGGAGCCGGTGGAAGCGGTTAGACCGAGACCTGTTCCATCGTCCCAGTTGATGGACCTGACAGGTCCATACAACGACCTAATCCGGATTCTCAGTACAGTAAGAGCGGATTGGGAAGTGAAGACCACGATGTTGCGTGAGGTGGCAGATTTGGTAGGAAGTATTCCCACCAGTTCTCTGACGGAAGCCGTGGCGAATTGCATCAGCAATCCGGATGAAGTGAAAGAGTTGGAGGATAGGTTGCTGAAGCAGAACATCAACCAACGGGAAACAGATGAGTAGGTGGTCCGGTTGCGAGGAGAAATCCAAAACTACCGGAGGGACTTGGATGCTTGTCGCGACCAAGTGAAGGCCGCAATGTCCTTGCAGGAAGAGACCAAGACTGCCATCAACCGGATGACGACAGTAGTAGGGGCATCCGGTGAGGTAATGGCGAAGGCCAAATTGTTTGATGAGGGGATACATAAGGATTTGAAACCTTCAGGTATCCATATCGCTCGCATCTTGGCTAACTTCACCGGGGAATTAGAAGAGGCGATGAAGGAATTTCGGAAGGACGCAAAGGGATTAGAGGATACCGTCCGGAAATTCTAGAGTGGATTAGTCTCTTTATCTGGGATTTCAATCCCGGATGAGTTCGATGAGTTAGAGATATTGGAGGGGAAGTTTGAAACTCCAATATCGAAGGAGAAGGAGGCTGGAAGGACTTCTACTTCAGAAGCCCCACGGACGAGGACAGAAGTAACTTCTCTTGTAGAATCGGAGCGAGTTCCGGAAGGAGGGGATAAAAGTAGAAATTTGAGTGAGCTCTCCCCCATGGCTACTCCAAATAGTGGTGGACCCCCTCAGGAGGGATAGGTAGTTAGAAATTAGGAGTAGGAAATTTTGTTAGACCGGATCTCATTCCGGAAAGTTAGAAAAAGTTCAAATCCGAAAATCTCGGCCGGATCAGTGCCGGATTTCTGGGGAGACCTTTTTGTAAATTCTGTATATAATTCAAGTCTCAAGACTGAGACTAGGAGTTTTTCCTTCTTGTACATGCTGTTTCTTGTGTATTGTCTATTGTTTTCCTTGTCTTCCCAAAGATTGGCCGGATAAGGGAGGGAGAGAATGATTGAGTATAGATGAGCAGAGTGTGAGAGGATCTTCTCCCCTTGTTGTCTTCTTGTGATTGCAGGTGTATGTGAACAAGTTGTAAGTGTTGGGAGTGAGTCATGACACCTCAGTAGGTTTAGAGTTTATAATTCCGGGTGAGATAACCAGTGCTAGGCTAGACAGTAAGAGAAAGGATTCTCAAACTATACTAGAGCTACTAGATGGAATGTCTGGGTTAGCCTCTGAACACTTGAGAGGTCTCACCATCTGAAAAAGTAAACGGAAGAACTTTAGATTATGCTAGTACGAGCAGGCGCACTTGTAGCCACCGTAGTTTCGTACGGATTACAAAAGATAGTAAGGTCGTTGTAGTAAGTAAGGGTCGTACGGGGGATCTTTGTGTGACCTACAAGCCGAGATTACTTCCAGTTTGCTGTGGAAGATCAAACTGGATCCTGTTAGAATAGGAGAATAAATTGGGTTAGTGAATTTTCCATCACTATAAAAAAAAACCGGAAAGAGAGGAGTGTCTACCTCTCTGAAAATAAGTGACAGATCCCTCTGAAGTTCCGACAGAGGTTAAATAGAACCGGAATAGAAATTGAGGAAAGAAGTCCTCGATTAAAGTAGTATGAGATCCGGTCGGAAGTGTGAATTCCGGGTTGGTTCTTGAAGGTTGTCAATTAAGTTTGAGTTGGGTCAGTGTCAATTTGGACCGGATTAGTTTATAGGAGAATCATGAAATCATCCGGTATTTGGGAAAAAAGGGTGAGAGAGGCATAACTAAGAATAATGGAATTAGAAAACTTTCCTCAAATCACCTAATAACACAAAACACTTTATAGAGTCTCTTGGGTTCGATCTTTAGAGTCACTTTATTATGCTTTAAAGAGGTTTTTGTGAGTATAATAGGGAATTTCACTTACCTTGTGCTGCGACAACCAACCACACTCAAATTCACAAAACCCACTCTTCCCTCACTTCTACCTCCGATCAGAGCAAAGAAAACAAATATACGCAGATACTCGTATAGAAGTGGTTTAAACAACTGAGAGCGTGGGAAGGCTAGAGCTCTCAGAAGCAAATGGGAGGTTAAAACCCTAAAGGAGGCTTTTTGTACACTAGAAACCTAGTCATTATTTTTTTCCGCTTTTTTGAGCACAGATCCTGGATCCGTTCCTCCGGCTTAGATCTAGACCAAATTTGTTTCTGATATCCATTCTATCTCTTTTCCGGTTGATGATTGCTTGTTTCCCTAATTATTCTAACTTCTAATTTTTTTCTCCTTCCGGTACCAATCCGGATATACTTTTTCCGGTTTCTGTATTTCAAAACACGATAAAGAAAAAAAATCAAAAAGTCAGGTTGCGACACCCGGACTAGTGTGTTCTTTGTAGTTGACTGGGTTTGAGGGTGGTGGAGGTTTTCCTCCTGCTTGCACTATGGGTTTACCTCCTGCACCTCCTCTTCTAACTCCTCGTGCTTGGATTTGTTTAGAAGTAGTCTCCTCCAATTTGGTCACTGTTGCAATGTGAGGTCCACCAAATTAGAAGGGGTGGTGTGGGAATGTGATCCCACATGCTAGACCTAGAACAATAGCATTTGACGGGAAATTTCAAAAATTGTTCCCTTAAAAAGGAAAGTTTTTGAGTTCTCCTAGGAAGTTAGGGAAACTTAGGAATACCGGATTTCCGGATCCGGAAAATTTTCATTAGGTCTAAAAACCTAATTCCGGAACCCTAGAAAGTTCCGGAAATCGGATGACGACGCCGGCCCTAAAAGCCAGAAACCGGATCCGTATTAGGGTTAGGTTTTTGTCGCCAAAACCTATCCCGTGCATTCGTCCGACCGTCCATCCGTCGGACCAGTATAAGAAGAAGACTATAGCCGGTGGAAGGCAAAGTTGCTTTCTTACTTTCTTGCATCTTTGTTTTCCTACCTTTTTCAGCTCTTAGAAATTTCTGGTAGATTTTATTTATTTCAAATAGAATTTGAAGTAAGAAATCCATTCATAGTATATTTTCTTTATTTGGTGGGGTAGAAATAGAGAAAGTATTAGAGTTATGGATTAACAACTGTAGGGGCTCTTATTGCGGTAAAATGGTTAAGGAGGAAATTTGCACTTGCCGTCCTAACCGAAAACCGGAGCCTGGAGAGTTGTCTAAAAAGTATTTTCAAAAGACTTTTTGTAGTATCAGAACTAAGTTCGGAATCAATCCAGAACTAGTCCGAAACTAATGGATCCAAAATCTGTAAAGGTCTAGGATCTGGATAGAATCTAGATGAAAATCCAGATGAAGATTCGGAATCCGGAAAATGATTCGGAACAGAAGCTTCATACCGGGCGGCAACAAAGACGACCCCGGCTGGAAGTGGAAAGGGCGGATCCGGAAAGGGAAGATCCGAAACAGATCCGGAATTTTAGGAATTTTAGGAATAGATCCAGAATTTCCGGAATGGATCCGGAGTCCGGCCGTCAAAAGCCGGAAAAATAGGATTTGGGATTTATCGGATATCTAGCGGACCAGTAGGAATGTTTTGTAGGATTTTTAGGGTGATGTTAGTCTTAGTCTTAGTAGAAGTTTTGATGGCCTTTCTGGTCATTTGCATCCATTCCATAGTTCTAGCATTGTACCTTTTTGAGCTTAATTTTAAGTGTTTGGAGTATCCATTCTCTTATCTTTTTGTAGGCAGTACATGTTTGTGGGAGGTGTGGGTCCATTCTTGCTTTTCCGGAGATTGAGAACTTACCTTCTGTAGCAAGAGTCGATTTCGTGCGCGGTTCCGGATGTACTAACTTGATGGGGAGATCAACCGGATGGTTCTGGCAGTAGTGTTAGTGTAGTACTGCTCGGATGCCAGTATAGCCTGCGTGTAGGATACAACCTTAGGTGAAAGGGGTATCTGAGAGGCTGCTAGCAACTTTCGTATACGAAAGTATTGCAAGACGTGCCCGAATTCCGGATTGCCGAAATTCCCCATAGAACAGAGTCAAAGCCCTAGCGCAAGTCCAAGAGAGTACAAGGAAACCCACCCGGTCGACAGGAGGCTCAGTGCTCGGTTAGGGTTAGAATGTCGTTGTAGTCCTTGACCATCCCTACGTGACCTAATCCGGAAAGCCTTCTGGATTTGTGAGGGCGACGAAACAAGAGGACACTTCCGGTCCCTGAAAAGTTAGGTTAGTGCTAGTATCAAAGAGAGAG
The DNA here is from genome assembly GCA_950106755.1 of Climacium dendroides. Lineage (NCBI taxonomy): Eukaryota > Viridiplantae > Streptophyta > Bryopsida > Hypnales > Climaciaceae > Climacium > Climacium dendroides. The sequence continues at coordinate 28,647,467 of OX467089.1, read as the reverse complement.
AGAAGAGGGAAAGAGAGCGTGTTTGTGGACACGGTAAGCATCCGGACGGTGGATCTGGCCACTCGTCACCCAAACCCAGGGATCTCACAAGGGGCTCTGAACGGTTTCCGGATTCTTCTGGAACCCATCCGGCACTAGTGGCCGGACCGGACCTATAGTCCGGAGTAGTCTGACGGAGAGAAAGTGAATGCTTAGATTAGATTATCTTATAGATCTGTAATCCTCAAGTCCTTGTGGGAACGATTCCGGAGCGGTTTATTCTAAGTGGGCCTTTGGTGTAAATTAAGGGCTAACTGGAGGAATACTGGTCCGACTAATCGCTACTGGTGGATACCGATGGCTATGGAGGTGACTTCTGTTGCATGTGACCGAATCTTTCTAGGTTGATCCAAGCCGAATTCCTTACACCTCCTACCAATCCTACTAACACCAAGCCGGAAGAAACCGGGAAGAGGTTTACCACTGTTGGCCTGAGGGCAGATGTAGTCGGCATCATGTCCTTCACTAGTGTAGTTTGTGGAGAGGCCTACAGATCCGGTCTTAAAATAGGCAAAACATCCGTCACGATAAAACCCCTCCGTGAAGTTCCAACTACTAGTCCAACTTTAATGGTTGATTAAGAGGACGGATGCAGCTGCATTCTTTACTCGGCAAAACTCCCACCTGTTAGGTTGTTGAAGAACTCCAGATCCAACCCTCCTAGAGGATCAAAATTTCCTACCAATTCACGCATCTCCTTTAACATGGTCTCGATCCGAGCCTCGAAGTCCACCAAGATGTTGACGATCTTGGTTCCAGAAACGGGAGTTTCCGTCGCTAATTTGTTGTTCGAAAGCGTGGCCCTTGTCATCATGTCCGTTGGTTGGCCAATTAGATCCTTCATGCTCCAGACCAGATTTGTTGCCTCCACCGTCTTCTACTAGGCATCACTCGCTTCTTTCTCCGCCCACTTCGCGTGTTCCCGAAAGTGGTCCCGTTCCTGTTCCACCGTCAGGAGTTGGTTCTGCAATGCTTGCACCACTTCCGGATCCAGCCTCCGATTTAGCATTTCAAGTATCTCCTCCTCTTTCGCCACGTTTGGAAGGCCCAATCTGATGTAGATCATCCGTATTATTGCCGCCAACCTTTCGTTGATCTCTTTAACATTCCAGAGCTAGGTGATGGTTGCCTCGAATTAATTCAGCCTCGATATTGAATTCCGGGGCTGCTCTACTAGTGCCGGTTCCGGATTCCCTCGAGAACTCGAGTCAATGGTCTTCCAGTTGTGTCCAATAGGAATCAGGGACACTTGTTCCTACTTCTGCTCTTGGTCGTGTTCCTCATCCTTCGAATCAGATTGCGTAGGCTCGACATTCGATGCAAGCCCATACTTTAGATAGTTCTATCCCTTCCAGTACAAAATTGCCTCCAGTGCGTTTAGGATCTCTTTCTAGTAGTATACATGGAAGGAATACGGGCAGATAGGACTAAACTTCTTGTTAACAATGATACTTGCTGTCGCAACGTGAATTTTTGGTTTTGTTTAGTTTATCCAAAATTTGGAGCGAAAGCTAGTGAAGAGGAACCGGATCTGATTAAAAGCTATAGGAAAAACAAGAATTATATATGGAAAATGAAATAGTAGATAGACCGAATCCAATGCAATTCAAAAGTTCAAATTGGTGGAAACCGGAAACCCATCCGAAATTAACCTATGAACCGAATTAGGGTTAGACTAGATGTCAAGCCATCAGAATCGGAAATAGTCATATTGACCAGGGCGGGGTCCTGAGACTATTTAAGGACTAACCTTGCCAATCTTACCTCTTTTCATTTCCTCACGATTTAGGCGCTCCTTGTGTTGTTTTCAGCACTTGGTGCCTTCGTGTAGTGTGAGAACGTACTTGTAGAATTTGATAATGTGTGACACCACTTCCGGTTGAGATCGGAGAGAGAAGTAAGGAACGAATTGTGCGGCTAGGAGTGGGTAAGGTAGAATCGGTAAGGAATCCGTGAGAGGCAACCTACTTCCATGCCACTGTTACATAGGAAGAGAGCAGGATCGCTTGGACCCATTTTGGTTGAGGTGAAGCTCCGGAAGGTAGTTCCAGTGAGTGCCTTTGACGAATAGGAAAAGGCCCAACTCATAGAAGACTTAACTTCTATGGGTTGCCAAGGGTTTTGTCGCAGCACAAAGTAAGCAATTTTCCTATTATACTCACAAAAATCACTCTAGAGCATAACAAAATGACCCTAAAGATCGAACCCACGAGATCCTGTGAAGTAGCTAACTCTAACAAGGAGATAAACTCAATTAAACCCCTCAATTCTACTTTTCCGGTTCTACCTCTAACGACCGGAACATCTAAAATCAACCGGAAAGCTTCGACCGGACTGTTTCCTACTTCCGGTTTTACTAGTTCCCCGATTTCTGGACTGACTTCTCGATTCTGGACCCTGCAACTTCCGGTCCTATGTACCTCCCTGGGCGGATCCGGTCTGGTCCCTACTTCCGTACCCGGTTTAGTTTCACCTCTGTTTTACCATCAGAGGGTTCGCCGCTTGCTTTTGAAAGTGGTAGGCCCACCACTCCTTCCGTGACTTATAGTGGCTAAAGACCCACTTTCCTATCCACTGATCCCCTAACTAACACGGATCCGGTTTGGTCCTTTACAATAATCCGGATAGCAACCCGAATCACAGGTCACACAAAGACCCCCCATACGATCCTCTCATACTACAACGACCTTGACACTGATCCGTTCCGTACGAAGTTCGGTGGCTACAAGTGCATCCGTCCGTTCCAACATCTACAAAAGTTCTTCCGTTCACAACGGTGGCAAGACCTCACAGGAGTCAGGATACTCGACCGGATTTCCCACCCAGGAGTTCTAGCGCAGCTAAGGAATCCCTCCCTATCTGCCTAGCCTGATCAACGGATCTTTTACCCGGAATGCTAAACTTCTGTAGCTGCTGAGGCACTGGAATCCACTCCTAACTCTTCATAACCTACTCACATGTACCTAGAACCGGAAATATACATCAAGGGGAGAAACTCTACCAACACCTCCGTACTCACCTTTCTACTCTGACTCTGTGCACTCTTGTCAACACTCGGGAAAATTACACAAAAAGTCAGGTCAAAGGAAAGTACACAAGGAAATACCAAAAGAACTCCCTCTTGTCTCCAGCTCAGAGACTGTTTTATATACAAAAAGCAAAAAGCAAAAAGTGAATACATGATTTTCGCCTCTAAAGGCGCTGACAATCCAGTCCTACCTTATCCTAACCGGATTCTATTCCGGTTCCTATCTATAAGTCCTATTTTTACAATCCTTCTTGTTCCGTCTCATACACTCGGGATCCAATGGTAGGGCTCTCATCAGGTCTCTCCAACTGCTCTAAGACCTCATTTAGATTCCGGTTCCGTTCCCCATCCATAGGTGGAACCGGATGTTCTTCCTCAGCTTCCAAGGAGTCCAAATCTATCGGCTGATGTCCGGTCGAGGGCGTCTCCTTCTTTGCCCTACTTGACTGGGGCGTCTTGTCCTTTCCCGGCTCCTAAGCTACGTCTTTCGGAAACAAGTCCGGAAGAGAAATTTTTGAGAGCCGGACCGAAACTTCTGTCAACTTCTGGTTGCTCTCCACGATTCGGTCCGCTGACTCCCGTGCCTTGGATAGGAGCTTCTCCATCTGCTCCTCAAAATCGGTGAGGATGTGCACCACCCTGGTTCCGGATATCTTCTTGTCCTTGTGCACCTCCTCTTCGAACAGGCGCGCCTTGGTGACTGCAGCTCCGGGTCCTCCAAGCACGTCCTTTACTTCCGCGGCCAACTTTTTCATTTCTTCCGCCATCTCCTTTGTCGCGGTGGCGTTCTCAAGCAACGCGAATAGTTCGGCCTTGAGGGTGTCCACCTCATCGTGCTGCCGCTTGCTGTCCTCCTTCATCTTCCGGAGCTCTTCCGGATTGATAACACTCTCAGCCACCTTCCGCGGCAATTGACTGTCCGGTTCCGCTCCGATTAATTCCGCGATCTCCCCGAGCGTCCGCTTCTTCACTTCCCAATCCGCCCGGATTCCGTAGAGGATCCCAACCAACTCGTCAAACGGATCTGCGGTTCCCGATCCGGATGCCACATCCGGTCCAGTTGGAGTCTCACCTCTGCGCGGCCGCGGATGTCTCGGGGGCGTTCCTCGATTCCGAGCCGGTGTGGTCTTCTGCCTCTTGGCGGGAACATACGGTTCCTCCTCTTCCTCTTCTTCTTCTTCCTCCTCCTCCTCGGTTTCGTTTCCGGAATCCGCTTCTTGGTCGGACTCGGATTCTCCGTACTTCATGGTCCGCTCCTGGGCCTTCCATACCTTCAGCTCCACCTCCGTCAGCAGTTCCTGTTGCTGGTAGAGGTGGTACACATAAGGGCACAGTGGGGTAGCCCTACTTCTCCCCACTCTTGTAGTAAGCTGGGACACCAGGTCAAAGAAGATCCAGCCCCAGTCTACTTTACGGGTTCCGCTCAGCGCTCCGAAAATCGTGTTAGCCAAGGTGATAGTCACCCTGGTGGGCTTTTCCGGATGCAAAACCGGAACCAGAAACTGGAGCAGGCGTTGCTTCCGGTCATCGAGGCAGTCTTCGACCGCGTAGCCGTCCTTCGGGTTTACTATGCTTCCGAACTTGCCCTGGACGAAATCATCCTTCCGGTTGGCAAGCCCGAGTCCTCCTGGCCAGAATCCATATACGTCCCGCCACAAAGCCTCGGTCCATTGGACCGGATTCCCTCTCAGGGTGTTATCGAATTGATTCGATACGCCACTCAGGATTTCTCTAACCATCCTCTCATCTTTGAAACCCCAAGGTTTCAAAGCTAACCCCTGACAACCCATCAACGACAAATCCTCTCTGAGCTCTCCCTGTTCCGGTTCCTTGGTCGGCATGACCGGAACCACTTTTCTAAGCTTTACTTCACTTGGGGGCGGGGTGTTAGAACCTCTCTTCCGGTTCAACCGCGGCATGAGGGTAGCTCTACCCGGTTTTCACTCTTCTATAGTCCTAACAAGGGAGCGCCGACACTTAGATGTTCCGCTCCGCCTGTAAACTAATCTACTAGCGTGCTTACACTCTTAGTTTCTCACGTATCCGCTCGCACTCAAGGTCTCACCCACTCATGTCCGGAGGGGATCTCTCCGTCTCACACCCCTCTCTCACTTCCGGACCCTCTTGTACTTCTTCTTCCTTGCCGTGATCAACGATAGAAACGTCAGGCGCTAAATCAGGACACGACAACACGTGGAAATCCAGAGACCTGAAAATGGGTAGGGCCAGGCTTTATATAGTCCTGACGCCCTAGACTGTCTTTATGACCGGTCGGATATCCGGTCCGGTTCTTGACATCCGGTTAATTCCAATCCGGTCAACACGATTCCGGTCGGAAATACTTATCCGGTTGTACATCTAATCCGTTCTGCTTCTACCTAAAACCGGATTAGTTCCGTAAGGTCCTTTTGTGACTATTTTTGGATTTATCTTTCTCTCTAGATGAATCCGGATACCTATTTCTAATTTCCAGTTCGCTCAAAAAGGTAAACAAATAAAAATCAAAAATATGAGTTGTCACAGGTTTGCTGAGAAACCCTAGGGATTCCAGGATGAACGGATGGTGAAGGAACTCTTGGGCAAGTTGTCTAATGAGTTCGACAACACCTTGCAAGGGAATCCGTCCCTTTAGACCAAAGAAGTCTGGAGGATGGTGTACGATTTCCGGGTAGGGGGTCTTGGAATGGCCAGCCGGAAGGATGAATTCATCCGGGGCAAATTCCAAAGTGTCCCCAACTCAAAGGATGGATATGCAGTTGAAGATTGCATAGATGACCGGCACCATCGTCTTCTTAAGTTCCTGATTCCGGTCCTTCACCCGGAGAAGCCGACAAGGGTGACGATCACCCTTGGTAACACAATTTTCGGTTCCCTATGCGGAACCCAGAGCGTAGATTGGGCCCGCATTATTTTTGATCTGGTTGCCCAGCTCATTGGGAGGACAGGGAAGAGTAGGGCTACTCCGGTATGCCCCTACCTCTACCACCTATACCATAATCACCAGCTCTTGACGAATACGGAAGAAAAGGAGTGGAAAACCTAGGAAGCTCTCCTGAAATACGGAGAGTCAGAGGAAGACGAAGAGGTGGAATCCGTTCCTGGATCGGATCTGGTAACGAAAGAGGAGGAGGAAGAGGGTTTGTTGCCGCCGATTAAACGACATAAGACGACGCCTCCCCACGGACGAGGAACGCCATCAAGTCACGACGAGTCGACTCCAAAAGAGAAGGAGAAGGCTATTACTGAGGAAGAATTGGATCCCAGAGATCCATTCAATAAGTTAATAGCCATCCTCTACGACATTCAAGCGGACTTGGAGATCAAGAACCAGATCTTGGATGCGATCGGGAAACTAGTGGGAGCGAGACCCGACAGCACACTGCCAAGAAAGGTAGCTGACTGTATCACCAATTCGGTCGAGTTCTGAAAGTAGGAAGAAGAGATTGTCCGGCTGCAAAAAGAGGCAGATACCTTGAAGGCGGAAATCTTCGCCTTAAAGGAAGATGTAACCGCCACTCGGGAAATGGTGGAAGAAACTCAAAAGGTAGCTGAGCAGGTGAAGGACACCTTAAGAGTATCCAAGATGGCCGCCGCCAAGGCTAAGCTATTCGATGAGGAGGTGCAGAAGAAGAAGAAACTATCCGGTTCTAGGATAGTAAGGATTTTCATAGATTATGCTAAGAGAGTCGAGATGGTGATGATGGAGGCACGGATATCGGCGGACTGGATTAAAGAGAGTAGCCGGAAGCTGACAGGGGGTACATGTTTTAAGAAGTTCCACCTGTCGGGCCTCTCCTTACCGGAATCTTTTCCGAATGAGATAATTACAGAGGAGGGAAAGGATAGGACTCCTAAATCCAAGAAGTCCGAACGAGTGCCCATACAGGCCAATACGCCAAAGTGTGCAATTGATTTGGAGTCTACGCCAGATTCCGATCAAGGTGACTCAGTCCCTAGACCTACCGATGGAGAACGAAATCAAAACCTAAGTGAAGTCTTTGAACAGATGGAGGCCGATCCAAGGAGTCCTACCTTAGATTTAGGATTGTAAATTAGTTAAGTTTACTAGGAGGATTTAGGACAGAACCGGATCATGTTCCAATCCGGCAGAGTAGTAGAAAGGACCAGAAGTCCAGCCTGAAAATGCAGCAGGATTCCGTAGTACTTTTTGCCTTTTTGTACTTTAGGGTTTTGTATATAAACCAGTCCTTGGAAAAGGAAAAGGGGGGAAAAGTCCTCTTTTGCAAATTCTCTTGTGTTTTTCCATTCACTTCCTTGTTGTATGCCTCTTCTATGTGTTAGTGTCGTATTATAGGAAGTAAGAAGTGTAGAAGTAGAAACACAACTGACTTTCCTCCCCTGGTGTTTCCGTTCTTCTTTTAAAGTATATGTGAGCACATAGTAAAGAGTTGGGAGTGCACTTCAATTCCTCAGCACATCTAGAGTTTCGAGATTCCGGGTGAGAAAACCGTTGTTAGGCTAGGCGGATAGGGAGGGATTCCCTACTTGCATTGGAACTCCTGGGTGGGAAATCCGGTTGAGTATCCGATCTCCTATGAGGTCTTGCTGCCATATTTGGTAAACGGAATAGCTCTGGTAGATGTTAGAACGAACGAGTGTACTTGTAACCACCTAACTTCGCACGGATAGGAACAGATACCCGAAGTCATTGTAATATAAGAAGGTCATATGGGGGGGTCTTTGTGTGACCTGTAATCCGGATTAATATCTAGGTTGTTGTGAAGGACCAAACCGGATCCGTAGTAATTAGAAGATTAGGAGATAGGAATATAGGATAGTGGGTCTTCAGCCACTATAAATTACGGAAGGAGTGGTGGGCCTACCACTGTTAAAATCAAGCGACGATCCCTCTAATGGTAAAACGGAGGCTAAATTAAACTAGATAGGATTAAGGATATATGTAGGTAGACTGAAACGGATTGGTCTATAGAGGTAACCAGGATCGGATTTTGTAGGATTCTGGGGTGGTGGTGTTATATGGACCAGATAGTTAGTAGGACCGGAATGGTGGGAAAAAGCCGTTCCTCAGCTTTCCGGGTATTATAGTGTTTCCGGTTTTAGACATAGGATCAGAAAGTAAGTTTGTATACTGACTTAGTTTAAATCGCTTAATGAAGCTAGATACTTCACAGGATCTCATGGGTTCAATTTTTAGAGTCACTTAGTTATGCTCTAGAGTGGTTTTGGAGAGTATAACGGGGAATTTACTTACTTTGTACTGTGACACTTGCTAACTTGTCAACTATCGAGTGAATAATCCTCCTTCAGTTAACAGGTCTTAGAGCTAGATTCTCCCTATTTCCAAATGTCCCCAAAATTGTATTGGCCACCATGACTGTGATTCGGATGGGTTTTTTCAGATACAAAATCGGACCTAAGAATTCCAACAGTTGCTGGTCTTGGCCATCCCGGCAATCACTCGCCTTACATCCCTCCTTTGGATCGGTAGGTGTCGCAGCACAGAGTAAGCAATTTCCCTATTATATTCACAAAAATCACTCTAGAGCATAACAAAATGACCCTAAAGATCGAACCCACGAGATCCTGTGAAGTAGCTAACTCTAACAAAGAGCTAAACCCAATTAACCCTTAAATTCTAATTTCCGGTTCTACCTCTGAAAACCGGAACACCCAAAACCAACCGGAAGACTACGACCAGATTTTATCCTAATTCCGGTTTCACTAGTTTTCCGGTTTATTGACTAACTTCCCAACTCAGGACCCTACAACTTCCGGTCCTAAGTGTCCTCCTGGGCGGATCCGTTCCGGTCCACCCTTCCGTACCCGGTTTAGTTTTGCCTCTGTTTTACCATCAGAAGGTTCGCCGCTTGCTTTTGAAAGTGGTAGGCCCACCATTCCTTCCGTGACTTATAGTGGCTGAAGACCCACTCTCCTACCCGCTAATCCCCTAATTAACCCGGATCCGGTTTGGTCCTTCACAGCAATCCGGATGGCAATCCGGATCACAAGTCACACAAAGACCCCCCGTACAATCCTCTCATACTACAACGACCTTGATGGTAAATCCGTTCCGTACAAAGTTAAGTGACTACAAGTGCACCCGTCCATTCCAACCTCTACCAAGCTCTTCCGTTTACCAACAATGGTGGCAAGAACTTACAGGAGTCAAGCACTCAACCGGATTTTCCACCCAGGAGTTCTAGCGCAGCTAAGGAATCCCTCCCTATCCGCCTAGCCTAATCAACGGCTTTCTCATCCGAAATGCAAAACTTCTGTAGATGCTAAGGATCTGGAATCCACTCCTAACTCTTCATAACCTACTCACATGTACTTAGAACTGGAAAGACACATCAAAGGGAGAACTCTGCCAACACACCCGTACATACCCTCTGACTCCAACTCCGTGCACTCCTGCCAATACTCGGGAAAAACACACAAAGCCAGATCAATGGAAAGCACGCAAAGAAATGCAAAAAAACTCTCTCAGTCTCCAGCTCAGAGACTGTTTTATATACAAAAAGCAAAAGCAAAAAGTGAATACACGATTTCCGCCTCTGAAGGCGCTGACAATCCGGTCCTACCTAATCCTAACCGGATTCTATTCCGGTTCCTACTTCTAACTCCCATTTCTACAAAACTTCCTATTCTGCCTCGCCTACTCGAAATCCGATGGTAGGACTATCGGCAGGTCTTTCCAACTGCTCGAACACCTCAATTAGGTTCCGATTCCGTTCCCCATCCGGAGGTGGAACCGGGTGATCTTCATCAGTTTCTGGGGAGTCTAAGTCGATCGGCTGCAGTCCGGTCGAGGGCGTCTTCTTATGTACCCTGCTTGACTGGGCCGTCTTGTTCTTTCCTGGTTCCTGAGCTGCCTCTTCCGGAAACAAGCCCAGAAGTGAAAGTTCAGAGAGCCGAACCGGAATCTCTGTCAGCTTCTGGCTGCTCTCCACGATCCGATCCACTAACTCCCGTGCCTTGAACAGGAGCTTCTCCATCTGCTCCTCAAAATCGGTGAGGATGTGCACCACCCTTGTTCCGGATATCTTCTTTTCCTTGTGCACCTCCTCTTCGAACAAGCGCGCCTTGGTGATCGCGGCTCCGGGTTCTCCGAGCACATCCTTCACCTCCGCGGCCAGCCTCTTCATTTCCTCCGCCATCTCCCTTGTCGCGGTGGCGTTCTCGAGCAAGGCGAAAAGCTCGGCTTTGAAGGTGTCAACCTCATCATGCATTCGCTTGCTTTTCGCCTTTATCTTCCGGAACTCATCCGGATTGATGATATTCTCAGCTACCCGGAGTGGCAGCTAACTGTTTGGTTCCGCTCCAATCAATTTCACGATCTCCCCAATCGTCCGCTTCTTGATTTCCCAATCCGCCCGGATTCCGTAGAGGATCCCAACCAACTCGTTGAACGGATCTCCGGTTCCCGATCTGGATGGCATATCCGGTCCGATTGGAGCCTCCATCTTGCGCGGCCGGGGTTGAACCGAAGGCGTTCCTCGATTTCGGGTCGACGTGGTCTTCTGCCTCTTGGAGGTGAACTGTGGTTCTTCCTCTTCCTCTTCTTCTTCTTCCTCCTCCTCGGTTTCGTTCCCGGAATCCGCTTCCTGGTCGGACTCGGATTCACCATACTTCATGGTCCGCTCCTAGGCCTTCCAAACCTTCGTCTCCACTTCCGTCAGCAGTTCTTGTTGCTGGTAGAGGTGGTATGCGTAAGGGCACAATGGGGTGGCCCTACTTTTTCCTACTCTTGCAGTGAGCTGGGACACCAGATCGAAGAAGATCCGGCCCCAGTCTACTCTCCGATTTCCGTGCAGCGCTCCGAAGATTGTGTTACCCAAGGTGATGGTCACCCTGGTGGGCTTTTCCAGATGCAAGACCGGAACAAGAAATTGTAGCAAGCGACGCTCCTGGTCATCGATACAGTCCTCTACCGCGTAGCCATCCTTCGGATTCACGACACTTCCGAACTTGCCCTGGATGAAATCATCCTTCTGGTTGGCAAGCACGAGTCCTCCCATTCGGAATCCGTAGACGGCTCGCCACAAATCCTCGGTCCACTGGACCGGATTCCCTCTCAGGGTGTTATCGAACTCGTTCGATACGCCACCTAGGAGCTCCCTAATCATCCTCTCATCCTTGAAACCCCAAGGTTTCAAGGCTAATCCCTGACAACCCATGGATGCTAAGTCATCCCTGAGTTCTCCCTGTTCCGATTCCTTGGTTGGCATGACCGGAACCACTTTTCTTAACTTTACTTCACTCGGGGGTGGGGTGCTAGAGCTTGGTCTCTTCCGATTCAGCCGCGGCATGAGGGCGGCCCTACCCGGATTCACTCTCTTCTGACCTAATCGAGGGAGCGCTCACACTCTGGTCTTCCGCTCCACCTGCAAAACAACTTCCTTGTGCGCTCACACTCTCAGCCTCTCGCTGTTCCGTATCCGCTCGCGCTCAAGTCTCACCCACTCGTGCCCAGAGGCGATCTCTCCGTCTCACCCATCACCCCTCTCACTTACTACCGGACTCTTTCACACTTTCAGCTCCTCGCGGCTGTAACGGAAAGGATCAGGCGCTAAAACAGGAAACGTCAACACGTGAAATCCAAAGACTTGAAAATGGACAGGGTCAGGCCTTATATAGTCCTGACGCCCTGGACTGGTCATTATGGCAGGTCGGACATCCGGTCTGGTCCTTGTCATCCGGTTCTCTCCAATCCGGTCAAGGAGAATCCGGTTGGAAATCCAATCCGGTCCGCTTCTCCCTAGAACCGGATTAGTTCCGTAAGGTTCTCTTGTGACTATTTTTTATTTATCTCCCTCCTTTTAGCTGGATCCAGATACCTATTTCTAATTTCCGTTGTACTCAAAAAGGTAAACGAAAAAAAATAAAAAATATGAGTTGTCACAACAGGATTTTGGAACCTGTCTACTCACTAGTAGAAAATGCAGGAATTTCAACTGAATTCTGTTGTTTCGGTCATGTTGTTTCGATCACTGAACAACAGAAATCTGTTGCAACAACAAAATTCTGTTGAAATTCTTGCGTTTTTAACTAGTGACTGCAAACCTATCCGTCCACTCAGCTAGTCTGGCTCTCTTGTAGGAGGCGAAATATATGTCTACCTACAATTCCGGAGTCCAAGAAACCAAACGACCCCTCACTGTCAATTGATACTGGTTGGGAATCTCGGTAATCAACTCATCTATCATCTCTTCACTCCATAGATTCCAGGGTCTGCGTAAAAATCCTAGGCAGCCCATCGTGGTCAAGTCCTCTTCTAATAGTTTGAGGCAGATTGGGTCGAAAGGGATGCCGGGAATTATCATCCGGGAAGCCACCGTATACTTCCAGGGCTCACTAGCTTCTGCCGCCATGAGTATCACCGTAGTATCCGGAGCACTACTCCTTCCGGTCTCACTTTCTCTCCCTATCACGGACCATTCTTTTACTCTGTAAGTAGTGCATGGGAAGTGCGGAAGAAAAAAAAACAAATGAGTTGGGCAGTAGGGGTTAAATACTATCGGGGTCCCAAGTTCCCCCCCCCCCCCGTGCCGTCTTGGTTTCCTAGCATTCCCTAGCCAGATTAGGCTATGATCCGGCCTATCCGGATTCTAGATTCAGAACAGATCCGTTTCCTTAACGATAACTAACATTTTTAGCAATCCAAAAAGTGACTATATTTAAAAATAGTCTAAAGGTAATCAAAATCCCTATGGGTAACCAAAAAAATTAAAAAACGTAAGAATAACTAGTCTTATTTTAAGCTAAATTTATCCAGATGGAGTTTCCGTGCTCCCACAAATACCAAGTGTCACGATCCAAATGACACTTTACAGCTTCCAACAACTCACTAGGTTCACTACTATCTGCTTACATCATCATTTGGTCACAAACTGTCTAACATTGCACATGCTAAGCACACACAACGTTAGTTCGCATTTTCAACTCATTCTACTAAGTCCCAATCATCAGAACTATTAGCATTCACTCCCTTCGTGACACTAAGCATGTCACTTAATAACATGGAACGGAACGTCCACCTTAATATGCAAGGATCCATGGTGGTACTACTCACCATGATCCTAATCACCCTTGAGTATCACCCCACTTCATGCCAATCCTTTTTGCATTTGCTACTCATCCACTAAAGGTAACTGACACTTACAACTCGAGACACATCTAAGGAGGCCTAGCAAGGAATAAGACTTCATCCAACCGATGCCACAGGACACACACAAGTGTCCCGTGGTGCCTTGAAGTGGTAATGAAGTCACCACTACCAACTAAGAGTCACCGAGACTTACCAAGGCTTCAAGAGGGAGAGAGGAAGGAGACCAACCCCTTCTATAGTACCCTCTGTGGTATTTGGCAAATCCCCCCGTCCTAAGTCAAAGGAGAACCCCAAACACACTTGAGTTGTAGAAGACCATCCAATTCCAACTCAAATTGTCAAGTTTACGTCATCGTTTGGACACCCAAACTTCCAATCGGCGTAATTTTGCGCTCAGAGCTCCAAATCCAATATGCAAGCCCATTTTAGACATTTATGCAATGAGTAGATGTCAATGGGCTGCTCACTTATGTCATTTAGACATGTTGTTGCAAAATTATGGCCCTCCAAAAAATCGGGTTCACGGTGGAGGCGTAATGTCTTCACCACGGCTTTTTTTTTTACCATAACTTTTGACTTCTGTCTTAGAACCTCGTAATGCTTGTCATTCTAAGTTTCTTATATTCATAGCTTTTCAATGATATGTTACATGCCATACTTTCTTATGGGATTCATTGAGAACCCCTCACACCTAGCCTTCAAGTGTCCCGGCGCCACCGGGACCTAATCAACTTTGAACGGCCATAACTTTAAACTCACAACTCCAAATTTCATGTTATTTGTGCAATTCGGAACGTTTTGTCAAGAGCTTTCTAAGCATGTATAACACTTTACCGTCTACTTCAAAACCAAGGCGTCATTGCGCCCTATTTGATTGCGAGTCTCTCAAATCTCCCTACCTAGTCTATTGCAAGGCTTGGGAAGTCACCCCCAAGGTCCCCCCTTTGCTCACTAAGATTCATTGGGTACCCCCAAAAGCTAGGGGTATGATACTAATTGGCTTGGGAAGTCATGTAAAATATATGCAAAATAAAGTGTATGGTGTATTATGTATTTGTCTATAATGTATGGTATATGGCGTATTGCTATAGCATTTTGAATGTATTCATATGCAATTGTAAAATGACTACTCTTAAATATCAAAAAATAATCCTCAAATTTCCTAGATTTCATATAACAATCTTCAAATTTCCTAGATTTCAATAAATAATGTTTCTAAATCCTAGATTTTAAAAATCAATTTTCAAATTTACAATGCCTCCAAATGTCCACGTCAGATTAATTTTGGGATCTACGACACATGGCAACTCCATAGGCCTTTCTTTTACCTCTAATTTCTTTCTTATACCTACACCCTCTAGGTTCTCATCCATTTCTCCATGCGTTGCCTTAAAAGATAGAAATAAACCTATTGTCACCGTGACTCAAACGTGACTTGTCCACAATGACTAGCGAGTGTGGAGTCAATTTCCAATCATTGTGTCTGGAATGACTACCCTGCAATCATTGTTTGCAGTTGCATTTGCTAGAACTTTTTTGTAGTGATTTTCCTTCTTACCCATACCTACTTCTACTTAACAATTTTTTAAGCATGAAAATTAAGGGGGTTTTGAAAAAAAAAAATTCCCTAGACTCTCAACTCAATTTTCCACAATAAAGATTTAAAGTTCAAAACTCTATAGTGCAAAAAATTTAAGCTAAAAAAGTTCAAAATCAAATAATCCAATTTTGCAAGGTGCTAAAAAATTATTTTTTTCACTTTAAACACAAATATCTTTTAATCTATGCGGTCAAAAATTTTGAAATTTTTTCCAGACATTCTCATACTATTAAGGTATAAGATCCTATAGTTGGATGTGGAAAAAAATTCAACTTTTTTTCCTCTTTGCACTAGAAGTCCAAAAATGGCAGTTTTTAGTGTTTTTTGGTAGAAATAAGGCCTTGGTCCTTTAGGGATTAAACTAACTACTACATCATAACAAATCCAATGACTTTTAGGAGTAAAACCACTTTGACTCCACAACCCTATGCCAATGCAACAATAGACAATGTGTGGATAAAATTATAGCTATATGGAGCTTGTCATGAGAAATGTAGAAGTTATAAATCATAATATTCTTGGTACAATTCTCATCATGAGGGTTGGGATTAAGATTCCTCATCCACATGATATGAACAAGAATTGTTACTTGGAAACTATGCCAATGCATCAATTGCACTTCACACTAAAAAAACCTTGTGTCTTTTTATGCATTTTTTGGTGACATCCATCTATTCTTATATAGCCTCTTACATCAAATGTAACATAATTAAGACATTAATTGTAACGTCAAACATAACATAAAAACTTGCATTAAATGATGTAACAAAAAATGCATTAAAAAAAAACATGAATTATTTTCTTCTTGTATCATTTTGAACTTCAAACAAGTAATTTTCTACATAGTCAATGATTGACACCATAGTATCATTAGGAAAAGTAGCAAAATTAACATGATTTAAGTTGTTCAAGTTGTTCATCCTTTTATTTAGCTACAATAGTGTGCTTCACAAATAATTGAAATTTAGGATTTAGATAGCTAACCAATTGATCAAATGTTATCTCTATATAAACTAGTTGCAATTCTTTTTTCTCTTCACCTATTTTTATAAGGATTGTTTCCATTGCAAAGTTCTTCCACTTTAAAAGAGAACTAGACCTTCCATTTTTTTTAATTAGACAAATTGGAAGGTCTTCTCTACAATTCATATAATTAAATTCCAAAGAGACAATCATTTGCATACCCCAAATTTTGGGATTCATTTCAAGTATTGAATCGATTCACACAAGGTTGTTAAACCAACAAACACTAACAAATCAGCAGCACAATGTGTTCTATGGTATCTACAATAGACCTCTTTGCAGTTATAGTCACAAATAAATTGTATGCAATTCAGATTTAGTTCTCATATTATGAAATGCTACCAAGAGCTCTTATATTTCAACATGTTGTATGAAGCAATAAACATTTTTTTCCTTTAATTTCCAAATCCAAGAAAAGCTTAAAAAATCAAACATACACTTTGGTCCCAATGATACTAAAAGATGTACTATTTTGAAATGTAGGCAAAATTCCATTCGCCTCAAAAAATAAAATATTATTAATTAAATGTCACTAGAGATTCTCAAAAATTATGAAATCCTCTTAAAATATACATGTGACAAGTACATACACACATTAATACACCACGGTTTACATTCAAAATCAATCCCTTTCAAATTGAATCCACTGTAGTTCATGGTTATCATCACAAAGCATCTAAATAACAACTTTAAATTCTATATGCATGACTCTCCTTAGCCTTCATAGTATTGTCTAGGAGTTAGGCGCCAATCCACAAGACTTTTATAAAGAGCTCCTTATAATGTTAAATAGTCACAAAAGATTCTTTGAACACTTACAACACTTTCTATAAGTAAGCATGCAATCTTCTAGCATTCACAACTACATCAATAATTGTCTAAGAAAATCCTAATCACATCATAAATCTTTTATAAATCCAAAAATTTCAGCTTAGACTTGCTAGAGGTTCATAGTATTTTTTATTCAAAAATCAAAATTCAAATATTCAAAACCAATATATGAAATGAGATGTTAATGTAGTTCTAAAAATATAAACCTATGATTTAAGTTGACATAC
This sequence comes from Climacium dendroides, assembly GCA_950106755.1. Taxonomy (NCBI): domain Eukaryota; kingdom Viridiplantae; phylum Streptophyta; class Bryopsida; order Hypnales; family Climaciaceae; genus Climacium; species Climacium dendroides. The sequence goes on along the minus strand of OX467089.1, from coordinate 28,630,629 downwards.
AAAGTATACATACATCTTGTCATAAACTCATAAAGCTATTTACTGATATATAATTTTTTTTGCATTTGGGCTTACTTTTGTTAGGGCAACCGACCAAATAACCAATGCTTGCTTTATAGAAATACTAACATCACTCTTTGTCTTTTGCCGCAACGTGAATTTTTTGTTTTACTTAGCTTATCTAAAGGTTGAAGCAGAAACTAGTGGAAAGGAACCGGATCTGATTAAGAGCTGTAAGAAAACCAGAAATATACATGGAAAATAAAATAATAGGTGAATCAGATCTCATCCAACCCAAAGTTCAAATTGGACGGGAACGGAAATCCATCCGAATTTGGTCTATGAACCAGATTAGGGTAAGACCGGATGTCAAGCCATCAGAACTGGAAAAGGTCATAATGGCTAGTACGAGGTCCTGAGACTATTTAAGGACTGGCCTTACTAGTCACACCTCTTTTCATTTTTTCGCGATTTAGGCGCTCTTTGTTTTCTCCTTTGTTTCCAGTACCTTATTTTCCCGTGTAGTATTTGTATAGTAGTATGTGAGAGTGTACCCGTAAAACTTGATAGCGTATGTTATAGATACTACTTCTAGTTGAGATCGGAGAGGGAAAGTGAGGAACAAGACATGCATCTAGGAGAGAGTAAGGTAGAATCGGAAAGGTATTGGAGTGAAACAATCTATGTCCATGATGTTGTTGCATAGGAAGAGAGCGGAATCAGCTGGCTCCGTTCCGGTTGAGGTAAAGCTCTGGAAAGTAATTCCGGTTATTCCCTCCGAAGAACTGGAAAAGGCCCAACTCATGGAAAATTTAACTTCCATGGGTTGCCAAGGGTTTGTGGAGAAACCCTAGGGACAAAGAGACAAACGAATGGTAAAAGAACTCTTGGGCAAGTTGTCCAATGAGTTCGACAACACCTTGCAAGGGAATCCATCCCTTTGGACTGAAGAAGTATAGAGAGCGGTGTATAACTTCCGGGTAGGTGGTCTAGGAATGGTAGGCCGGAAGGATGAGTTCATCTGAAGCAAATTCCAAGGTGCCCCCAATCCAAAGGACGGATATGTAATCGAGGATTGCATAGACGACTGCCACCGCCGCCTTCTTCAGTTCCTAGTTCCGGTCCTCCACCCGGAAAAGCCAACTAGGGTAACGATTACCCTTGGTAACACTATTTTTGGTTCCCTATGTGGAATCCGGAACATTGACTGGATCCGGATTGTTTTCAATTTGGTCTCCCAACTCATTAGGAGAACGGGGAAGAGTAGGGCTACTCCGGTATGCCCCTACCTCTTCCACTTGTACTATAACTACCAACTCCTGACTAGTGCAGAAGAGAAAGAGTAGAGGACCCAAGAAGTCCTCTTTAAATACGAAGAGTCAAAGATAGACGATGAAGTGGAATCCATTCCCGAATCGAATCCGGAAACGGAAGAAGAGGAGGAAGAGGCTCTGTTGCCACCCATCAAGCAACAGAAGATGATGCCTCCCTACAAGCAAGGGACGCCACCGAATCACGACAAGTCAGCTCCGGAGGGAAGAATGGAAGAGATGAAGACTGTCCTTGAAGAAGAAATGGATCCCCAGGATCCATTTAACAACTTAATAGCCATCCTCTACAGCGTCCAAGCGGATTGGGAGATCAAGAACCGGACCTTGGCGGTGATCAGAAGGTTAGTGGATGTGCCACCGGATAGCACGCTGCCGAAGAAGGTAGCAGAGTGCATCACCCATTTGGTTGAGGCCCGAAAGCAGGAAAAAGAGATAATCCGTTTGCAGAAGGAGGCGGATACCTTGAAGGTAGAAACCTTCGCCTTGAAGGAGGATGTGACCGCCACTTGGGAAATGGTGGAGGAGACTCGGAAGATAGCTGAGCAGGTGAAGGACACTTTAGGAGTATCCGGGATGGCCGCCACTAAAGCTAAGTTGTTCAACGAAGAGATACAGAAGGAGAAGAAACTATCTGGTTCTAAGATAGTGAGAATTCTCATAGATTATGCCGAGCGGATCAAGGCAATAATGACGGAGGCGCAGACATTTGCGGACCGGATTGAAGAGAGTAGCCGGAAACTGATTGGGGCTACATGCTCCAAGGAAATCCAACTCTCAAATCTCTCTCTACCGAAGTTGTCTCCGGATGAGTTAGTTCCAGAGGAGGGAAAGGATAGGACTCCTAAGTCCAAAAAGTTTGAACAAGTACCAATAGCGGCCAACACATCAAAGTCCGCGATTGATTTGGAGTCTACGCCCGATTCCGACCAAGGCGACCCGACCCCTAAACCTACGGATGGAGAACGGAATCAGAACCTGAGTGAAGTCTTTGAGCAGATGGAAGCCAATCCGAAGAGTCCTACCTTAGGATTAGATTTGTAAATTAGTTAGGATTGTACACATTAGGGAGACTTAGAATGGATCAGGATCCTATTCCGATCCAACTGAGTAGTAGGTAGGATTGGAAGTCCGGCCTGAAATGCAGCGAGATTCCGTGGCGCTTTTTGCCTTTTTGTACTTTAGGGTTTTGTCCTTGAGAAGAGTAAGGGGAGAAAAAATCTTCTTCTGCAATCTCTTGAAGTTTTCTATTTACTTTTTTATTGTATGTCTCTTCCGCATGAGGCAACATTGTATGATAAAGAGTGAGGAGGGTGTAAATAGAATTGGGAGTGATTTTCTTCTCCCTTTGGTGTTTCCTTTTTTATTCTAAGTGTATGTGAGTAGGTAGCAAAGAGTTGGGAGTAAACTTCAGTTCCTCAGCACGCCTAGAGTTTAGGATTCCGGATGATAAAACCGTTGTTAGGCTAGACAGATAGGGAGGGATTCCTTCGTCGCGCTAGAATTCCCGGGTGGGAAATCCAGTTGAGTGTCCAATCTCTTGTGAGGTCTCACTGCCCTAGCTAATAATCGGAAAAGTTTTTAGTAGATGTTGGAATGGATGGGTCTACTTGTAACCACCTAACTTCGTACGGATAGGAATTGACCTCCAAGGTCGTTGTAGTATAAGAGAATCGTACGGGGGAGATCTTTGTGTGATTTGCAATCCAGATTATCATCTGGATTGTTGTGAAGGACCAAACCGAATCCGTAGTAGTTAGAAGATTAGGAAGTAGGTCAATGGGTCTTCAGCCACTATAAATTTTGGAAGGAGTGGTGGGCCTACCAATCTTAAAATCAAGCGGCAACCCTTGTGATGGTGAAAGAGAGGCTAAACTAAACCGGATAGGATTAAAGATACACGTAGATAGTCCTAAACGGATTGGTCTACATGGGTACCTAGGACCGAAATTAGTAAGATCCTGGGGTAGTAGTGTGTAGTAATTAGTCGGATCAGTATTCTTCCAGTTAGCCCTCAATTCCCACTAAAGACCAACTTAAGATAAACCGTTCCGGAATCGTTCCCACGAGGACTCGAGGCTCACGGATCTAGGCTAACTCAATCTAAGCTTTTCCTTTCTCTCTTACTTTCTAATCCGGACCAGAGGTCCGGTCTGGCTACTAGTGCTGGACGGGTTCTGGAAAAGTCCGAAAACAGTTCAATGGCCCCTTCCGGGATCCCTGGGTTTAGATGACAAGTGGCCAGATCCACCATCTGGATATTTATCGTGTCCGGAAACAATGACTCTCTCTCTCTCTTACTTGTCCTCTACTACTAATGCTAACTTAACTTTAGGGACCGGAAATATCCTACTGTTCCGTCACCTCACAAATCCGGAATGCTTACCGGACTAGGTCACGTAGGGATGGTCAAGGACTACAACGACACTCTAGCATTAACCCAACACTGAGCCTCCCATTGATCGAGTGGACATCCTTGTACTTTCTTGAGCATTACACCGAGGCTTTGACTCCATCTATGGGGGAATTCGGGTCACGTCTTACAAACTCCCATACACAAAAGCTGCTCGCAGACTCTTAGACACTCTCATACACGAGGCAGTATCTTCCTCTCAGGCTATACTGGCATCCAGGCAGATAGTACACTAACACTTCCTCCGGAACAATCCGGCCGATCTCCCCAACAATCCAATGACGTTCGATGTCGCAGCACAGAGTAAGCAATTTCCCTATTATACTCACAAAAATCACTCTAGAGCATAACAAAATGACCCTAAAGATCGAACCCACGAGATCCTGTGAAGTAGCTAACTCTAACAAGGAGATAAACCCAATTAACCCCTTTATTCTACCTTTCCGATTCTACCTCTGACGACCGGAACATCCAAAACCAACCGGAAGACTACGATCGGACTGTATCCTACTTCCGGTTTTACTAGTTCCCCGATTTCTGGACTGACTTCTCAATTCTGGACCCTGCAACTTCCGGTCCTATGTACCCTCCTGGGCGAATCCGATCCGGTCCACCCTTCCGTACCCGGTTTAGTTTTACCTCTGTTTTACCATCAGAGGGTTCGCCGCTTGCTTTTGAAAGTGGTAGGCCCACCACTCCTTCCGTGACTTATAGTGGCTGAAGACCCACTTTCCTATCCACTGATCTCCTAACTAACACGGATCCGGTTTGGTCCTTTACAGTAATCCGGATGGCAATCCGAATCACAGGTCACACAAAGACCCCCTGTACGATCCTCTCATACTACAACGACCTTGACACTGATCCGTTCCGTACGAAATTCGGTAGCTACAAGTGCATCCGTCCGTTCCAACACCCACGAAAGTTCTTCCGTTCACCCACAACGGTGGCAAGACCTCACAGGAGTCAGGATACTCGACCGGATTTCCCACCCAGGAGTTCTAGTACAGCTAAGGAATCCCTCCCTATCCGCCTAGCTTGATCAACGGATCTCTTACCCGGAATGCTAAACTTCTGTAGCTGCTGAGGCACTGGAATCCACTCCTAACTCTTCATAACCTACTCACATGTACCTAGAACAGGAAACATACATCAAGGGGAGAAACTCTACCAACACCTCCGTACTCACCTTCCTATTCCGACTCCGTGCACTCTTGCCAATACTCGGGAAAAATACACAAAAGTTAGTTTAAAGGAAAGTACACAAGGAAATGCCAAAAGAACTCCCTCTTGTCTCCAGCTCAGAGACTGTTTTATATACAAAAAGCAAAAAGCAAAAAGTGAATACATGATTTCCGCCTCTAAAGGCGCTGACAATCTGGTTCTACCTTATTTTAACCGAATTCTATTCCGGTTCCTATCTATAAGTCCTATTTTTACAATCCTTCTTGTTCCGTCTCATACACTCGGGATCCAATGGTAGGGCTCTCATCAGGTCTCTCCAACTGCTCGAAGACCTCATTTAGATTCCAGTTCCGTTCCCCATCCATAGGTGGAACCGGATGTTCTTCCTCAGCTTCCAAGGAGTCCAAATCTATCGGCTGATGTCCGGTCGAGGGCGTCTCCTTCTTTGCCCTACTTGACTGGGGCGTCTTGTCCTTTCCCGGCTCCTAAGCTACGTCTTCCGGAAACAAGTCCGGAAGAGAAATTTTTGAGAGCCGGACCGGAATTTCTGTCAACTTCTGGCTGCTCTCCATGATTCGGTCCACTGACTCCTGTGCCTTGGATAGGAGCTTCTCCATCTGCTCCTCAAAATCGGTGAGGATGTGCACCACCCTGGTTCCGGATATCTTCTTGTCCTTGTGCACCTCCTCTTCGAACAGGCGCGCCTTGGTGACTGCGGCTCCGGGTCCTCCAAGCACGTCCTTTACTTCCGCGGCCAACTTTTTCATTTCTTCCGCCATCTCCTTTGTCGCGGTGGCGTTCTCAAGCAACGCGAATAGTTCGGCCTTGAGGGTGTCCACCTCATCGTGCTGCCGCTTGTTGTCCTCCTTCATCTTCCGGAGCTCTTCCGGATTGATAACACTCTCAGCCACCTTCCGCGGCAATTGACTGTCCGGTTCCGCTTCGATTAATTCCGCGATCTCCCCGAGCGTCCGCTTCTTGACTTCCCAATCCGCCCGGATTTCGCAGAGGATCCCAACCAACTCGTCGAACGGATCTACGGTCCCTGATCCGGATGCCACATCCGGTCCGGTTGGAGTCTCACTTCTGCGCGGCCGCGGATGTCTCGGGGGCGTTCCTCGATTCCGAGCCGGTGTGGTCTTCTACCTCTTGGCGGGAACATACGGTTCCTCCTCTTCCTCTTCTTCTTCTTCCTCCTCCTCCTCGGTTTCGTTTCCGGAATCCGCTTCTTGGTCGGACTCGGATTCTCCGTACTTCATGGTCCGCTCCTGGGCCTTCCATACCTTCAGCTCCACCTCCGTCAGCAGTTCCTGTTGCTGGTAGAGGTGGTACACATAAGGGCACAGTGGCGTAGCCCTACTTCTCCCCACTCTTGTAGTAAGCTGGGACACCAGGTCAAAGAAGATCCGGCCCCAGTCTACTTTCCGGTTTCCGCTCAGCGCTCCGAAAATCGTGTTAGCCAAGGTGATAGTCACCCTGGTGGGCTTTTCCGGATGCAAAACCGGAACCAGGAACTGAAACAAGCGTCGCTCCCGGTCATCGAGGCAGTCTTCGACCGCGTAGCCGTCCTTCGGGTTTACTACGCTTTCGAAGTTGCCCTGGACGAAATCATCCTTCCGGTTGGCAAGCCCGAGTCCTCCTGGCCGGAATCCGTACACGTCCCGCCACAAAGCCTCGGTCCATTGGACCGGATTCCCTCTCAGGGTGTTATCGAATTGATTCGATACGCCACTCAGGATTTCTCTAACCATCCTCTCATCTTTGAAACCCCAAGGTTTCAAAGCTAACCCCTGACAACCCATCAATGACAAATCCTCTCTGAGCTCTCCCTGTTCCGGTTCCTTGGTCGACATGACCGGAACCACTTTTCTAAGCTTTACTTCACTTGGGGGCGGGGTGTTAGAACCTCTCTTCCGGTTCAACCGCGGCATGAGGGTAGCTCTACCCGGTTTTCACTCTTCTACAGTCCTAACAAGGGAGCGCCGACACTTAGATGTTCCGCTCCGCCTGTAAACTAACCTACTGGCGCGCTCACACTCTTAGTCTCTCACGTATCCACTCGCACTCAAGGTCTCACCCACTCATGTCCGGAGGAGATCTCTCTGTCTCACACCCCTCACTCACTTCCGGACCCTCTTGTACTTCCTCTTCCTTGCCGTGGTCAACGATAAAAACGTCAGGCGCTAAATCAAGACACGACAACACGTGGAAATCCAGAGACCTGAAAATGGACAGGGCCAGGCTTTATATAGTCCTAACGCCCTAGACTGTCTTTATGACCGGTCGGATATCCGGTCCGGTTCTTGACATCCAGTTAATTCCAATCCGGTCAACACGATTCCGGTCGGAAATACTTATCCGGTTGTACATCTAATCCGTTCCGCTTCTACCTAAAACCGGATTAGTTCCGTAAGGTCCTTTTGTAACTATTTTTGGATTTATCTCTCTCTAGATGAATCCAGATACCTATTTCTAATTTCCAGTTCGCTCAAAAAGGTAAACAAATAAAAATCAAAAATATGAGTTGTCACATTCGGAACCACTCACAACATCGACACTTGCTAATCAAGGTAAGTTCTCAGCATCCGGAAAAGGCACGAATAGACCCACACACTAGAAGAAAAAGCAGGGTTTTGCGACTGCGGTTTGCGACTGGTTTGTAGTCGTATCGGACATTTGCGACTTGGTGATATTCTGAAGTCCGCAATCGCAGTGGACAAGTCGCATGAGTTGCACTACAGTCGCGAGGTTGTTTGTCATTCGATAGGCAATGGAGAACTTCATCGATGAACTGCTGTGACGTGGTTGCTGATGTGGAAGTTATTTCACTTATTTGTGTGCAACTAGTTTGCGATTGACATACAACTGGTATGCAACTAGTTTGCGATTGATGTGCAACTCGTTTGCAACTAGAGTGCAACTGGTTTGCGATTGACATACAACTGGTTTGCAACTTGGTTATAATTTATAGAGTTGTAGATTATAGAAATCTACAAATTGTAGAAATCTACAAAGTGTAAAAATCTACAAAATATATAAATATTAGAATTTCACTATCAAAATTCATTACACAAGAATGCTATAACTTACCATTCTTATCTGTTCAAGCTGATGGTATTCTTAACAATCAATATGGGACAATTGAATCGATTTTCAGTCATGTTCTAGTTGCATTGCACTTGTTCTCTAGTTGCATTTGAATCGTTTTTTAGTTGCACTGTAGTCGGGTTCTAGTTGCATTATAGTTGATTCCTAGTTGCATTTGAGTCATTTCTAAGTTGCAATCTTCTAGTTTTTAGTTGCAGCCTGTAATTAGAGCGATTGCATTTTTCCACGGTGGACTCTACTTCGCGGATAGCTGTCCACATGGACAACTGCGATGAATGCTAGATGTAGAATACCTCATGTCAGTTCTTCTGTTACAATATCATAACCCTATTCTTCATTTTCCGACTACTTTGCGACTACAACTACATACACATGAAATTTGGTGCAAATACAGAGGGCTACAGTCGCATCTCAGTTGTATAGGACACATAGTCGCATCTCAGTGGGTTGCAACGGACACGTTTTTCTTCTAGTGACACCCACAAAAGTATGCACCAAGTACAAGAAGGAAGAGAATGGAATGCCTCCAAACGCTTTGAATTAAGCTCAAAGGTACACACTGAAAATCATGTGGTGAGTGAGTAACCACAAAGGTCCATCAAAAACTAACTTATACTAAACCAATCCTTATTTCAAAATCACACAAAACACTCCTACTGGTCCGCTAGATTTCCGGTAATCCACTAGATCCTACTTTTTTGGCTCAACGACCGGACTCTAGTATTGTTACAAGTATGTACAAAACTACTTCCTATTTTTTTGCATCCTTTTCCTTAGGGGGAATAATGTCTTTTAACAAGTCTAGGTATATTTGCTTTCAGCTGCTCCCCGGAGAAAACTCACTAGAGACTCTTGCTCCCCAACTTGGACCTGTAGCGATATCGGTTCCTCTGTCTACACTCTGGATTCCGGCTACCGGAACTTCCAGACTTCCTTGGGAATCTCTCCGGGTAAATTTCATGCGGGGAGAAAAATGAACAGACCGAGTCCCCCTTGTCTCCGGAGGAGTACCTGTACACTACAACAAAAACAATGTTTTATGACTGCAAAATATGATTGCAGTGAGTCGTAAAATCAAAAAATATGACTCACGCAGAAATCACTGTAGATGACTTGGGATATGACTGACTCTAGTCGTTTGGAAGCAGTCGCTTCAGACATTAGTCATATTGGCAGTCATATAAGTTGAAGGGTATAAATATCCATATTTAGCCATAGTATGCCAACATGGCGTATACTTTGACTCTCCTAGGGGGTCTTAACTTTTTGTTGAGTTGCTTGGATAAACAAAAAAATCCTACATGGAATATGACTGCGGCGAGTAATATTTTTTGATGACATGGAATATGACTGTAGTGAGTCATATTTTGCAGTGATGTGGAATATGACTATAGTGAGTTATATTTTTTGATGGCATAGAATATGACTGTAGTGAGTCATATTTTGCAATGATGTGGAATATGACTATAGTGAGTCATATTTTTTGATGACATGGAATATGACTGTAGTGAGTCATATTTTACAGTAATGTGGAATATGACTGTAGTGAGTCATATTTTGCAGTGATGTAGAATATGACTATAGTGAGTCATATTTTGTAATGATGTGAAATATGACTGTAGTGAGTCATATTTTGCAATGATGTGGAATATAACTATGGTAAGTCATATTTTGCAGTAACACGAAATATGACTTTTCCCAATCAAATTTTCGAATGATGTGTAAAACAATTATTTTCAGTCATATTTTTTGATGATTTGTAAAACAACTATGTGTAGTCATACATCAACATAATTTAGTAATTAAGTAAGAGAATCCATTTAATTAAAAATGAATACATATGATTTCGTAAATGGACAAAAATTAATCACATTAGAAAGTCAAATACAAGAAAAAATGTGATTTTTTTCAATAACATTTATTAGTTACTAACACAAAATATATCACAATGGCTCTTTATATATGTATATATCCACATACTTGTAAAACTTATATTTCAACAAAAATGTAAAGATGTTACCTCTTTTGTATTGCAAGTAGCCTTCAATAACTTCATTTCAATCTCCAATGCCTACATGTATAAACAAGAAGGTTAGTTTTCAATAAAGGTTTAAAGCACTACAAAATATATAAACATGTTTAAGATAAAAAAAAAGTTATAATCATTATATATTCAAAAATTATAAATAACCAAAAAAATAACAATGATGATAGAAAGACTAAGAAGCAAAAAGTAGCAAAAAAGAAGCAAAAACTAAGTGACATTATGATTGCAAAATATGACTGCAAAATATGACTAAGAGGCAAGAAAAAGAAAAACCTAAGATGGAAGAAGAAACAAAAGTTAAATAGCAAGAAGAAGCAAAATCTAAGATGGAAGAAGAAGTAAAATTTAAGATGGAAGAAAAAGTAAAAGTTAGGAGGTAAGAAGAAGCAAAATCTAAGAAGAAAAAAGGAGCAAAACTTAAGGAAGAAGAAGTGAAATTTAAGAAGGAAGAAGAAGAGAAATCTAAGAAGAAGAAGAAGCAAAACCTAAAAAGAAAAATTTAAAAAGCAAGAAGAAGCAAAACTTAAGAAGGAAAAAGAAATAAAAGTTGAAAGGCAAGAAGAAGCAAAACCTAAGAAAGAAGAAGAAGCAAAAGCTAAAAAAGAAAAAAATACAAAAGCTAAGTAGTAAGAAGAAGCAAATCTAAGAAGCAAGAAGTAAGAAGGAGCAAGATCAAGTAAAAAGAAGCAAGAAGAAGAAAACCTAAGAGGCAACCAAAAACAAAACTTAAGAAGCAACAAAAACAAAGAAGAAGGAACAAAAAAGAAAGAAGAAAAAGCAAAACCTAAATAGGAAGAAGAAGCAAAACCTAAGAAGTAAGAAGAAGTAAGAAGAAGCAAGAAGAAAAACCTAAAAAGCAACAAAAAACAAAACTTAAGAAACAACAAAAACAAAGAAGAAGGAACACAAAAGAAAGAAGAAGGGGCAAAAAGAGGAGTGGCTACAAAAAATGGCGGCTAGGATTTTAAAACCTTAATTTTGTGGCAGCTAGGGTTTTAAAATCCTAAATTATTGGCAACTACAAAAAAATGATTTAAAAAAAATATGACTACAAAAAAACCCTACGTGGAAAAATATGACTAGGTACTTTCTAAATATATTCCCTACTCAAATTGTTTTTGGGTTGCCCTAAAAAAAAATCTTACTATTATAGAGATGTAATTGCAAAATATGACTAAAAAATATGACAAGGCGTTCCCTAAATATGTTCTCTACCATTCTCTATGAAGTATTTTGGTGTTCCCAATGGCCATATACTATACGACTATGATGTATAAGGCTAAAATATAACTCGCAGTCATATTTGCAGTCATATTTTTTTTACCTTCAAAAATATGACTACAAGCAATCGCTAGTCATCCTCAATCATAATTCTACAGTCATAAAACACTGCCATTGTTGTAGTGGTAAGGTCTATGACCGAATTCTCCTAAAAGAGGTCCTCACTTTCTTTAGGTACAATGGTATCCCAATCCACTCTATTTTCTCGGGTGGAGGTGATAGTTTTGGGACAGGAGGTACCACCGGCGACACCTCTGCAACAGCTTTTCCGGAAGAACAATTTCCTCCGGAACAGGCAATATATGGGTGGGAGAGGAAGGAGGAGGGTCTACCGGATTTGGCTCTGTAGGTGCCAAGCGCGCCACCAATTCTCGCATCTCTACTCGCGATGCGTCCATCCGCCTTACCTGCTCCAGCAAACACTTGACTATAGGCACCCAACTTGAGCTTGCGGCTACGTCGAAGTTGGCTTCAAACAATCAGGCCTTGTTGATGTAGTCCGCTGGAATCTCCAAGGAGTTTCGGAGCTGAATAACACTTTGGCTTAGTGCCTCTATCTGTTGGCGGTGCTCTTCCTCCATGACTTGGACCTTTTCTTGGGCCGTCCGCAACTCGTTTTCCAACCAGGTGCAAGTGAACTCCGACCTTTCGGCCCGTTCCAGCAAATCCCGGTTCTCCACTCGTAGAGCACCACCTTCGTAACCATCTTCTTTTGGTCTTGGATCAGAAGGTCGTTTTGCTTCTCGGCCGTCACCAACGCGTCCGTCCTCTGGAAGATGGCGTTGCGGTCGGTTAGTGCCATCTTCCGGCACACCCGTTTGAAGGTCTCCTCATAGTTGTGGAGAATCTTCATGATGTCGTCAGCCCGCCACACGATGTGCTGGGCCAGCTCCGTAATATCCTCGTAGGGCGACCCCCCCAGTCGAATCTTGGTCCTTTCTTCTTCCACTTCTTCCGGAGGGTTGGTCCGAGAGGGACCGGCTTCTAGCTGGTCCAGAACGTCTTCTGTCCGGTCCGAAGCGTCTTCCTCATTTTGCTCTGGAGCGGAAAGGTTCCCCGTTGGCATCACTAGTGGAGTCGCATTGCGCCGAGTCCATTTCTTCAGAGGAGTGGATTGCTCCTCTTCTTCCGTCTCCTCGTCATCCGGACCGTCCCGATGAGAGGGTTCTTCTACTCCGTAATTCTAGAGCTGAATCAACTCCAAATAGGCTTTCTCCTCATTTTCCTTAAGTAAAGAATGGTGGGAGTATAAGTGGGAGATATAAGCCGGAAGAGGGCTCCCACCTTTCTTCCCCTGCCGGAGAGAACGCACGAGATCCCCTACCAGCTCAAAGATGATGAACGCCCAATCCATCATCATCCCCTGGAGGCTTCCCAGAATGGTGGAAGCTACCTTGGCCACTACTCATCTCGACTTGGTCGGGTGGAGGATAGGGTTAAGAAACGCTACCACATCTCGTCAACATTTAGACAAGCAAGCTCTGTTACGCGATATTAGGATTGCGAGGTTGAAACGACTTAAAGCATCAGAATTAGAACGTCCAATGCCACCATCTCCTCGTAGGTCTTTAGAACCTAGTATTTTGGTCCCACCGTCTATTCCATCTTCTAATGCTACTACTTTAGTTGAAGTTGGAGAGGATGAAAGTAGTCAAGATATTTTGAATCAAAGTCTTAATGTACAAGATGTTTATGATTCACTTTTTCCATCGAATTATTAGTTTATTGGAGTGAAATGAGTATTTATAGTCATACAATTAAAAAAAAACATCATTAGCTTTCATCCAATACATTGAATAAGCGCATGACATATAATGAAGTCAATTTTGAGTTAGTGCGCATACTTCTAGGCAAAATGTATTTATGTTCAATAAGTATATATGGATTTTTATTTCTTGTAGAAAAAAAAGAGAATGTTTTCATTTAAAATCTGAATCGAAATTTTTTTTGTTTTGTTTTATGAAGTACCAAAGTGGCAATAAAAAGTTTTTAGTGTTGCTCCACTTTTTTGCATTCATCCACATACTGAATAGAAAATATCACACTAGTACATATTATATGTCATTAATTCTATTTTCATCCACAATTAGGACACTATTTAGCCAAATTATTTTTTTCTAGTGCAATCTGGAACCATAACCCCACCTCCCCAAAAAGTCTTGCTCCAAATTTGTCTAAAGCATTCTTTTCAAAGAAGTTTAAATATTGAATTATTAAGCAATTATTTTCCTTTGAACTTAGTGTAACTAAAATTAATTCAATTGAACTTATTGTAATTAAAAGTAATTCAATTGAACTTGTAACTTCATCAATAATAATGGTGCTTTAATTAGTAGATTAATTAGTAGGTTAACATCATATCACATGACCTCACCCTGAACCTCAACAAATACAAGATAACTTAACCGGGGTAAGAGGTTTGGTTACTAGATCTAACTGGGTCTTGAGAAATAGCAAGAAAAGATTGAGCAAGTTTACTATCATCTTCCCTTGTAAAATTAGATTGTTTCTTTTTTGGTGTCTCGGTAGACATTTTTTCCTATGAATCTTAAACCCAAAAAAAATTAGTAGAAGAAAAGATAAAGAGCAAGGACAAGTAAACAAAAAGAGAAAGTTCATACAAGAGATAATAAATAAATTTACAATATAAAGTGATGAAAACTACATATATATTGAATACAAATCAGAACATATAAAAACACTTTTAAAATATGAATTAGAAACACTTATATAGTGAAATATTATAGAAAAATATTTTAAAAAAAGTAAAAGATAAATATAGAAGTGTATTCAAAAGGAAAAGTTTATTAATGTAAAGACTATATAAAAATAGAGTTCATGAAAGTGATTTGATTCAAAATATAATTAGTAAAAGTTCATTATAATTGGCGTGCTTAAAAATAAATAGAATTTACTTTAGCATTGTATAATATAAAATCTAATGAAGTTGTGTTCAATATTGAATATGTTAGTATATAGTATACTTTTGTTTGATAGTTAAAGATTCATGTTCTTTCATACTAGAGAGTCTAAAACATATTCCATCTCCATTACGGTTAACAAATCAAACTTTTTTGAGTTAATCTACTTAAACTCACAATGGGAGAGCGGTGGAAGGAATACATGGATGACTGGGAAAAAATAGAGAACTTAATGGTTGCAAAAATTGAATTGCAACAACAGTTAGTACAATTCCAACAAGAAGTTGAATCCAAGAGAATTGGTGGTTCAATAATAGGGAAAAAAAGAAATTGAGATTGAGATTGGAAACAAGGTTATAACCAAGTAGTAAATAATTATTTTGCAGCAAGTCCACTATTCACTGAAACCCACTTTCGAAGGCGGTACCGAATGTCAAGGCAATTGTTTTTAAAGATAGTCAAAGATGTTGAAATGCAGGACAACTACTTTAGGCAAAAAGCAGATGCCATCAGCAAATTAGGTATTTCAAGCATTCAGAAGTGCATTGCAACTATAAAGCAATTGGCTTATGGATTCTCAGCGGATGCATGTGATGAATACGTATGATTGGCGGAAAGCACAGCAATGGAATCATTAAAAAGATTTGTACATGCAATACGAAAACTTTATGAAAAGAAGTACTTGCGCAAACCCACTCATGAAGATCTAATAACACAAATGGAAGTCAATCGAAAAAGGGGTTGGCCAGGTATGTTTGGATCCCTTGATTGTATGCATCTTGATTGGAAAAATTGTTCCACGGCATGGCATGGTCAATTCATTGACAAAGATGGACATTACTCTGTGATTCTTGAAGCTATTTGTAATCAATCGTTGTGGATTTGGCATGCTTTTTTTGGTATGTCCAGAACCAATAATGATATAAATGTTTTAGATAGTAGTCCAATCTTGCATAATTATCTTGAAAATCAAGCTCATGATCTTAGCTTTGAGGTGAACGGCCATCACTATGGAGGGTACTATTTGCTAACGGATTCAATTTATCCACCATGGAGCATTTTCGTACAAACGCTCCATGGAGCAGAAGAATAGAAGAAAGCACATTTTCAAAAATGCAAGAGGCTGCAAGGAAAGACATTGAACGTTGTTTTGGTGTTTTACAAATAAAGTGGGGTATAATACAACAGTCAAATAGGCAATGGAAACTCAAAGTAATTGAGGATATAGTCATGGCAGGTATAATTATGCATAATATGAATATTGAAAATGAAAGGGACGATGGACTTCCTCCTATTGATTATGAAAGAAGCGATGCCAATATTGAAGAACATGCTTTGACATTTGCTGAGTATCGTGAAGGTTCAAGACAAGTGAAGAATGAATTAGGGTTTTTTAACCTTAGAAATGACCTTATTGAGCATCATTGGGCGAGGAGGGGAAGAATGAATTTGTAGGGTCAAGGTTGAGGTTTAATTAAATTGTAGTATTAATTAATATTCAGCTAGTAGTTGTATAGTTTAAGTGACTATCTTATTACTTGTGAAAGTAATACAACGCTTACAGTTTGAATGTAAAGTGTACATCTCGTAACTTCAACTAAATAAATAATTGGTGAACTTTTTGCATAATCAAAGCATATGTATTTCTTTTTCCTTTCCATGTCGTGAATTTTTTGGGAAGTCACATTTAAATCACATTAAATTAAATTGGTGCACTTGTACTTTCTAATTAGATGTCAATAAATCATTATGAATGCATAGACATGTATTCATTAAAATAAGTAATCATTGATAGCATACAAATCAATTATATTTGTAGGATAGAAAATATTTAAATAGGAATAAGAAAAATTTCACATCATAAAAAATTCTCCGCATTGCACTTCTACAAAGTACAAACTACCACAACCATTATTGTTTTCAATATGGTTATTTATAATAATTAATTTTGTCAATATGGTGACACACAACAATTACTTTTTAAGCATTAAAAGTTGGATAATGTGCTCAAGACCATAGGTAATAATGGTGGCAATTACACCGGTGATATGTTCTAGTCAAACTAGTAACAATGAAGGTTATTACATTCAATTTGGTGAAATGTTCAAGTTATAGGGAAGAATGGGTGGGGACTCTCCTTCCCTATCCCCATATTTGCTCTTTCTACATCCGCATAGGGATAGGGATAGGGAAGAAGCGGTGGGGATGCTCTAAGGCTTCTGCTGAATCTCAACTTGCAAACCGAAGTGCGTACAGTGCAAGCTTCATATCCGCTCGTCTGCTGCAAAGCTGCAAAGCTCAAGAGACAGTTAAGACAGTATTTTCGCAAACAGTTACTATAATTGCGTAAGCCACCCCATTGTCGTATGTGGTGGTAACGATATGAATGGACAATGGTCGATTCCATGTATTAATTTCGCATAACCACACTCGTATAAAATTGTCCAATCCATTTCCGATGGGATTACAATCTGCGATGAGTGTGAGAGCTTGCTAGCCAGCTTACAGAGGGAAGTAGGAAGGCGAGCGATAGTCATGGGACGAGGGCGGCGATGAAGGACGGGGCGCCTTGGTCGTGGCAGAGGGGCGCGTCGCAGAGGGAGGCGGTGGCCATGGTGAGTCGCATGCTCTGGATGTGTGCGGAGAAGGACGAGTCGCGCGTGCCCAGAAACACCACGGCCAGCGAGCAGATGGCCTTGTCCACCATGGCCATCACACCTACCTCCGCCTCGCGCCCCGCTTGCCGCCACAGCACCGCGTCCCACTTCGCCAACGCCTCGTGCGTGGTCGTGCGCCGCACCACTAACACCCCTAGCTGGTGCAGCGCTGCCACCAGCGCCTCCACCTCGCTTTCGGCCGCGTCCGTGCTCAAGAACACCACGTCCGCGCCCACTTGGCGCACCTTCGCCTCAATGCACCGCGCCGCCTGCGGAATGGGGTAAAAGCAGCTGGGCCCGGGCGTCCGCTTGTTGCAGAACATCAAGAACCCGTGCCGGCGGAAATGCACCGCCAGGAAATTCGACCCCAAGTACGTCTGCACGAACCGTTGTGCGGCCACCACAATGCTAGGGTGTGGCCGTACCAGCTCCTGCTCCAGGCTGCACTGGTGTGTCAACGCGAAGTCGTCGGAGTCCTCCACCTCGGCGTAAAACAGGTCGCCCACGGCAATGACGGCCTCCGCATCTGCACCTGCAGCTGCCAACCTGGCCTCCGCAGCGTCACGGCGCCGGGGCTGGCCCGCATCCTGGCGCGGGCCGAACGTGAAGCCCAGCGCTTCCCACCTGGTTTGATGCTCTTGGTCGAAGTAACAATTGGGCATGAAGCACACCAGCTTGTCAATGTGCAGTTGGTGGTTGTTTTCGTGCCGGAAGGCCTCGAAGGGGATGATGGTGGATTTCCCCAGACAGTGCTGCAGGTGGGCGATGTCCAGCAGATGCTCGTACTGGTAGTCCAGGGTGCGCGGCGGCAACACCAGCGTCCGGTTCAAGAGCGCCGCTATGTACATGTGCTTGCGCAGGCAAATAAGATGGTTCGTGACTTGCCCGGAATCGCAGATGAGCACCAAGTACCGGCCCCGCCGGGGTTGCCACGGAATGCCCACCGCTCTTGCTCTTGATCCCAGTGGCATGCCGGGACTGCACGCGGGAGGAGCTGGGGCTGGGGCCTGCTGCAGCTGCTGCCAGTGCGGGAGGCGCGTTGAGGGCGAGAGCAGGAAGAGGATCACCAGGGTGAGGGTGGGCAGCAGCAGCGCCCCCATCCAACATCTTTTCTCCATGGCCAATGCCGTAGCGGCGACGACAATGGCAACAGCAACTCACTCACTCTTCGATCAGCCCCTTCAGCAATAAGCAGCTGCCCCCAACATTCGTCACAGTCCCTCCCGATGTCGAGGATCTGTACGCACATTCATTTCGTATCTGCTCCCAAAATTGCTCCAAAGCAACCTCGCCTCCAAAGCATGCAGTCAGTCTGTTGATCAATCTCCTAATAGTACTTCGTTCATGCTCATCAATAGAAACGATCGAAATTAACCACCCAGCCTACATCGTTTATTGAAGTCCCTGGAGATGCATTGAGCAATATCCATGCATGCCTCTATCCAGTGCTACTGATTTGGCTGATGCACTATTGAATATACCGGTATGGAACTCGCAGCACTACCCGGCGTGGATTAATTTGCAGTCAGATGTAGTACCGAAATCAATTTGTGTTCATTTCTTGATCTGCATGTAATTGTGAGCCGGTGTAATGTATAAGCAGCAGCCTACGACTACTACGACTTCCAGAACACGTACTTCCAGGCCGCTCCAGGCCTCCAGCCACTCATCAAAACACCCTGAAGCACTCAGCAGTAGCAGCAGCTGTCGTCTCCATGCAGTGATTGTAAGTTTTAGTGTGCAGCAAGGCCTCGGTCATATGGCCGGTCACATCTGATGTAGTATAGGACTACTTCCGTATGGCAGGTTGGCTTCATCACATCAGCTTATCCCATACCGCGTCGATGCAGCTTGCGCAGTGTCGAAACCCACGTATATCAGTTGGAGGCCTATGATGAGGTCGCCTTGATCGACCTCATTTGGTCGTCGCAACGTAACGGCTGTAAAGAGTCTCCGGAAGAGGTGGTAAGTAGTGACTCTCCGTCAAGATATACGCAAATGGTCTCTCCTCAGTCCTGTAACACCCACTTAGTATAGCAACACCGATAGCCCTGCACCTCTGATGCAATCAAACAATGACGGCGACACACAACAAAACGTTGGCAGTGTCGTCTTCCAAGGTTAGGGTCAACTCAGACAGTGACTTGATCTTTGATTGACAAGAAGTGGAGTGCTGAATTTTCGACCAGATGAAATTGTCACACCGGCAGACAATACCCAAATATCAAATTCAATATTTTTAATGAATGCTTTATACTCACTGAGGTGATGGTACCACACATCATGATTGAACAAACTTCACTCGTGTACGTCTATGAGTTCCTAAATTCCGACTCTATCAAAGGTTCCTACCTGGAATCTTCACTACGGTGGCAGGATTAATGAGAACACAGAAAAAATCTCCTTCCCCTCATTTTGCCAGTTTTCTTACAATGTCTATAACGAGAAACGGCACAGTAGCATCTAAAATCTGCAGCAAAACAAAGCGATACTGCTTTGGCTGCAAGAAAACTACGAAAATCCTGCAAAGATTTCGGCACCTTAGATTATAATTAACCAGTCACAACGGCAAATGCAGAGACTAAAAACCAATGTGAACACACACCCCAATTCTTAATAAACACTTTGGGGGATGAGAAATTTCCTACTGTGCTTTCCGAAGATCTATTTCCACACCACGCGATAATCAAACTGGCTAGACAAGATCCTCGGTCAATCTTCAATGCAAAAGTCCTCGTACAAGGGAAGTACAAGGAAATACCATGTCAAAGAGGACGGGAAAAACGGAATTACAAGCTCATGAAAATGAGACGAACATGCGTTCATGACTTGGAGGTGAATGCCCCAGCAGTGAGGGAGGAGAAATCGTACTCGGCGCCACTCTGTTTAGATGAATCCGACCCATTGGAGATGCTGCTGCTTTTCGAGTTCATTGCAGGGCCAAGGGAACTACCTGATGTCCCATTTCCAAAATCCATTGGAGCCATCCCAGGGATATAACCAGCCATTGAAAGCCTCTGAATGGAGCCAGCTCCAAACATCCTGAAAACATTACATACAATATCAGTTAGATGA
This sequence comes from Climacium dendroides, assembly GCA_950106755.1. Lineage (NCBI taxonomy): Eukaryota > Viridiplantae > Streptophyta > Bryopsida > Hypnales > Climaciaceae > Climacium > Climacium dendroides. Next base: position 28,610,614 of record OX467089.1, on the reverse strand, counting down.
CCAACATTTACGAACTCTTGGAATTATTCTTATTCCATGCGCGGCCATTCATGTCAGAACTTACCCAGCACCTCCTGCAGCTACTGATCCCATGCCCACAGCACCAGGTTGAGATGGTCGTACTCCATTCCCAGTTGGCTGCACATCCTCAGAATCAGACAACCAGAATAAAAACCTTTGATGACAATACTAATTCTGAGCGTACATGCACAAGGAGAAATCTAAGCAAGTTTGTTGCAATCACTAAAATTAAACAAAGGAAACCGCCATCACATAGGGAAACCTATAACCAGCAAAGCAGGAATTCTCATCCAAATAGTTCCAAGCCCACAGGCGAAGAGTAATGGTAAACTGTACCTGCAAAAATGACGGACCCCCATTCTGAACTCCAGCTTTGGACACCAAACTGCCAAGTGCTTGGAGATCAGCAGCTGGCCACTGCTGTCCAAAAGCACCACCTCCAACACCTCCAACACCAGATTTTTCATTACTGCTAGATACGTTTTGCCCTTGCCTGAATGCTCCAGCCTGCATGTTCTGAGCTGCAGCAGCAGCCATGATCATAGACTGCTGTTGAGCAAGCAGTGCAGCCATTTGCTGTTGTTGGGCTGCGAAAGGAGAAGCCATGGAGGTCTGCCACAACGAGCAGAACCAAAAGCAGAAACATAAGTACATGCAAACTAGTAATGTACCCCCTAATGAATCCCATATTCATTACTTACTCCACAACGAGGTCAGATGCAAGGGAAGACTACTGACAAATCCCACTAGATGCTGGACCCCATCTCCGCTTCAAAGATTGCTGAAGGCAAGTATATAAAATTGTAGAGAGATCTAGAATGTAAATACAGGAACACTGCCAGGAGGTCAAAAAAGGATGAAGAGTTAAGCCCTAACATGTGTCGAACCCAGAATCAAATTAAAGAAACTTGTCTTCAAATTCTTGAAGAATGTCATGGTACGGACAGATGAGTACCTTCTCAAAGAGACTCAGTATACTGTTTACATCCTTGAGAGGCTGGGATGGCTTAGGCTGACTTGGTTGGTTTGCTGCTTCGGGCTGAGCCGAAACAACAGGAGAAGACGTGAATAGGTCTTCCAGCTCAGCAGCTATACTATTTTTACTAATTTTTGAAGAGGATGCCAAACTAGTATCACTAGTTGCAGTTGTTGAGGCAGCCGATGTGGTTGGAGCTTCAGACGTAGCTGCTGGCAGGGGTTCTGCAGCTGCAAAGTCCGAGTTCTCAATGTAGGTGGTCTACAATGAAACAAAACTTGAATAAGAACAACAACACTACTAACGAGAACATGTGCATCTGAGAAGAATTACACAAAAGAAAAGCCTCCATGACTCACATTGAAATGCAGCCCATCCGTTGTCATCTGCTGCACTATTGCTTTCAGAGTCAATGTTAAGTAGATCGAAAAGATCTGTTGGAGCTTCTTTTATTACTGGTGCTGTAAGCGCGGTAGTTTCTATTTTCTGAGAGGGGCCCGCTTGTGCATCCACTCGTTGTGTGGCAGAATTTGCAGAAGAGCTCGGTGGACCCTTGAGAGCAGAAGGGTTCGGAGCTGGTGCCTTTGACTTTTCCTGCAACAGAACCAGATCTTTTTTGGCATGGAAACGTCACAGCACATATCTACTCGAAAACCCTATTTTCAGAAGATTACTATTCTCATAAGACAGCTGTGCAGAGAAACGATGATTGCGGAGACGATGAGTATAAGTCCGAAAAGTGCAGTATTGTATTAACTGCCATTAAACGTAGAAGATAAGAAGTAACAGAACGCTAGAGTTTGCATGTTTTGCATGTTTTGCAAGAAGGTAAGACACCGAACATTACCTTTAACTTTCCCGCATTCACTTCAGCAAAAATTGGATTGCGAATGATTGTTGGACCATCTAAACGAAATGTTGAAATTTGAGAAGTGCTGTCATGAGCACTAAACCGAGATCCCTCCTGAGATAAGCGGTCCGGCGTCTTCTGCTCCGAAGATCTTCGTCTACTCTCTTCCTGAGACACCCTCCTACTTGAAGTTTTAGCTTGTCCACTTGCACCCCTTCCGATCCACCTCTTGGCCTCATACCTTCGCGATAAATAAACAAGGGTTACAGAAATTGAACTGCTTTAAAGAATCCAACGAACATCACAAACAGATCTCAACACAGCAGAGCAATCAACGAAACTAGATTCACCATAACTTAAAATCCTAATGAAAAATTTACTTACAGATGGCAACATAAACCCAGAGCGAACCATGCACTTACTTTGCACGAATGAAAGTCTCAAGTCCACTGCGGTCATTCTCGCCCGGTCGCTTGAACGACGGAGGCAATTCAGCCTCCCAATATTCATTGGCCTTCACATTGCCCATTCCTGATCATCGAGATACATGACACCCAATTACTGAGACCTTCAGTTTAAAAATACTCAATAGACTCTTGGTGCTAAATATTCCAAACAGAACCAGGAAACTGATAGAAATCCTAGACCACTAAAACCGAAATATTGGAAGTGACAAAAATATAGGAGGCACAGAGGAAATTAAAACACAAACTATATACAAAACCAACGTACTCGCTACCAATGAATCACATAATCCTTAAACAAAGACTAAAGAGAAAACCTTGAAAAACATACCCTGAATAAACGCAACTTGCTCGGGTAGCCATGTGTCCAATGTTACAGATCGAACCTGTCACTTAACATACTATGTCAGAAACCAGGCAGCAGAAGAAAGACCGACACCAAATCTACACAAACAAAATTGATAGATGCACCTACTTTCACAGATCAGTAGTAATGAAACAGTCTACAAAGACACACCTTTGAAATGTGAACGCCAAGGCTGCGATGAATTCCAGAACATTGTATGCACACGAAAATACCCAAATTTACACTTGCCCACCTTGGCCCTCTGCAATTCAAAATATTGAAGCTTAGGAAAAGCTCAGTGTCGTAGCACAAAATCACTGTTCTAGAAAAGCACTCACTCGCTCGCCAGGCTGAACAGATACAAAGGTTCCATCGCATCCCTAAAGAACCGCCGGCACTGGCGAAAAACAGGAATCGCGAATATAGCTCATCCACTATTCTATAATAGATTATTGTTGCAAGTACACGGCATTGAGTAAGGAAAAAATGTCGTCCTCATAAATCCCGTCAGTTGAGAATTCTTCGCTAATAATCATGTTAAAAAAAGCAAGACTATGGAATCATCTCTAACAGTGACCCAGAACCGATGATAGAAAATCGCCTCTAACTCCATTTGCCGCAAATCCGGTTTGGGAATGCAAAAGTGGATCGTGTCATAACAACTTCATTCGATGCTTGCAAAACGAGCAGCTTCGAAGGACGGCACCTCAGGAAAAATAATCAATGAGGACGACAAAAATCATGCGCTAAGACGAGTGAGGATCATGAGGTGGCAGTAATAGCGCGATCAATTGCCAAAACACTACACGAATTGCCAAAACATTACGCAAATATCAAACAGTACACAATTACAGTAGCTGGAAAACCCCAGAATTACAACCTCATGAATGATAAAAATGAGTTTCAGCAAAGATTACTAACTTGCTATGGCAATCTGCACACTCGCGATTCTCGGGTAGTTTCATCATGGCCTCCAGCATCTGCAACACAAAAGAAGAATAAGCATGTGGCCTGCCGCCCTGAGGGAAAAACTTGGCAAGAGAGAGTGAGTGCGAGAGAGAGAGAGAGACGTGTGCTTGATAAAAGCGATACAACACCAAAAGCAATGACGTCATAGCTATTGTCCCTGTCACGATTCGACAGCTGCAATAGTGCAGTAGCAGGGGGTGATGGGCAGCAGATCTGGAGATCTAACCCTAAACACGTCATCGACACGAAAGAACGGCAATTCGGAAGAGCTCCCCCCGAGGCCAGGGAGTTCAAACCCCTAACGTACAAGCAGGAGAACGAGCGTGGCGTGAGCCGAGCAAGCAGGGGAGATCCCCGGAGAGGACCGAATGACGGTGATACCTTTTTGTGGCGGTCATTTTGCTCCTTGGTGACGAGCGATTTGTCATTGTTGGTGAAGGCCATGAGCGTGGCCCAGGGTTGGAGGGGATGATGCACAAGGAGGGAAGGAAGGAGGCAGGCAGGCGAGGAAGAGGGCAAGGATGTCTCCACCGCGGTTGAAGAGATCCGTCGAGAAGAGAGAAAGAAAGAGAGACAGAGAAATGCAAATAGAAGGGATAGCGGGGAGTCGGCGGGCGGGCGACGGCAGTAGTAAGCTTAAGCTCAGGTAGCGTAGATTAGCTACGCGTAGCGTCGTTTAACTTGGTCAGGGGAGGGACAGAAGACAAGACGGGAGAGACGATCCCAAGGGGAGAGGAAGCCAGAGGCCACCCACGCTGCTGCTCTGCTGCTCCTGCTGCTGCGGCGAATAGCAAATAACTGAACTTATGGCTGGCGCTCTGCTCTGCCTCCCTTTCCTGCTCTGCTCCATTTGGACGTCGTCGACGAACTTCCGCTCAGCTCGTAGGCAGCGCGACCTACCGACCGACCGACTGCTGGCCGCCTGCCTGCCTGCCTTCCTTCAACCTTGACTTAGTAAGTTCGTTCGTCCGCCCCAGCCTGCCAGCGCCTCCGATGCTGCCACCTCCTCCTCCGCTGGCCTTTGTCTTCAACGAAAAATCCGCTCTGGCAACCTCCCGTTTCATGCAGAGGGCTGGTACAGGGCAAGGTAGGAGGAGGCTCTAAAATGGCTCAGGCTCTAAAATGGCTCACCTCCTTAACCCATTAAGGACCCTGTAACGTCACTGTGGACACTTAGTCCCATGGATGACAGAGAATTCTTCTGTAAAGGACAGAAATGCAACTATTCATCTTCAGAGTTTTGTTGAGAAAAGGAAACATCTTCTACAATAGTTTGACTTCCAATGAGTACTTTTCCATTTTTGTAAGTAATTGATTCCCACGGTTTTAGAAAATGATGAATTCCACGGAGACCAACCCATCTTTACAAGGTTAACCCTCAAACGCTACAATGGATGTTTTTTTGTCTCATGGATGACAAAGAATCTCTCCATGCAAGACAAACGTGCAACTATTCATCCTCCAAATTTTGTGGAAAAAGGAAACATCTTCTATAGTAGCTTGTCTCCCAATGAGTGCTTTTTCATTTTTTGAAGTCAACAATTCGCACAGGACCAAAACAAATGATTTCTACAATCATCGTTTAAGGGTTAAATGTACACTATTTGTACATGTTGCTTTTTCATAGCCTTCGTCAATGTACATACAATGTACAGTTTAGGAGGTGAGCCATTCTAGAGCTCTATACCATTTCAACTTCAAAATTTTATAACTGACTCCACAAAGCTCCAAAAAATATGAAACGACTTGTGTTGGATGTCAATTCTACTTGTTTTTCAAGGAAAATATACTAAAAATTATTTCAAGATGTTTCACCTCCCCAAAATTCAGCTCCAACCCTCCAATGGACAATTTATGGACTTCCTATCTTAGGCACTTCCGTTCTAATCCAAGCCTATTGGATGATGATATAGGATTTGTCCAATTGCAATTTGTAGAAGGTGGAAACACCAAAAACCATCAAAATAAGAAATTCAACATAGTTAAAAGCACATCATTCTAGAAAAAAATGTATATATAGGTCATACTAGCAATTGAAAATCACAGATTTAAAAAAAAATTAGAATTTTTGGATATGATGTGTAATTTCTATGAATTTGGAACACAAAACTACCTAGGTCATGGAGACCGTCACAAAGCTTGGCCTTAAAACCAAAATCAAGAAAAATTGGTAGTCAATTAATTTGAGTCAAATATGAGAATGTTATAATGACACTTTGGGGGATATAGTTTAATGGAAGTACACTTGTCAAGAGGGAGTATAGGAACACTTTTGGATGTTTTCACCTTAGAGAGAAGCCTTAAGTCAATGATGCTCTTGCCCATGATGGTATTGCCTCGAGCACAAGTACATGCACACACAAGGATGTCACAGAGTTTAGGCATCCAATTGCATTAACCCCCAAAAGACCTATTGGACATTGAACGACCAATTGAAAATTTAAGTAGGTTCCTGCAATATCAACTTTCAATGGATCTTTTTGAATTATTAATAGAAGATGTAGGCATGTATCCCCTAGGCAAGTATATCATTTTTTTCTAAGTGGATGTCTACATCAAAATTTATGTTGCCCTAAAAAATCCAAGTAGTTTGAGCAATTTAGACAATTCGGGAATCTTTTACTAAAATCCACATCTACACACTTAAAAATTGGCAAGTGTATAATTCATCTTTTATAGAATGTGATTGTCAAGAAAAACATGTGTAGTGCAAAAATCTCACTCTAGAAGGAGTTATAGTTTGTTGGCCCTATCAAACAAGGTCAAAAAAAATTCTTAAAACTTCAAATGCTATAATCTTTTAATTTGCATGGTCAAAGTTTTGGGAATTTTTTTATACATTTCCATGGTAGTCTAGTACAAGTTTGTATAGTTGAAATTCAAAACAATGTCTTTTTCATTTTTTTTCTCACTAATCTAAATAGTGACAATTGTTGGCAATTTATATTAGAAATTTGCTCTAGTCTTTTGGGGGTTAAAGAGTGGACAATAGCAATGTCCAACAATGACAATGCCAAACACTATTATTTTGTGATGATAGTGTTTGTCCTTGTGCATAATGTCCAACTTTGAGATCAAAAAATTGTATTGCAAGGTAAAAACATCCAAAACCATCTATATACCTGCTCTTCACAAGTAGACTTTTATCAAACCATGTCCTTCAAAGTGCCATCAAACTTTTTGCACATTTAACTACCATTGGTTGACTGTTAATTTCTCTAAATTTCAGTTTAAAGACCAAACTATATGACAGTTTCAATGCCATGGGGAGCTTCCATTTTGAAAATCTACAAAAATTACATGTCATATTTAAAAATCATAATTTAATTTTTGAAATTCATGATTTTCAATTGCTAATACTACAAAATACTTTTCTAGAAAATGGTGCCTCCAACAATGTTGAGTTGCTTCTTTTGATGGGTTTTGGTACTTCCCCTTATAAGTCCAGTTTTTTCACGAAGAGACATGATGGCCAAGTGCATAATGAGCAAACTATTGCCTCAATATCTTTCTTCTATGATTAAGTGGCAAGTTACATTCTTATATCTTTTGTCCATCTTACTATAATCCAAAAGACCATATGTCCAATTTGAAAAAAATCTTTGCAATGGGGATTAGTACAACTAACTCCTAAGGAACCATGTGCCAAAAATTGGCAAATATTCTCTAAGTTTCCAAAATTAGCACTTTATAAAAATGGCTATTAATTAATTTATTTTGATTATTAAGAATTTTAAAATCATATTATCTTATTCATGACTTCTAATATGGCCACATAGAAAAAAGAAACTCCAATTGTTTTGTAAATTGGCATAAATTAAGGATCTATTTGTATTAGGTCCCACATGTAACCGCAATAGGGTCATATATAAATAATTTAGGATCTAAGAGTAACATGTGAGAACAACCAAGCCTACAAAGCCTATTGCTAAGTAGAACAAATGTTTTTCTTGAGACTAACCAAGCTTTTGACAATGTTGCTTTGGCAGGATTTTGAGCCTTATAATTCAAATTTCCTTCACAAAGAAGATATAGGGACTTTACATTTGAGTTGAGACTCAAGTTATGAAGAACTTGTATCCAAAATTTCAAAGTTAAATGATGATTTGTTTCCTCTACCCAAGTTGGGGCCCTCCAAAATAAAAACATAATATTTATAATTAAATAGAACTTAAAGATATGAAGAAGTATGCAAAATTTCAAAGCAAAATGATGCTCCATTCTCCTTGCTTGAGTTGGGGCTTCCAAAAAAAAAAAAAAATGTATTTTTCAACTATTGGTTCTTCATAAAAATTAGATTCTCTACATGAATACAATGTTATTTTAAGAGGTATCATAACCTCATATATTGTTGTATCATTCAGAAAATGTAATAACCTTTAGTATTACATATCATGTATAAATGGATAATTTAGTAATCAACAACTTGAAAGTTCAAAATTCAAAATGATGAATATAGTTGACAAAATGTACAAATTATATATATTCAATAGTAGATTAGATGTTTCAAATTTTATAATGTTTTGACTACCTATTTAAATGACTTTATTGTAGTGAATTACTAGTGATATAGCAGATGTTATTAATTTTATAGTGTTTCAACTAATATTATGCATGTAAGTTAGTTGGTAATATTATCTCAATTGTAGAATTCATCTATTTAGTTTTGTAGATTTTCAAAATTGATAAAATTTTGAAGACTTCAATTAATTTGTGTAGATTTCTAAAATTAATAGATTTTAGAAGACTATAATTTTTTGAAGATATTAAATTTTAGATTTTAGTATCTTATAAAATAATTGAATGGCAAAGATATGAGATATTTTTTGACTACCATTAGAAGAGATTCGGGGCTTCTAAAGGACTGCAAGTTCTTGGGCTATTGGAAACTTGGGAACTACACTACAACATCACAAAGTTTAGACCCTATAGTTTGTTAACAATTATCATGTGGTTATCATTGTTTCATGGGTTCGCACGTTAATTACAATTTATTGCATCATTATGATGCATTACTTCGCATTGTTACAATGTAGTTGCAAGTAATGCATTGTAATAATGCGAAAATGATGCAAAGCAATGCATTGTAAAGATGCAATACATTGTAATAAACATGCGAACCTATGAAACAATAAAAACCACATGATAACTATTGACAAACCTTAGGGTCTAAACTTTGTGATGAACAATAGCTTGGCAGTTGTCTAATGTGGCTAAGAGTCAAAAAATATTATTTTAATATTTTTTATTTTAAAAAATAATTATTTAAAAAAATGTTTTATTTAAAATTTAAAATTTATTATTATTTTATTATTCTAACTAGTAGTTGGCGCTTGCTATGCTACGCATTCATCATCAAAATTTTATAAGAATTTTTATGTATTAGATAGAATACAGAACAAAAATTTCAATAAATCTTCAAATAAAAATGACTAAAATCTTTGTATAATTTTTTTTATAAGTAAGCATATATTGAAATGTACAATAGAAATTTATTAAATGATGAATGAAACATATGCAATGGTAAATACTATAAAAGATACACATACATTAGAATGCATTAGAAATTTGACTCCATTGATACAAAAAATGGCAACCCAAATTGAAGAATTGAAAAGAAAAACTTCATTGTTGTGGAATCCAAAATCGCTTCAATTAAATAACTTTCTCAAAATCATTTGGTAGTAGAAATAGAAAATTGAAATCATGAAAGCTCAAAGCTCACAAAAGCACAAAATCATAGAAGTGCAAAGAAGTGTAAAGCCAAGAGAAGCAATGGATTTGCTACCTCTATAATATCATCCTATGGATCTTCTTTAATATCACCTTAATTGCAACAACTATATTATTTCTATAAAATCACCCTTTGTAAAAAGTGATATTACAAAAGTGATTGCGAACTACTACTCTATTTCTGTAATATCACATTGTGTGAAAATACAATTTCTATGTATGCATGCTTGAAAATATTTTTACAAAATATTTAAAATAATTATTTTAAAGACTTATTGAAATCATTATCATACATTCTATTCAAATATATCAAAATTTTACTAATATGTGATACAATGAATGTGTAGCATAGCAAGTACAAGCCCCTAGTATTAATGGTAGCATTTGTGATATTATAGAGGGAGTTATGATTTTAGTAGTATAATAATTGTAGCACTATTCATTATTGTCAAGGGAATGGGGCTAAAGTGGCCCTCCCAACCCCCCATTTGTCTTAGATTATGGGTGTTGCAAATCACACAATTCAAAACATTGTCTCAAAATACTATCTTCAATTAAAGAAAAATATTTTCTAAATTTGTCATAGAACACTAGTCTTTGAACAATGCTACAAATACAACACTACTAATTATTGCTCTAGGAGTTACTCTTAGTTTATTTTGGGGTCATTTGCAAATAGGGCCTACTATCAAAGTGTTGCACCCAAAGGAATGAGCATCAAAGATTAGTGTGAGAAATAAGAAAATCATACGTATTATTTTGCCATTTTTTCAGAGTCTATTGTCTCTATAAATATAGTGTAGCTTTCAATGGGCATGATTATTATTCAAGAAGACCTTGTATCCCACACTTTTCTTAGAAAAAATAATTTTGAATGAAGCTTTGCTATTCTATGACTTCTAGATGCTTCCAAAAATCATCATCTAACAAAAAAATTCTATAGGACTTTCTAAAAATTAATATAATAACCTTTTAAAAAATAATTGTGACTATATTTGGTAATTAAGAGTTCATAGAGTGACTTCTTTAACTCCTAAAGGTCGAGGCATTCCCAAAGTGGATGTGCCTTAGTCAACTTCAATTGTAACTTTCAAAATAACTACTTGTGGAATTTGATTTAAACTAAAAAAAATGAAGCTTTACAAGTTTTGTTTCTACTCCATTTGAAAATTTTGAAAAATCTCAAAATTTAGAAAAGTTATTGCAATTGAAAGCTCTATGTGCTAGAAACCAAATAACTCAATATGGTGTGTTTCTCATTCACATTTAAGAAAAAACTTCACATTTGAATTATAAAATTATATTTCTCATTCTATCCCTCATTTTTGGTAAAAATTATAGATCATTTTAATATATACATATACATATATATAATATAATTGATATAATTTGATTTCAACATTTAGCTTTAAAATATCATAATAATTTGTTTTTTTCATAAAAAATGATTGAAATAAACAAAATAAATAGAAAATGCATTTTTCCGCTAACAAAAAATATCAAAATTTTATACATGTATTAAATAAAAGGATAAATTTGGTTTGATAGTCAAATTTGATTTTAAGGTCTATGTTGTGGTTGTTTTGGGTGTAAAAAATAAAATAACCAATTAAAAAATTTTCACGCTGATCTTCATTTCTACTTGTATCTCTTCAGAAAATTTCAAATCATTTTCTTTTTTGCTATTTTTACTTATTCATATACAATTTTTGCAACAAAAATGATAAAAATTATGATTTTTCATAAAACAAATTGAAATTTATCATGGTTATATATAATTTAGAGTTTCAACTAATAAAAATATTAGATTTTTGTTTGAACACAATTTAGAAGGCTGAATTAGCTGAGAGAAGAAGTTTGACCATTTCAAGTCCTTTAGGGGTAAGAAGACTATTGTGATCACATTTGGGGTATAAGACGACCATTATTGATTCTCTTTTAATTAATTTTCAAGTGATCTAGTGACATTGATCCATTCAAAAATTCATAACAATTTCATTCTTTTGTCAAAAAATATGATATCACTTTCTAATATCTAAATATTGTTTATCTATTTGTGTATTTTTGGGATATATCCACAACCCTTGTTGTTGCCACAACGGCTAGAGTGGCACATAACATTCAAGAGTATGCATTATCACTACCTTGTCTTTACAGTAGACGATGCAGAATGTTTCACACTGAATAGTACTTCATCATGACCAAGGTGAACTGATCCCCTCATTGCCCCGTTTTACTCCTGGGAAAAATGCTGTGGAATTTTTTATTTGCAATTAGATGAATTTTTTGGAAAATTCTAAATTCAGATTTGCAATCAGCAGCCCCAAAGTAGTTAGGGGCAATGTAGAAATATAAAAAATCGTGGCAAAAAAAAAGGAGCTTTTTTTCACAAGTAACCCTAACCGGGCAATGAGGGCAATGAAGGCTTCTAAATTGTATCGTATCTGTTCTCCCTGGCCCTTCATCATACCTAAGTAGACTGGTGAAGGGCTCATGTGATGAGCTGGGTGCATGAAGGAAAGGCAGTGGGCATGAAGACTACAGTACTGAATGTTATGCAAACCTTAACGCTGATTGAATTTAATTTCTGAAGGACCATTTGAAAGTGGCGCTGTGGCGGCCTCTTTTCGGACATGTTTTGAGAGCATGGATCGGATGCCACCTTGCTGAGCAAGGCTGGCTATGGCGGAGTCTGACCGAGTCTTGGCGTTGTTGTGGCTTCTCCGGCTTCATTTGAATCAAGTCATTAGCCAGTTCCTGCACCCTTCCGTTTCTGCCCTCCTTCGTAGATCTCCCCTACTCCGCCACTTCTTCTGATTCACGCCTTGGATCTTCCTCTGCATTCGAATTTCTCTGGCTCCCCTTTAGGGCATGCAGTGAGGTTGGTTGCCTTGTTGTACAGTATCTCTGCAAGTGGCGGGCGTGGCCGTTTTCTCGACGATTCACCAATTCTCTACTCTGATCTGCATTGGAAGCTTCGTAGTACTAGGATTTCAAGAGGGCGTGAATTGGCGTTATTCCATTCCGATTCGGTTACAAGGAGTTAGTTCTTGGAGTGTGTGTGCGGAGTTAGGGTTGCGATGTTGTGGAAGTTCTAGCTTTTGGTGGTAGTGGAGTGTCGGATTGGATGAGAGGGTGAGGATTGCGTGCATTTTGGTTTCAAGTGCACTGATCTGGAGGGGTTTGGAGGAGATGAAAGAACCAGCTCAGGCATCAGAGGAGGGGGTCTTGCCTAGCTGGAAGATGTTGCGACCCCCGAGTAGCAGCAATGGGCAGCCTTCGAGGCGGCCGACGCGGGAGGGCGAACTCTGGGGAAGAGGAGAGGGGGTGTCTATGCCTCATAGTGAGGCCTGCTAATCCAGCTTGCTTCTGCTCAATTGTGTACAAATTGAGACTTCTTTCTGTATTTAATGAATTTTTACTTACTCTGGTTTGGCGCAAGCGCAGGTGGCTTAGTGGCGGAGGAACAGCACGAGAGGCTTCGTCGCTTTGTGGACGAGTGGCGGGGTGAGGCATCTGCCGTCCTGGAATCCGTTGACTATGGCTGTACCGTCTCTGCCCCTCGGGAGGCTGCAGATGTGAATCAAGACCCCGTCCAGCTGCGGACTTATATCTGCGATGATGCAGATGTCCTAGACCTTGTGATGATCACGGAGAATTCGATTTTCAACAAAATTGTGACTGTCTTGGCATTCGACTGTATAGAAATGGGTAGATTCCGGCAGTTGGCTCAAGCCAGATTCTATCCACGATTGCTTTTGTTTGGATTACGTCCTAGTGGGGAGGACGTGCAAGCAGAGGGAGAATTACAGAAATCTTTTGCAAAATCGCTTACCTTTTTCAACGATCTCGTTGAGTTCATTGCTGGATTGCGGAGCTTGATTAGAAACTTGGTAAAGCAATTGGAGTCCATCCACAGAAATGATGCTCCTCGCCCTTACTTCCTGTCTTGCCATCTCCGAACAGTGTTCTCTTCTCTGGTGGATGGGCTCTCGGTGATTGCTACTGTAGATGAGATTATCTCACAAAACCTCAGCATTGGCCGCGCCATGTCCCTCTTTACAAGGTCTGTGAATCTTTCTCAGCATTTTAAATATTTTTTATGATCATATTTCAGGTGTCTCAGTCACTCTGTTCAGTCGGAGCATGGTTTGCTTTGTACTTCAACTAAGGTTTTCGGATTGTACTTGTAATAGAGCTTGGTTTTGGGGCGCTTGGTATTGTAGTTCAAATTTCAGTGTTCGGATATCGCAACTGTTGAACAGAAGCTTGTTTGGTTGGTGCCTCTGATAGGGGGCTCTTAATTGGTACCTACGCATGCAACAGTAAGAATGTTTGTGTCATTATATTCTATGGGCGGTGTCGCAGGATGCTGCATTCAGTACGAGGTGAGCCATCTCGGTTCGACATGGTGCCCGATAATGTGGAAGAGTTAGACCGAGCTGTCAATGCGATGGACAACATTTTGACCACTGGTCTTTTCCGAGTATTCATCTCCTTCCCACAGCCATTTAAATAGATTCTGTAGAAGATCTATTGAACAGTATGAGAGTCTAGAGTTGGACAAGTACTAAACAGAGACGTTTGTCAATGCAGAGGTGTATGCAGGAGGATTTTCATGGAAATATGGAGATGGTAAATGTGAAAAACAATAAAATATTTTTAGATGAATTTGCAACCTTGATACGTGACAGCCTCAGTGAAAGCATCTCTCGACTTGGTGAGAGGATTAATCCTTCTCAGAGTGTCGTATTCGTATCTGCCCTAGTCAATTGGGTCTATGACTGGCAGGTACACTTGCGCAATTAGTGCAAGTGGGACTTAGGTCAACTTGAAACTTGTACGCTCGTTCCTGTATGATATAATCTAAACTTCCTCCACAGAATCTTCTTCGAAGGTGTCATGATTAGTGCTTTGTTTTTTCTCGTTGTGTGTTCAGATACGATGAGAGAGCGGCCTTATGATCGGGACCAGATTGCAGGCCTACTTGCAAGTTTTATATGTCATTCTTGGATGACTGGTACTACCCTACACTTAATCTTTAATTTCAAGAGTATATGACCATGAAGTTGAGTCTTATTGTGGAGCCATGTACATGTTTAAGAGGACATGAAATGCCACAACTAGGCTTCTGTTGAATTAAGTTTCTTTTCTCGATATTTGCCGCAGTTTTTTTCTTAAATTATCCACAAAAGTTTCTCACGGTCATTGAATTGTATTGAGTTGAATTTTTGCAACTGCAAGTTGTGATCGATTGCAATCTTACATTAGTGGCATGTTGACCAGACGACTGTTTTCATTTCAAAAAATTTACACTCTGGACTCTTTCCCAAATGATCATAAACTAAATATCTACGGGTATTCTGGAGGACATTCGCACTACAGTCTTATTGGGTTTTAGGGTTGTTGATTTAGGCTTTTAATGAATCCATTGTCCTAAGCCTATTCTAGTGTCATTCTTCTTTACATAAGTTTGCACTGTACCGTCAGCTGCCTGGAGGAGCTTAGACGCTATTGAATATTCATTTTTGCTGAGAAGTATGACACGCATATATGGTGCTTTGCATGGACAACGTAGTCGATTATGCACCAGAAAAGAAGGTTTCGAAGCTTCTCATGGACATTCTGAAGAGGGCACCTGTTATTCATGTGTTCTGTAATACACAACTGAACTGCTTGGAGTTCTTAAGGGTCCAACTACCGCCGTGGTCTCTTTCTGCCCCATTTCTGAGAGAGGCCCGAAAAGATGCTGCAGCACTCAATCGGGCCTACTTAACAGGCCTGGATGAAGCATTAAGCAGGTTTTTCCCACGTTAAGCCTCAGATGAGTATTGCTTGTGATTAAAGGAACTCGACTTCCAGGACAACTGAACATGTTTATTTTTCTCTACGGAAGATATTTACAGTGAAACACTATAGTATCTCTATAAATACACAAATAGAGATTATAGAGCATTGATCTCTGAACTCTGGAGAGATTGGAATCGAACAGCCATTCATTTTCTTCATGTTTTGTCTTCTCTTGTGGAAAGTTCGTCCGTAGTCGCACTGATATATTTTCATTCAGGGTCGCACAGAACATTCAGAGTGCGCTGGTGAATTGGCTTGTGTCATTTGACTCGACGGTATCACCTACTGTAAGCTTTCAGTGCTAGATTATCCTGAAGACATGACTTCATCCTGAAGACATGAGTTGTCCAGATCTTAAAATTTCACTAGGTTGTCTTTTTGTGATTATACGAGATGCAGTCACTGATTTTATAGTTTTTATTTAGTTTTCTATTTTTTGTTGTGTGCACAACAAGAGCATTATTCTATGGCACTGTGACCTTGCACTTACATATCGTGCACAGCCACAAGTATATGGTCATGCTACTTTTGATCATCATCTTTTGAGCCATTGTGGAATTGAAAATATGAAATAGGGGTAATTGAGTGAAAGCATTATGACCATGGCATATCTTTAATTTTTGCATCAATTCTACATGTAGGTGCAACGATTAGCAATTCATGCGATGTTGAGAATGAGGTTGAAGCAGCTTGCTCAGGTACCCCAATCCTACTAAAGCGTCTTATTCTCTCAAGTCGGTTTGTTTATGTCATGTTTTCATGGATTATTCTCAACAAAGGAACTTTAATCTTGATGGAAACTCGGGAGGGACACTATGTATTTCAGTAACAAACTCAAGAAGTCTAAATCTGATATGGAGGTCAACTTGAAAATAATTTTTGGAAACGTACTGAATCAATGCACCCATACGTATGATCTCTTTGTTTAAGAGTAACCTACAGGTGGGGTTGAGATTGATTTAATGAAGATAATAAGTTGTGCGACCTATTTCTTGACTATTTGAATAGGCGATTTGTACAAGAACCAATTGCACGTGATTTACTCCTGCGGTTCTTTGTTTGAACTGCTAATGATGGGGAGTTCATTCCTCCAGATGTTGAAGGTTTATTGAATGCCATATTGTTTATAAGTGTTCTCTTTGGGGTGGGGGGTGGGGGATGTAAACACAGGGCGTGTTTCTAGCCACCAAGCTTCAGCATATCATTCGTGCCACTATTGACTGTCACGTATCTTTGGAGGTGAAAAATCGTTCTGACATCTTTCCATCTCTATTTAATGGAATCATCCGGTCACTTCTTTCTTGACATTGGACGGATCCTCTGCGGGATTTCCTATAAACGACATAACTAAATCATATAAGTATGTCTCAGTCTAAACAACTAGCGACAGTCTTCTGGCTCTTTACATGACTTTCTCTATATGCCTCGCAAAAGACAAATGGCTTCCTTTCCAAGTTCTGCTATGGCGCCACTTGGGCTGTTGTGAAACATGTGACTTTTACATTGTAGGAGCCACTGAGTAAGGACCAAGTACGTAGCCTACGACATGCAGCAGAACTGCTTCAGGTTCCTTTCTTTCTCAAATGGTATCTATGGAATGTTGCCGCCGAAATTTAACACAATTCGAAACTTCTCTGAATGCGATCATTTGTTAGATGTTAACTCGCTGTAAATAGTTCATTCGTAGAGACTCATAGATTATTTGTGATGGTATTAGGTGGAAATGTAGAATTCGTTATGAGACATTGACCAGCTTACGATAAAATCTGCACTGTTATTCATGATGTAGGCGGTTTGAGATTGATGTATTACTAATCTGTATTGTGTTTCGGTAATGTCAGCAGTTGATCACAGTAATAATGAAGAGTATGCTATATCCATTCATCACGACGGGGTTTTTGTTCGTGGTGCAGGTAGTAAGGGCAGTGTATCACAGACGAAATAGCGAAACAGTGCAAGCAATGAGCGACATGTTAGAGCTAGCACAAACTCAAATACAAAAGCATCTCTTGTCACTCAGGGTAGGTGTTCCTTTCTTTTTGAATCTGAATCTGTCTTTTCGATCCCAGGTCAGAATGTGGCCTTATTGTTCGCAGTGGTCTTGCATTCGATACATATTTGCTCCAAAAGCCATTTGAGGGTAGGTGTTACTTTTTATTCATGTCAATGGTGATGGGCAGCCTTTCCTAAGCTATGTGCTTTAAGATATATAACGACAAAATTTCCAGGTGTTCCTTATCAAAATGGGAAGTCGATGAAGTGTAATGCCAAGTATTTACTTTCTCTTTTAGTATCAAGCAGTGTCATATATGTTATTGGTTTCTGGGCTTGACAAATTCCTGACAGAATCATAAGATAACCACTTGTTAACACATTATCGGGATATCAACCAGATTTGATTGGCATGCAGGCACAGGTGGAGGCTGAAATCACGGCGGTTTCTAAATCCAGCAGTTTAAATCTTTTTGCTCGCTCCTTCACTCGTACGGCTTCTCCCCATTATTCAATACTTTGACTTGTTGTTGTTGGGTCCTACGATTTGTCTTTATCACTAGATGAGCTATCGGTTCGAATGATCTATCATGGGCGCTAGATGTCTTGTTGAGCATTCACTTTCATAATTGCACTTGGTACATATCGTCAAGCGAACACAAGGATACTCAAAAGGTAGTCACCTTTCTTGGATCTTACCAATTTTGGTTCGTGTCTTTGGTTATATGAAAGGTGGGAAGGAAGCGGACACGAAGTTCCAAGATGCCCTAGCAGCTGTAAGAGTCTTTCTTATAGTGTATGCTTATTTGTTGTAACTCAAATACGTTTGTGTACATAGTTTGCTGTCTGGACATTCATTTTTTCTTTTAATTACTGGTGGTACTAGTTGGAAAAGCCCGACGTAATTTACAAACGTAATTCTCATGGATATGTTTGGGATGAGGTTTAGGTGGACTTGGCTTTGGAGATGCTGCAGGGGCGCCCTTGTTTGCGTCGACGCACAGTCTTGCATATTTGTCTTGACACACTCTTTGGGCTTGTAAGTATGTTGGAAATGACGTTAAAGTATTACTCCTCTTTGAAAACTTTTAAGCAAACCCTGAATTAGAATCACCATTGCTGCGCACTGTCTCACAGCAGGATGATTCTGTAACTGTCAAAATTGGCTTTGATTTCAATTCCAGTTCGATGCTTTGTTGATATTTCTGATGCTAATATCATGTGTGTCTGCAGAATAAGCTCTCTGAAGAAACAGTGGCGGACATATTAGAAGTGTGCTTGTTGATGGACATGGCGGCCGACATTCATGAGCTTGTGGGACTGTCAACAGATTGCGGGTTTTTGTACTGGTCTCGAGAGATGATGCCTACATGTTTCGCCTTGGTTTATACACAGACTCGTGAAGTTCGGAGTCTCCAGCACGTGGTTAGTGCATTCAAAGATGGTATCAAGCTTCTGAAAATCGGCCATGCTGAAGAGGCTGCTCTTGAGTCCTACGAAAAAGAACTTGAAGATGCCATCATCAATGTAAATTTCCTGACCTCAGAGTTTTGCAAAATCGTTTTGTAGCAGATGGAATGCCGTTTTTGATGAACCCGCTATATTTTCTCATGTTTTCTTCGCAGCTTTAACAAACCTAACCTGTCTTGGCTAGCAGGAAGTTGTGATGCCACTCTGTTGTGATATTGAGACCGATCTACGGCTACACGTTCACTCCGCACATTTGAAAGGCACTGTTAATGTTAATCCAACAAGGGTATGAACTTCCTTCTTGAGTTGCATACAATTGTATTTCTTACTGTATGTGCATCTCCTATTCAGCTGGTGCAGTGTGATTTCCTATGAAGGAGCAAAGTTACGTTGCAGGAGGTAAAAGAGTGATCGTATCATAAATCAGCCCCAGCGTTTTAGGGTTACTCATTTAAAACTTGATCGTGTTGGAAAGATTATGTTATCTGAGGAGATGGTGGCTGCAGACAGGAGTGAGAGATCTGTCATGGTTTTTGCAATTGAAGCCCTTGCGATTGGATACCAAGAACATTCATATCAAGACTCATGTGGAGGTGTACCTGAATGCTGCTTTTTACAATCATGCCGCTGTGGCCCTTCATAACTGGAAGGTGGGATGTGTCTCATGGTGCAAAGTAGTATTAAATTTCCATTGCTACAGTCTTGGAATTGTCAAAATCCTTCATTCATGGCATTTTATATCGGTTTCTTTTTATGCAGACCTACGGTGAAATGCGACAACTGGCTGAGCAGAAGTACGGCTTGGAATTGGATGACATTCATTTGCCATGCCAGACATTGGAACAAGGCGTTGATGTGTTGGATATTATGCGGAATATCCACAATTTTGTGGCATCCTACACATATAACCTAAATACTCAGGTCTTTTCTCCTTTCTCCATTCATATGGCAGTCTTTAATCGTTACGGACTTTTTGGCCCTTCATTCGTTTTTGGTTCAATGCTGACAATATGTGACGGCTTAGTATGGTATGTGTTCACTTGAGGGCATTGCCTGGACGTCTTAAAGGCAAGCTTGATTAATAAGAATTGCAGTTGTGGAATCCGCTGCAATAAAGTGCGTGTCTGATCTGTTTCCGTGTCAACAACTAAAACATTGTTGAACATTATCTGCTCTCATTAGTTTAGCACATGTAACGTGCGCCTCATGCTTGCATTACAGTGCGAATTGAACCTTTTCCTTGGTTTTTTCTTGCAGGTGTTTATAGAAAGGTTATCAAGTGCAACCTACAGAAAGCACATCAATACAATCAATGTAAACCATGTGGCAAACTCAATACGTACCCATGGCACTGGTATAATCAGTACAACTGTGAACTTTACCTACCAGTTCCTGGCTCAGAAATTTATATCGTTTTCCCAGTTCCTCTTCGATGATCACATCAAGTCGAGACTTGTCAAAGAGTACCGGTTTACCAAGGTGCTTCATCTCACTTCTTCCAGTCATCGGCATTTGTATTTGTTTCTTCTTGGATTTGTCAAATGCATATAGATGGTTCCGTTCTCACTTGTTTATTGGAGATGTTTCAGGAAACCCAAGGGAATGAGAGAAGAGAGTATCCAGTTGTAAGAGCACAGAAGCTCAATCATGAGATAAAGAACCTGGGAAGCAATGAAAGTGGGCACAGCTACATGGACCAGTTCCGGATGTTGATTGCCGAGATCGGTAACGCACTTGGGTTTGTTCGCATGGTACGCCTTGGAGGACTTAGTTACAGCAGTTTGGCTACTGGGTATGTGCGCCAGACTCATCTTATACTAAACCAGTCACTAGTGGGATGTGTATGACCTACAATCTGCGTCATCAGATCGTGCACACTTCCTCATCATTCAATCTTGAAGCCATGGAAGTGCGAGCAACTTATGCTTGTTTTCAGGATTTTTAGAAGTCTTGTTCTTAGTCCTTGGTACTGGGATTTCACCTATTTGATTGTCCTGCTCTAATTGTCTCGCATTTGGAGAGTATGTCGCTTGTTGTAAGAGTTTTATCTTCCTATGTATGTGTGACGCATTGATGCATTACACACGGGTTTGAAGTTTGACTGAGGATTTTGTAGAGACTACGTTTGGGGTCATTCTTCAGGAGGAGGACCAAGAGTAACTCAATTGCTTTGAATTTACTGGGTGTGACAGTCATGTACAAGAAGCCAAGAACACAAGCTTTGAGCTGGCTTCGAGGAACCTTGGCATGGCACCAGAAGCAGTGCGGGCTGGGAAACTCCTCGATGCAGCCTTGGAGAGCCAGAATATGTCTGTTGACGAGACTGGTTACTTCAACATCCTTGTGAATGTTTTCTCTCAGGTAGGTTGCTTAGTGAAATTTTGAAGAAGGTAGTTGAAAATACTGCGAATGGATTTTAGTCTCTAGTGGTTTGCTTTACTGATGGAAAGACATTTACTTTCCTCTTATATTCTGGATATGGATCAGGGTTTGCGAAGTGATGATAACCTTCACTTGAAGGAATTCGTGTTCATTGTCCCGGCTTTGATTATTAATGCTGTCGAAGCCATGGTACGAGCAAAATCAAAGTTCTCCAAACGGACCCGTAGTTCAGCAGATGCTCTCTTCACAGATGATGGTTTTGTCATGGGTCTTGCGTACGTACTCAAGGTATTTATCACTCGTTACTGAACTATGTCAAATTCTTTGAGAGTTTGAATGTGTCCGTATTGTACTTGTCAGTTCATGCCTATGTAGTTGACACCTGGTTTGGCCAATACTTTTGCAACGTATTGGCAGCCTTGTTTATCCCCTGGCAATGTAGCCTGTGACCTTGGGAACATTGCAGTATAGTTTTTCTGGTTCAGATTATGAAGGGCATTTGATTTTGTTCATGTTGCAATCCTCAGGTACTGGGACAAGACAAGCACTTCAATTCACTGTACTGGTTTGATAGTCTGCGGAAACACTACAAAGCTGAGAAGGCACGCTTAGAGGAAGGTCTGGACATGGACAATATAGCAAATGGTCTGATGGGGTTGCAAATTTGGAGTCAAAAACTGGCTTCCGTTTCTGAAGAGGACGCCCACAACATACAGATGGTATCCTTCTCAACCAAGAAGTATGTATCTTGCTTCTAAAATTCTTCATGAGAGTCTTCAAATGATTCAGCCTGTTGAGTTGTGACTGCCCTTCAGAAAATGCGGACATCAAGGTGCATGTTGCGTTTGCATGGTCCGTTTTCACACTAACAGGACCATTCTGAAACAAATATCTGTGTCCTTGATTTTATTTTTATGCAGAGTACGATGTCACTGAGCTTTCTTTGAAATAGTCTGAGAAGTGGAGGTTTTGTTGAATGACCTCATTGTAGGCTGTGAAACGAGTGAGCGCATATCTGATGGAGCTGGAGCTTATTGAGTTCAATTTTTCTGGAGCTCGAATATTCTTTCTCTAAATCGTGATGCCCTCAATTTGGCAATGGAGCGCTGTGACGTGTGGTTTCAAATGTTTGTTTACTGCTGATTGATTTCTGAAAAGCTGCAGAAGTCTCGGTGAGCGTTTATTCATAACTGATGATTAGGAACCCGGAGGGTAAAATACAATGTGTTGGACGTACTAGGCTGAAATATGAAAGAATATATGTTGATGCGTCATGTTGACAGGGGAGGTGCGGTTACTCACACGCCAAACAAATTCGTTGACGTTTATCTAGTGGTCTTCTCAGTCACTGCTCACAGTGCTGGTTGTCAGAGTATACTCTATCAGAGGAACAATTTACCCTAAATACTGATGTCATCGGAACCGGTGCTTACCCATGAATGTGTTTGAACTAAACTGCCTCTGGGTTCTAAGGATCCCAACGTAGCTGTTTGTGAAGAATCCAGATGCTCGGGTAATGTTACAGAGAGTCGCTTCGAGGCCTGCTCCAGTATCTTGCTCCTACCTTGAAAACACCAACAGAAAACACCAACAGAAAATCTTGAAGGGATTGAAGGTGATGGATCACAAAGGGGCACTAAGAAGCTCAAAAAGACCTTAAAAAAGCATTTAGGGCAGAATGTCTACAGATTAAATGTGGTCCATTGCTATATAATCCTTTGATGTTGAGGCTGAAAAGTGGTCAATGGATTAGAAGGAAAGTGGTAAAGAAATATAATTATACATTCCAAATTATAGATGAATAGTGAAAAAGGGGGTTACATAAGAATTTTTTATTTGAACAATGGAGGTTTATTCCACCTCTCTTTTGTATATGCCTCAAACCTTTTTAGAAAAAACACTTTGTACTACTATACTTTGGCTTGCTACCTCCATTTTAAAGAATCTATGGTTGGTTTTGTTTCTTGTTCACAATACAAAGAATGCATCTATTGATTCAATAAGATAAACTATAAGCAAATTAAGGACCAAAAAGAGGATGGCTATCAAGACTTTTAGGATAAATCTATTGTATCAAGTTGTTAGCCAAGACAATTATATTGCTTAATGCAATGGAACATCCAATTGTTATAAAATAACTTATTTTGTTACAATTCAATTGAAAGTCATTTATAAATTATGCTTCTAAATTAAGCATTATGATACATCTTTACATTTTTAGAATTTTGATTATAGAGGAGCTTCCAAGGTAAAAAAAATACTTGATTAGTAATTTGTAAAGGTAAAAGTGTAAGCTATAATTACCATTAAATTGTTAACTACATACTCTTCTAAATTATATTGTCTCCTAACTACATACTCTTCTAAATTATATTGTCTCCTAACTACATACTCTTCTAAATTTAAGCTCAAAATTCTTGGATAAGCATAAATATGCAACACAATAGGAAAAGGCCAATAACATGTATGCATATCTTAGTGAACATAAATTTTTATTCTAATGAGCATTTGTTCAATTTATAATCTTTAATAATTGATTACAACTCTATATGGTAGAATATAAATCATTGTAGATATTGATAGTTTTTGTTCAATTACATTAGGAATTGATCATTTTATGTTTAATTACTAATAATATGATTTTTGTAAGAATTACATTGCAAGGGGAGGTCACTCTATGCATTTACACAACTCACATGAGGCGAAGATTTTGGACCCTTTACTTACTTCATAAAAAAAAAAATTAAAATTAAATAGGTTTTTATACTTTGGAAGTTTGTATTTTGAATTATTGATATTTTTAATTGATAATAATTAATTGCAAATTTTTGAAGAAAAAAGATACACTGTAGAGCTAAAAATAACTTTGGACCCCTTACTTACTTTATAAAAAATTGTCTAAAAAATGAACAAAAGAATCCTAAAAATAACTCTCTATTGAAAGTTTATTTTTCTTGAATATTAATGCATCCAATGGTCATCCAAATGTATTCTCTAGAAATGTTTGAGTTGAAAAACATGCCATTTCAGGTCATTTTTCAACCTATTATGATAGTCATTTTAAACGTCATTTGAGTTGGTAATTTTTGGCAATAGAAATCTATAGTCATTATTAATCAAAGTTCAAAATTATAGGTTGAAATTATAGTATATTCCAAAGTAAATAGGAGGTCAAAACATCATTTCACCGCATATGGTACACAAAATTCCCAGAGAGTGACCTCCCCTTGTTACATGCCCTGTTAAGCCTTGAAGGACCAAGAATCCCCTTGGAGAACTCTTATAGGTTCAGGTAGGTCCTCGTAATTTCAGTTTTTGGAATGTTTTTTTAAAATATTTTATAAAAATGAAAAAAATACATTAGCTTGGGGAGAATATAATCTTTTATTTCAATTCTTGCCTAGGAAAAACATAATACCACCCACAATAGAGGTCACTAAGCAATACAAAAAAATCACAAAAATTAAAAATTAAAATTTTAAAATTGCATTTCTCATAGAAAATAACTTACAAGATTCATTTCTAAACTCAATTTTCTCATTATTTGAGAAAAAAATAGTTGCACGTGATTTAGTTCATTTGTTTGAACAATCTCACTGTTGTAATCAATGTACTTCAATTCTATCTAAGAATTATAAATGATTTAGATTTTCATATCTATCTCATACCTACTTTTGCTTCACAATTTTCTAAAGAATGAAAATCAAGTATTTAAAAAAAAATTGTCCTAGATTTTCAACTCAATTCTTCAATGTAACAAAAAATAGAAATTTAAAATTTATAAATAGTACAAAAAATTGAAAAAATCTAGTCAAGCAAGAAGTAAGAATTTAAGTTAAGTAGATTTGAAATGAAAAAATCTAGTCAAGCAAGAAGTAAGAAGAAAATTGTTTTTTTTCACTTTAAACGCAAATATCTTGCAATCTGTGTAATCAAAGTTTTTGAAATTTTTCCACACAGTTTCACACTAGTTCAAGAGCACAATCCTACGGTAAGGTGTGCCAAAACAACAAAGCCTTACAAGTTTTGCACTTTGTAATAGAAATGGCAGTTTTTGAGTGCTTCCTGAAGGAGAAGAGAAATGGCCTTGGTCTCCTTGAATTTAGGGTTTCAACAACATCATGGAGAGGTGAATCATAGGAAGAGAATTTAATTCCTGAATAGACATCCTCCAGCTCCAAATGATGATGAGGCGTTTCCACAATCTGAATTAATTGGGAATGACGGACGGAGAAAACAAGGAGGGTACTACAGTACGACAAATGAGAGCAACCTCACTGGCTTTGAGTGGAAGTTGTTGAATGGATGGGAACAGAGATTATGAGGCAGGGACTCCAGCAGAGAAGGCAAATCAATGCTCTCTCCAGTCTCAACAACCTGCACAGCTGCGCATTGATGACGACATGGTGGAACCATGACCAATTGACCACGAATTGACGACAAAGGGATTGAAAATCCTATTCCCAAACTTGCCTGTAACTCATGAGTTACAGGCATATAATGCTGATGTTATGGAGTATGACAACGGTCCTAGTACCTCATCTCAAGAGTGCGATTCAATTCAATGGATGCTGAACTAAAGAGAGAGAGTCCCTCTGCACAAGCTGGAATTCCAAGCGCATCGCCCCCTTCCCCTAAACCCTAAACAGTTTCACGACCATGGTGAACACTAACTTTGCTCCTACCCTATCACCCCATCTTGCAAGTGTGAACCCAAAATGCAATGATATAAAATAATAGTCAAACTTGAGACCTTAGAGATGGAATTATATTTGATAAACTCTCTCCCCACTATGAACAACTTCTATTAAAATATCTCAAATAATTGAAGAAAGACACTCTAATAAACATGTTGTGTAAAAGAAACCAACTCATTATCAATTTTTTTTATCTTTGCTAAAACTTCTCCATCTTGACAAAAGCCCAAGTGTGGCCATATCTTTAGGCAATTCACTCAATTTAGCATTGTCAGTCACTATGGGCACATGATATGATGGGAAGGTAGTAGTCTCTACAAGTCTATAAACATTCATTTTAGCTAGTGTGCATACATAGAGTCAAAATTACGATTAGAGGTTATTTTTAACTTGTAGACAATTGAAAATTAGACATTTGCGTTAAAAAGATTACATTTGTTTAGAGAATTTTGCAATTTTTTGTGAATTTCCAAATTTCTTTCTCTCACTTTGAATGATAATAACTTTCAATCTACTTTCAATCTATGTGGTTAAACTTCATGAAATTTGTACCATATTATTTCATAATAGTTTTATACAACATCATATAGTTCAATTTTCAAAAAATCCATTTTATTGTTTTGTTAGTTCAATGTACTAAAAATGGCAATTTAGAGTGTTTTTTGAGGGAAAAAAGCCTTGGGACTTTAAAGGATTATTTCAATGCACAAATCTACCATCTAATGATACCCATATCTAAGCAATCTCTACTTGTATATTAACTATGATCAAATATAATTGGGTTATTACAAGAAACACTTATACTATTTTGTGTCATACATTGTAGGTCAATTGGTTTTAGATATACTTCCTCTATCTCCAAATGATCTTCTTATTGACTTTAACTTTCTATCCCAAAACAATCTTTCTAAAGCACTTTGTAACATTGCAAATCAATTAGATTTGGCTTTTGATTGCTATCTAGGACCAACAAAATAGCTTCAAGTAGTAGTTCCTTTTCCATCCATGCAATCATTAACTGAAAAACAAATGAAATGACTAAAGGAGTCAATCAACATTGTTCATTTTTATTGTTTGCATCTCTTTGAGTGTTGCCTGATTGAAGGAGATGAAGCTTTGGAGGTAGAATAGAGGTCCACACATGGTTTGGGGCGTATACAAATTGCCCACAAACTAACAACCTCACACTCAACAATGAAGTGCCCACCAATGCTCCTTGAAAATGCCTCTAAAATTCCACTTTTTAGCACTTCAAAATTGTTCTTTGAAAAGAGTTCCAAAACTCAAAGTTTTTAAAACGATAGGAGTGCACCAAACTCTACTTACAGCATCCCTTAGAATGCAATTCTAAATACTTCAAAGAACTCATTAGTATCCACTAGAGAAGTCCTAACCAAATGGAAGATGAAGAGTTCTTTGAAGCAACTACGGGATGTTCAATTAAGGTTTGTCTACTGCCAATAGTAGGTATTTCTAAGACCTCTACTTTGAAATTTCTAATTTATTCACAAGGCCTCAATCCACTATTGTTTTTACTTCTACTTTCATTGCTAACATCTTGATGGATTTTTTTTCCTAATTTGTCTTTAGAGATATTTAATCTTTAAAAAGTGTACGTTTTAGGTGAAAATACCTTAGTAACTCAACCCCTAATGACTCAAGGGGGGTGTACTTTCAAAAGGACCAAAACTACCAAAAACTTGAATAATTTATTTGCTCATTTTCTTGAGATTGGATAGAACTAATGTAACCATTGTATCTTGTAGTTCACTTTGAGAATGAGCACCTCCAAAAATTTCAAATTATTCGATTGCATAATTTAGTAGATATTTAAATTTAAAGTTTTATTTGGGTCAATAGAAAAAAGGGTAATGCACTTTGAAGGAGCATATTTTAGTGAGAATATTTTGAAATGACGACCTTTTGTGCTCAATGAAAGACAAGAGAGTAGAACATGGTTATTTAAAATTTCATAACATTTTAGTCATTTTTGCAATTTTTGGTGGGGCTTGCAATGCATGGTGATGATTGAAATGAGAGTAGTGTTTGTAAAAAAAACAAGAATGGACAGACTCGTCTTTTTTACGAGTTCCTTGGACTTTCCTTTTTCAAGGTGGGCTAACTTATTAGTCCATACCAAATAGACCCCCCTAAAATGAGCCATGAACTATGTTGCACCATTGAATTATAAAAAATTTCACGAGGCAGAGTTTAACTCAAAATTTGATGAAACTACCTTGCTGCCTTTGGATTGGTAACACATTAGGAAAAATTTCAGCCCTCAAAGAGGCCGTGATTTCTGCAATTATAAAAATAAATAAAAAATTCTTTCTATAATTGCATTTATAGAAAGAATTTTATATAGGCCGCAAATTCTGCAATTATAGAAAGAAAAATTCCAGCCCTCAAAGAGGCTGCAAGAAGAAAATTAAAATAAAAAATATTTTAAAATATTTTATTTCAAAGTTTGATGTGTCATTACTAATGCCACATCAGCAACATGTCAGATTGGCAAATTTTAATAATTTATATTATATATATATTTTAAAAATATTATTTCTTTTGTATTTTTACTACCAAGGTGCAAAGTTATTGGCTATTTGCAGGGTTCAGATTTTTTGTAATGACATTCTTTTTCCTAGAAATAATTTATAGTGAGAAAAGGAAAAAAATCAAACCAAACCACTTGAAATTTGAGAACGGGTAGCTCAATAAAGAGGGGCCAACAACTAGAAAATGGTCATTAGGGTCATTAGGGTCATTAGAGCATCCCCACTAGTGTTTGGGAAGATTTTATGCTTGGTCAGTCATTAGCCTTCATTTTAGAAGCTTATCAGCCTTGACTCTATTCTTCTTGGTTGAAATTGGAAAATCCAAATTAGAACAAGTCAAAAACCATTTATTTTTATTACTTACCAAGCCTAAAATCTTTCAAAAAAATTCAATCGGCCCAAAAACCTAATCACAATTAAATTAGCCAATATCCATGACATGAGTTAAATTTGAACAAGTCCATCATTGGTTAATGGCCATGGATCCTTATAACCTTTCATACAATCCCTTGGTAGAAATTGTATGAGAGGTTATAAGGGTCACCCCTTCATGATGTAAACTGGAAAGAGTGACCACTATCTTACTAAAATACAAGGAAAAAATCAAAACAAATCAAAAGAAAACAAATCAAACATCAAAGCCCCCCCAAAACCAAAAAACAATTAATCATCAAGATCAAAATCAACATCTTCACCTTCATGATGCAAGTGTCCAGAAAGATATTTTTCAAGATGAGAAAACAACCATCTAAACTTCCTTGAGTTCTTCCATAAAGAAATGGCTTCTACCAAAATAGACTCACAGTTAGCACGCATGCCTTCTATTGCAACACGTATAATTGATTCCAAGTTCTTAGTTTGAAGCTTATTGTGGAATTTGGTTTTAATACAATTTTGAATGGAAAAGGCTCGTTCACATTGAGTTGTACTTACACATTGAACTCTAGCAATCTCTGCAAGAACACTAAGATTAGTGTACTTTAGCTGTAATGCATGGTTCCAACTTACTAGAGACTATAGATCAGAAAAAGTTTTATCACGCCACTTTGTAGAGGCTTGGATCTTGTAAGCATAGAACTCTCTCCTAACACCATCAGCATTGATCATGGCACCATATCTCGACTCTCCAATCCTTTTTTCCTTTCCAAAATGGTCACAAAGTTTTTCCAACTCTACAACTCCCCAACTCTTCATACCAACATGTTTAGAATACAACTCACACGGGTTTAATATTTTAAAACAAGAAAAATGTCATTGTTTAGAAAACGAGCCTCCAAACCTTTACAAACTTCTTCTGCAAAAAAAGTTTGAAACGCCAAAGCTTCAATCAAATCAACTCCAGTCCTATCCCTTATCATTTCCACATTGTGGAATTTAGAATTGCGAATCTCAGAAGACAACCTCTAAAGATAACCTCCTGGAGGGCCAAATGAAAGAATAATATGGTAATCATTATCTTCATTGAAAGTGGACTCATTTAAGTCTATACTTTCAATAATAAAAGTCATTCGAATTGATGTAATCTCAGACCTTACAAGTGCACCAACACTAACATCAACAAACTTACATTGAAATGTTTGACTCAAAATAGACAAACTATGCAAAATATCTACTAAAAAATACAAATAATAAATATATTTAAAAGTACGAAGCTTGGTGTAGAGCAAACCTGTGTCAGCATCATCAATATGAGGAACATCACAGAAATAAGCTATAATACTTTCTAAAGAGTCACACAAAGTAGTTACAGCTTGCCACCTTGACAACCATTGAATTTTTTGGTACCTCTTCAAAGTTTTTTGAGTATCAAATAATTCTTTTATGATAACTGCAAGTTCACACTTTGCTTTTGACAATTCCTTAAAGTGAAAAGTAGTGTCATTCAATATCTTATCAATTACTTTTGACATATCTTTGCACAACCTACTACTTGCAGCATCAAGTGCTACCAAATTAGTCTTGTGAGCAACACAATGTATAGACAATAGGAATGGGTTAACCTCTTTTTTGAGCTTTGAAGCAACTCCATTGCGAGAGCCCAACATCACTACTGCACCATCTGAACCGAATCCAACAAACTTTTCCAAATCCAAACCCCACTACTTCAAGCTAGTTAGTAGTATCTCATATATTATACTCGCATCTTTCTTACCATTAGGAATGTGCAACAAGGCAAGAAAAACAGATGCCGATATACCATCCTCAAGAAAAGTGGCAAACACAACTAAGTGACTTGTAGTAGAAATATTTGTGGATTCATCTATCATTATTCCAAAGTATTGAGAATTTCAAATTCTATTAAGCATTTTTCTATGAATCACACTTGAAATACAAATTAGCATATCAACAAATGCCTTATCATCATGATACAAAGTAGGAGTGATATTAATTTTTAAATCTACCAACAAATCACACAAGGGTGGAAACTTACTGAATGGAATGGTTCCCATTCCAATGTAGTATGTTGCCTTGAAGAGTATAAGGAGCGCTTCATCAGCTGTTTTTAATTGTTGAGCAATGTGCTTCTCCATTCTCTTGCTTCTAGATTGGACTGCCCATGCCAATTTACGATGTTCCACACTTTGAGAATGATCATGGAAAACTGAATACTTGATGTTGATAGAGCCATTTGTTGCAAAAACTCCACGACCACCAGCGGCTTTGCAAACCGTACAAAAAGCCCTACCAATTTTGAAATTGAACTCCAACCAATAAAAGTCTTGGATCCATTTGTCTTTCCATAACAATCTGGTAGCTTGTATTGCATCTACCTTACTGACTCCTTCATTTGAATCAGACCTAGAAATAGAGGTAGCCACTATTTGGGCCACTTCTAGCTCTAGTGGAGCTTAACCAGCTCTAAACAAACTATCTCTAATTGTTCTTTGCCTCTTCCTTGAAGCCATCTTGATGGCAATTCAAAATCCTAAAAATGAATACCACAACAAAAATTAACATTGTGAAGTCAAAATGATCAAAACTGAAATGGACTCCCTCACAATTCAAAAGTGAAGTTTGAAATTCTAACTACCAAATATCTTTATAAGGTAAAGGAAATATAAATAAAAAGAATTGAATCAAGTTCTTTACAAAGTTAGTATTTACTACAAGTTTCAAAAACCTTCAAATTAACTTTTTTACCTTACAAAAGAAGTCTACAGTCCACACTCCAATATTCCACAAAATCTATAGCCACACATTCAAGTGCTCATGAATTAAAGATAATCATACTCATATTGAATCCCAACCAAACCTATCAGCTCATGCACACATACAATATTAAAGACAATTTAGTTCTACAACTACATAATCAAATCTTTGAATTTTATGACATTGTTTTAAAATAGAAGCAATAACTAAGACTTCAAAGAATATTGTGATGATTATTCATAGAAAAGTTGTTACTAAAATTCACAAAGATACAAACTTGAAAGGATACCATGGTGATTATCCATAGAGAAGTTGTTATTAGACATTCAAAAGGAAACTACAGATTTTAAGGGATACCATGGTGATTATTCATAAAAAAGCTATTATTCAAAGAGATACCACAATTTCAAGTGATACTACAATGGTTCTTTGTAGGGAAGTTGCTACTAAAACATTAACAAGAATTTTAAAAATGAAAAATAATAGCATTAGATTTCAAAAATAAGACACTATTAAGAATCAAATAAATCACATAGACACTTTATGATGAAACCCTAGAGACACTATTTGGAGATTCATTTTTTAAAACTAACCACTTGTACAATGAGGTATTCAAACCAGTAGTGAAAACTAAGATGAGGGAATAACTTGTCTACCAACCTCTTGGGATGCATACAACCTTCCACAATGACTTCAAAACAAATAAACCAAAGTAGAATGAGAATGGGTGATACTCGCAACAACGAATGTTTTGTGGTGTCTTTTGAATCTAGAGTATGTTTACGGTTGTTCATGTCAATCATCTCAAAAAAATGTGTACTCAACCTTTCTAAATACAATCATTGCAAAAAAAAAGCGTTCCACTTACATTTCAATGTTGATGTTGAGTGCTCGTCCCAAGTGTGTCTTCGTCTTCAGTTCTTAGTAACGAAGGGATGACTAGTAAATGAATAACAATGATGCATGGGTGAACAAGTGAGTGTCAAAAGAAAACAAGAATATATAGATAAGCAATATGAAAAATAGAGAGAGTAGAGAGACAATGGAAAAAGCCCCACAGCAAGGTTGTGAGCGAGAAATGAAATGGGAACAACAAAAGCCACAAACCCCAAGCATATAGACCTACTCGCTTGAGATCCAAACCATGTTCTATATACTTGCCTGAGAACTGGCCCTAAACAACTTTAACAAGTTGATATCTAAAAAATTCAACCATACCCTCGAGAAAACCGGCCAATAAGTGCCAAGTTTGTCCCTTTTCCTTCTAAATTTCCAGTTCCAATTAATGAACCTTGGCTCTACAGAACTCTAAATAAAAAAGCATCAGTTTCACTCTCTAAGGTTCTTTATTCCATCCAACTATTTTCCCAATTCATCCGGTTAGCTTGCAACTAACTGATGGTTTTGTCCGGACATTGATCCCCACTAGCTACTTTCCTATCCCTATCTCCAAATATGAATGTCATCCAAATGAAGAGGGATAGGGAAGATGCCCCTACTAGTCCTTCCCTGAATCCTCCAAATTTCACATGGAGTTATCTAGCTTGATGGGAGATTGGGAGACTTGCTGGTGGGGTGGATGGGATGCAGCCTTGATGACTAAATTGAGTTCAAAATGGATAATAAGCTTTAAAAATTCATAATTTAAACCCAATAATCAATCAATACCTTAATTAGCAACCAAACAGAACCTTAATTAAAAACCAAATAGTACCTTAATTAAAAATCAACCAACTAAACTTTATAATTCACAATCAACTAAACCCTTAATTTATCAATAATAATAATTAGTAACGAGCGCTAATATTATTAACCTTATTATGAAATCGGTAAGTTTGTTAACCTCATAAAATCAACAACTCAACAACCAAGGTTATGAAATCAGTAACTAAAAAGAGCAACATAAGTTAATTGAGTATGATGGGAGACTCATTATCAAGGCTGCCTCACGCCTCAATAATTAAAGGAGCCAAGTTAAGTACAGGTTATCTTTGAGTAATTTTTGTAGGTATTTTATACTAAAAAAGGGATAGGGTTTACCTAAACCCACATAACATTGCTAAACGACTGGATATCCTCCCCCAGTTGGAGGTATAATTCCCCCACAAGATGCCTAGGGGAAAATTCAATTATAATGGAGTTACTGGATTGGTTGAAGGCCAAGGTAACTCTTGCAAGTAGTGGTGGTCTGCAGGACGGGTTTGTTGAGTTGGCCCTTGCCATCATCCCGAGGCACTCCGTTACAACTCAAAGTCAACAAGGGTTGTGGGTGCCTTCTCTGTCAAACAGTATGGTAATATTTTGAGTGGGTAATTTGGAACGTTGGGGGGCTCTTCATTTTGGGGAAAGCAAAAAGGACCCCCCAGCAAACATTAACAATGTTATGCAGTTCTGTAAACAAACGGATTGGGAACCCCCTCCCTAAAAATTTGGAGATGGAGCACGTTGGTGGGGTTCTTCCCTATCCGGATGAAATTCATTCCGTGGGATGCTCTTAGGCGTTAATGAAATTGGAGGATGACGCTGGTTCCATTGAGCAAGGCGGGGGGCCCAAAGTGGCAAATGCTGTCTCTTCACATTCGCATCGTGAACTTCTCGCATTGCCAGTTTCCCCATTCACACCGCTCCCTCTTGCCATCGCCCGCCTTCTGTCCTCTTTCGGTGGTGCAAGTCGCCGTCCGTCGTCTTTTTCTAGCTCAGCTTGTGCAATTGCAACAGTCCTCGTGTTCTTGAGCGCAGTCGCAAGTGCGGGGTTTGCTTCGTCTTCTTCTTCTTCGGGTTTGTTGGGTTGGGTTTCGTCTCGTCTGGTCCATGCAATCTAGGTTTGTGGCTGACAGGACAGGACTGGTGGGTGCAGTAGGCGCTGGCAGCTATGGGGGCATCGGAGGGGTCGGCCGCCGCGCCAGACAGGATGTTGCTGGTGTTGGCAGCTATTGGCCTTCTTTACATCCTGCGACTCGTCTACTTGGTGGTGCCATGGTTCTACGGCTATTTCCTCCGACCTGCGAAGGACCTGAGAAGGTCTCTTCTTTCTTCGTCTTGGCCATCTTCAGTCTTATCCAATTAGTATTGGTAATCAAACGTGCACTCTTGTGGCCCTAGATCTCCTGGGGTTAGTATTGGGCCGGGACCTTTTCGCCGTGATGGCTGTCAATGGGATGTCCATCCCGTCCTATCTCTCAAATAGTAGAGACTGCTCGATTTGGACAGAAGGTCTGAAGTTATGCACTTGGCATTGTGGGTGAAGGAATTAGAGGCCTGGTTGCAACTATGCAGAGAAGAAAGTGCAGCTCTTGACTTGCATGCTTGCATGATTGTTTATGAAGCTGACTGGTGATGCAGATATGGCGAGTGGGCATTGATTACTGGAGCCACTGATGGCATTGGACGTGCAATGACCATCCAAATAGCTCGAAAGAAAATCAACGTGGTGATTGTGGGCCGATCAGCGTCGAAGCTCGAGGAGTTTTCCACGGAGCTCTCAAGCAAGTACAGTGTTCAGGTGGGGTTTCAATTCTTATTTCTCCCTGACGTGCATATCCCCTAGACACTGGAAGCAATAATAATGCCACCGTGTTGTCTCTTGCTGGCCTGCTTCTCCTGGTCTGAGACAAACACGTTTGAGAAGGTGGAACTGGTCTATGAAGCTTACTGTTACCATCTCTACAAGGAATCTTTTGTGCACAAAGGTACATGTTTGGCTCATAGCTGTTCTCCTCTGGGCGGACCTAACCATGGTAGAATTTTTCACTAGTTTCATTCTCATGGTTTCACATGTGTCTACACTAAGTTTCTTCCCAGGCTGGAGAGGCCCGAGAATGCTATTGTATGGGTGAAGCTGATCCGTGAGTATCGTTAACGTTTACGTGCACTGTTTCGTATATCTGACGCGTGCATTGGGCGTGACAGGTGCGATCTGTGATTGTGGATTTCATGGATGAAGACCTGGAGGGCGGACTTTCAAAGATTTCCCAAGCTACGAATGATATCCAAGTAGGCATATTGGTCAACAATGTGGGCATTTCGTACCCGTATGCGCGGTTCCTGCATGAGGTGGATATGAATCTGGAGAAGAGCTTGTTGCGATTGAATTGCGAAACCACCACCAAAATGATTCATCTGTTCCTTCCGTCCATGTTGAAGCGGAAGAGAGGAGCAATCATCAACGTGGGCTCTGGCGCTGTTGGAATCTTGCCTTCTTATCCCCTCTATGCCGTTTATGCTGCCTCCAAGGGGTGAGTGTTTCTGGGACCCTTTCTCTTCTAGTTTTTCCTCTTGACAAGTTCGGCAGTGGACTGGAAGGCTCATTGTAATAGGATGTTGGACTCACTGGAAGTTCGGTTATTGCGCATGTGATCACAGTTACGTGGAGCAACTATCAAGGTCCCTCTATGTGGAGTACAAGCACAGTGGCATCGATGTGCAGTGTCAGGTTCGTGCTTCCTCTTTTGTCTTGTAGACAAAGCTTCGTTTGATTTTTGCAGCAATGCAATGCGAAGTAATGTGCAGTTTGTCGTTCTCTCTGAGATGTCTTGACAGATTTTGCATACAGGATACCAAAGTGTGAAGGCACTTGTGCTTCGCTCACATTTCTGAGACTTGTGTGCAGATCCCTCTGTACGTGGCGACCAAGATGTCTAAAATCAGGCCCTCTTTCACTGCTCCCTCAGCGGACCAGTACGCCAAGTGCGCCCTGGGATGGATAGGCTATGAGCCCGTCATCACCCCATACTGGGTGCAATCAGTGATGTGGTTCATCATCCGGCTCATTCCCGAGCCCATTATGGACTCCATTCTTCTCAGCAAGAATCTTAACATCCGCCGCAAGGGTCAAGCCAAAGAGAACGCGGCCTCAAAGAAGGAATAGAACGAACGAATCAACAGGAGCAGCAGCCTCCTTGTTGATAAAAACGCAAATTCTCTCATTCACATCATGCGTAGGAAAGATGGCAATGGTGCTTAGTGATTCCCTACAGAGTTTTGGACTTTTACAATGTGGTGGCCAAGGTTTAAATGTAGCAAAAGACTGGTGTGGAACGGATGGTTTGTTACACCATTTGACCAACTTATTCATGGAAATAGAGCTCTTGTTTGTCAATGCTTCTAACTTGCTCATGTAAAATCGGTAGGAAATAATAATTATGCTGTGCAAATTTCTCCGCAACCCACCTATAACAAGGCCTGGGTACCAATGTGCATGATGGAATTCTGACATTTTTCACCCATTCTGATTGTTTACAGTTTTAATGATCTCTTCTATTAAGATAGCATGTTTGTTTTGTTTTAATAGCATGTTTGTTTTGTTTTAATAGCATGTTTGTTTTGTTTTAATAGCATGTTTGTTTTGTTTTAATAGCATGTTTGTTTTGTTTTCTTTCACATTGAGATCTCCGGGACCGTGCGTCCCCCAAGCGCGTGCTTGGACCGTTTGGAAAGCCCTCGGCGAGGAGGGTCGTGGCGTTCAGACGTACGGTGTGTGAAAGTTGTGCATTTTTGAGTTATTTTTGGTTTTAAGAAATTAAGAAATTATTTTTTCTTATATTTTGGTCTAAACCAATGGTACCAAAATTGGTACCATTGGTTTTGGCCATGGTAGAGTATTTTGGCTATTTCAGCTCCCTTTCCTTGAAACTGTTTTTTTACATTCAACAATGTTAAATTCTGCTTTGCAGTAAATTTAACAAAATGAAGCTTCCAAATCTAGTTTGTACTCTAATTGAAAACTTCAACAACATCGTAATAAGGAATAATTTGTTGAAGTTTTAATCCCTAAATGCCTAAGGCATCAAATTTTGGTGTTCACAATACTTTGAAGTTAAATAAAACCTAATTAAGTGGCTAATTTTAGTGTTTTATATTTATGAAAAAAACTTTATGAGGTCTAGTTTTACATAGAAAGTCTGATTTTGAAAATCTTGGCAACTAGTTGCATTCATTTGACAAATTCTCCATCTACCATTTAGAAACACATGCAAGATTTAGTAAGGTGGTATGAATCTCTACAAAATAAATACAAGAAAATTTTTTCATGTATAGTTAATTGCAAAATAAAAGCATGTAGAAAAAAGGATATTGTACTTTGAAACTATGGTCACAGGCCTATTGTTCCATCTAATGTAAAAAATTGACAAAATGTGGGTTATCATTTTACATTTGGTTGTTTTTTGATAATTACTTTGTGATTGAAGTTGTCCCTGGTAACAACCAAAAATTAATGAAGGTTGTCATTTTGACAATTGAAATTGTTTTAGGTTGTCCCTTATAAGCCTATACCAATACTAGGTTGTGGCTTAACAAAGTTGAGTGTCTAACATTTTAGTAGGTTTGGGTCACTTAATGAGGTGGCTTAGGCCTTAGTTTAGGGCATAGTTAAGTCTTCTACCTAATTGCAATTGTGTTGTTGCTCTACACCAAATCATGTAATGGCTTATGTGATTGGATGAAATCAACTCTATTGCCAAGTATAAGTGCCCATTTTCATCTCCTCCAGCCTTCACAACTTTACCAAGCCTCCATCAACCTACTACTATGTCCCAACCTCAAATTTTGACTTAGAATTATATCAAATCTTTAGTAAGCAAGGCTTCATGATTGACACAAATTCATATTAAATCATCATTGTGGAATAGTTTGGATCTTGAAACTTCAAAGGCCCAAATGAAAATAACAATGGCAAATTTTCCAATTTTTTCCATTAATTTTGAAGAAGTGTAGGTCAAATGGTGCAGTATGAGAAGCTAACTTGATTAAGAATTATTTGTGTTGGTTGATTATTTCTACTGGAGCTTCTTATTCTTAGAGAAAAATTTGCAATTCTATATATTTGTTTTTTTATTTTATATATTGTAATATTTTATAGGATTTTGGTTTAGGAATTGAGGTTTTGAACTAAAACCAATTGATTTTGGAAAATTTGACTATGACAACCAAGAAATTTGGGAGTTAACATTTTTGATAATCCAAAATTTGGTGATATGTTGTCCTTGATAACCAAAATTTAGAAGTTGTTATGGACATTTTAGCGGATGTTGTCAAATTTTTGCATGGAATTCTCATCATAATATGTCGACTACAAAGTCATCAGTCCAAGGTTATGAAAGAATAATTCAAAGTATGAAGTCATATGATCCTCTTGAGTAACCAAATCATCTTACTTGCAACAATATCATCTTCATGTTTATTTAATCCTCAAAGGAGGAGACCTATTACCAAGGTACTTTGCCAAAACTATCTCATTTTTGGACCAATAGGTGCATTTTTCATTTTTATAGTGATTTGAAAAGTCACCCATTGTCCATTTTTTGACTAGAACATATTACAATTTTAACACCTAAAGGATTATTGTCCATGAGCGGATTTGTTTGAGAATCCTATCACTATTTCACACTATCAATTTTGCTAGTAGTTATGACATCTTTAAAAAAAATATTCACTGTCAATGTCTACTTTTAAAATTCAATTTTCAAAATTTTCAAAAATATAAAAGGTAGATAGGTTTAGATTACATGTTACTCCTATCCTAAAATGATTGTCTACAATTCTGTAGAGATTGTTTTGTGCCAATTTCATTGATCATATTGTGAAAGACATAATCAAGGAAGGTTCCAAATTTGATATCACTAGAATCAATTAAGAATATTGCATGTGTTTTTTGCAACCTTAATAAAATTAGCCACAAGGAAATCTCCATATGACCTATTCAAAACAACTTATTCAATATTCAAAGTGGACAATCATTTTGGGATGGAGTATAATATTGTTACCATTGGAATTGACATTATTTTTGTATAAGTGTTATTCACAATTTATTTTTACTTTCATTGCAAAACCCCTATTTAATAATTTTCTTAAGATTGAAAATAATTGGATTATTTTTTTCTTGTAAAATTTCACTTGATTTTATTTAGAGGGAAGGAAGAAAACTCAATTTTTGGTAGTGCAAAAATGTTTAAGTCAAATGGATTTAAAGTTAGTTGACTTAATTTTTGAAGGTGCACAAAAATCTCTATTATCACTTCCAATGTTCTAATTTTGCAATATTTGAACACAATGTTTTTGAAAAAATTATCACACCTACTTCTAATAGTATAAGATAAGAACCTACGATTAAATCTACCTCAAAGCTTCTAATTCATTTCTCCTTTGTGCAATATAATAGGAGCTTAGGAGTGTTTTTTGGTAAACCATATTCCTAGATTAATGAGTCTTAGAACAACTTTACAGACAATAAATGTCTAATAGATGACTTTAAAAAGCTTTGTAAGACAAAAAAAACCCAGCTTCTAATCTAAACGCTTCAGAAATATGCTTGAGTGTGTTTGCAACCAATGGTGTTCGACATTCCCTCACTAAAGTATTTTTGAATTTTCTACACAAGAATACACTTAATGCATGGATTACCTTGTGGCAAGTTCTACTTGTTTACTTTTGATGTGAATTTTAGCCATAAAAATGATTTTTTTAAAATTTGAATTTAACTACTAAAATGTAACTTATAAAGTCTATTGTTTATTTCAATTTGAAAATTTAAAATTCCTAAAATTGAATCTTTTGTTGTAATGTGAACTTTGGGCCTATAACCACACTCTATTCATTTTCTAATTATATTGTGGAATAGAAATTTTGTTTTACACCATAATGTAGTACACTAAAATATACACCTAGAGTGAAATTTTCAATTTTTGAAACACATAATGTATTTGATATGAATTTTCTTCATTTTCTTTTGACTTGTAGATGGCATGTGTTTTCTTCTTTGAATAATAAAAACAATAAACATCATTAAAGTTTGGTTGTAAAATGAGAGCATACATAGAGAAGGATTTTGAAGTTCAAATAAGGTAAATCAATCTTATTGCATCCTCCACCTATTTGAATCACAATGTATATTCCTTCTAATGTAACTTGAATCTAAAATATTCATATTATTTTGTCTTGTTCAAGTGGCACAAATCTCATAAGATTACATTGTCAAATTTTGTTCTTTCAACATAAAGGGAATTTACCAAGACTATGAACTTGATCTACATGCTTTAAATAGAAATCAGCACTTGAATTTTCATATTACAACAAACTCAATTTTTACATTATTAGCAAATTTATTTTATGCTGAGCCCTAAATTTTAGTGTAATGAATCCTAGTGTAGCCCTATGCTATTGGTCCAGTTTAAGATCCAAATCTAACTCAACAATAATTAAAAAATCCATAACTTTTACACCATATGTCCAAACACTGCAAAACAAAATCCGTGCACCCTTCTATATAGAGAGCTTTCTAATATTACCATATCCATCATTAGGGGATGCATGGTTCAAAAGATTTACAATTTAGGATAATTTAAGATTGAAACATAATTCAAAAATCCATAACTTCTACACTGTATGTCCAAACGTTATGGAACAAAGTCTATGCACCTCTTTTCACAAAGACCTCTTTATCAATATCATGAATACAATTGGGGGACACACAATTTTAAAGTTTTCACCATGACAAACAAACAAACAAAACAAACAACCTAATTTAATGTAGACTATTACTTGACCCTTAAACGACGAGCTAGTCACCATGGAAATCATTTATTTGGGTACCATGTGAATTGTTGGCTTAAAAAAAATGAAAAAGCACTCATTGGGAGACAAGCTACTGTAGAAGACATTCCCTTTTCCCACAAAATTTGGAGGATAAATAATTGTACTTTTGTCCTACATGGAGAGATTCTTTGTCATTCATCAACCAAAAAACATC
Organism: Climacium dendroides; assembly: GCA_950106755.1. Taxonomy (NCBI): domain Eukaryota; kingdom Viridiplantae; phylum Streptophyta; class Bryopsida; order Hypnales; family Climaciaceae; genus Climacium; species Climacium dendroides. The sequence continues at coordinate 28,569,417 of OX467089.1, read as the reverse complement.
CTTGACAATGTACTCCTAAAGGACCAAATGGCGTTTTTTTGGCAACATAGCAATTTTGGGCAGTTCACTACAAATGGATTTTCATTTTTTTTTCATTGAAATTTCCACACAACATGTGCCCAAGGAGTAGCTTTAAGGACCAACAATTTTCATAACTTTTGACTACATGGTTAGAAAGTTATTGTATGATATGTAGTTTTTTTTGTTTGGCAGGCAGTATGGACAAAAAAACTTCTTTAAAAATCACTTTTAAAAAAAATAAAAATTTGAAATTAGTTTTCTAGATTTATTTATGCATGGATATCTTTGAATCATTCTATTTTGATTAATGAGATGAAAGTTATGAAGAGTTTTAGTTGTGGATAGTTTGAAGGTAGTTATGAAATCTCTACTATGAAATAAACTTTGAAGTTCTTTATTTAACTCAATTTTCAATATTTTTGGAAAAAAATAAAATAATTGGGTGTAGATTATTTATTAAAACATTACCACTATTGGGATTGGCATTTTTCAATTCTATAAATAAATTGTTAACAATTTTGTATTTTGAATCATTTTTTACTATTTTCTACTTTCTATTTTTTTCCCATATGTTGTTCAATTCTAAATGATTTGAAAATTTTCAAACATGCAGCCAACTTGCCTTGAAGAATGAATCCAAAGAATAAACACCATTTTGGACATTTTTCATAATAATCTGACCTTAAGAAGTGCAACTACTCGGTTTAGTACTAGAGATGGCAGTTTTGGAGCACTTTTGGTGAAAACATAGTCAAAATCCTTTAGGGATTAAGGGTTAATTCAGTCCCAATTACATATAAATGAATAAGGTGAATGATCCCATTGCCAATAGAATGGATGCCTTGTTGAAAAAAATTGAATTTTTTCCACTAATAGAAAAATGTAAGAAAAAATGATAGCAATTGAAAATATAATTTCTCAACAAAGCATGAATGTGTTACAAATTTTTAAGTGTATAATTCAAATAGCCCAAAGCAATCACTTTCCCCCCAAAGAAATACAAAGCGCATCATGGTGGACATGTTACATAGTGTATGTGCAATGTTTTCCTAAAATGGTCGCTAATTAGCACAATAAACTAGTATTTCCTTATTCTTGAAATAAATCTAGAGTTTCCAAATATACTTGAGATGTTTCCAAATATACTTGTCTCAAATTAAATTTGAAATTGGCTCTTCACAACTTGATGGACAACAGTTGAAACTAGTTCAATCATCTTGAAGCAAAAAATCTACAAATGTCACACTCCAAAGACTAAATAGCAATTTGATTCTTGCAAAGGGAATTGAAATGCAACCACTAACCAACCCAAGGTGAAGAATTCCACCCAAAACTATACAAAAATTACTACTAACAAATCTCTCATTGAGAATTTCTTGGAGTAGAATCACAAGACATTATTGGAATTTAATACAGAGGATATCAATGAACTTCACTGCACCAACATTGCTCAAAGAATAATCAAAATTGACCCCTAAATGCCCAAGGCTTGTTTTAAGCTTCTTGGAATTTGTTCTAAATTGAACAAAAAATCAACATTTTGATAAATTGTATCAATGTTTTTTGAAATGTAACCATACAAATTCAAACTAGACATGCTAGAGATCACATAGGAAAAAAAACACAACAATATCACTTATAAATTGAAAGATTATAATGTTTAATCATCAAGGTGTTAAAACTATGAAAAATCTTTTAGCTCTCTTTTTCCATGTCAAATTTTAAAAATTGGTCACCAAAAAAAATGATGTTGAAAGGCCTAACATGCAAAACCCCAATCAATTTATAACTTCTCAAAATATACTCTACAATTCTTTTGAATGAATTTTTAATTTAATTTAATTTCCAAGATCAAGTGTATTTGAGGCTCATTTCCAAGAGCCCTCAACACTATAGAAAGTCAAGATTACAATGAACATCTTGCACAAAATCTTGAATAGAAAAATCATAATCATTCATTTTCAAAATCAGATTTTTGATGCTAAAACTAGACTTCAAAAAGAACTTGTCAAAAATACAAACTATCACTACTAGAAAATTTCATTTTTCTGTTGTTTTGGTCGCGTTGATCCGGTCAAAATTTGACAGAAATCTGTTGAAACCAACATATTTCTGTCAGATTTTGACCGGATCAACTCGACCAAAACAACAGAAATACAAAATTTTCTAGTAGTGTATTAAAAATAGCAACTTAGTTGGGTCTTATTTAACTTCAAAGTATTGTTGACACCAAAATTTGGTACCTTGGGCATTTAGGGCCAGGGAGGACTGACCCCTCTATTGCCCTTTTTCTTACCCTCATAGAAAACGCTGGAACTTCATATTTTTCACACAATTTTTTTTTTCAAATTCTGAAATCATATTTGGAATCAGAGATCCCAAATTAGCTAGGGGGAGTGACTAAATCTAGAATTTTAACGGCACAAAATAGGGGGCAGTTTTTACATTTTACCCTCTGTTGGGGCAATAGAGGGGTCAGTCCTCCCTGGCCGGCATTTAGGGGTTAATACCATTGGAGAAATTCCAAAAAGGGCAAAAATTTGTCACTTTCACCACTTATTTTCAACATGGACTTCCATTCTTTCTCACCTAGTGGGATTTAGTAGAAACTACAATATCTCCACAATCCCTTGAAAATAAGAAACTACATATTCATTTAAAGACAAAGGGAATACAACTTGCAGTAATGGTTTTAAACCTAGAAGATAGACATTCATGCCATGGTTACCACTCACTAAAGCTTTGATTGTGACCTCTATTCATCGCATTGTAGCCCAAATCTCAATATTACAAAATGATGGCTTGAGGATGAAAAATTAAATTTCATAGGTGTATATAGTGGACAATGTGACGGGAATAGGGTTGTCCAACTTATCTCTTCTATTAAGATAGGATGTTTGTTTTGTTTTGTTTGTTTGTCACGTTAAGATCTTCCGAACCATGCGTCCCCTGATCGCATGCTTAGTACCATCGAAAAGCCCTCAATGAGGAAGGATGCATTGGCTTGGTTTCGTGCGTCCCCTGATCGCATGCTTGGTACCATCAAGAAAGCTTTCAACGAGGAAGGATGCACTGGCTTGGTTTCGTGCGTCCCCTGATCGCATGCTTGGTACCATCAAGAAAGCTTTCAACGAGGAAGGGTGTACTGGCTTGGTTTCGTAGCGTTTGGACGTATGGTGTGAAAGTTGTACATTTTTGAGTTATTTTTGGTTCTAAAAAAATTAAAAAATTACTTTTTCTTATATTTTGGTCACAATCTTGGTACCATCAAAAAGCCCTCGACAAGGAGGGGTGCACCAGCTTATTTTCATGGCATTCTGAATTAGGGTGTGAAAGTTATTGAATTCTGAAGTATTTTTATGAACAAATTAAACAATTACTTTTACTTTTGCTTTGACTGTGCCAACGGCACAGGGTACACTAGTGTACCTGAAAATTGTAAACTTTTACCATATCATAGTTTTGCAAGTGCTACTGTGCCTGGAAATCAATGGCTTCAACTTGCAAAGGTGCCTAAGATTCGTCACATAACATCTTCAAAAGACAATATTGTAATTATTATTGTACCGTACATGAAGTGTTAGCTTCTATCACATGACATCAAAACCTTGTTGCAGACTGAACCCTACAAATTCACTTAGACTGTGCACCTTCCAAAAATGAGATGCAATGTCAGACAAAGTTTCAGTCCACAGCGTCCAAAAAATACAACTAAGAGAATCTAGAATCCTCCTGAAATTTACAGCAAGTCCCAACAAAAAATAAAGCCAGTTCAAAACAAAGAACCACACTTATTCAGTCAGCTTAGAATGCCCTGTAGTTCCTTCTTCCTTTTTCATTTTCATGAACATTCTTTTGAACTGGCACATACAAAAGCCATAACATGCAATCCTTTACCCCTTCAAGGACCTTCAAGGACAATAAGTGTGCGTTAGATGACTCTCTGTTACTCTAGAAACTCGTAATGCACCTACTGGTTCAAAAATTGAATCATTCTTGACCAAGTACGCATCATCAAGGCAGCATCAATCCAGGGTTTAAAAAAAGAAAATTCAGTCATATAATCCATAGTCCCATCTAGCTTCTAATCACGTGCATGCAAAGATGTCCATCGACTCCAAAACCCGAGAGAAACCAGCTTAGACTCGAGAAAAACCAACAAGCTCATCATCACATTCACATGAAAAACGAGTTTACACAAAGTCTAATTGCTCAAAATGAATAAGTGCAATTGGTTTCACAACTGAACTCGCGCCTCACAAAAACATTTCTGGGTTCAATGTCGACAAACCAACAGACCCCAGAAAAACCTATGAAGCTCTCTGTGCAGCTTCCTTGGCAAGAAGTCGGTCTCTGATCTTTGTCTTGGCCTGTGACTTGACCCCCATGATACCTCCACCCCATTGCCTCCTGTACTCATCGAATTTCTCGTTGAAGTTCGCCTGTGTTCATAGACACCACACGTTAGACCATATTATTTGGAAAGACCAGAGCAGAATAGTTTTGGTTGTGGGCAGAAAAACAATATTCGTTCAATTATAGATATAACAATCTCCTGAAACTCTAAATGTGTGCAGACACTGGACAGAAAAAAATAAAAAATAAAAACAAAAATGTGGTAGGCTCAAAAATAAGAGATGCTTTCATAATAATACCTTGACAGCCTCAACGATCTTAGAGAACTCATGCTTATCCTCATTTTTCACCGACGTTAAGCACAGAGCTGTAGCGGTCTTGGCGTGTACAATCTGCAAATCAATATCTACCCCTGCTTCAGAAACAACAAAATTGCAACAGATGCTTGAGCTACTACAAAATCCCAGCATCAGTCTTGTAACAACCATCCCGCACACACTTGAGGCACAAATAACAGTGATGGCCAAAAAAACACGGGAAAAAGAAAACATTTTACCTGTCCCAATCGCGATTTGCCCTTGACGATCGTGTAAGGCACGCCCATCTTACGACAAAGTGCGGGCAGCCACACGACCAACTCAATTGGGTCCACGTCGTGAGCGATAACCACGAGCTGCGCCTTCCCCTGGATCATTTCAGATGCGAACTTAATAAAAAGCGCTTCTCTCGAGACAATGTTCTGCTAGTCTACAGAAATCAACAAAATTCTTACTAATTGAATTCTCTACGCATCACACACATTAATAAAAAAACTAACATATACCTGTTCAATGAGATATGTGATGTGGTTGATGCCGTATTTCACGACGACAGGCTTCTTGGATTCCAAGGTCTTGCCCTCAGCCTCGGCCTTAGCCTTGTTCAGAAGACGTTCCTTCTTGGAAGCCTTGTCCTCAGGTCGGTACTTCAACAATAGCTTGAATAAACTGGTGGCTGGACATGGAGAGGACAATCCCGCGTTCAGATTTGATTTGCTCAAATTGGCGTTAAAAAAATTCTTTTTCCACTAGTCCTTGACAAAAACTCGTGCCGGAAAAAGTAAATAGTTAGCTTACCCAGGTTCTTATCGAGCGTCTTCGTGAACTGGTTGAGGGCAGGTGGCACCTTCAAGCGCTGGTTCAGCACACGTCTCTGGCGCTGGATGCGCACGTACTTGGGCCATTTCACGAACCTGTGAAGGTCGCGCTTGGGCGGGAGAGCTCCTCCAATACCGAACTGCTTCGGCCTCTTCTCGAACAGAGGGTTCACGGTCTTCACTGGAGCCTGCTTACATCACCAATACCACCACAATTGAGACGAGTAACAGCACAAGGCCGGAAAATTTGAAGAGCAGAAAAAAAATTATAAACCTAATCCACAAGTCAGAACGAAAAACAATTACGTCGCTCACCTGCTTCTTTTGCACGGGGGCAGGGACCGGAGCCTTGAGTGTACCCCTCTTGGGAGCCTGAACACCATCCAGAGGAAACTAGTCAGAAAAATGAGGATTCCCTTCACCGGAGTGAAAACAATCGCCGAAACCCGAACCCTAAATCCGAAATCAGGACACCAAAATTCCCACGCCGGGAAGGGCCATCCAAGTTGGCCCCATGAAAACAAACGCGTCCAAAGATGACGAGAAATAGAACCCGAAGATAATGACAGGGAGAGAGGAGCACACTACCATGACGAAGGGCGAAGAAGAGGAAGGCCGACGCAGAGCACCGGCGAGAAGCCTCTGCAGCGAAAGAGAGAGTCTCGGAGTGCAACACCAAACTCATGAAGCGCCTCGTCCCCAGACCTCTCCCGAACCTTCCCAAACCTAGAATTACCAGGTTAGGAAACGCCCGAGGCGGGACAAATTCTGTCCCCGTCGCGTAGTGTCGGGCACTTCATAACATTGCAAAACCATTCCCCTTGGAGATTGGAATATTCCTTCCCAGGATCCCTGGGTGCAAATTTAGATAAATTTACAAAGAGCCATTGGCTGGCATGAGAGACATATAATGAATGAGATTGGAGTCAGTGGACTGATTGGAGTTAGTGGACTGAAAACATAACATTGTTAATCTCTAGGTGTTCAAGCCTTTCCAAATGTGTTTTTCCTATGAAGTTATTTCCAATAAAGCAAATTGTTTCTTTCTTCAAAATCTAACTATATAGATGTTTAAAGAGCTTGCTCATTATTATGCATACTAGTTTTGAGTGTGAAACTACATAGTTGTGAGGTGATAACAAGAAAAATGTACATATCCTACTTTTAATATGTTGCCCCTCAATGTTTGAGAAATTTGCATACGAGAGTTTTTTGGGATTGGAGGTGACATGAACAACTAGAAATTGTCTTAGCACACAAAAATGCACTTTCAGAAACCTTAAGTTCAAATAAAGAGCTATCAAACCCATTATACAATCTACTTTGCAATTGGTAAAAGATAAATTTTTTTATAAGTAGAAACTTCACATAATTCCAAATCAAAACTTGCATGTTTAAATTTTCAACTGTGAAAATTATGAAAACACTTTATTCTTTCCTTTCAAACCATTTTCATAGCAAATGAATAAGTACAATTTTTTAGATTTCAAAATTAAGTAAAATTTGCAAGCTTGTCTTAATAATGAGAGTGATCCTACAAAAGCACTAGATACCATGCACTAATGGTACATATATGCCTTAGAAGACCTTTCAAAAATCAATATTTACCTTTTTCAATTGCCCATAAAAGCTTGTAATAGTCAACCTTCAATATTGCTTGTAAATTTTTTTAAATGATCAAAGGAATTTAATTGCCTCCAATAGATAGGTTGGAAGGAAGAGATACACTTAGTTTGCAAATTTCTTTAGTTCATTGTATTGATATTTTTTAATATTATTTCAAAGACAAATATTATAGATGTTGTGCAATATATTAAATTTTTATTTTTATATTATATTGTGCATTTTTCAACTTTTTGATTATATTTCCATGGTCTATGTTTGTTTGTTTTTTAAGACTAGGTGCACTTATATATTCTATGATGAGTGTATAGTGGAAGGCCCTTATATAAGGGCTTTCCATCGTGAGAGGGCCTTACCTTGAAGGTGAGGGCAGGAGCCCAAGCTTGAAAGGTGGAGTGCTTACACAATGAGAGGCCTGCGCATGCCAATTATAGTGCCTAGCACTACACTAATGACGATAAATAGTGTTATGTTGTGATTAGTGTTACCTGGATTTTTACCCCGGTCACTCTAAACTTCAATTAGTTGGCATTTAGTGTTGGGTTCACTTTTTTGAGTAGTAACTTTTTTGAGCATGTCATAGGTTTCTTGGGTTCATAAGTTTTTCTTTACATTTTGATGAAATAGTTAGGTAACACTAAATGTAAACTTGTAAAACACTTATACCCAATAGTTGACAAATAGTGTCTATGTTGACATTTAGTGTTGGTAACATTAACTGGATTGTTGACAATTAGTGTTATGCTTCGTGATTAGTGTTGCCAACACTATTTATCATCATTAGTGTAGTTATAGTGCTAGGCACTATTACCAATGTCAAATGCTATTATTAATACTAGGCACTATTATTGGTTGGCTATACCTAGTAATTGAATGTAATATTTAATATTTCGAGAAGTAACTACCCTCTCAAAATAATAATGTCCATTTAGACCCCGAAACGTGATTTAGTTTCATGACATTTTACATTGAAAATCTCTACATTCATCATTTATATATATTGTAATTTCCATTAAATTGAGAGTTTTTAGAGATTCAGATTATTTGAAAACATTTGGGTTTGCTTAAGTGAAATTTAAAAACTCTTCATGAACACCAAGCCATGAGCTAAATGGTTGATTGTAAGACACTATTCATCTGAATCAAGTGGTCTGAGTTTGATTCTTCTTGAACTCGTATGAGCGGATATGAGATACACATGACTTGGTACTGCTGAGTGAAGTAGCAGGCAGGAAAGTTGTAACAACCAACTAGCCCTCTATCCGAAAATGTGACAAGTGCTTAACGTGCTCACAAAACAAAAAATAGTTCTATGCACTACCTTTTTGTTTCCAATCACATAACTATATTTTCAAAAGCAATTCATATAAATATTATTGAAGTTATAATAACAAAAAAATATAATTATAAAATATATTAAAACAAATATTATTGCATTTGCTTTCAAGAGACACAACTATCTATAAAATTAAAAATAAAACCTCAAAACAATATCATCTATTCAATATTAATGGTCTAGTACTTATGCAATGAAAATATATTGATATAAGATAAAGAAAACAATAGTATCTTCTGCATGAACTCCATATTGAAAACATATCTAATATATGTACATGATTCCTAAATATCAAGTATACGAAGTCAAACTTTAGTTGATGATTTCAATTTGAACCATAGGAATCTTAATTCTACACTCGCGAGTACTCCTTCGGTTTTGAGATTTCCATACTATAATCAATTGAAGTGTTTGTTGTCTCCTACACAAATTCTTTAGTGTTTTTAATCCTCCAAATCAAACTCCTTTCTCTATCCTATCCAAAATAATAGTCTTGAATTCCCTGCTTCCGTGAAGTTGGCCACAAGTACTGAATGAGCACGCAATTAAGGCCATATTCATTATATTGAGACTTTTGTAGTCTCATTTTTATCTTCAACTTGAAGATAAACTACTTAATCTTTTTATTAGTATTTTTTTATAAATTGGTAACAACACCAACTTTTAGAATTTCATTTAGAATCACTATTTGAGCATTATTTGTTTTTTATTTCAATTATTATTTTTGTAAATGAATTTATAAAATCTAGAATTTTGTCTCAAAATCTACGAAAAGTCTCAATATAACAAATATGGCTTTAATTTGGTTTCTTAGGGTTATTGTTCGGGTCAGATAATGCTTGGACAAACTGCAACAAAGTACCCTTCGTATCTCGATCCGCCCGAAAGGATGGTTGTGGACAATCCCTCAAGGGTTCAACATAAGGCTCATCTTCTCCATAGTCTTCGAGATCTTCGCCATCTTTGTTTAAACAATAAGCTTTAGTGGCTTCAACATGAGTAGTTGGCTAGAAATCGTCTTTTAAGTCAATGGAAACGGGTAGGGGCTCTTGAAAAGCTGCCTTTACACCTTGTTAGTAGCACACTACAGTCTCATAGCACCTTCGTTCATCTCCACTCATGTCTGCTCTACACAATTCGTCCCAATACTTGATGAACCTAGATATGCTTTTCACAATGTCTTCCAGACCTTTCATTGCCATGAGAGGAACTGGCAAAAGTATACCACGCGGCCACAAACTTTGTCCCTCATCATCTTCTTTCTATAATTCAATAGGTTGACCATTCCTATTTAACCAATCTACATCCGTGCACCTCAACTTGTACTTTATAACTGGGCATCCTGTAGAATCTAAGTAGAACTTCACTTGTTGTGGTCTTGTGTATCTTATAAGGATTTCATTACCATCCACCCATTTTTTTTGCAATGAAATGCTTGAAATCAGGCACCTCTTCTATTAAGTGAAGAATAGTAGGAACGAACTCCACATCCATGAAGAACTGTATAAGTGCTAGAATTGTTGAAAAGGTCTCCTTTAGTAGCATGCTCCACCTTCCAAACAATGCATCAATGTCGTCGTGTGTATGACCAACAATTATGAAGTTGACATACACTTCTCAAAAAATCTTATTTGCAACAAGTAGAGACCAAAAATTGAAAATATATCTGTTTTTGTTGTCGTTGGTAGCATTGTCCATTTGTCCATTCAAAACGGGAGGCAAAGGAATTGATGGAATAGAGTTTATTAGAGGTATTGGTAGGGACATCTTACACATTTCTTTGCCCTCTAGCACGGCCTCAAATAACTTTGAAGACTTAGACCTAGTAAATAACTCCCTAGAAGAACACTTGGGTTCCAATTCCAAATCTCTCAACAACTTGGCCATAGAACCAATTGTATAGTTGGAATCATGGCTAAATAGATCAAAACCGGAATGTACATAGTACACATCTCCACGACCATGAACAATCCTGCCAGTGACGAACACATGCAATTTCACAAGACCATTGGTGTCTTTACTCTTGTGGGAAAAACTAGTGAAGTAGTTTCTGTATGATCCATCTTGTCGTGCATTACTGTAAAGTACTCATGCGATAAAATTATTGAGCGGTAATGGTTGGCATAATACAAATCTCGATGAGCTCTAGCAATCGCCAAATGTTTATCTAACCTCTGAGAGAACTTCAAAGCATTGTGAGTCCCAGCAGGAGCACCCTTCTTTAGCTCCTACAATTTGTCGCAAATACCGCAACATGCAAAGTTATCTCCAGGCTTCTTGACCTCATACTCCAGGAACTTAGAGCATCTAATCTTATTCAAGTTTGAAGTTGAAACTTCTTTCAGCCCAAAAACAACGTTGGCATCATTGAGATCCTTCATCTTTCCCTTCTACTAGAATACAAAAGGTAGAATCTTGGCTACAACCTTCTCTCCTGACTTCAAGGTCTTCGTACGATGTGGCATGTGATCTGCTTCTTTCTCCAAAATGCACTTCAATGTTGCAGTAGCTTATTGTGTGTGTTTCCTTGGCTTCATTGTTCCCTTGTTGCCATGGTCCCTTACTTCTCGACCACTCCTCATGTACATCTAATACCGATAGAATGTGGCTTTTAGGACACCAACAATGTGCATCCATGTGTGCATATATACGAGTATATTGTCAATTGTGACCATCTGTCTTCTACAATCATCAACATGTACATATTTATACACATCCATTTTCATATAGGCCTTGTGCTTAAAGGATGAGTTCAAGTACACGTGTTTCCGAAACACTTGAATTCTATCTTTTAGAAATGGCTGAATGCAATTTCAACTATAACATATTTTGGTTGACACTGCGTGAATGGAATCCTAAGTGAGTAACACTTTTGACTTCAAACTTGTCTCACAGGGTTGATTCCAAATGGCTCTCGTTTAAGGTTAGAAAGACATTGTAGAGGGCGGATTCATAATAGCTTATTGAAAACAGTTGAATTTGTCACAAGCCTTGTGGTCTCGAAAGCTAGTTCCATGGCAATGGACAAGATGTATAGGCCAAGCCACTAGTGAGCACATTTAGCCCTCTAGCAAGTCCTCCTTAGAATGTATCCTTGAAATGTGAACTGCCACATGAGTGTCACCAAGGGGAACATTGGCACTAAGTACAAGGTCCGAGTTCACACTGTGGCAAATACCTTTACCGACAAGTAATCCAGCTTCATTGTATAAGGTGACGATCTTAGTATTCTATACCCGATGTGGTAGACCTTCGCACTCTAGGATGTCGGCATTTATTGCTTTTACATTCTGGAAGTCTTCATCCAAAGATGCCATTATAACATCTTCTTTGTAGTGATTAATCGGACCAATATTCCTCCAATTAACCCTTAATTCTCACTAAAGGCCCACTTAGAATAAACCGCTCCGGAATTGTTCCCACGAGGACTTGAGGTTTACAGATTCATAGGCTAACTTGACCTAAGCATTCACTTTCTCTCCTTCTTACTAATCCGGACTACAGGTCCGGTCTGGCCACTAGTGCCGGTTGGATTCCGGAAAAGTCCGGAAACTGTTTAGTTGCCCCTTCCGGGATCCCTGGGTTTAGGTGACGAGTGGCCAGATCCACCGTCCGGATGCTTACCGTGTCCGGAAACACGCTCTCTCTCTCTCTCAACTTCTCTACCTCTATTACTGATGCTAAACTAACACTTCAGGGACCGAAAGTGTCCTACTGTTTTGGCACCTCACAAATCCGGAATAATTACTGGACTAGGTCATGTAGGGACGGTCAAGGACTACAACGACATTCTAGCATTACCCTGATACTGAGCCTCCTGTCGATCGGGTGGATATCCTCGCACTCTCTTGGGCGTTGCGCTGGGGCTTTGAATCCGTCTATGGGGAATTCCGGCATCTAGAATTTGGGCACGTCTTGCAAACTCCCGTATACGGAAGTTGCTAGCAGCCTCTCAGATATCCTAACACCTAAGGCCGTATCCTACCCTTAGACTATACCGGCATCCAGGCGGTAGTACACTAATACTATTGTCGGAACAATTCGGCCAATCTCTCCATCAAGTTAGTGATGTCCGGAAACCACTCACGAAGTCAACTCTTGCTACTCAAGGTAAGTTCTCAGCATCCGGAAAAGCACGAATGGACCCCCACCCCCCACAAGCATGTACTGGATACAAAAAGTAAGAGAATGGAAACCTCCAAACACTTAAATTAGACTCAAAAAGATACAAGCTGAAAATAATGGAACGGATGTGAATGACCACAAAGGTCCATCAAAACCAAACTTATACTAAAACTAACATCATTCTAAAAATCCCACAAAATCGTCCTATTGGTCCGCTAGATTTCCGGTAAACTCCTAGATCCTATTTTTCTGGCTTTTGACAGCCGGACTCTAGTACTGTTGCATATATATACACTACTACCCACTATTCCTTTGGATCCTTATTCGTGGGAGGAGCAAGGTCCTTCAACGAGTCCAGATTGATCTACTTCCGGCTACTCCATGGAGAAAACAAATCCGGACCCCTTGCTCCCCATCTCGGGACCCCCACGATGTTGGTGTCCCTATCTATACTCCGGGTTCCAACTATTGGAACTTCCGAACTTCCCCGAGAATCCTTTTGGGTCTTCTTATGACGGGGAGAAGACTGTACCGACTGGCCCTCGTGAGTCTCCGGAGGAGTACCCATAAGGTCAATGAGCGGGGTCACCGGAAGGAGGTCTTCACTTCCTTGAGGTACCACGGCACCCCAATCTACTCCTTCTGGTCTCCCTGGAGGTGGTGAAAGTTTCGGACCAATAGGTACCACCGGTGATACTTCTGTAATGATAGGTTCCGGATCATTACCTTCCAGAACCACCAAGGTCTGGACGGAAGGGGAAGAAGGAGTTACCGGATCTGACTCTGTGGGAGCCAGATACTCCATCATATCCTGCATTTCGGCCCGAGAGGTGTCCATCCGTCTTGCCTGCTCCAGTAAACAACTGATGATGGATACCCGGCTCGAGCTGGCGGCTGTGTCAAAGTTAGCTTCGAACAACCGAGCTTTGTTGATGCAGTCCGCCGGCACTTCCAAGGAACTTCGGAGCCGGACCACACCCTGGCACAGTGCCGCAATCTACCGGCGATGGTCCTCTCCTATGACTTTGGCCGTCTCTTGGGTGGTGTGTAGATCACTCTCCAATCTGACGCACTTGGATTCCGATTCTTGGACTTGATCCAGCAAGGTTCGTTTCTCTACTCGTAAGGCACCCAACTCCGTCACCAACCGCTTTTGCTCCTCTATCAAAAGGGCGTTTTGCTTCTCCGCCGCCACCAACGCGTCCGTCCTCCGGAAGATGGCGTTCCGGTCGGTTAGTGCCATCTTTCGGCACACTTGTTTGAGGGTCTCCTCATAGTTGTAGAGAACCTTCATAAGATCGTCCACCTTCCATACGATGTGCTGGGCCATTTCCGCAATATCCTCCATTGACGATCCTCCTAATTAGAGTTCGGTTCTATCTCCCTCCTCTGCCTCCGTAAGTTTGATCCGGGAGGGTTCGGCCTCGTTCGGAACGGGATCTACTGGCAGCTGCACCGGTCCAACCTCTTGTGGAGAAGGTCGGGCTTCTTGCGGAGCAAGTCCGGTTTCTTCCTTCCGGTCCGGAACTTCCTCCTCTAGTGGCTCCGGCGCGGGAGGATCCTTTGTTGGCCTTGCCGGTGGAGTCCTATTCCGCCGTGGCCTCTTTGCTAGAGGAGTGGGTGGTTCCTCGTCATCCGGTCCATCTTGGGGAGAAGGTTCTTCTCCTCCGTACTGTTGGAGTTGAACTAGCTCTTGATAGGCAATTTCCTCGTTCACCTTGAGCAGGGAGTGCTGGGAATACAAGTGGGAGATGTAGGCCGGAAGAGGGCTCCCACCTTTTTTCCCCTATCGAAGGGAACGCAAAAGGTCTCCTATCAATTCGTGGATGATGGTTGCTCAATCCATCATCATTTTACCTTGAAGACTCCTCAGGATGGCGTAGGCCACCTTGGCCACTACTCGCCTTGGCTTGGTTGGATAAAGGATAGGGTTGAGAAACGCTATCACATCCCGATACTCCGGATTCACTAGGTCGGAAACTTGGTGATCCTCCTTCGGATTGGCCGGCGCCCGGAATTCGCCCTCCATGCACTCTTGGTTCTTCTCCATAACCTTGTCCGGCGCCATCCGGAGCTTGTAGACGGATCTCCACATGTTGATCGTCCACAGTTCTGGCTTCGCCCGGAGGGTGGTATCCAAGATACCGCTTTCCGGACGAAGCAGATTAGACACTAAACTCTCCTCTCGGATGCCCCAAGGAACCTCCAAGAAACCCTCACACCCCATGTTGATGAGGTTCCGTCGCAAGCGCTCTAGCCGGTCCTCCTCGGTTGGAATTTCCGACACCATTTTCATTACTGGAATTGTCCTCGGTCGGGGCGGTGGCGGTGGTATCTCTTTGTCCGAGTCTTCTAGCAGATCCTTCAATTTGCACCGGTTCGCCCTGGAAGCCATTACACTCACAGGAAAACCTCACACAATCTCTCCCTACCTCTTTTGCATACACAATGTCACTCCGATTCCCCCTGCACGATTGCAACTCACATAATCCCTCAGTCTACCGAAAATCTCTAAGAGCTAAGAAGGCGAAAAAACTCAGAGGTAAGGAAATAACAAAGCACTCGTGTCACCCGCCGGCTATAGTTCTCCGCTTATACTGGCTATATGGACGGACAGTCGGATGAAAGTACGGGACATGTTTTGGCGGCAAAAACCCAACCCTAGTACAGATCCGTCTCCGGTGTGGGAGCACGGAAATCCTGTTTTTAGGTTTAGAAGGGAAATAAGGGGATTAGAACTCCTTATTCCCTATTTTTTTTCATTTTTCGTTAGAAAAATAGACCGGAAGTAGTTAGGAACCGGATACTAGATTAGGGTTACTTTAGAATAGATAATAGTGTTAACAAAAGTAATCGAAAACCGAAAACCGAAAACCCGGAAACGGCATAGTTAGGTCAAGAGTAGGTCAAAGTGAGTTTTATCAGAAATCGGAAACCGGAAGAAAATAAAGGACTGGAGATCGGAAACGGATAGCAGGCAATCCGGGTATAATGGGTGCCTACCTAGCTCTAGACCACACTCGAGAGCAGGTCTATTTTTCAGGAAACGGTCACCTGTAATAGTCTTGGGTGAATGAAGTTAGCCCTAGAAAGTTAAAATAGAAGGGGCAAGTGGCTGAGACCTCCTTTTACTTGAAAGGTGCCTTAAGAAGAGGTTGGTAAAGTGCATCCGCGGTGTCTTCATAGGTCAACCGAAGGAGGAGTTACGGGCGCATCCATTCTAGTTTACAGTCCAGATTAGGGGAAAACAGGTCTCAAGAGGAGAGCACTCTTAAAAGTTCACAAATGAGCGTTAGAATTAGAAATGTTCTGTTGGAGCAACTCTTGAGGAGGATCCTTGAGTGGAGTGAGAAGATTAGAGCGCTAGTAATTGTGAAACCTCAAAGAGTGATTCCGGTCACTGATAAGTTTTAGAGGAAGCAGTCCACGATGGTGAGAGAGGAGGTAGCTGTGTCTTTACGCATGGTGAAGCCGGTAGTACCGGTTGATACAAAAGAGAAGGCGGAGCTAGAAGAGGACCTCCGGCAAATGGGATGTGAAGGCTTTCTAGCCGGCCGTGGAACTCGAAGGATGAGGATATTGTGAGGGAGGTCATCGGCGCACCATTGAAGAGATGGAAGGGGACGTTGAGGAGCCGACCCGAGGATTGGACTCCAACGCTATGGCGAGAAACCTACGATTTCAAAAAGACGGACAAAGGACCGGCTTCGCGGACAGACCGTTTTTTTGTTGGTAAGTTCCAGAATCCTCCCACGAAGAAGGATGGCTTTTCTGTAGCAGAATGCATAAATGTTAGGGAGAAGCGGTTGATGAAGTATCTTGTAGCCATCCTCAGTCCAAAGTGGCCAAACAGGATTACGGTCACTCTAGCAAACACTATTTTTGGTGCATTGTCAGGTGACCGGAAAGTAGATTGGGGAGTAGTGGTGAGAGATCAAATAAAGAGGTTGGTAGGAGGCATAGGGAAGTCTAAACCTTCCCCTATAACCCCTTTTCTCTATCACTTGTACCAAGCTCATGGCTGGCTTACAAATAGAGAATTAGATTCATACGATACAGCCAAAGCTATGTCAAAATTTGAAATAGAAGACCCGGATGAGGAAGACGGGCAAGAAGAGGAAGACGGGCAAGAAGAGGAAGATTCAGAGGCCGAGATAGGTGGAGATATTCCACAGGTCGAGGAAACTAAGTCACAGTGGAGGAGGTAGGATCGGAAAGACAAAGACCCGGAAATAGGAGAGGGAAGTAAGGGTGTCGATCCGGTCTGGAACCAGAATCCCCTAGATCGAATTGTGAAGGAATTCAGTGAGTTCCAGGTTCAGTACGGGAAGAATCAAGAGACAATTCAAGAGCTATGCCAACTATTGAAGATTAGTCAGCCGCAGCAACTTGTTTCCCAACTGAACCGGAAGATGAAAGAGACGGTGAAGAGGTGTCATAGCACAAGGAAACACAAATCCTACCCTTAGGTGTTAAATTGATGTAAAACACCTTAAATGACTCGTGTATCGTTCCCACAGGATTTCAACGTTAGTTTCCTCAAGATATCCGGATCAGGATTCGGAAAACACCAAACCCAAGCAAAACCAGATCTAAATATTTGCAACATAAAACTCTCTCAATACCCTCTCTTCTCCATAATCCAATTCCCTTACATCCACACCAAGTCTTCCACCAATAATCGAACAAGGAGGATTGTCATAATCCTGTGTTTCTCTCTATCCGGATCAACTTAGACGGATGCGGAACCGGAAAGAAGATTTCTATCCGGTTACAGTAACTCACAAAATCTTAGTTTAACCTCTACCAAGAGGGTTCCGCTCTTTGGTTTTAGGAAGGGAACGTAAACCCTACCCTTCAAACGTGTTTAGAGTGAAATGAAGATCCACTTAAAATAACAACAACAAACACCAGAATAGGAAATAGTTACTTCCTCACAACTAACCCGGATGTTGATCCAGACTAGCAGGTCACTCAGAAAACCCCTATTATCCTCTCAGTACTACAACGACAGACCTATCCGGACAGAATTCCAAGAGCGTGATCCGGCACCCGGTAACTGAGAGATCCTAACTACCTTCCTGTTCCTCTCTTCCGGATTCAGTAGAACCTCATCAGACGTCAATTGGCGTTCGTTCTCCCTCTTGAAGAATTCACCCAACCTAAGAATGGCTATCCTACTCAGAAGACACCCAAGGAACTTCAGCAACCAGAACTCCCCCTCAGTACACAAAGTTTTCCTTAACCAAACCTTAATGCTCTCAAAATCAGATCCTAGACAGAATCCGGGGGCTACTTGTCTTCCTCCACACCTGCAAACCAGCTACCCGCACTAAACAATGGTTCTAGCATTGCACGGCATACCAACACAGAACTTAGCCTTTTCAGGACAGCACTTATGAAGTGAAAATCTGAAAATCAATTCGCAAAGTGTTGAAAAACACAAATATGAAAACACACCCGCCCGGGGCTTCAAGCTAACTTCAGCCCCCTAAATACACATCCCAAGGAACCCTAAAGGTCCCAAGGAATAAAACCAAAGGACAAGAGAATGACAGGTGTCACTCCTTATCCTTCTAAGTTGACTTTCCTACCAACCCCATTCGATCCGCAAAATGTGGATCTCAAATCCTAAAAATCCGGAAAGTGCAGCCCAAGTGCATGCACCTAAAAAGCACCTCCCAAGCTACTTCCTACCTACCAAAAACTTGGGTTTTCGGCTGACCATGCTAGGGTCGCTTCCTAGAAACTTCCTAACAACTTTCCTATCTATTTCCTAGCCTTCTTTGGAGAAGGTTCCTCTAACTTTGTTGCCCCCTTCCTAGCTGGTTGTTTCCTACTAGCTGACGGTTTCCCACTCAAGGGTGGCTTTCCTTTAGATGGTGTTGAAGCTTTCCCCTTGAACTTCGTTGGTGAGATTTGCTCAGGTTCCGACTCCTCTTCTGATCCGGTGTCTTCTGAATCTTTTTCTCCGGATCTTGACAGACTTTCCTCCTGCTCGGATTGGCTTGGAGATTCGTCCTCCGCGGATTGTTGACTCCTTAGAGGCACGTCTCTTCCTCTGATGGGAGTAACCTTCTTCACAGTCTTCTTGGCGGTTGAGGGTTGAGAGCTTTTACTCGGTGGTGTGCCTAGGTCGGATTCCGACTTCCGAATTTGAGTCTTCGATCCGGATCCGTGCACTGATCCTTCTTTCCTCCCCTCCATACTCTTAGACGTTGGTGTCAACTCCTCCTCCTGCCTTTCCTACTTGGCTGACATCTTTGTGGGCGCATCCTTCTTGGTTGGCTCCATCTCTTCATCCTCCTTCTTTATTCCGGATCCCGGAAACTGTTCTGCTTGGTGAAGAACATCTCTGACTTCAAACATGAACTTCTCCATTTCTTCGGAATACTCTGCCAACACCAGGACAGCCTTACCTGCGGCTTCCGGTCCTGCCTCATGGATCCTCTCATCATAGAGTTTGGCTTTGTTCACAACATCCGCAGTGTTGGAATCAAAGGCCCCAACTCTCCTAATGACCCCCTTAAACTCTGAGGTAAGCCGTTCCACCTCTCTCTTCTTTTCCTCACCCTTCTCAATTTGCCGCTGGAGATTCGCATTCCTCTCAGTCAACTCCTTGATGCGGGTTTCCCACTTCCGATTTTCATTATCCCGGAGCAACCTTTCTACTCTCTTTGCGAGCTCTGACACTTTGATCCCTCCAAGCAGTCCACATACATTCCTCACTGCTCCTCTCTCCGTATCAAACTCCTCCCAGACTCTCCCTAAGTCCGAAATGATCCTTCCCAAAGTATCCTCTCCCAGAACTTCCGGTTCCGGCGAGGCTTTCTCTTTTCCTTTGGATCCCTTCTTAGAAGAGAATGACACCCTCTCAGCCTCTGTCCTCCTTTCGGAAGGCTCCTTTCCTCTCTCTGAGGATTCCCCCTCAGATCCCTCATCTGGTCCTTCCTTTCTCTCTTCTTCCTCTTCCTCTCGGGGTGGGGTAAGATTAAGTTTCACTAGGGTGATTGTGGCCTTGTACATGGTCTTTTCTGAAGTTTTCAGAGTACCCAGGGAGTCATACAAGTGAAAGAGGAATGGCCCAATGGGGGTGGCCTTTGCGTTTCCTAGGGCGTTCACCATCTTCCCTACCAGATCTTTCACTATTCCTCCCCAAAACACTTTCCTTTCCCCACTCAACGCTCCGAAGATCGTATTGGCCCAAGTTACCGTGACCCGGTTTGGCCGTTCCGGATACAAGATCGGTACTACAAATTCTAACATCCTCCTCTCTCTTGCCACCTTGCAATCTGCTACTGCGTAGCCATCCTTAGGGTGAGGAGGATTAGAGAATTTACCTTCTACGAATTTGTGAACCCGCGAAGCCATCCTCTCTCCAGATCGAGGAAAGTCGTAGACCCTCTTCCAAATGTCCATAGTCTACTTTCCGGGCAGAGCTCGGACGGTCTTGATCCATTCGTTTGACTGCTCATTCATCAACTCCCGGATCATTTCCTCGCTCTTCAAACTCCATGGTCGGCAGAGGAATCCCGCACACCCAAGTTGGCCCAGATCCTCCTCCAACTGCTTCCTCTCTCCGTCATCCTTCGGAATCACTGGATAGATGCTTTTGGTCTTGAAAGGAGATGACCCACTTGCTTCCGCCTTCACCATGGTTGCAGAACTTTCCAAAACACTCACCACTCAAACCTCCTATCTTTTTCTTGCCATAGCTCCTTGTCAATCCTCTCCACGACAGGATCCGGAAAGTAAGATTATCCAATCCTCTCACACCTCTATAGACAGACCTCGCTCTAAGAGTGCTCCCAAACCACAAAGACACAATGAGGTTTGAGGAACCAATTCCCTACGTATCCTTTCCTAGCAGTCACAACCGTTGGGAAAGTAGCCGTTTCCGCAATCATCGCAGAGGAATCTAACCGTTAAACGGTCCTCCGTGATGTATGGGATTACCATTGGATCCGGGATTTCCTCTTCCCGTCCCGATAATCTTCCGGTAGCGGGCGGATGCGTTTGCTTTCGGCCCCGGTATATTTTTCCGATCCCTATTTAGTTCCTTGGGTGCAGATCCAGTTCCGGATCTTTAGGAAAACAGGAAACTTACAATATCTTTCTTAACCAAATTATCTATCTACTACTAATCCAATAGTGAAGTAGAGTTAATATTGGTAATATGATTAGTTTACCATTTTGTAAATAAATTTTTTTTACCAATACCAATTCTTTACTTCTAAATTCTATATAACCAACTTCATCCTCTCATTTTGGTCTACGACAAGAGGGAGATGAGCGAAGCCACGCATAAGGTGGACCAGCTAACGAAGGAGCTGGAGGAGAAGAAAGAAGAACTGGACCAGTAGAAGAGGTTCACCAAAACAGCCTCAAAGAATCTTCAGGCAATCTGGGAGTTCATTGGCAATCCAAGCGAAGTCATCAACAAAGCGATGCTATTTGACGAAAAAGTGATGGAGACCGGAAAGCAGATTCCAGCCAACCTAATGATGGCCCTAGTGTCCTACCATCGCAAGATGGAGGCAATAGTAGAGCCACTACGCGAGGTGATGAAGGAGGTAGACGAACGAAGAGAGCGGGAGCAGGAACCAAAAACGGAGACGGAACTCGCACCTGCACCCCTTCCGGTACCCGCAGAAGAAGTTCAGGCGAAGGACAAGGTGGAGGACGTACCACGCTCTTCCATCCGGTCGGAGCCTAAGGGAGAAACGACTTCCCTACTGGGGGAAGTAACGGACATTGCTCTCAATGTAACAGAAGCAGTGAAGGCTGCCGAGGAGGAGAAGACCGGAGAAGTGGAAACAACAAGTGAAGCAAAGAAAACATCGGAGGAGGTGAAGGCCGTAGATGAAGAAAAGACGAGATCTGGACCGGAACCGTCTAAGAAGAAGAATGTGCCCAAACTAGGGTTGAGCAACAAGTTTATCGATCTAAGTGAATTATCTCCAATCTCTTCAACCATTCCCGCAAAGAAGGAGAAGGTATTTCCTTCCACCCCACTCAAGTTAACTTTGGGAAGTGAATCTGGGTCGAGGGAGGAAAGGAAGACCGGATCTCAGGGGCAAGGATCCGGGAAGAGTGGAACAATTGAGGAAACCACTCCTCAGAGTGCTAGGGCCAAGGTTCCGCCCACACCAAATACGTAGAAGAAGAAGCCTCCAATTATGTCAACACAAAAGAAGAGGCCGATTCCAGGAGACGATGACAAGGAGGAAGAAGAAGAAGAAGAGGACGAGGATGAAGAATCCGGAACTGAGGAAGACTTGGAGCCGTATTCTGACCCGGATCAAGTACTGACAGAGACTCAGGCGACCAAGGTTGTAACAACCAAGAAGAAGAAACTCGCCGCCCGGGGTAAGACATACCAGGGACAGAAGACCGGAACTGTAAAGAAGCCGGCCATGAAGAAGTTGAGAACCTAGGAAGTTACTTAGGGTGAGTTTTTTGAGGATAGGGTGGTGAAAGCCTAAGATTTTGGGATAGTTGTACATAATTAGGAAGTTTACTTTTTAAGTGACACGGCCACTAGCAGTTGGAAAGTGACCGGGTCTGTAATTATAGGATCTGAGATCCACTTTTAGCGGAAGTAGTGGGAGTTTAAGTGAAAGTCAACAAGGCTAGAAAATAGTAAGGGAATGAAACGTGTTTGGCCTTGATTGGCTGGAGGGTTACTTTTAGGTTAGGATTTTGAAGGAATAGTTTAGTATTTAAATCCGGGACTTGCTTGGTCCCGGTGTGCATCTTTATCTTATTTTCTTATATTCATGAGTACTTGAGGGTTCGCTCTTGGCGTGATTGAAACAAATCATAGTTGTGTGTACTTGACACTTGTCCGTGTTTTGGAAGTCCAGACTTGAAAGTGAGTGTAAGTGGATACAAGGTGTGCTTGGATGCTGAGTTTATTCGGTCCAGTATTGGATTAGTGTGCGTGGAACAAAGGCAGAAGGGATCTCTAATGTGGACTAGAAATGAACTCGGAAAAAGTACGAAGGAGTACTTTCCGGAAGAAGTAAGGGTTAGCACGCCTCCACAGCGCTCGTTTCCCCTCTTCGATCCCCGCTAGTTCAGACCGGATTTAGGACTAACTCAGTAGGCTATCGTTGTAGCATTGGTTAGGAGGAATTAGACCGGCTTGCGTAACCTGCTGGACACGATTGCGTTTCTTTTTCAGTTGTGAGAACGGTCTGTTTCTCATTTGTAGGATTTGAAAGTTTATTTTTGAAAGTTTGATCACATAGTGAAACTTCTGACACTTTAAAATCGGAGGGTAGGAGTTAAGCTTCCTTCCTGAATCCCAATTAGTAGATCCCTCTTCGTTTAGAGGTATGTGAATAGAAGTGTTGGGAGAGTTACGGGGTAGTGTAAAGATGTGGGGTAGGAAACCAACCAGTTAGAGAGTTTGTGTAATAAACAAGTGGGTGTTAAACTGGATTAGATTCGATCAGAGATGTTAGATCGGAAAGATCCGGTCTAGTGTGTATTAGTGATTGTTGGACCGGAGGGATCTGGTCATGTTTGTCGAAGAAAACAAGGAGACCAAGTGGAAGTTCCGGTCTATTGTTTTGCTTGGGGTTTTGTGTTTCGTGACCATCACTGGGTGATTGCAAGAAACACTTGTACTATTTGTTGCGTTTTTCAATAGTACTTATGAAATCTTTAGGAGTATTTTAAAATTAGAAAACTAATTTTTAAAAAATCTTTAAAATATGACTTATGTATATACCTCTAAAATGAAGGTTTTCACCAAAGGAAATGTGTAGGAAAATTCTCTAAGTAGGAGAACTTGAAAAGTGCAAAATCTCAAGAAAATAGGACCTTTGATTCAAAAATTAGTTAAAAATAGTAAAAATAAGTAAATACAAAAAATAAAAAGTGGCCATTTTTAAAAAATTTATGAAGATGTTCATTCACCAAAAAACTTACAAAAATAATATTTTATATGTTTCAAAATGCAAGCAGAAGGAAGCTCTCTTCATAGACTTCCACACCACACAAAATTAATTATTTTTTAAAACCCTTCAATGAAAAGTTGTATTTATATGTAAGGAAGAACTCCATATAATTCTCTTGATGTAGGGTATATGAAAAAGGTACTCAAAAGTACTGAAAACCTCCAAATTGGCAAGTGTGACATTTATTTCGGGCCTATTTTTGGATAGTAAATTATTTTTGAAAATTACCAAAAAATCAAGGAAGTTGTAGGATAGTCATGAGTACTTTCCTTGTAAATCTTAAGTCATTCGGAGTTAAAACACAAAAGTTATGGCAAAAAAACAACTCAGTCCGCAATGTGTGACAGAAAATAGTACAAGTGTTTCTTGCAATCACTCCACTCTACCATTTTCCGGTAATTGTGAACCTAGGAATTCGATCTTCGTGGGAACGATACTCAAGTCACTTTAAGGCCTCTTTTAAGAAATATTGAGCCTTAGAGAAGGATTTTTGCTTTCCTGTGCTACGACATCCGGCTCTTAGGGCCGGCGCCGTCATCTGATTTTTGGAACTTCCTAGGGTTCCGGAATTAGGTTTTCTTATACCTAATGGAATTTTTCCGGATCCGGAGATCCGGTATTCCTGAGTTTTCCTAATTTCCTATGAGAACTCAAAACCTTCCTTTTTAAGGGATTAGTTTTCGAGATGTCTCGTCAAACGCTAGTATTCTGGGCCTAGCATGTGGGATCACATTCCCACATTCTTCATGCCATGCATGACTAGATTCAGAATCCATTGAGTTTTCCATGTGAATAGGGTCCAACACTGGATCCATTGATGTCTAGAAGTATCAAAAATGTGTTCCGAGTAAGTATAAACTATTTTGTTACAAACTTAGACAATTAATAGGGTAGTTTTTTTGGTTCAAATCAAACCAAAATAAAAGATCATGCATTGGAACTTTCAAATTAGAGTTCTTGATTTCTATTCTATCGTGCATCATTAAAATTCAGGTTGATTCAATCTAAATGGGATTAAAATAGGTACTATACTAAGAGTATACATTGAATACTATGAGAAGTTATAATTTAGATCGATTCGACCTAAAATGTCATAGGACGTATGTAAAGCATACTTTTTAAGGTTGATTCGACCTCAAAAACATCATTAAAACTACTTCAACCGTGCCAAATCAAGTCGATTCAACTTGAATAACATCATTAGGCATATTTATCCATACCAATTCATGGAAACCATCATCAGACCTACTACTTCATCATCATTGTGGAAACCATCATTAGATCTACTACTTTATCTATATCAATTTAGGTCAATTTGACCTAAATTGTTCCTTCTATGCCCTCATCATTTTAGTTCAAATCAATCTAAATCAATGAATTCTTGGATATTCATTGATTCACAGTCTCCTAGTAGCTACTGCCATGCACTCCGTTTTTTACGGCGATATACTCAAGCACTACGATCTCAGAATCAATCCATACAGGTGTCTAGATGTTATCATTTTCCAAACCTATAATCCTTCACTAATTCAGAGACTTGTTTCTAAGCATCATGCAACTCTGACATTGAGGAATGAACATTGGAACACACATGAATTTTTACACCATCTTCAAATCATCACATGACAAGGGAAGTCTACTTCATAAGACAAGTTGCACATTGACAACACTTTCAAACTACACTATACAGAAACGGTCATGCTTATAATTTAATCAATGAATACATAAAGATATACTACAGACTTGTCAAAGACATCTACAGAGATGAAGTGCCTTCACAATGATCTAGCACCAATAATTCCGACATTAAAGATACTACAAACAAAAGAAAAATGACAGTGAATGCAAATGAGAGTATTATCGTAACAACGTGCATGCTTTGGCAAGAAAGGAAGACACTAACTTGATGTAGACGTTTCTTTCATGATTCAAAAATTTCATTGCAGGAATGTCCTTGGCGCGAATGAGAAGGCGCCAAAGGTCGTTCAAATTTGAAAACTGGAAAGCTGTCCACTAATTCCTTTCGTGATAATTCAATCCTCAAGGCATGAGGAAAAAGCCCTTGGTAGCTGGTGACCTTTTGAGAGTCCATCCTATTACATAGCTACTAGGATGCTTCGTAGATTCTATTTCTAAAATAAAAAGGCAAGAAGTCCTTCATTTGCTGCTTTCCTTTCTAATTTCTCAAAGTCGAATATTTTAGGAGGGTGTCGTAGCACAGGGTATGTGAAATTCCTTATTATGCTCACAAAAACCCCTTTAAAGCATAACAAAGTGACTCTAAAGATCGAACCCAAGAGACTCTGTGAAGTGTTTCGTGTTACTAGATGATTTGAGGAAAGTTTCTCAATTCTATTACTCTTCTTTATCACTCTTCTTTATCCCTCTTCACCTTTTCCACAATTACCGGATAATTTCCTCCTCTTTCTATAGACGGATCCAGTCCAGACTAATACTGTCCCGAATCAAAAATCGATTGACAACCCACAAGAACCAAACTGGAACTCGCACTCCCGACCGGATCTTTTACAACTTTATCCGAGGGCTCACTTTCCTCGATTTCTATTCCGATTTTGCTTAACCTCTGTTGGCACTTCAGAGGGATCTACCGCTTATTCTCAGAGAGGTAGACGCTCCTCTACTTCCGGTCTTTATAGTGATGGAAGATTCACTCACCTAATCTATCTTCCTAATCTAACAAGATCCGGTTTGATCTTTCACAGCAAACTAGAAGTAATCCCAGTCTATAGGTCACACAAAAATCCCCCGTACGATCCTCACTCACTACAACGACCTTACTATTTTTTGAATTCCGTGCGAAACTAAGGTGACTACAAGTGCGTCTGCCCGTGCCAGTACAGTCTAGCGCTCTTTCGTTTATTTCTTTAGATGGTGAGACCTCTCAAGTGTTCGGAGGCTAACCCAGACATCCCATCTGGTAGCTCTAGTACAGTTTGAGAATCCTTTCTCTTGCTGTCTAGCCTAGCACTAGCTATCTCACCCGGAATTATGAACTCTAAACCTACTCAGGTGTCTTGACTCATTCCCAACACTTACAACCTGTTCAAGGCACCTGCAATCACAAGAAGACAACAAGGGGAGAAGATCCTCCCACACTCTGCTCATCTATACTCAATCTCTCCCTCCCTTATCCGGCCAATCTTTAGGAAGACAAGAAAAACAATAGAAAATATACAAGAGACAGCATATGCAAGAAAGAAAAAACTCCCCAGTCTCAATCTTGAGACTCGAATTATATACAGAATTTACAAAAAGGTCTCCCCGGAAATCCGGCACTGATTCGGCCGAGATTTTCGGATCTGAACTTTTCCTAACTTTCCGGAATAAGGTCCGGTCTAACAAAATTTCCTACTCTCTAATTTCTAACTACCTATCCCTCCTGAGGAGGTCCGCCACTATCTGGAGTAGCTATGGGGGAGAGTTCACTCAAATTCCTACTCTTATCTCCCCCTTCCGGAACTCGTTCCAGTTCTACAAGGGAAGTCACCCCTGTCATCGTTCGTGGGGCCTCTGAAGTGGAAGTCCTTCTGGCCTCCTTCTCCTTTGATATTGGGGTTTCGAACTTCCCCTCTAATATCTCTACCTCATTGAACTCATCCAGGATCGAAATCCCGAATAAAGACACTAACCTACTCTGAAACTTCCGGACAATATCCTCCAACCCCTTTGCGTCCTTCCGGAATTCCTTCATAGCCTCTTTTAATTCTCTGGCAAAGTCAACCAAGATGTGAGCGATGCGGGTACCTGAAGGTTTTTGATCCTTACGTATCCCCTCATCAAACAATTTGGCCTTTGCCGTTACCTCACCGGATGCCCCTACTACTACCGTCATCCGATTGATCGCAGCCCTGGTCTCCTCCTGTAGAGACATTGCGGCCTTCACTTGGTCGTGATTAGCATCCAAGTCCTTCCGGTAACTTTGGATCTCTCCTCGCAACCAGACCACCTGCTCGTCTATCTCTCGCTGATTGATGTTCTGCTTCAGCAATCTATCTTCCAACTCCTTTACTTCATCCGGATTGCTGATGCAGTTTGCCACGGCTTTCGGTATTGAACTAGTTGGAGCGCTTCCCACCAAGTCCGCCACTTCTTGAAGCGTCGTGGTCTTCCCACCAAGTCCGCCACTTCTCGAAGCGTCGTGGAGCACTTCCCACCAAGTCCGCCACTTCTCGCTGCACTGAGAATCCGAGCTCTCACTACACTGAGAATCCGGATTAGGTCATTGTATGGACCCGTCAGGTCCATCAACTGAGACGATGGAACGGGTCTCGGCTTGACTACTTCCACGGGCTTTTGCTTCTTTGGGATGACCGACTCCACTGGTTCCAGTCCCTTGTCCTTCCGAAGCCCTGAAGGAAAGCCCCTTAAACTGGGCGTCCTCTTGATCCTCCTTCGGTTGAGAGGAATGTCCTCTTCTTCTTTTGTCCAAGTCCTCTTCTTAGGGTTTTCACCCTTCTCCTCTGGTTCCGGGCTATCCGGTTCCATCTCGGATTCTTCATCCGATCCACCGCACGTCCGGAGAGCATCTGAGCTCTCCACTCCTTGTTCTCCTCTGACGTCAGGAGACTCTGATTCTTATATAGGTGGAAAAGGTAGGGGCATACCGGAGTAGCCCTACTCTTTCCCACATTCGAGACCAAGACATTTACCAACGTCTGAATGTAGCCCGCCCAATCCATCCTCTTTTCCCTACTCAGGGTTCCAAAAATAACATTTCCGATCGTGGAGGTCACCCGGGTGGATTTTTCCGGATGCAGAATGGGCACCAGAAATTCGAGCAGTCGCCGATGTTGCGCGTTGACACAGTCTTCGATGGCGAATCCGTCCTTGGGGTTAGCCGCTCCCCTAAATTTTCTGCGCACGAAGTCTCTCTTCCGGCTGGTTTGTTCCGCGCCGCCTTCCTCCAAGTCGGAGACTTTCCTCCAAATCTCCCGTATCCACATAGGTGGAACCGGTCTAAGAGAATTGTCGAACTGGTTAGGGGCTCCTTCGATGAGCTCCCTAACTATGGCCTCGCCCCGAAAGCCCCAAGGTTTCCCTAGGAACCTTGCGCACCCCACGACGGAGAGGTCTTCCATCAATTCTACTTTCTCCCACTCACTACTGGGCTCTAAAGGAGCCACCTTCCTCACCCTGATTTCTATCCTTTGAACGCTCGCCTGTACCTGATTTCGTCCGCGCTTTAACTGCGGCATTTGTCTCTCTTTTAGATCGCTACCTCACTTCTCTCCTAGTCGCACGTCCCGTTTCCTTACACTCACTCCTCGGTCTCAACCGAATCGCTCAATGTGCCCACCTCACACAACTCTCGCGATACTCTTCTCAATCTCCACCACACTCATGCAACCAATTTCTCTCTAATCCCTGCGCCCTTGTAAATGAAACAAACATGCTCACTCACAACTCTCAGACCTTGTACAATTCTCACACAAACACACTCAATTTGCAGACACAAACTCAAAGCACTGAGAGCGCGCTAAGTATGCTGGTGCTCCCAGGTGCAAATGACATTCAAACCCTAAAACAGTCTCTTTTGTACCTTGATGTGACAAACTCATATTTTTGATTTTCTTCGTTTACCTTTTTAAGTAGAACGGAAACTAGAAATAGGTATCCGGATCCATCTAAAAAGAGAGAAATAAATCAAAAATAGTCACAAAAGGACCTTACAAAACTAATCCGATTTTAGGCAGAAACGGATCAGATTAGAATCTCAACCGGAATGGATTTTTGACCGGATCCTCCTCGACCGGATTGGAGAGAACCGGATGTCAAGAACCGGACCGAATACCCGACCGGTCATAATGACCAGTCCAGGCGTTAGGACTATATAAAGCCTGGCCCTGCCTATTTTCAGGTCTCTGGCTTTCACGTGTTGTCGTTTCCTGTCTCAGCGCCTGAAGCCTTTTCCGTCTACGGCGGCGAGTAGAGGAAGTACAAGAGGGCCCATTAGTGAGTGAGAAGGTGTGGGACGGAGAGATCGCCTCTGTGGGAATCCGAAATCTGGAAACGGATCAATAATACACGAAGTAGGTGCGAAAAATTAAAAAAAAAAAAAAAAATAATAGTTAGAGTGTGATTTTTGAACCAGATAGCTTGAATTAGGAAATAAGCGTTCCGGCACAACCCGTAACCGGAACTTATCCGGATCCGGAATCCGGACTCATCCGGAACATAGGAACCTACCGTATAGGTCTCGTAGCTACGGAAGTAGGATACCGTTAATACAACGGACCTGTAGCCGTTGTCCTTAAGCCCGTAGAAAGACAGTTTAGTACTTAAGCTGTCTTCCTAGGGTTTCCTCTTCACTTTCCTGTTCTGTGTTCCTGAGACTGTTTGTGTGAGTAGTTGAGAGAAAGAGTGGTGAGTTAGCGACTGAAGTAGAACTACTTTTCCCTCGTTCTCACTTAGATCTTATGGCATCCGGACTAGTACGGAAGGTAGCGGTATCTGCCCGGGTTATCTCTCCAGCCATTCCGGATAGCCCGGAACTACACAAGCAGGACTTAACTAAGTTAGGATGTGTCGGTCTACTACACTGACCATGGAACCTCAAGAGTGAAGAGATGATTCAAGAGCTACTTCACGGTGTTCCGAATCAGTATGAGCTCACTTTGAGAGGGCGGCTAGTCACGTGGACCAAGGACATCTGGGCGGACGTCTATCAGTTCCGGAAGAGTGGGAATGGTTTAGCATCGAGGACGGACCGTTTTGTAGCTGGGAAGTTCACTGGGTCTACAAACCCTAAGGATGGATTTGCTATCAGCGAGTGCAAGGACGAGAGACATAGGCGGATACTAGAGTTTCTGATTCCGATCTTGTATCCGGAAAAGCCAACGCGAGTTACTATTACGGTGGCCAATACTATCTTTGGGGCTATGGAGAACCGGGTAGTGCACTGAGGTAGGGTCATAGCTGGGATAGTGGCTAAATTAGCGGATCACGTGACCCGAGCAAAGGCGAATCCAGTTAGCACCTACTTGTTTCATCTGTACCATCAACAAGAACTTTTGAGTGCGGCGGAAGTAATCCAGTATGACACCGGAAAGATGCTCCTGTCATACGGACTTTCCGGGAAGGAAGCGGAAGATCCGGTCGAGTCTGATCCGGAGGAACTTCCCGAGGAACGTCTGATCGATCTGAAGACCAAGAAGAGGAAGTCAACCGATCCGGGGTCGAGAATCAAGCCACAGACGATGGAGAGGGGGGAATCCAGCAAAGGACCTGAAATGGAAACAGAATCCGCATTTTTCAATGCGGGGCTCGAGTGGATATGTGAAGCCAAAGTACTCCACGACGGATTGTCAGATTTGGTTATAGATACCACGAAAGTGTTGAAGGGGGATCCGGATCAGATCGTGGAAGCTGTCAAGCGATTGCCCAAGCCGGAGGATCTGAAGAAGAGGGAGGAGCGGATCCAGGAGTTGGAGGCGGAACGGAACCTACTCCAGACCCGAGTGAATTGGGCGGAAGGGGAAATGGTAGCTGCAAAAGAGAAAGAGGCTCTCGCTCTGGTTAAGAATCTAACCGGAGCAGTCAACATCAAAGCCGACATCATCACAAAAGCTGCCTTGTTTGACTCGAAGATGATATCGGAAGGCCACATTACCGGAACCAAGGTAGTTACCATCCTCGTAGACTTCACCGCGAGGATAGAACGAGTTTTGAAGGAAATCCAGAAGTTACTGGCGGCCATCGACCCAAACCATGCGATGGATTTCTCCACCTTTCCGGAACTTCCTTTTGTCGCAGGTACCCCAGGGAAACCAGTGGCGGATCATACAACCCGGATGGAGGGTTTGAGGGGGATACTCACACCAACCGAGCCTTCCGCCAGTAAAATATGGATGACGGAGTTGAATTTGAGGCCAGCCTCGAAACCGGAACTTGAGTCTAGCGCGAAAACGGTTCCGGTGCCATCTAAGTTCTCAACCCCGGA
This sequence comes from Climacium dendroides, assembly GCA_950106755.1. Classification (NCBI taxonomy): domain Eukaryota; kingdom Viridiplantae; phylum Streptophyta; class Bryopsida; order Hypnales; family Climaciaceae; genus Climacium; species Climacium dendroides. Next base: position 28,537,894 of record OX467089.1, on the reverse strand, counting down.
AGTTCCCAAGGCACAAACAATGCCGAATTTGATGACCGGATCATTCAAGGTTCCGGGACAGCAAGTTAGGGGAGATCTCATCAGCCGGATCGGTGGAATGACCAATCCGGCTCGGACTAATCCGAAAGGATTTGTGCACATGCAAAAGACCACACCGGAGAAAGGAAGCGAACCCGCAACATTGGAGGATACAACACTAGAGAAGGAGAAGGAAGTTCAAGTCATTGAAGATTCTGAGGAGGAGAGTGCCCACTCCACTTTCGGAACCGAAGGCAACAGCGATCCGTCTTCCGCAACGCGCCATATCCAGACTCGGGCCACAGCAAAAACTACGCCAGCAAAGAATACGAAGGGGACGCCTACCAGCCAAGCGGGGAGCCGTTCAAAGAAAGGACGGAAGCCAAAACATTAGGGTTGGTAGGAGAAGAAGTATAGAATCCGGAATGGGATTCCGAGCATGGACCCGGTTTCCGGAATCTTAGGTGGATAGTCAGGAAATCCGGTAATCTCGGACGGCAGTTAGCAATCTTTCCGGATATTCCAGGAGGTTCAGGGATTGGTGGCCTGGATTTCCGGGTTTCCTTTTCAGGCTTTTAGGAGTTGACTTTGGGTTTTTGTGTTAGTATTTTAAGGGCAGGCAAGTTAGTTGTCTGGCATTCCATCCTACTCCACTCGATTTTAGTGCTTTCACGTATGTATTACAATTTTCTTTTCTTAATCTAAGTCAGCCAGGATACCTTTAGCTGCACTTTTGCTTAGACAGGGTCTTTTTGGCTGAGTGTATGCATGGGTGTGTGATCTGGTACTGGAGAAAGAGAAGGGAGGGAGAGGAGAAATCCGGATCTTGAGCTACGGATCATCTGGGGGTGGAGCTAGTGAGAAAGAATGCAAAGCTGAGTAAGGGAGTGTAAGTGTAACGTGCTTTTAATTTGCCGGAACGACAATCCGAATAAGACGGTAGAGGTCCCTGCAAGTCCGGAACCAGGAGGGTTCTGTGCGGAGTTAAGCACCCGCCAAAGGAAAGGATCTCCCGCTACTTCGGAAAGTCTGCCAACCTCCCCCTTGATAAATTGTCTTCTCTTTGAGATTCTATTCTTTTGGGTCTATAAGTTCTGATCTGTCGTTGTAGTAAGAGAGGTGTGAAAAGTACTCTGTGTGACTTGATTCCGGATCGGCCAATCCGGAAACTGTGAGAGAATACTCCTCCCTTCTCCTACAACTGTGTTGTCTTGGGTGTGTTGTTTAGTAGATTTAGAATACAGAGAGGATAATTGTACAAGTGGTGAGTCCCCACCCCTTTCTAGATCAAGGGCGGACCCTCTGAGGGTAAAACAGAGGCAACAAAACCAATGACGGAAGAGAGACGGAACTCAGTTCCGGGTGTGTCCGGATCCGGAACGGAATCCGGAATGTACTAAGTTTCCGGAATAAGGTAGGGAAGTGAAATAAGGGAGATTAAGTGAGTAGTCACAATCCGGATACTTCTAATTCAATCGATATCTTACTAGAAGTTCCCTGGAACGATAATTCGTGTCATCTTGCAACCATTTGTCGTTGTAAGGATACTTACGGCTAACTGCGCATACGACAGCCTTCGGGCGCGAGTGAGCGGAAGAGTGTGAGCGCGCGAGGAGGGTGGTTTGCAGGTGGAGCGGAAAAGCGTGAGTGCTCCCTTGTTAGGTCAGTAGAGAGTGAAACTGGATAGAGCCACCCTCATGCCGCGGTTGAACCGGAAGAGACCAGGCTCTAGCACCCCACCCCCGAGTGAAGTAAAGCTGAGGAAGGTAGTTCCGCTCATGCCGACCAAGGAACCGGAACATGGAGAACTCAAGGAGGATTTAGCGTCCATGGTTTGTCAAGGATTAGCCTTGAAACCTTGGGGGTTCAAAGATGAGGGGATGATTAGGGAAATCCTGAGTGGCATATCAAACCAATTCGATAACATCCTAAGAGGGAATCCGGTCTAGTGGACCGAGGAGTTGTGGCGAGACGTATACGGATTCCAGACGAGAGGACTCGGGCTTGCCGGCCGGAAGGATGATTTCATCCAGGGCAAGTTCGAAAGTGTCGTGAATCCGAAGGACGGCTACGTAGTAGAGGACTGTCTCGATGACCGAGAGCGTCGCTTGCTGCAGTTCCTTGTTCCGGTTTTGCATCCGAAAAAGTCCACTAGGTTGACCATCACCCTGGGTAACACAATCTTCGGAGCGCTGAGCGGAAACCGGAGAGTAGACTGGGGCCAGATCTTTTTCGATCTGGTGTACCAACTTACTACAAGAGTGGGAAAAAGTAGAGCTACCCCACTGTGTCCTTACGTGTATCACCTCTACTAGCAACAAGAGCTGCTGACGGAAGGGGAGCTGAAGGTTTGGAAGGCCCAGGAACGGACCATGAAGTATGGAGAATCCGAGTCTGACCAAGAAGCGGATTCCGGAAACGAAACCGAGGAGGAGGAAGAGGAAGAGGAAGACGAAGAGGAGGAACCGCAGTTCATCTCCAAGAGGCAGAAGACCACGCCGACTCGGAATCGAGGAATGCCTCCGGGTCACCCACGGCCGCGCAAGGAGGATGCTCCAGCCGGACCGGATGTACTGTCCGGATTGAGAACCGGAGATCCGTTTGACGAGTTGGTCGGGATACTCTGCGAAATCCGGGCGGATTGGAAAATCAAGAAGCGGACGATCGGGGAGATCGCGGAATTGATTGGAGTGGAACCGGACAGTCAACTGCCACAGCAGGTAGCGGAGTGTGTCATCAATCCGGATGAGCTCCGGAAGATGAAGGCAGAAAGCAAGCAGCAACACGATGAGGTTGACACCCTCAAAGCCGAGCTTTTCGCCTTGCTCGAGAACACCACCGCGACAAAGGAGATGGCGGAGGAAATGAAAAAGTTGGCCGCGGAGGTGAAGGATGTGCTCAGAGAACCCGGAGCCGCGACCACCTAGGCACGCCTGTTCGAAGAGGAGGTGCACAAGGAAAAGAAGATATCCGGAACAAGGGTGGTGCACATCCTCACCGATTTTGAGGAGCAGATGGAGAAGCTCCTGTCCAAGGCACGGGAGTCAGCGGACCAGATCGTGGAGAGCAGCCAGAAGCTGACAGAGATTCCGGTCCGGCTCTCTGAACTTTCACTTCCGGACTTGTTTCCGGAAGAGGCAGCTCAGGAACCGGGAAAGGACAAAACGCCCCAGTCAAGCAAGGCACAGAAGAAGACGCCCTCGACCAGACCGCAACCGATCGACTTAGACTCCCCGGAAACTGATGAAGATCGCCCGGCTCCACCTCCGGATGGGGAACGGAACCGGAATCTGACTGAGGTATTCGAATAGTTAGAGAGGCCTGATGAGAGTCCTACCATCGGATCTCGAGTATACGAGGCAGAATAGGAAGTGTTGTAAAAATAGGAGTTATAAAGTAGAAACCGGATTTATAGAGTATGAACCGGAATAGAATCCGGTTAGGATAAGATAGGACCGGATTGTCAGCGCCTTCAGGGGCGGAAATCGTGTACTCACTTTTTGCTTTTTGCTTTTTGTATATAAAACAGTCTCTGAGTTGGAGACTGGGAGAGTTCTTTTGGCATTTCTTTGTGTACCTTCCATTGATCCGGATTTGTGTGTTTTTCCCGAATATTGGCAGAAGTACACGGTATTGGAGTAAGGGGGTATGTAGGGGGGTGTCGGTAGAGTTCTCCCTTTGATGTGTCTTTCCGGTTCTAAGTACATGTGAGTGGGTCATCAAGAGTTAGGAGTGGATTCCAGATCCTTAGCATCTACAGAAGTTTTGCATTTCGAGTGAGAAAGCCGTTGATTAGGCTAGGCGAATAGGGAGGGATTCCTTAGTTGCGCTAGAACTCCTGGGTGGGAAATCCAGTTGAGTATCCTGACTCCTGTGAGGTTTTGCCACCGTTATTAGTAAACGGAAGAGCTTGGTAGAGGTTGGAACGGACGGGTGCACTTGTAGCCATCTAACTTCGTACGGAACGGATTTAGCATCAAGGTTGTTGTAGTATGAAAGGATCGTACGGGGGGTCTTTGTGTGACCTGTGATCCGGATTGCCATCCGGATTGCTGTGAAGGACCAAACCGGATCCGGGTTAGTTAGGGGATTAGCGGATAGAAGAGTGGGTCTTCAGCCACTATAAGTCACGGAAGGAGTGGTGGGCCTACCACTTTCAAAAGCAAGCGGCGAATTTCTGATGGTAAAACAGAGGCAAAACTAAATCGGGTACAGAAGGGTGGACCGGAATGGATCCGCCCAGGAGGACACTTAGGACCGGAAGTTATAAAGTCCTAAGTTGGGAAGTTAGTCAATGAACTGGAAAACTAGTGAAACCGGAATTTGTATAAATGCTGGTCGTAGTTTTCCAGTGGGTTTTTGGATGTTCCGGTTTCAGAGGTAGAACCGGAAGTTAGAATTTAAGGGTTAGTTGGGTTTAGCTCCTTGTTAGAGTTAGCTACTTCACAGGATCTCGTGGGTTCGATCTTTAGGGTCATTTTGTTATGCTCTAGAGTGATTTTTGTGAGTATAATAGAGAAATTGCTTACTCTGTGCTGCGACACCTGAAAACCTAATCATTACTTTTTCCGATTTTCCGGACGCAAATCCCGGATCCGTTCCTCCGGTTATGGGACTAGATTGGATTTGTTTCCGATATCCGTTCCGTTCCATAATCCGGTTCATTCAGGGCTTAGGATTCTAGTCTTCCTAACTCTCGGCTTTTCCTTTCCTTTTCGTACTAATCCGGGTCTACTTAATCCGGATTCCATGTTTCAAAACACGATAGAGAGAAAAATCAAAAAGTTAGGTTGCAACAGGGGGTATCTTGAGGTCTATTCACAAATTTGAGCAAGCTTATTGTTTTCAAGATTCCCTTGCATTTCTAAACATGCATATTTCTCTACAAATAGTGTCTGCCAACAAAACATCTAGGCATCATACCTAAATTTTCAAGTCCTCATTGTATATTTTGTTTTTGACCCTAAATCCTAAAAGTCTTTTACCTTGAACCGTAAATCCTAAATCCTTAGTTAAGTTTTCATCTTGTTTACCTAAGGCTATGTTTTGTACAAAGGGAAAATAGTTTTATGCCTTCCTTTTGCAAAGATTTTGGGTAATGTTTTGTGAAGAAAAGTACCCTTTATAAAATCATTTGAAAATTTATAGCCTAGTTTTAAGGCTTCGTAATTATCTAGACAAAATTGGTAATAGTATTGATCTTTAAAATTACCTTTTTAGTTCATGTGTTGCTTTCTACCCCTCCCTTCCTCCCTATTAGATAAGGATTTGTTTTTTTAAAAGTGACCTTATAGTTTTATATCCCCTCTATTTAATTTAAGATAGGTTTTTACCTCTAAGCTTTTGGATTTCCAAGTGGGGATAAATTAATTTAGTAAAATTTGGATATGTACTCATTGCATGCTTTGAGTCTAAATTAGAATACATAGATTTGATTTAGATTCTAAATAGTACACTTTGTTTAGGACTATTTTTGACATGGTTGTACCACATTGGGATGAACATTGAGTCTAATTAAATCCATGGATATTGGTATGGAAGTTTTGATATATCCAATATCACATCTTTGATTGTCTACTTGTACATTTGGTATTCTATTTGCCATGGTAGGTGACATGTTGATGCCTTGCCATGTTAATTGGATGGCGGCTCATAGTTTTGAAAGCAGGGAAAATTTCAAAAATTAACGAAGTTTGGTTTTACGGCTTGAAATTACCTTAGACCTAAAACAACTTGGCCTTATCAACCCCATTGGATGCTTGTATATGACTTAGTCCTCTCATATTTGAATTTAGCCATGGCTATGGAGGGAACTTTAGCATATAAATATTTGGGGCTCACTTTTTTGCAATTCTCATATGTGGTTCTTGTTGAAGGCTTGCACAAGTGGTCTAAGAGTGTTTTTGGAGTTTGGAGGGTATTGATTAGTAATGGCTTCTTCACAAGTTGCTTGGGCTTTGCAAGTTGAAAACTACGATTTGCTAGTCATGTTTTTATGATGTTTTGAGTTTTTGTGGGAATGCGATCCCACATGCTAGACCCATAATACTAGCATATGACGGAAAAATTCAAAAATTGTCTCCTTCAAAGGGAAAGTTTTTGAGTTCTCCTAGGAAGTTAGGGCAATTTAGGAAAAAACGGATTTCCGGATCCGATAAAATTTCATTAGGGCTAAAAACCTAATTCCGGAACCCTAGAAAGTTCCGGAAATCGAATGACGGCGCCAACCCTAAAAACCAGAAACCGGATCCGTACTAGGGATAGAGTTTTGCCGCCAAAACCTATTCCGTACATCGGACCAGTATAAGAGAGGGACTGTAGCCGGCATTGGGCACGCATGTCTCTTTGTTTGTTCTCCCGCCAGCGTATTCCGTCTTCCTAGCTTTGTTAGAATTCCGGTAGACTGAGGGATTGTGTGAGTTGCGATCGTGCAGGGGTTACCGGAGTGAAAATTGTAAGCGGAGAGTTAGGGAGAGATTGTGTGAGGGTGGTTCGTAAGCACGATGACTTCTAGGGCAAGCCGGCGGAAGTTGAAGGATCTGCCTGAGGACTCGGAGGACGAGATGCCGCCACCGGCGCCCCGGCCGAGGACCATTCCGGTAATGAAGGTGGTTCCGGAGGTTTCGATAGAGGAGGACCGGCTGATGCACCTACGGGAGCAGGGTGAAAGTACACTAGACCCCATACACTTTTGGCAAAATTTTAGTACTTTAAAAGTACAAATTTACTAAAGAAAGTGAAATAGAAGGTGGAAAAACAAAAAATTTCAAATTCCATCACTTAGCCATTCTAGAACTAGCCAATAGAATCTAAAATCTTAGAGTTGATTTTGAAATTGCTCACTTTTCACCAACTTATCCATTTTCAACTAAAATAATACTATTTTTTTAGATCTTTGCTACAAGAATGATGTGATTGTAAATTCAACAATAAATCCTAATAGAAGATCTATTGATGTCTATTCTGGAGAAAGGAAATCAAAATTGAAGTTTCCTGAGACCAAAAATTTTGTACTTTTTCACATGATTGTAGTACAAAATTGATTGTGACTTCTTATAAATAATTCACAAAAGTACAAATTTAACACACTCAAAGAAGTTTTTCAACAAATCTTATAATGCACATGCAAACTAGACATATCTAGCATCTAGAAAAATAAAACAAAAGTTGTGAAAATGACCTTTAAGTATGAATAACACCTTGCAGAAAACCACGTTCTTTGAGAAAATTGAATTGTGATATGAAAAGTACAAGGGTCTAGTGTACACTTACCCAGCACCTCCACAATATGGGGTGTGACGGACTTCTGGAGGTACCGGGGGGGATCCGGGAGGAGAGTTTGGTTTCAGACATACTTCGTCCGGAAAGTGGTATCTTAGATACCACCATCCGGGCGAAGCCAGACTTATGGACGGTGAACACTTGGAGGGCCGTCTACAAGTTCCGGGAGGCGCCGGACAAGGTCATGGAGAAGAACCAGGAGGTGATGGAGGGCGAATTCCGGGCGCCCGCCAACCCAAAGGAAGGTCACCAGGTTTCCGACTTGGTAAATCCGGAGTACCGAGATGTGATAGCGTTTCTTAATCCTATCCTCCATCCCACCAAGCCGCGGCGAGTAGTAGCGAAGGTGGCCTCCACCATCTTGGGGAGCCTCCAGGGAAAAATGATAATGGACTAGGTAGCCATCATCCATGAGTTAGTCGGGGACCTGGTGCGTTCCCTCCGGTCCGGTAAAAAGAGCTAGAGTCCTCTTCCGGCATATTTGTCCCATCTGTACGCCCATCACTCTTTGTTCAAGGCAAACAAAGAGAGTGCGTATCAGGACTTAGTCTAGCTCCAGAAGTACGGGGGAGAAGAGCCCTCGCCTCGTGACGGACCGAACGATGAAGAGATAGAAGAAGAGGAGCCGATCTCTCCGCTAAAGAAGAGGAAAAGGCGGAATAGGACGCCGCCGGTAAGTCTGTCAGAGGAGCCGCCTGCACCGGAACCACAGGAAGAAGTTCAGGTGGTAAAGACGGAGACCGAACCTGCTCCGGAAGAAGCTCGACCGTCCATGCAACTAAGTGGGCCGGTATGACCGCACACCATTGCCACTCAGGCCGAGGCCGGACCTTCCCGAACCAAGATGCTAGATGTAGAAGAGGGAGACAGGACCACCATGCGACTAGGAGGGACGCCCTTAGAAGACATCCAAGAGATGGCTCAGCACCTGATGTGGCGGGCAGATGACCTCACCCAGATCTGCGAGAACTACGACGGAGCTCTCAAACGGGTGTGCCGGAAGATGGCACTAACCGATCGGAATGCCATCTTCCGGAGGACGGATGCATTGGTGGCAGCGGAGCAGCAAAACGGCATCCTCATAGAAGAACGGAAGAATTTGGTGACGGAGCTGGGGACGTTGCGCGTAGAGAACCGGACGTTGCAAGACCAAGTCCGGAACTCAGAATCCCGATGTGTGGATTTGGAGAGCACTCTCCGCACGGCCCAGGAAAGGGCCCGGCTTACAGAAGAGGACCATCGCCGGCAGATAGCGGCATTATGCCAAGGTGTCGTTTAGCTCCGGAGCTCTCTGGATATACCGGCGGATTATCTCAACAAGGCCCGGCTGTTTGAAACCAACCTCAATGCAGCCGCCAGTTCAAGCCGGGTCCCTATCGTCAAATGCTTGTTAGAGTAGGCAAGACGGATGGATACATCTCGAGCCGTGATGAGGGAGATGATGGAGTATTTTATTCCCACGGAGTCGGATCCGGCACCTCAATCTCCCCCGTCAGCACAAACTTTGGTGGTTCCGGAAAGCACCAATCCGGAATCAATGGTTACGAAGGTCTCACCGGTGGTACCGGTGAATCCGGAACTTTCACCACCAGCCGGAAGACCCGAAGGAGTGGACTGGGGAGCCGTGGTACCTCAGGGAGCGAAGACCTCCTTCTGGTGACCCCAACCATCGACCTCACGGGTGCTTCTCCGGAAGCTCACGCCGGACGAGCGGTACAGTCTTCTCCGCATCAGAAGAAGACCCAGAAGGATTCCCGGGGGAGTCCGGACGACTCGGTAGTCGGGACCCGGAGTGTAGATAGGGACCCCAGTATCGTGGAAGTCCAAAGATGGGGCCAAAGGGGTCCGAATCTGTTTTCTCCGGAGAGTAGCTGGAAGGAAGTAAAGTTGGATCTTCTGAAGGACTATGTTCCTCCCAAAGATCCGGATTCCAAAGAATAGTAGGCAGTAGTGTAGTATAGCGGCAATACCGGAGTCCGACCGTTAAAGCCGGAAAAATAGGATCTGGGATTTTCCAGAAATCTAGCGGACCAGTAGGAATGTTTTGTAGGATTTTTAGGATGATGTTAGTCTTAGTATAAATAGGAGTTTTGATGGCCTTTTGGGTCATTCACAGCCATCTCATAGTTTCAGCATTGTACCTTTTTCTAAGCTTAAATCTAAGTGTTTGGGAGTATCCATTCTCTTATCTTCCTTGTGTACGGTCTATGTTTGTGAGAGGTGTGGGTCCGTTCTTGCGTTTCCGGAACTGAGAACTTATCTTGTGTGGCAAAAGTCGATTTCGTGAGAATATCCGGATGTACCAACTTGAAGGGGAGATCAACCGGATGGTTCCGGCAGTAGAGTTAGTGTAGTACTGCTCGGATGCCAGTATAGCTTGCGTGTAGGATACAGCCTTAGGTGAAAGGGGTATCTGAGAGGCTGCTAGCAACTTTCGTGTATGGAAGTATTGCCGGACGTGCCCGAATTCCGGATTGCCGGAATTCCCCGTAAAACAAAGTCAAGCCCCGGCGCAAGCCCAAGAAAGTACAGGAAAAACCACCCGGTCGACAGGAGGCTCAGTGTTCGGTTAAAGGTTAGAATGTCGTTGTAGTTCTTGACCGTCCCTGTGTGACCTAATCCGGAAGGCCTTCCGGATTTGTGAGGCGACGGAACAGGAGGACACTTCCGGTCCCTGAAGAGTTAGGTTAGTATTAGTATTAGAGGTAGAGAGAGAGAGAGAGTGAAAGAGAGCATGTTTCCGGACACGGTAAGCATCCGGACGGTGGATTTGGCCACTTGTCATCCAAACCCAGGGATCCCGGAAGGGGCATTGAATGGTTTCCAGACTCGTCCGGAACCCATCCGGCACTAAAGTCCGGAGTAGTCTGACGGAGAGAAAAGTAAATGCTTAGATCGGGATAGCCTATAAATCTGTAATCCGCAAGTCCTCGTGGGAACGATTCCGGAGCGGTTTACTCTAAGAAGGCCTTTGTTGTAAATTAAGGGCTAACTGGAGGAATACTGGTCCGACTAATCGCTATAGTTTTGTAGGTTCATTTTTCTACTGTGATTGCAATAAGAAGCTGCTGTGTACTGAAGACATCTCGCATGCGCAATTTGACTAATTTCATATTTGTTGGATTGTATGGATGCAGGTGAGGTTCATAGCCTTTTTAGAATTATTTTATCTTACAGTTCATTCCAAGATTTTGACAACTCACTTGGTTGGGGGGTTCCTAAATCTTATTGTTAGTCAAATTTAGCTATTAGCATGATGAGATTAATAATCTATAGCTCATTGAAACTCAATGTTTAGTGAAAATTTTGCCATGTAGTATTGTTGATGTGACCTACATTGGTTTCATATTAAAAACATATCTCTGCAAAGTTAACTAAAATGTTTTGCTAAATTGACGGTTATGAGTTTTAAGGACTTAGTTGACATGATATGAGTTGTTTCTATCGTGTTCGAACTTGTTTGAAATTTGAAAATCTTGTAAAATTTATGATTCTTACTAAATTGATAGAGAAGGCCTTGTATGGGGATGTCCCTCCCACCTGCCCGGGTTACCTAAATCTTATACTGTACCATTTTATTTTCTGTAAATCTATACTCTTCTGTTTTTTTCATGATTGAATCTTAGTCAATTGTCACGTGTAAAACTTTAAAAAACTGACATATAAGTTGCAAATGTTGAAGAGCTTTGAAGTTAACTAAAAAAATTTATCATATAGTAAAACATTTAAAAAGTCACAGATTAGAATAATAAAATTGACCTAAATCCTATATTTTATTGTTTTTATCAACAAATATCATGCAATTTTCACATTACAAAGTCTTTGAAAAAAATTGTAGAAGTTGGAAATGTAGGAAACACTTGTATTTAATGAAAAAATTAAGTTAGCATTCAATTACAGTAGACAAGGAAAAATACTAAATTCCCTCGAGCACTGTACTTTATTTTCTCCATCAACAAATGTCATGCAATTTTTACGTGCTACAATTTTTGACAAAATAGTTTACAAGTTACAAATTTTTAGAAGACTCGAAATTCATAGAAAACAATTCATCATGGAATACATCTTAGAAAAAGACATGGCCAAAGAAAACAATTTCAGCAACTTCTAAATTTTATTTTTCCTACAAATAACTTTTATGCAATTTTCATGTGGAAGTTACAAAATAACAAATGTAGAAATTTGAAATTTTAGGAAACATTAGAAATTGACTAAACAATGTTCATCATGCAATAAATCATTTATGAAGTGATGGACTAAAATAATCAAATTTACTGAAGCCTTGTACTTTATTTTTTTCACCAACTTAAATCATACTTATTTTAATTTATAGAGTTTTTGAAAAATAATCATGTACAAGTTCCAAATGTAAGCAACACTTTGAAAGAACAAAAAAAATAATAATTGCAGTGTGATGTGCAAGAAGAAAAATACGAACAACTTCCACATGTTCCCGTAACAAAAAATACACAAGTGATTTCAATTTTCATTAAGAATTTGCACAAAAGTTCCACGTCATGCAAAAACATTAAAATTGATTGGGGCCTCCATCCTTGAAGGCTACAATTAGAAAAAAAAAATTCAAATGTGATTCGCGGAGAAAAAACTGAAAGGGAAGTTGTAATCGTGCCCCTAACAAAAAATCTGTGTTTGATTTCAATTTTCATGAAGAATTTGCAAATTTACCATGTCATGCAAAAACATTAAAATTGATTGGAGCATGCATGCTTGAGGTTTGCAATAAAAATAAATAAAAAACTCAAATTTGATTTGTCCAAAAAAAATTAGGAACAAGTTCTACATGTCCCCTTAACCAAAATTCCATTAGTGATTTCAGTTTTCATTTATAATTTGGAAATATACCACATCCTGCCAAAAAATTGAGAATAATTGGGGACCTCTACATTGATTTCAATTTTAAAACACAGAATCTGGAAATAGTATGCCTAGATCAGTACAAGAAGAAGAGAAAAATTAAAAGTTAGAATGATTAGGGAGACAAGTAGTCACCAACCAAAATAAAGATGGAGCGGATATCAAAAATGAATCCAGTTCAGATCCAAAGCCGGAGGAACGGACCCGGGATCTGCGCCCAAGAAAGCGGAAAAAGGTAATGATTAGATTTCTAGAGTATAAGAAGTTTCCTTTAGGGTTTTGATCTCCCATTTGCATTTGAGAGCTCTAGCATTCCCTCATGCTCTCAGCTGTTTTAGCATTCTTGTGTGTGTATGCTTCCATTGTGCTCAGACACTGTGTAGGGATTAGATTAAGGTACAAGTGTTAGTTGTGTGCGCCTAAGTGAGTGTGGCCAGTTGAGATCGGGCAAGCACCGCAAGAGTTTGTGTGAGATTTGGCGCAGGTGTTAACTAGGTTGAGACTGAAGAGAGATTGTGAGGAACGGGACGTGCGGCTAGGAGGGAAGTGAGGTAGTGAATTGGTGAGGAGCTGAATGTTGCAGCTAAAGCGTTCAAGATCTCTAGGACAAGCGCGCGCACCTAGGTCAAAAATTAAAGTCAAAAAGGTGGCGCTAGTAGAGCCAAGTGGAGATCAGGAGAGATCTGAGTTGATGAAGGATCTCACCGTTATGGGATACGCGGGTTTCTATGGAAAACCATGGAGCTTTAGAAATGAGGCCATAGTTAGGGAGCTCATAGAAGGAGCTCCCAACCAATTTAACAACACCATCCGCCCAGTTCCGCCCATGTAGACAAAGGAGATTTGGACCCCTAAGCGGGGGTAGGTGAGAGCTGCAAGGTCACTATAGAATGAGATCGAGGCAACAATCGAACGGATGACTCTGGTGGTGGGAGCATCCAGAGATGTGATGGCAAAGGCCAAATTATTTGACAAAGAAGTACACAAAGACCGGAAGCTTTCTGGGACCCAAATTGCTCGCATCCTCACTGACTTTGCCAGGGAGATGGAGGACACCATGAAAGAGTTCCGGAAGGATGCCAAGAAGATTGAAGAGAGCAGTCGGAAGATCCAGAGTGATCCGATCTTCTTATCCGTGATTTTGATCCCGGATGAATTGAGATCCTGGGGGGGAAGTTTGAGACTCCGGTCTCAAAGGAAAAAGAAAGGGCAAGAGCTTCTATGATAGGAGCTCCAATGTCAATTAAGGACATGGAAGACCTTCCCTGTGAAATTGGAATACATTCTGAAAGAGGGAGAAAAGAATAAGAATCTTAGTGAAGTATCGCCACATGCTACTCTAGATAGTGGTGGACCCCCATAGGTTAAATAGGTAGTTAGGAATTTAGAAGTAGGAAATTTTGTTAGACCGGACCTTATTCCGAAAAATTAGGAAGAGATTAGATCCGAAAATCTCAGCCGTATCAATGCCGAATTTTCTGGATCACTTTTTGTAAAAACTTTGTATATAATTCAAGTCTCAAGACTGAGATTGGGAATCTTTCCCTTGCATATTCTATGTATCTTTGTATTTTCTATTGTTTTCTGGCCTTTCCAAAGAGTGGCCGGGTGAGTGAATGAGAGATTGAGTATTGATGAGCGGAGTGTGAGAGGAATTTCTTCCCTTGGTGCTTTCCTTTGATTGTATGTCCATGTGAACAGGTTGTAAACGTTGGGAGTGAGTCATTGCACCTCAGTAGATTTAGAGTTCATTATTCCGAGTGAGATAGCCAGTGTTAGGCTAGGCAGTTAGGAAAGGGATTCTTAAGTGTACTAGAGCTATCGGATGGGATATCTGGTTTAGCATTCGATCGCTTGAGGGGTCTTGCCATCTGAAATAGTAAATGGAAGAGCTCTGGATTGTACTAGTATGGGCGAATGCACTTATAGCCACCTTAATTTCGCACAGATTAGAAGAAGTACTAAGGTCGTTGTAGTTGGAGAGCATCATATAGGGGATTTTGTGTGACCTACAAACCGGTTTCATTTCGGGTTAGTTGTGAAAGATCAAAGTGGGTCCTATTAGAATAGGAGATTAAATTAGTCAAGTGAGTTTTCCATCACTATAAGTTCCAGAAGGAGTGGTGGGCCTACCTCTCTAAAAAACAAGTGGCGGATCCCTCTGAAGTGCCAACAGAGGCTAAGTGAAACAAGAATAGAAAGAAGAATGGAAACTGAGGAAAAATAGATCTTTGGCCTTACACTAGAAGAAAAACGTGTCCGTTGCAACCCACTGAGATGCGACTATGTGTCCTATACAACTGAGATGCGACTGTAGCCCTCTGTATTTGCACCAAATTTCATGTGCATGTAGTTGTAGTCGCAAAGTAGTCGGAAAATAAAGAATAGGGTTACGATATTGTAACAGAAGAACTGACATGAGGTATTCTACATCCAGTATTCATCGCAGTTGTCCATGTGGACAGCTATCCGCGAAGTAGAGTCTACCGTGGAAAAATGCAATCGCTCTGATTACAGGCTGCAACTAAAAACTAGAAGATTGCAACTTAGAAATGACTCAAATGCAACTAGGAATCAACTATAATGCAACTAGAGCCCGACTACAGTGCAACTAAAAAACGATTCAAATGCAACTAGAGAACAAGTGCAATGCAACTAGAACATGACTGAAAATCGATTCAATTGTCCCATATCGATTGTCAAGAATACCATCAGCTTGAACAGATAAGAATGGTAAGTTATAGCATTCTTGTGTAATGAATTTTGATAGTGAAATTCTAATATTTATATATTTTGTAGATTTCTACAATTTGTAGATTTCTATAATCTACAACTCTATAAATTATAACCAAGTCGCAAACTAATTGCAAATCAGTTGTATATCAATCGCAAACCAGTTGCACACTAATCGCAAACGAGTTGCACATCAATCGCAAACTAGTTGCACACTAGTTGCAAACCAGTTGTATGTCAATCACAAACTAGTTGCACACTAGTCGCAAACGAGTTGCACATCAATCGCAAACTAGTTGCACACCAATTGCAAAATAGTTGTATGTCAATCGCAAACCAGTTGCACTCTAGTCGCAAATGAGTTGCACACCAGTTGTATGTCAATTGCAAACCAGTTGCACACAAATAAGTGAAATAACTTCCACATCAGCAACCACGTCACAATAGTTCATCGACGAAGTTCTCCATTGCCTATCGAATGACAAACAACCTCGCGACTGCAATGCAACTCATGCGACTTGTCCACTGCGACTGCGGACTCTAGAATATCACCAAGTCGCAAACGTCCGATACAACTACAAACCAGTCGCAAACCGCAGTTGCAAAACCCTGCTTTTTCTTCTAGTGTTAGTAGTGAAATCCGAACAAATGTGTTGAGTCCGGATGGTTTTGAGTTGATTGAGTGACCGGATCGTGGTTTGGATCAAGTAGAAATACAGTCCGGATTAGTGATCATTGGTCAAAGGCGTTATCTGGTCTTGGGGGAAGGGAAAGCCGGAGTGAAATGAAAGGATTTGTATTGACATTTACCCCCAAACTGTCTAGCAATATGAAACACTTCACAGAGTCTCTTGGATTCGATCTTTAGAGTCACTTTGTTATACTTTAAAGTGGTTTTTGTGAGCATAATAGGGAATTTCACTTACCCTGTGCTGCAACAATTACAAAAAAAACATAATTGCAATGTGATTTGTGGGTGATAGAATAAGAATAAATTGTACTACTACCTGTAACGGAAAGAAGTATGAGTGATTTGAATATTCATTAAGAATTTCTATGAGATTCAATTGCTAGGTACTTAAAATACAATCATGGCTAATTCCATAACAATTTGGTTTTGACTTTAAAGTATAGGCCATGATTGATTTTAAGAAAGAATACAACCA
This sequence comes from Climacium dendroides, assembly GCA_950106755.1. Classification (NCBI taxonomy): domain Eukaryota; kingdom Viridiplantae; phylum Streptophyta; class Bryopsida; order Hypnales; family Climaciaceae; genus Climacium; species Climacium dendroides. Next base: position 28,521,821 of record OX467089.1, on the reverse strand, counting down.
CACATTCCCTTCAAATTTTCTCCATTAATTAAATTTTTTCAATTTCAAAATGATATATTGGAGCATTTGCAGCTTTTACATTTTTTTGCTTTGTTTTTTATACATGCAATTTTTATGAGATTAAAGAGCTTGGCCTTTATAGTGGAGGGTAGGTCTAATATTTAAAAATAAAAATTTTCACACATTCCCTTGACACAAACTTCATGAAATAAATTATTGCACTTTGAAAATCATGTTCCAAAATTTTAACCCCTTAACCTTAAAACCCTTTCCTAATTCAAAATTAAACTCTACATCCTTAAAGTTTTGGACCTACATTATTTTGATCTTTAAAAAAATTTCTCATACATTGCACAAAAATGACTACAATCATGGAATATTAAGAAATGGAATATGTGTAGCATGTTTGCAATGCATGTATACATTTGTTTTCCTATCATTTTTTACATATAAAATTTTTTATTTCCGAATAATGGGGCATTAAATTACAAGAAATTGGTTTCTAAAATTATTGTCATTCCTAGTCCTATACATTGCACTTAAACAATTACAATAGGTTTCTCAATTTTCTTCCATATCTTTACATATATTGCATAATTAAGTGTCCTTATTTCCAATTGGAAGTTGAAGCATAATAATGCATAAAATACATCATGATAGCTTTCCAAACACATTACCAAACATGTCTATAAACAATGTGATTGCAAGTATGATTGCCATTCAAGAGTATTATTGTCGCAACGTGAATTTTTGGTTGTGTTTAGCCACTAGTAGAAAACGCTGAAATTTCTGTTGTTTCGGTGACGTTGTTTTGGTCACCGAACAACAGATTTCTGCTGAAATTTACAGAAATCTGTTGTTCGGTGACCAAAACAACGTCACCGAAACAACAGAAATTTCAGCGTTTTCTACTAGTGAGCTTATCTAGAATTTGGAGCGGAAATTAGTGAAGAGGAACCGGATCTGAGTACAAGTTGTAGGAAAACCGGAAATATATACGAAAAATGAAATAGTAGATAGACCAGATCCAATCTAGTCCAAAGTTCAAATTGGTGGAAACCGAAAACCCATCTGAAATTAACCTATGAACCAGATTAGGGTTAGACTAGATGTTAAGCCGCCAAAACCGAAAATAGTCATAATGACCAAGGTGGTGCCTGAGACTATTTAAAGACTAAACTTGCCACTCTTATCTCTTTTCATTTCCTCGTGATTTAGGCGCTCCTTGTGTGGTTTTCAGCGCCCTGTGCCTTCGTGTGGTATAAGAAAATACTTCTACTAGGGTTTGATAGTGTGTGAAACTACTTCTGGTTGAGATCGGAGAGAGAAAGTGAGGAATGGGACATGCGGCTAGGAGAGGGTGAGGTAGAATCGGTAAGGAATCCGTGTGAGAGGACCCGACCCCATGCCGCTGATCCGTAGGAAGAGAGCGGGGTTGGCTAATTCAGTTCCGGTCGAGGTAAAGCTCCGGAAGGTAGTTCCGGTGAGCCCCTCCGACAATCAGGAAAAGGCCCAATTCATAGAAGACTTAACTTCTATGGGTTGCCAAGGATTTGCCGAGAAACCCTGGGGATTCTGAGATGAGTGGGTGGTGAAGGAACTCTTAGGCAAGTTGTCCAACGAGTTAAACAACACCTTGAGAGGGAATCCGTCCCTTTGGACTAAAGAGGTCTGGAGGGCAGTGTATGGTTTTTGGGTAGGGGGTCTTGGAATGGCCAGCCGAAAGGATGATTTCATCCGGGGCAAGTTCCATGGTGTCCCCAACCCTAAGGATGGATTTGCAGTTGAGGATTGTATAGATGACCGACATCGTCGTCTCCTTAAGTTCCTGATTCCGGTCCTTCATTCGGAGAAACTGACAAGGGTGATGATCACCCTTGGAAACACCATTTTTGGTTCCCTATGCAGAACCTGGAACGTGGATTGGGCTCAGATTATTTTTGATCTGGTTACCCAGCTCATTGGGAGGACAGGGAAGAGTAGGGCTACTCCAATATGCCCCTACCTCTACCACCTGTACCACAACCACCAGCTCTTGACAAATGAGGAGGAGAAGGAGTGGAAGACCTAGGGAGCTCTTCTGAAATACGAAGAGTCAGAGGAAGACGAAGAGGTGGAATCCGTTCCTGGATTGGATTTGGAATCGGAGGAGGAAGAAGAAGAAGTGTTGCCGCCGATCAAGCGACAGAAGACGATGCCTCTCCACAAGCGAGGGACACCACCAAATATCGGCATGTCAACTTTGGAAGGAAAACGGAAGGCTGTCGTTGAAGAAAAATTGGATCCACAAGATCCATTCAGCAATTTAATATCCATCCTCTACAGTGTATGAGCGGATTGGGAGGTCAAGTACCGGACCCTAGAAGCGATCGGAAAGCTGGTGGGGGTGCCACCGGATAGCAAGTTGCCAGAGAAGGTAGCAGACTGCATTACCGATCTGGTCGAGTTCCGGAGGTAGGAGGAAGAGTTAATCCGTCTGCAGAAGGAAGTGGATACTTTGAAGGTGGAAAACTTTGCCTTGAAGGAGGATATGGCCGCCACTTGGGAGATGGCGGAGGAAACTCGGAAGGTAGCTGAGTAGGTGAAGGACACCCTAGGAGTATCCGGGATGGCCGCCACCAAGGCTAAACTATTTGATGAGAAAGTTCAAAAGGAGAAGAAACTATCCGGTTCTAGGATAGTGAGGATTCTCACAGATTACTCCAAGTGGATTGAAACAGTGATGATGGAGGCAAAGACATTGGCGGATCGGATTGACGAGAATAGCCGGAAGCTGACGGGAATTACGTGGCTTAAGGAGATCCATCTTTCGGATATCTCCCTACCGGAATCATTTCTAGATGAGTCAGTTGCTGAGGAGGGAAAGGATAGGACTCATAAGTCCAAGGCATTTGAACAAGCCACCAAACCGGCCAACATACCAGCGACCACCATTGATCTGGAATCTATGCCCAATTCCGGTCAAGGCGAGCCGGTTCCTAAACCTACGGATGGAGAACAAAGTCGGAACCTGACTGAAATTTTTGAAGGGATGGAAGCCGGGCAGAAGACTCCCACCTTAGGTTTAGGATTGTAAATTAGTTAAAGTTTGTACATACTAGAGGGAGTAAGAACGGATCCGGATTCTGTTCCAATCTGGCAAGGTAGTAGGTAGGATTAGAAGTCCAGCTTGAAAGTGCGGTAGGATTTCGTGGCACTTTTTGCCTTTTTGTACTTTAGAGTTTTGTATATAAACCAGTCCCTAGAGAGGGAGAGGGTAGAAAAATTTTCATTTGCAAATTTCCTTGTGTTCTCCTATATTGCTTCCTTGTTGTATGTTTTCTCCGTGTGAGTGAGCACGTGTAAGTGCTGTGTGACCGGAAGTAAGGAAGGGCAGGAGTAGAGTTGTAGTGATTTTTCCTCCCCTTGGTGCATTTTATTTTATTTTTCTAAGTGTATGTGAGTGGGTAGTAAAGAGTTGGGAGTGCGCTTCAGTTCCTTAGCACATCTAGAGCTCCGAGATTCCGAGTGAGAAAACCGTTGTTAGGCTAGGCGGATAGGGAGGGATTCCTTAGTCGCGCTAGAACTCCTGGGTGGGAAATCCGGTTGAGTGTCCAATCTCCTCTGAGGTCTCACTACCCTAGTTGGTAAACGGAATAGCTTTAGTAGGTGTTGGAATGGACGGGTTTACTTGTAACCACCTAACTTCGCATGGATAGAAACGAGTGCCCAAGGTCGTTGTAGTATCAGAGGATCGTACGGGGGGGGGGGCTTTGCATGACCTGCAATCCGGGCTATTGCCCGAGTTGTTGTGAAGGATTAAACCGGATCCGTAATAGTTAGCAAATTAGGAGATAGGAAAGTGGGTCTTCATCCACTATAAATTCCGGAAGGAGTGGTGGGCCTACCACTCTGAAAACCAAGAGGCGACCCCTTTGATGGTAAAACAGAGGTTAAATTAAACCGGATCGGATTAAAGAGGTATATAGATAGACTGAAGCGAATTGGTCCACAGAGGTAACCAAGATCGGATTTTGTAGGATTCTGGGGTGTTGGTGTTGTACGGACCGGAATGGTGGTAGAAAGCCATCCCTCAGCTTTCCGGGTATTACAGTGTTTTCGGTATTAGGTTTAGAACCGGAAAGTAGGGTTGTGTACTAACCTAGCCTAAAATGCTTAATGAAGCTAGATACTTCATAGGATCTCGTAGGTTCGACCTTTAGAGTCACTTAGTTATACTCTAGAGTGGTTTTGGAGAGTATAACAGGGAAATTACTTACCTTGTACTGCGACAACTATTGACTTACATCATGGAGTAATTCAAATTAGTTATGGCTTATACAATGGGGCTATGAATGATCATGAATCCAATCATGGGGCTTCATACCTTGTAATTACCTTCACATTTTATGAATTTTGGTAGTGATTGGGCACGAACATGGAATGGCTTAGTGAGTTAGTGTACATAGAAGTGTACTATGTAGTTATGAATTTTAAAGTATTATAGAATTTCTCATATCAATTTCTTGTCTCAAAAAATATATAACACAAATTATACATCTTACCCCCAAAATAAATGTAATTATAGTTATGTAGTTTGTTGAGGGTTGATTTTGTAATTTTGAACCTTGTAAAGTTGACTTTTAGATTGATAAGGAGAAAATGAAATTGATCATTGGAGATACATAAAAACTTAGTTCATATAACATAGTTATGGATTTTAGTATGTACAAATTCCATGACATTTTATGTTTGGCATTTGCAATACATGGCAAAGCTAATTTAAAAAAAAACTCATTCATTCCCTTTAGATTTGTGCCATGAAATAACAAGTTGAAATTTGAAAATCATATCTTGAAGCACTTGCAACTTTTACATTTTTTTGCTTTGACATTTGTACGTGCAATTTTTAAGAGATTTGAGTTTTGGCACTTCAAGCACTGGGCACACTACTTTTAAAAAAAATAAAATCACGACGCATTCCCTTTGAATGTGCACTATGGCAAACACTTGCTGAAATTGAAAATCAATTTTTGAAGCATTTGCAACTTTTACATTTTCTTTTCTTTTCAATTTTCTACATGAGAATTGCATGCCATTTTAGGTTTGGACTTTAAAGTACTAAGCATGGCTGATTTTAAGAACTAAAACTATCACTCATTGCCTTCACATTTGCACCATGAAATAAATTATTGCAATTTGAAAATCATGTTTTCAACATTTGCAACTTGTACATTTTGTTTTTTTTGTTTTTTTAACATGCAAATTCTATGAGATTTTAGGTATGGCCCTTAAAGTACATGGTAGGTGTAAGTTCTTTATTAAAAATTCTCATGCATTCCCTCCAAATTCGCACAATGACAAAAATTATAGCAATTTTAAAATGAAGGCTTACAACATTTGCAAATCTTACATTTATTTGCTTTCATTTTTTCACATGCAATGTCCATGAGATTTTAAGTTTGGCCTTTAATGTATAAATTAAGTTTAATTTTTGAAACAAAAATTCTCACACATTCCCTTTCAAAAAGGGAATGTGTGAGAATTTTGCACCATAAAATAAATTGTTACAATATGAAAATGATGCCTTCAAACATTTGGATCTTTTACATTTTAAAGAGAAAGATTTGTATGTGCAAATTCCATGAGATTTGAGTTTGGGACCTTAAAGTACATAGTAGGCTACTTCTTCAAAAAATAAAGTTGTGACGCATTCCCTTCGAATTTGCATTATGGAAGACTTTATGAAATTTAAAATGAATTCTTGGAGCATTTGTAACTTCCACATTCATTGTGCTTTCATTTTTGTATGTGCAAATTCCATGACATTTTAGGATTGGCCTTTCAAGTCAACGACGCTAGCATGCAAGCCTTGAGCGGCGAGTTTGTAAGTTGCAAGCGTAGGCCTTGTGGGCGTGGAGCCCCAAAAATTGTTAAAAAAAACAAAAAATAGAAAATCAATTTTTTTTTCAAAAAAAGACTTTAATTACTATTTTTAGTAAAATTTGGGACCTATGACCAATCCACCTATAACTGTGAATTTTTAGAAAAAAATTATTTCAATAATGACCATTTGAAATGTGAAAATTTCCTTAAACATTAGTATATATTTAGGCATGTAGTTCCAATTCACCATGTGCAGAACTAACAATCATTTATAGAGTCACCAATCATTTATAGAGTCACCAATCATTTATAGGAAAAAATATAATTAGTTTAGCAAAGAATACTCTAAAAAATATTTGATGGACATTACCTAGCCTCCACTATAGCTACTCTAGATGAACTCTTAAGACTTAGCTCAATATAGAGATTGTGCCCAACGGCATAATTTGGGGCCTCACGGGATTTGAACTCGGGCCATCACATTATAGTCTCATACACCTCTCGCTAATATACTCCAACCTAATGGAGTAATTACTGAAGTGAAAAAAAAATATGATACACATAAGACATCTTCCTAGAAAATGGGTAAGCAACTAAGAAAAAGAAATGACATGGAAAAGAAAAGGAAAACCAAAAAAAAGAAAAGGGAAGTAAAATGTAGAAAGGAGGGTACTAAATGATACAAAATAGAAAACTAAAATGAAATACAAGTAACAGTGGAGGAAAAAAAATACTATGGATTTAGGATAGGAAAAAAATAAAAAAACATACAAGTGCATGATGAAACAAATGAAAGTCAATTTCAAGAAGAATGGAAATACTAATGGAAAACCAAATGAGAAAGAGAAAAGAAATGAAAAATACAATTCAAAAAAAAAATGCAAACGAAAAAAGAAGGAAAAGAAAATGTCATTCATATTCATATTTTCATAACTACATTATTGCTTTCAATTCTAGTTTTCAAGCTTCCATTTTTCTTTACTTCCCATCAATTTAATGGTATTTTAAATGTATTAATAAAATACCATTGAAATACATATGAAGTTCTGCACATGCCTATTGTGGCATAGTGATTATTCCTGCTCGAAGTAAAAGAAGTTTCAACTCATTGAAACTGTGGGAATCCGGAATCCGGAAACGGATCAATAATACAAGAAGTAGGTGCAAAAAATAGGAAAAATAAAAAATTTCATAGTTAGAACGTGATTTTTGGGTAAGATAACTCGAATTAGGAAATAAGCGTTCCGGCACAACCCGTAACCGGAACTTATCCGGATCCATCCGGAACACAGGAACCTACCGTATAAGTCTCGTAGCTACGGAAGTAGGATACCGTTAGTACAACGGACCTGTAGCCGTTGTCTTGAATTTTGTAAGAAGACGGGTTAGTATTTAAGCTGTTTGCCTAGGGTTTTCCTCTTCACTTTCTTGTTTTGCTTTTCTGAGACTGTCCGTGTAAGTAGTTGAGAGAAAGAGTGGTGAGTTAGCGACTAAAGCAGGGTTACTTCTCCCTCGTTCTGACTTAGATCTTATGGCATCCGGACCAATACGGAAGGTAGCGGTATCTGCCCGGATTATCTCTCCGGCCATTCCGGATAACTCGGAACTACACAAGCAGTTAGAGGAGGACTTGACTAAGTTAGGGTGTGTCGGTCTACTACATCGACCATGGAACCTCAAGAGTGAAGATATGATTCAGGAACTACTTCATGGTGTTCCGAATCAGCATGAGCTCACTTTGAGAGGGCGGCCAGTCGCGTGGACCGAGGATATCTGGGCGGACGTCTATCAATTCTGGAAGAGCGGGAACGGGTTAGCATCAAGGACGGACCGTTTTGTAGCTGGGAAGTTCATTGGGTCTGCAAACCCTAAGGACGGATTCGCTATTAGCGAATGCAAGGACGAGAGACATAGGCGGATACTAGAATTTATCATTCCCATTTTGTATCTGGAAAAACCAACACGGGTTACCATTACGGTGGCCAATACAATTTTCGGGGCTATGGAGAACCAAGTGGTGCACTGGGGTAGAGTCATAGCCGGGATAGTAGCTAAGTTAGCGGATCATGTGACCCGAGCAAAGGCGAGTCCAGTTAACACCTTCTTGTTTCATCTGTACCATCAACATGAACTTTTGAGTGCAGTGGAAGTAATCTAGTATGACACCGGAAAGGCGATCCTGTCATTCGGACTTTCCGGAGAGGAGGCGGAAGATCCGGTCGAGTCGGATCCGGAGGAACTTTCCGAGGAACGTTTGACCGATCCGAGGAACAAGAAGAGGAAGTCAACCGATCCGAGGTCGCGATCCAAGCCACCGGCGATGGAGAGGGGAGAGTGCAGTAAAGGACCTGAAGTGGAAATGGAATCAGCATTTTTCAATGCTGGGCTCGAGTGGATACGTGAGGCCAAGGTACTCCACGACAGCCTGGTGGATTTGGTAATAGATACCGCGAAAGTTTTGAAGGTGGAGCCGGATCAGATTGTGGAAGCTGTCAAGCGACTGCCCAAACTGGAAGATCTAAAGAGAAGGGAGGAGCGGATCCAAAAGTTGGAGGCGGAACGGAACCAACTCCAAGCCCAAGTGAATTGGACGGAAGGGGAAATGGTAGCTTCAAAGGAGAAAGAGAAAGAGGCTCTCGCTCTAGTCAAGAATCTATCCGAAGCAGTCAACATCAAAGCTGACCTCGTCACGAAAGCTGCCTTGTTTGACTCAAAGCTGATATCGGAAGGCCACATTACCGGAACCAAGGTAGTGACCATCCTTGTAGACTTCACTGCGAGGATAGAGCGAGTTTTGAAGGAAATCCAGCAGCTATTGGCGACTATCGATCCAAATCAGGTGATGGATTTCTCCACCTTTCTGGAACTTCCTTTTGTTTCGAGTACTCCAGGGAGACCGGTGGCGGATCGTGCAACTCGGATGGAGGGATGGAGGGGGATACTTACACCAGCCGAGCCTTCCGCCAACAAGATGCGGATGACGGAGCTGAATTTGAAGCCAGCTTCGGAACTGGAACCTGAGTCCAGCGTGAAATCGGTTCCGGTACCACCCAAATTCTCAACTCCGGAAGTTCCCAAGTCATAAACAATGCCGAATTTGATGACCGGATCATTCAAGGTTTCGGGACAGCAAGTCAGAGGAGACCTCATCAACCGGATCGGTGGAATGACCAATCCGGCTCGGACTAATCCAAAAGGATTTGCACATATGCAAGAGACCACGCCGGAAAAGAGAAGCGAACCCGCAACATTGGAGGATACACCACCAGAGAAGGAGAAGGAAGTTCAAGTCATCGAAGACTCCGAGGAGGAGAGTGCCCACTCTACTTCTGGAACTGAGGACGACAGCGATCCGTCTCCCGCAACGCGCCATATCAAGACTCGAGCTACAGCGAAGACTACGCCAGCTAAAAGTACGAAAGGGACACCTATCAGTCAAGCAGGGAGCCGCTCAAGGAAAGGGTGGAAGCCAAAGCATTAGAATCCGTAGGAACAGAAGTGTAGGATCCGGATCGAGTTTCCGAGTATGGGCCCGGTTTTCGGAATCTTAGGCGGATAGTAAGGAAATCCGGCAATTTGGGACGGTAGTTATTAGCCTTTCCGGATATTTTGGAGGTTCAGTGATTGGTTGCCTGGATTTCCGGGTTTCCTTTTCAGGCTTTTAGGAGTTGACTTTGGGTTTTTGTGTTAGTATTTTAAGGGCAGGTAAGTTAGTTGTCTGCCATTCCATTCTACTCCATTCCATCTTAGTGCTTTCACGTATGTATTACAATTTTCTTTTCTTAATCTAAGTCAGTCAAGGTGCTTCTAGCTGCACTTTGCTTAGACGGAATCTTTGGCTCAGTGTATGCATGTATGTTTGTATCCTTGTACTAGAGAAAGAGAAGGGAGGGAGAGGAGGAATCCGGATCTTGAGCTACGGATCTTTTGGGGGTGGAGCTAGTGAGAAGGAATGCAAGCAGAGTAAGGGAATGTGAGAGTTACGTGCCTTTAAATTGCCAGAACAGCAATCCGGATAAGAAGGTAGAGGTCCCTGCGAGTCTAGAACTAGGAGAGTTATGTGCAGAGATAAGCAATCGCCAAAGGAAAGGAACTCCCGCTATTCCGGAAGGTCTACCTGCCTCCCCCTTTAAGTACATTGTCTTCTCCTTCAGATTCTATTCCTTTGGGTCTATGAGTTCGGATCCGTTGTTGTAGTAAGAGAGGTGTGAGAATTACTTTGTGTGACCTGATTCCGGATCGTCCAATCTGGAAATTGTGAGAGAATACTCCTCCCTCCTCCTACAGCTGTGTCGTCTTGGGTGTGCTGTTTAGTAGATTTAGAGTATAGAGAGGTTAATTGTACAAGTGGTGAGTCCCCACCCCTTTCTAGATCAAGGGCGGACCTCTGAGGGTAAAACAGAGGCAACAAAAACTAGTGACGGAAGAGAGACGGAACTAAGTTCCGGAGGTATTCGGATCCGGAATGGAATCCGGAATATACTAAGTTTCCGGAGTGAGGTAGGGAAAGTGAAAGAAGGGGGATTAAGTGAGTAGTTACAATCCGGATGCTTCTAATTCAATTAATATCATACTAGAAGTTTCCTGGAATGATAATTTGTGTCATCTTGCAACAATTTGTCGTTGTAAGGATACTTACGGCTAACTGCGCGTACGACACTTTTGGTGCCGCTGCCGGGGAACTATTGAAAAATTATCGATAGAGTGGAAGATAGGAAACGGTAGTTCAGGACGGTAAGCTAAGACTCAGCCGTTTGCCGGGTTGTGGATTAAGTTAATGAGGGTCAAATAAACAAGAATCTGATTCTAACTTCATGAGTAGGCCTCAAAGAAGAAATACAGCTTTACGTCGGGCGGAACGTCAAGAGGAAATAAATAGGCGAATAGTGGTGCACGGGTTACCAACATCATAGTCTGCAGAGGATCTAGTTATAATTCCTATTAGGCCGGAAGTACTTCCGGAACGTTCCCAAAGCCCTGAAGCGGTTGAGGAGCTAGACGCAGAACCTGTTACCTCTGAAGAGGAGCGGTTTTCTGACGAATTGGATACCATGGTGACCACCACGCGTCTCCGTTACAGTAGGTTCCAGGGAGACGGGAGTAAGGATGTAGATGATTGGATGGAAGAATTTGAAGCTACTACTATAGCTAATCAAGAGGATGCTGCTTCTAGACAGAGAATTTTTCAGGGACTACTAAAAGGTGAAGCCCTTAGATGGTATCAGGATGTTCCGGAAGGTATCCAGAACAACTGGGACCGTCTGACGGAACTCTTCCTACGGACCTTTAGAGAAGTAGGAGGAGAAGCTAGAGCATTGGGGAGACTCTGTAAAGTGTCCATGAGGCCCAATGAGTCCGTCCGAAAATATGGTCAGAGGGTGAAAGATCTGATAAAAAAACTAACCACGGACGTGGCCTCGAGTATACAAGTGGAATGGTATGTGGCAGGCTTTTCGGAGGAGATGGGTTTTCAGATCCGGCAATCCCGACCCGCAACGCTAAGGGAAGCCATGGAGTCAGTCCAAAATTATGAGAATTCAGCTCAATCGCTATGACGGTCTATTAAGAAGAGCGAGAAAAGAGAGAAAGGGAGGAGCAAATAGTACGAGTAGAAGATGAAGCGAAGAGGGAGGTATTCGGATTCCAAAACCTCGAGTTCCGGAACCGGATCGGATGAGTCATTCGACAGCGTTGACAGCTCGGATAGTGAGGCAGAGACTTCCAGCAACAGACGAATTGCGCGAGGCAAGAACGAGAAGGTTAACAGAAGAATCGTCAAAGTGAAGGTGGAGGAGGACAATTCCAAGAAACTGATGAAGAGCATCCAAGAATTGTTAGAGGCAATCAAGGTCAACCTGGCTGATAACCGGATACCTCGACGGATTGTACCGACTTCCCGAGCTAATGTATGGTGTGCAAGGTGTGGAAGACCTGGTCATTATGCAAGCGAATGCCCCCAAGGACATCAGAAGCAGATCCATTTTGTGGACGAAGAAGGAGTATACTACACACTTCCAGAACCGAAAGGATGTGAAGATCCGGTGAATCCAGTATTCCAGATCCAAACCGGATACGGAAGAGGGAAAGCACCTCAGCAGTTGGTCTGCACCAGTTTGCATACGCATCCACCAACTGGATCTAGTCAAGGTACTTATTCCACTTCTAGATTCCCACCCGGATGTTGTTTCGTGTGTGGAAGTCCCCAACATTATGCCAATAGCTGTCCCCATAAAGGGCAGGGGCAAGGGGCACCACTAGCTTTACCATGCCAGAATTGTCTAGAATATGGACATGGAATGAATGAGTGTCCCAGACCGCAACAGATCCGTACTATTTACAAACATGTAGAAGTCCCACCTCGTGATCAAACCGGACTCAATTACGGATCCACTGCCGGAATTGAGAATACGGAAAAATGACAACCAAAGGTGGAACTTCCAAAAGTTTTAGAAAGACTCGTCAAGTATCAACTCGAAGTTCCACCAAAGACCAAAGAAATAGGCATAGAACTGGAAGGCAGAGACGGAAAGAAAAGCCTCAGGTGAGCACTTCCATTCCGGAATCCGATCCGAGTGATTCTGATCACTCAGAAGAGACGGATCCCATTAGACCCATAGTAGAAGTAGAAAAAGGGGTCGGACCTCGTCCGATTCCCATTGATATTAGTTCGGAAGTTCGATAGAATCTGGACAATGTCAATGTAGTTCCAGATTCCAGAAAGAAGAAGGTTACGTTTGAAGACGTTCCGGTTCTGATTAATCCGGTACCAAACTTAGACACGTATGACATCGTACAAGATATCAAAGATCAGAAGGCTAGTGTCACCTTTGGGCAACTCCTGCATGATAATGCAAATTATTAGAAATTGATCCGAGATGCTTGGACAAAGAAAAGAACCAGGCGACTCAAACTTTGTCAGTCGCAGTCAACTTCTCCCAGATCGAAGACTTTGGAGCACCGGAGTTGGAAGTCGAAGTGGGAGGATGTACTGTCACCCGAGTTCTAGTTAATGGCGGATCGGGAGTTAACCTTATGTTGGAAGACACAGCCTTTGATCTAGGGTACACGACATTCCAAGAAACCGACCAAATCTTGAGAATGGCAGATCAATCAAGAGTGTATCCGGTAGGAAGGCTAGCTCAGGTTCCGACCCGGATCGGAAAAGAGACTTATCTGCTAAATTATGTAGTCATCAGAGTATCTAAGGGAAGGCCTTTTCCCATGCTACTAGGAAGACCATGATTATATGCAGCAAGAGTGCTGGTTGACTAGGAAACCAAGGAATTCGTGGTGGGGAAACCTACCGTTCGAATACCTTGGAAACATGTTGATCACTTGGGAGAGACTAGTGAGTCCGACGAATATATTACGGATTGGTCCGATCAGGAGAACTCCGATTCTGTGACTAGTTACTTCACGTCTATTACGGAACCAAATTTTGAGTTTCCGGAACCCATCCTGGAAATTGCGACAGAAGAAACAGAGACTCAGACACCAACAATACCGGAAGATCGGTTATTAGGGGAGATGAGCGTTCCATTATCGTACGAATGGATCAAACGACAGCTCAATGAAGAGAATCTTCCAACGGTAGGGCTGGGTCGAGAAAATCAAGGATCCGTCTGGAGCGAGTTATGGAACGAGGAAGATGGACCAGAGCCGGAAAGGAGGAAGCCTATAGTAAGCCTAGTGGAGTATGAAGAGGTGAGTGTTACTCCGGGAAAAAATTTCTTTGTTAACAAAGCAATGTCTGCTCCGGAGAAAGCTAAATACCGGAAACTTCTGGAAGATTATTTTGATGTCTTTGCTTGGGCACCCTCCGACCTCAGTGGGATACCAGCAGAATTGGGAGAACACCGGATCGACCTTATTGAAGGAGCAGTTCCGGTACGCCAGCGACAGCACCGGTTAAACCCGAGATACTCTCTGATGGTGAAGGAGGAAATTGACGCTTTGTTAGAAGCAGGGTTTATTTGCCCAGTCCTCAACTCAGAATGGGTTTCACCCATTGTTGTTGTTCCAAAGAAACCAGGTCTAGGAGGAAAAATCAAGATCCGGGTATGTCAAGATTTCTGGAAATTAAATGATGCAACTCGGAAAGACTACTTTCCGCTTCCTTTTACGGACATCATTCTTGATCAAGTTTCCGGAAATGAGTGTTACAGCTTCCTAGATGGATTTTCCGGATACAACCAGGTTTTCATCCGATTATTAGACCAGCTGAAGACAACCTTCACGACGGAATGGGGAACCTTTGCATTCACCCGGATGCCTTTCGGATTATGCAATGCCCCCGGAACTTTCCAACGACTCATGATGGACATCTTCCAGGATTTTCTACGCCACTTCCTAGAGGTATTCATCGATGACTTTGTTGTATACAGTTCCAAAGACACACACCTGGAATACCTGCGAAGAACCTTTCAGAGATGCAAGGAGACGAATCTCAAACTGCACCCCGGAAAGTGCTTTTTCGGAATGGAATCCGGAATCCTCTTAGGACATGTGGTTAGTCGGAAAGGGTTAGAGGTAGACCTAGACAAGGTCAAAGCCATACTCACCCTTTTCGCTCTAACTTGTGTACGAGAGATTCGAGGATTCCTTGGATGTGTAGGGTATTATCGGAGATTCATAGATGGATATGCCCGGAAAGCTACTCTACTTACAGAACTGCTCAAAAGGGATACTGAGTATTTGTGGAGTACGGAACGACAAGAAGCTTTTGAAACCTTGAAGTCAACACTAGTCAAGGCCCCTATTTTGTCTTCGCCGGATTGGACCAAGGAATTTCATGCTACCCTAGATGCTTCCGGATGGTGTTTAGGAGCCATCCTCTGGCAATACGACAGTCACCAGAGAAAATGCCCCATTTACTACTCCAGCAAACAAATGAGTTTGGCGGAAAGGAAGTCGTTTCCACAGATCTAACCTTAACCTCTAAACGAAGAGGGATCTGCTATTGGGATTCAGGAAGGAAGCTTAACTCCTACCCTCTGATTTTAAAGTGTCAGAAGTTTCACTATGTGATCAAACTTTCAAAAATAAACTTTCAAATCCTACAAATGAGAAACAGACTGTCCTCACAACTGGAAAGGAAACGCAATCGTGTCTAGCAGGTCACGCAAGCCGGTCTAATTCCTCCTAACCAATGCTACAACGACAGCCTACTGAGTTAGTCCTAAATCTGGTCTGAACTAGCGGGGACAAAAAGGAGAAACGAGCGCTGTGGAGGCGTGCTAATCCTTACTTCTTTCGGAGAGTACCCCTCCTCCGTACTTCTTCCGAGTCCATTCCTAGTCCACACTAGAGATCCCTTCTGCCTCTGTTCTACGCACACTAATTCAATACTGGACCGAATAAACTCAACATCCAGGCACACCTTGTATCCACTTACACTCACTTTCGAGTCTGGACTTCCAAAATACGGACAAGTGTCAAGTACACACAACTATGATTTGTTTCAATCATGCCAAGAGTGAACCCTCAGGTATTCATGAATATAAGAAAATAAGATAAAGATGCACATCGGGACCAAGCAAGTCTCGGATTTAAATACTAAACTATTCCCTCAAAATCCTAACCTAAAAGTAACCCTCCAGCCAATCAAGGCCAAACACATTTCATTCCCTTACTATTTTCTAGTCTTGTTGACTTTCACTTAAACTCCCACTACTTCTGCTAAAAGTGGATCTCAGATCCTATAATTACGGACCCGGTCACTTTCCAACTGCTAGTGGCCGTGTCACTTAAAAAGTAAACTTCCTAATTATGTACAACTATCCCAAAATCTTAGACTTTCACCACCCTATCCTCAAAAAATTACCCTAAGTAACTTCCTAAGTTCTCAACTTCTTTGCAGCCGGCTTCTTTACAGTTCCGGTCTTCTGTCCCTAGTATGTCTTACTCCGGGCGGTGAGTTTCTTCTTCTTGGTTACTGCAGTCTTGGTTGCCCGAGTCTCTGCCAGTGCTTGATCCGGATCAAAATACGGCTCCGAGTCTTCTTCAGTTCCGGATTCTTCATCCTCGTCCTCTTCTTCTTCTTCTTCCTTCTCGTCATCGTCCTCTTGAATCGACCTCTTCTGTTGTGTTGATATAATTGGAGGCTTCTTCTTCTGCATGGTGGGTGTGGGCGGAACGTTGGCCCTAGCACTCTGAGGAGTGGTTTCCTCAATTGTTCTACCCTTCCCGGATCCTTACCCTTGAGATCCGGTCTTCCTTTCCACCCTCGACCTGGATTCACTTCCCAAAGCTAACTTCAGGGGGGGGGAGGGAAATACCTTCTCCTTCTTTGTTGGAGGGGTTGAAGAAACTAGGGATGATTCACTTAGGTCGATAAACTTGTTGCTCAGTCCTGGTTTGGGCACGTTCTTCTTCTTGGGCGGTTCTGGTCCAAATTTCGTCTTTTCTTCATTTGCGGCCTTCACCTCCTCCAATGTTTTCTTCGCCTCGCATGTTGTTTCCACTTCTCCGGTCTTCTCCTCTTCAGCAGCCTTCTCTGCTTCTGCTGCATTGACAGCAATGTTTGTTACTTCCTCTAGTAGGGAAGTCATTTCTCCCTTAGGCTCCGACCGGATAGAAGAGCGTGGTGCGTCCTTCACCTTGTCTTTCGCCTGAACTTCTTCTGCGGGTACTGGAAGGGGTGTTGGTGCGAGCTCCGGTTCCGTTTTCCAGTCCTCCTCCTGCTTTCCTCATTCTTCTACCTCCTTCATCACCTTGCGTAGTGGCTCTACTATTGCCTCCATCTTGCGATGGTAGGACACTAGGGCCATCATTAGATTGGCCGGAATCTGCTTTCCGGTCTCTATCACCTTTGCGTCAAATAGCATCGCTTTGTTGATGATTTCACCCGGATTGCCGATGAACTCCCGAATTGACTGAAGATTCTTTGAGGCTGTTTTGGTGAACCTCTTCTGCTGGTCCAGTTCTTCTTTCTTCTCCTTCAGCTCCTTCGTTAGTTGGTCCACCTTACGCGTGGCTTCGCTCAGCTCCCTCTTCACCGTCTCTTTCATCTTCCGGTCCAGTTGGGAAACAAGTTGCTGCGGCTGACTAATCTTCAATAGTTGGCATAGCTCTTGAATTGTCTCTTGATTCTTCCCGTACTGAACCCGGAACTCACTGAATTCCTTCACAATTCGATCCAGGGGATTCTGGTTCCAGACCGGATCGACACCCTTACTTCCCTCTCCTATTTCCGGGTCTTTATCTTTCCGATCCTACCTCCTCCACTGTGACTTAGTTTCCTCGACCTGTGGAATATCTCCACCTATCTCGGCCTCTAAATCTTCCTCTTCTTGCCCGTCTTCCTCATCCGGGTCTTCTATTTCAAATTTTGACATAGCTTTGGCTGTATCGTATGAATCTAGTTCTCTATTTGTAAGCCAGCCATGAGCTTGGTACAAGTGATAGAGAAAAGGGGTTATAGGGGAAGGTTTAGACTTCCCTATGCCTCCTACCAACCTCTTTATTTGATCTCTCACCACTACTCCCCAATCTACTTTCCGGTCACCTGACAATGCACCAAAAATAGTGTTTGCTAGAGTGACCGTAATCCTGTTTGGCCACTTTGGACTGAGGATGGCTACAAGATACTTCATCAACCGCTTCTCCCTAACATTTATGCATTCTGCTACAGAAAAGCCATCCTTCTTCGTGGGAGGATTCTGGAACTTACCAACAAAAAAACGGTCCGTCCGCGAAGCCGGTCCTTTGTCCGTCTTTTTGAAATCGTAGGTTTCTCGCCATAGCGTTGGAGTCCAATCCTCGGGTCGGCTCCTCAACGTCCCCTTCCATCTCTTCAATGGTGCGCCGATGACCTCCCTCACAATATCCTCATCCTTCGAGTTCCACGGCCGGCTAGAAAGCCTTCACATCCCATTTGCCGGAGGTCCTCTTCTAGCTCCGCCTTCTCTTTTGTATCAACCGGTACTACCGGCTTCACCATGTGTAAAGACACAGCTACCTCCTCTCTCACCATCGTGGACTGCTTCCTCTAAAACTTATCAGTGACCGGAATCACTCTTTGAGGTTTCACAATTACTAGCGCTCTAATCTTCTCACTCCACTCAAGGATCCTCCTCAAGAGTTGCTCCAACAGAACATTTCTAATTCTAACGCTCATTTGTGAACTTTTAAGAGTGCTCTCCTCTTGAGACCTGTTTTCCCCTAATCTGGACTGTAAACTAGAATGGATGCGCCCGTAACTCCTCCTTCGGTTGACCTATGAAGACACCGCGGATGCACTTTACCAACCTCTTCTTAAGGCACCTTTCAAGTAAAAGGAGGTCTCAGCCACTTGCCCCTTCTATTTTAACTTTCTAGGGCTAACTTCATTCACCCAGGACTATTACAAGTGATCGTTTCCTGAAAAATAGACCTGCTCTCAAGTGTGGTCTAGAGCTAGGTAGGCACCCGTTATGCCCGGATTGCCTGCTATCCGTTTCCGATCTCCGGTCTTTTATTTTCTTCCGGTTTCCGGTTTCTGATAAAACTCACTTTGACCTACTCTTGACCTAACTATGCCGTTTCCGGGTTTTCGGTTTTCGGTTTTCGATTACTTTTGTTAACACTATTATCTATTCTAAAGTAACCCTAATCCGGTATCCGGTTCCTAACTACTTCTGGTCTATTTTTCTAACGAAAAATGAAAAAAAATAGGGAATAAGGAGTTCTAATCCCCTTATTTCCCTTCTAAACCTAAAAACCGGATTTCCGTACTCCCACAGCCCTTGAGTTCGCAATGTCTTCGCGGACGAAGGTGTCGAATGAGACTCCCGCTAACTACCAAGGTTGTCATATCGGGCGGATTGGGGTCATCGGACATCTCGGATGGACGGACAAACCGGACAGGACGGACGGATGTCGCAGCACAGGGTAAGTGAAATTCCCTATTATGCTTACAAAAACCTCTTTAAAGCATAACAAAGTGACTCTATAGATCGAACCCAAGAGACTCTGTGAAGTATTTGTGTTACTAGGTGGTTTGAGGAAAATTCTTAATTCAAATACTCTTCTTTCTCATTCTTTACCCTTTTTTCCTCAAATACCGGACAATTCCTTTCTACTACTGTAGGCTGATCCGGTCTATGCTAATACCCGATCCGAATTAAAATCTATTCACACAAGCAACAAGAATCCAACCGGAACTCACACTCCCGACCAGATCTTTATCTCTTCACCCGAGAAACTTATTTTCCTCGGTTTCTATTCCGGTTTTGCTTAACCTCTGTTGGCACTTCAAAGGGGTCTGCCACTTGTTCTCAGAGAGGTAGGCCCTCCTCTCCTTCCGGTGTTTATAGTGACGGAAGATTCACTCAACTAATCTATTTTTCTATTCTAACAAGATCCAGTTTGATCTTTTACAGCAAACTAGGAATGCTCCCAGTCTGCAGGTCATGCAAAAATTCCCCGTACGATCTTCACCAACTACAACGACCTTACTGTCTCTTAAGATCCGTGCGAAACTAAGGTGGCTACAAGTGTGTCCGCCCGTACCAGTACAATCTAGAGCTCTTCCATTTACTTCTTCAGATGGCGAGACCTCTCAAGTGTTCAGAGGCTAACTCAGACATCCCATCTGGTAGCTCTAGCGCAATTTGAGAATCCTCTCTCTTAATACTTAGCCTAACACTGGCTATCTCACCCGGAATAATGAACTCCAAACCTACTAAGGTTAGTGAGGTGTCTTGACTCACTCCCAACACTTACAACCTGTCCACATCCACATGCAATCACAAGAAGACACCATAGAGAGAAGTTCTTCTCACAATCTGCTCATCTATACTCAATCTCTCCCTCCCTTATCCGGCTAGTCCTTGGAAAGACAAGGAAAACAATAGAAAATACAAAGGAGACAGTATATGCAAGAAGAAGAACTCCTCGTCTCAGTCTTGAGACTCAAATTATATACAGAATTTACAAAAAAGTGTCCCCGGAAATCTGGCATTGATCCGGTCGAGATTTTCGGATCTGAACTTTTTCTATCTTTCCGGGATAAGGTCCGATCTAACAAAATTTCCTATCTCTAAACTCCTAACTACCTACTCATCCTAAGGGGGTCCACCACTATCTGGAGTAGCTATATGGGAGAGTTCACTCAAGTTTTTACTCTTATCCCCCCCTTTCTGGAACTCGTTCCGGTTCTACAGGGGAAGTCACCCATGTCATCGCCCGCGGAGCCACTGAAGTGGAAGTTCTTCCTCCCTCCTTCTCCTTTGAGACTGGAGTCTCAAACTTCCCATCCAAGATTTCCACCTCATCGAACTCATCCAGGATCAAAATCCCAATTAGAGACCAATCCACTCTGGAACTTCCGGATGTTGTCCTCCAACCCTTTAGCGTCTTTTCGGAATTCCTTCATGGTCTCCTCTACTTCTCCGGCAAAGTCAGCTAAGATACGAGCGATGCGGGTACCAGAAGGTTTCTGATCCTTGTGCATTCCCTCATCAAAAAGCTTGGCTTTTGCCATCACGTCACTAGATGCCCCTTCTATTGCTGTCATCCAGTCGATTGCTGCCTTGGTCTCCTCTTGCAGAGACATTGCAACCTTCACTTGATCGTGACTAGCATCCAAGTCCTTCCGGAAGGCTTGGATCTCCCCTTGCAACCGGATCACCTGCTCATCTATCTCCCGCTGGTTAATGTTCTACTTCAGCAACCATTCTTCTAATTCCCGAACATCATCAGGGTTGCTGATGTAGTTCGCCACGGCTTCCAGTAGCGCACTAGTTGGAGTACTTCCCACCAAGTCCGCCACTTCACGAAGCGTAGTGGTCTTGATCTCCCAATCCACTTTCATTGCACTCAGAATCCGGATTAGGTCGTTATACAGACCCATCAGGTCCGTCATTTGAGACACTAGAGTGGGTCTCTGCTTGACCACCTCCACTAGCTCTTGCTTCTTCGGGATGACCAGCTCCACCCTTTCCACCAATTCTGGTCCTTTGTCCCTGCAAGGCACTGAAGGAGAGCCCCTTAAACTAGGCATCCGCTTGGTCCTGCTTCGGTTGAGAGGAGCTTCCTCTTCCTCCTCTTCTTCCACCTCTTCCCAAGCCCTCTTCTTAGGGTTTTCACCCTCCGGTTCCGGGCTATCCGGTTCCGTCTCGGATTCTTCATCCGATCCACCGCACGTCCGGAGAGCCATTTGAGCTCTCCACTCCTTGTTCTCCTCTGAAGTCAGGAGACTCTAGTCCTTGTACAGGTGGAAAAGGTAAGGGCATACCGGAGTAGCCCTACTCTTTCCCACATTTGAGACCAAGACATTCACCAACGTGTGAATGTAGCCTATCCAATCCATCTTCTTTTCCCCGCTCAGGGTCCCCAAAATAGCATTTCTGATCGTGGAGATCACCCGGGTGGGTTTTTCCGGATGTAGGATGGGCACTTGAAATTTGAGCAGCCGCCGGTGTCGCGCGTTGACACAGTCTTTGATGGCGAATCCGTCCTTGGGGTTGGCCGCTCCCTTGAACTTCCCATGCACGAAGTCTCCTTTTCGGCTGGCTTGCGTTGTACCGCCTTCCTCAAAGTTATAAACTCTCCTCCAAATCTCCCGCGTCCACATGGGCAGAGTCGATCGAAGGGAGTTATCAAACTGATTAGGGGCTCCTTCTATGAGCTTCCTAACTATGGCTTCACTTCGGAAGCCCCAGGATTTTCCAAAGAAACGTGTTGCAGTACAAAGTAAGTAAATTCCCTGTTATAGTCCCGAAAACTCCTTTAAAGTATAACTAAGTGACTCTAAAGATCGAATCCACGAGATCCTGTGAAGTATATGGCTTCATTACACGATTTAGGATGAATTAGCTTATAAACCCAACTTCCGGTTTTAGGTCAATTACCGGAAAAAAAACTATAATATCTGGAAAACGGAGAATTAGCTTCCCACCACTATTCCGGTTCTACCAGCTATCCGGTTTGAACAACAATCACAACCCCAGGAGGCTATAATTTCCGATCCTGGTTACTTCTATAGACCGATCCGTTCTAGTCTAACAGTACTCTTCTGAATACTACCCGGTTTAATTTATCCTCTGTTTCACCATCAGAAGGTTCGCCCCTTGGTTTTTAGAGTGGTAGGCCCACCACTCCTTCCATAACTTATAGTGGCTGAAGATCCACTCTTCTATCTTCTAATCTCCTACTTACTATAGATCCGGTTTGGTCTTTCACAACAACTGTGGGAATGCGATCCCACATGCTAGACCCATAATACTAGCATATGACGGAAAAATTCAAAAATTGTCTCCCTCAAAAGGAAAGTTTTTGAGTTCTCCTAAGAAGTTAGGGCAATTTAGGAAAACCGGATTTCCGGATCCGGTAAAATTTCATTAGGGCTAAAAACCTAATTCCGGAACCCTAGAAAGTTCCGGAAATCGGATGACGGCGTCGGCCCTAAAAACCGGAAACCAGATCCATACTAGGGATAGGGTTTTGCCGCCAAAACCTGTCCCGTACATTCATCCGACTAAACCGACTATCGGGCCAGTATAAGAGGAGGACTGTAGCCGGCAGTGGGCACGCATATCTCTTTGTTTGTTCTCCCGCCAGTGTATTCCGTCTTCCTAGCTTTGTGAGAATTCCGGTAGATTGAGGGACTGTGTGAATTGCGATCGTGCAGGGGTTACTGGAGTGAAAGTTTGTGAGCAGAAGAGTTAGGGAGAGATTGTGTAAGGGTTGTTTGTAAGCACGATGACTTCCAGGGCAAGCCGCGGAAGTTGAAGGATCTGCTCGAGGACTTGGAGGACGAGATGCTGCCACCGGTGCCCCAACCGAGGACCATTCAGATGATGAAGGTGGTTCCGAAGGTTCCGACAGAGGAGGACCAACTGATGCGCCTGCGGAATAACCTCAACAACATGGGGTGTGATGGGCTTCTAGAGGTACCGTGGGGGATCCGGGAGGAGAGTTTGGTTTTTGACATACTTCGTCCGGAAAGTGGCATCTTGGATACCACCATCCGGGCGAAGCCAGACCTATAGACAATGAACACATGGAGGGCCGTCTACAAGTTCCGGGAAGCGTCGGACAAGGTTATGGAGAAGAACCAGGAGGTGATGGAGGGTGAATTCCGAGCGCCCGCCAACCCGAAGGAAGGTCACCAGATTTTCGACCTGGTGAATCCGGAGTACCGGGATGTGATAGCATTTCTTAATCCTATCCTCCATCCCACAAGCCACGGCGAGTAGTAGCGAAGGTAGCCTCCGCCATCTTGGGGAGCCTCTAGGGAAAAATGATGATGGATTGGGCAACCATCATCCATGAGTTAGTCGGGGACCTGGTGCATTCCCTCCGGTCCGGGAAGAAGGGTCAGAGTCCCCTTCCGGCGTATCTGTCCCATCTATACGCTCATCATTCTCTGCTCAAGGCAAACGAGGAGAGTGCCTATCAAAACCTAGTCCAGCTCCAACAATACGGGGGAGAAGAACCCTTGCCTCGAGACGAACCGGACGATGACGAGACGGAGGACGAGCAGCCGCCCTCTCCTCTAAAGAAGAGGCAACGGCGGAATAAGACGCCGCCGGTGAATTAGTCAGACGAGCCTCCCGCACCGGAGCCACAGGAAGAAGTTCAGGAGCAGAAGACGAAGATCGGACCAGCTCCGGAAGACGTCCGACCTTCCATGCAACTGGTTGGGCCGGTACGACCGTACACTGTTGCCACTCAAGCCGAGGCCGGACCCTTCCGAACCAGGAGAAGGGAGGTAGAGGAGGGAGACAGGACCACCATGCGACTGGGAAGGACGCCCTTAGAAGACATCCAGAAGATGGCTCAACACATGGTGTGGCGGGTAGATGACCTCACCCAGATCCGCGAGAACTACAATGGAACTCTCAAACGGGTGTGCCGGAAGATGGCACTAACCGATCGGAATGCCATCTTCCGGAGGATGGATGCGTTGGTGGCAGAGCTGGGAACGTTGTTGCTTTCATAGAAGAACGAAAGAAGCTGGTGACGGAGCTGGGAACGTTGCGCATAGAGAACCAGACGTTGCGGGACCAAGTCCGGGACTTAGAATCCAGATGTGTGGATTTGGAGAGCACTCTCCGCACAGCCCAGGAAACGGCCCGGCTCACAGAAGAGGACCATTGCTGGTAGATAGCGGCCCTGTGTCAAGGAATAGTTCGGCTCCGGAGCTCTTTGGACGTACCGGCGGATTATATTAACAAAGCTCGGCTGTTTGAAGCCAACCTCGATGCAGCCGCCAACTCAAGCCGGGTTCATATCGTCAAGTGCTTGTTAGAGCAGGCGAAACAAATGGATGCATCTCGGGCCGAGATGAGGGAGATGATGGAGTATTTGACTCCCACTGAGTCGGATCCGGTACCTCAGTCTCCCCCCTCCGCGCAAACTTTGGTGGTTCCGGAAGGCAACAATCTGGAACCTATGGTTACTGAAGTATCATCGGTGGTTCCGGTAAATCCGGAACTTTCACCACCAGCCGGAAGGCTAGAAGGAGTGGACTGGGGAGCTGTGGTACCTCAGGGAAGCGAAGACCTACTTCCGGTGACTCCGACCATCGACTTGACAGGTGCTTCTCCGGAAGCTCACGCCGGTCGGACGGTACAGTCTTCTCCGCGTCATAAAAAGACCTAGAAGGATTCCCGAGGGAGTCCGGAAGTTTAGATAGTCGAGACCCAGAGTATAGACAAGGACACCAGTATCGTGGAAGTCCAAAGATGGGGCCAAACGGGTCCAAATCTGTTTTCTCCGAAGAGTAGCCAGAAGGAGGTAAAGCTGGATCTGCTAAAGGACTATGTTCTTCCCAAGGATCCGGATTCCAAGGAATAGTGTGCAGTAGTGTAGTATAGCAGCAATATCGGAGTCCAGCTGTCAAAGCCGGAAAAATAGGATCTGGGATTTACCGGAAATCTAGCGAACCAGTAGGAATGTTTTGTAGGATTTTTAGGATGATGTTAGTCTTAGTACAAGTAGGAGTTTTGATGGCCTTTCTCGTCATTCACAGCCATCTCATAGTTTCAGCATTGTACTTTTTTCTGAGCTTAATTCTAAGTGTTTGGGAGTATCCATTCTCTTATCTTTCTTGTATACGGTCTATGTTTGTGGGAGGTGTGGGTCCATTCTTGCGTTTCCGGAACTGAGAACTTACCTTGTGTAGCAAGAGTCAATTTCGTGAGAGTATCCGGATGTACTAATTTGAAGGGGAGATCAACCGGATGGTTCCGGCAGTAGTGTTAGTGTAGTACTGCTCGGATGTCGGTATAGCCTGCGTGTAGGATACAGCCTTAGGTGAAAGGGATATCTGAGAGGCTGCTAGCAACTTTCGTGTACAGAAGTATCGCAAGACGTTCCTGAATTCCGGATTGCCGGAATTCCCCGTAAAATAGAGTCAAGCCCCGGTGCAAGCCCAAGAGAGTACAGGAAAAACCACCCAATCGACAGGAGGCTCAGTGCTCGGTTAAAGGTTAAAATGTCATTGTAGTTCTTGACCGTCTCTACGTGACTTAATCTGGAAGGCCTTCCGGATTTGTGAAGCAACGGAATAGGAGGACACTTCCGGTCCTTGAAGAGCTAGGTTAGTGTTAGTATTAGAGAGAGAGAGTGAAAGAGAACGTGTTTCTGGACACGGTAAGCATCCGGACGGTGGATCTGGCCACTCGTCATCCAAACCCAGGGATCCTAAAAGGGGCACTGAACGGTTTCCGGATTCTTCCGGAATCCATCCGGCACTAGTGTCCGGACCGGACCTATAGTCCGGAATAGTCTAACAGAGAAAAAAGTGAATGCTTAGATTGGGATAGCCTATGGATTTGTAAAACTCAAGTCCTCGTGGGAACAATTCCGGAGCGGTTTACTCTAAGTGGGCCTTTGGTGTAAATTAAGGGCTAACTGGAGGAATACTGGTTCGACTAATCGCTACAACAACCTAGATATTAATCTGGATTGCAGGTTACACAAAGACCCCCCGTACGATCCTCTGATACTACAACGACCTTGGGCACCCTCTCCTATCCGTGCGAAGTTAGGTGGTTACAAGTGAACCCGTCCGTTCCAACACTTACTAGAGCTATTCCGTTTACCAAATATGGCAACAAGACCTCATAGGAGATCGGACACTCAACCAAATTTCCCATCCAAAAGTTCTAGCGCAAGTAGGGAATCCCTCCCTATCCGCCTAGCCTAACAACGGTTTTCTCACCCGGAATCTCAAACTCTAGACACGCTGAGGAACTGAAATGCACTCCCAACTCTTTTAATACCTACTCACATGCACTGAAACTTGAAGAATAAAATACACCAAGAGGAAAAAATGTCAACTCTTAGCTTCCCTCTTTGCTCTCCTCACTTCCGATCATACAACAGTCACACAACTCTCATGGCACAGACATACAATAGTAAAGCAAAAACAGAGGACACCAAGGAATTTTGCAAAAGAAGGCTTTTTTTCTCCCCCTTCCCTTCTCAAGGCAGGTTTATATACAAAACCACAAAAGTGCAAAAAGGCAAAAAGCGTCACAGAATCCAGCCGCATTTTCCGGCTAAACTTCCGATCCTACCTACCTACCAACCACCGGATAGAATCCGGTTCCGATCTAACTCCTCTAGTATGTACAAAAAATTTTACTATCTACAATCCTAATCCTAAGGTAGGACTCTTCAGCTCGGCTTCCATCCCCTCAAAGATTTCAGTCAGGTTCCGGTTCCGTTCCCCATCCATAGGTTTTGGAACTGGATCAGCCTGACCGGAATCGGGTGTGGATTCCAGATCGATGGCGGATTCTAGGGTGTTTGCCGGTTTAGATGCCTGTGCAGTCATCTTGGGAATCTTATTCTTCTCTTCTTCAGCAACTGTTACATCCGGAAACTCTTCTGGTAGGGAGAGTTCCGACAGAGGGACCTCTTTAGCTCTTATCAGCTTCCGACTGCTCTCTTCAATTCGATTCGCTGAAATCCGCGCCTCCTTCAGCGCCGTCTCAACCCGCTCCGCGTAGTCCGTGAGAATCCTTACTATCCTAGCCTCCGGTACTCGGCCGGATCAGTGATACAGTCGGCTACCTTCGTTGGTAGTTGGTTGTTTGGCGGCGCATCCACCAATCTTCCGATCGCCTACAGGGTCAGATGCTTCACCTCCCACTCCGCCCAGACACTGGAAAGAATGCCAATCAAATTATTGAATGGATCCCATGGATCCACTTCTTCCTCTATAACACCCTTCCGTTTCTCCTCTGGAGTTGACGGGCCATGACCTGGAGGTGTTCTTTGCCCATGGGGAGGAGTTGTTTTCTGTTGCTTGATCGGCGGCATTACCTCCTCCTCATCTTCTTCCGTTTCCGGATCCGAATCCGGAACCGATTCTGCTTCATCGTTGTCGTACACGCAGTTAGCCGTAAGTATCCTTACAACGACAAATGGTTGCAAGATGACACGAATTATCGTTCCAGGGAACTCTAGTATGATATCGATTGAATTAGAAGTATCCGGATTGTGACTACTCACTTAATCTCCCTTATTTCACTTCCCTACCTTATTCCGGAAACTTAGTACATTCCGGATTCCGTTCCGGATCCGGACACACCCGGAACTGAGTTCCGTCTCTCTTCCGTCACTGGTTTTGTTGCCTCTGTTTTACCCTCAGAGGGTCCGCCCTTGATCTAGAAAGGGGTGGGGACTCACCACTTGTGCAAAATCCTCTCTATACTCTAAATCTACTAAACAACACACCCAAGACAACATAGTTGTAGGAGGAAGGAGGAGTATTCTCTCACAGTTTCCGGATTGGCCATTCCGGAATCAGGTCACACAGAGCAATTTTCACACCTCTCTTACTACAACGACGGATCAGAACTTATAGATCCAAAAGAATAGAACCTCCAAGAGAAGACAATTTACCAAGGGGAGGTTGGTAGACTTTCCGAAGTAGCGGGAGATCCTTTCCTTTGGCGGTTGCTTAACTCCGCACAGAACCTTCCTGGTTCCGGACTCGCACGGGCCTCTACCGTCTTATCCGAATTGCCGTTCTGGCAGTTTAAAAGCACGTTGCACTTACACTCCCTTACTCAGCTTTGCATTCCTTCTCACTAGCTCCACCCCCAGATGATCCGTAGCTCAAGATCCGGATTCCTTCTCTCCCTCCCTTCTCTTTCCCCAGTACCAGATCATACACCCATGCATACACTCAGCCCAAAAGACCCTGTCTAAGCAAAAGTGCAGCTAAAGGTATCCTGGCTGACTTAGATTAAGAAAAGCAAATTGTAATACATACGTGAAAGCACAAAAATCCAGTGGAGTAGGATGGAATGGAATGGCAGACAACTAACTTGCCTGCCCTTAAAATACTAACACATAAACCCAAAGTCAACTCCTAAAAGCTTGAAAAGGACACCCGGAAATCGAGGCCACCAATCCCTGAACCTCTCGGGATATCCGGAAAGGCTAACATCAGATCCTATAAATCCGGAAATCACTAAAATTCCGGATCCATTCCGGAATCGTCCATTCCGGATCTGCCCGTTCCGGATCCGCCCTTCCGCTTCTAGCCGGAGTCGTCTTCGTTGCCGCCTGGTATGAGGCTTCTGTTCCGAATCATTTTCCGGATTAACACTATATTCATTAAAATGAGAGTTTTCCAAGAAAATGAGAGGTTCTAAATATATAATTTTCTTTAAACATAGGTGATTTTGTTCTATACGGAGAGAGAAAAGCAATGCATCATTAGAAAAGAGTGTAAATATTGCAAGTCCATTATGAGAAGAATGGAATTTACCAATAATATCCATCAAATATACAAGTAATAGTGTGTACACTATGGAATGACACTTTGGATTCTAGACTTTACAATAGCCTTTTATAAGGAACCCAAAATTACATTTGGATTCTAGACTTTACAGTAGCCTTTTATAAGGAACCCAAAATGTTATCATGGTCAACAATTGTTGATGTTCATCTATACATCTACATTGTATCGGATGATGTAGCTCATGCTCCGTAATAAGTATAATGTGCTTTACTACCTTGACATACTCTTCAACTTCTCATATGCCTTCAATATTTCTGGTCCTCTACTGTACCCAGTACAAATTGCGGACCGCTCTCGAATGATGTCCCACCTTTGCTTCTCCAAGGACCTTTCTTTCGTAGCATCCCATAAACGACGGCTCCCTTCTAGTCGGGACTCTCCACTAAGACTTGAGTGTTGACGTTTTGGAACATTCAAGTATCTGCATCTATGAATTGGAGGTAGTGGAACCTCCGGTGTGGTCGCCTCTGAAATATACATGGAAGAGCTCCAAGATTGCTTCGTTTGGACACCTTCCGTCAGTGGAGGAAGGCGGGGAAGAGAGGAAGCAATATCTGGACGCACTTGGCAAATCTCACTTGGAATGCCTAAAGTTACATTTGTTCCAATGCCTGGACAACCTTCCTCCCCGTAAAGCTTTCTTTGAGTCATTCGATCAGAAGTAGGCGGCAAAGCACGTTGGCCAACGGATCGCAGCGGCGATGGGGAGCAAGAAAGCCGCGGACGCGTCCTACCACTCGGAGGACTGTCGACCACGTTGTCCTCAATAGGCTTCGTCGAGAAATCCATGGTGGAATTTGCAGTAGCGGCCGAACACAGTAAATTTCCAGTGCTGAGAATGATGTATTGTCCATAGTCTAAGATGGAGTCAGCAGAAGCTGCACAAGCGAATCCACCTTTCGGAACATGGGCCTCCGAAGTTCTCATCATCTATCAAGCAAAGAAAGCCACAGCTTGAAGAAGAACATAATTCAAATTGAGAAAACACTGCCGCGCAATACACAGACCAAACAATATAAGAACTAAAACACAAGACAACACCCAGCAAAAAGCTCAAAAGAACTTTGACATGTATATCAGCCAAGCATGTGCTGTTTAGGTCGGACCGACCTAAACTGCACAAGTTGAAACGAATGAAGTGGATCACACAACATACTGGAACAAAGCAGTTCAAACATATCACACACAAAACTGATATCGCTTAAACGTTCTGAATGGATTCATTCAATCCACCAGTCTACCAGTATCAATTAAAAAATAAGTATATACAATTTAAGGCGGACCGAGCTAAAATACGCCAGTCTTGCACTCGAACTACACTTCCCTAGGAAACCATAGACCATGACCTAACTCAAACTAGAGGAAGCGCGAACTACTTCCATTAGCACTTCGTACTCCTTGCGGTTCCTTTCGTCGCAAAGCATTCGTCGCCCAATTCTTCCAGGACCATTTTCCTTGAATGCCTTCAAACCTTAGTCTCGAGCTATGTGTAAACGTTGAAACCAAGGAAGCAAAACATCGAAAAGAAAGGCGTCCCACGGACCATTCCCTCTATAACTCCACGCATCAGGCAGTATGACATTATGAGGCCTGTTCATTATATGCTTCACAGGACTGTCATCTACAATGACAGTATTGTCAGACGAGAAGCTTCCTCTTCTATCTTTAAATAACCGGTCTAGATTTTTGAGGAATAAGTCCTTGTCCGTTCCTGGTACTTTGAAATAGGTCAACCTTCCCGATCTATCTCTTTGTTTTAGTGTTTGGCAGGAGTCCTGCCCAAGTATTTGGGAAGACGGCAGTCCGTCTCGGAAAAGATATTGAGAAATCAGTTCAGTGGTAGACTTCTTCATAGAACTCCACACTGAAACTGTTGCAAATTTTTGAAGCTCTATAAGGAAATTAGAGCAATGAGGCCGCACCCACACAGCCTTGGGTCCGACTAGCGCGAGCTCAGTTGCGGAGTGCGGCTGCGACGAGTCTCTCAATTTTTTGTGCGACAATCCCTTGGACTTCCAATCTTCGCAGACACATAGAATGCCATTTAGGTCCAGGACAACATTGATCCACTTGTCCGCCACCCTGGACCTGAATGGACGAACGACGCCCTCCGAAGTCCCTCTACGACGACATGGAAATCCGGATTCTTGCTGTCAAAAGAAATAGAGCGAGGACAGTTAACATTCTGCAACTCCTCTTTTTGTCGACACTACAATGATACGAATTCCAGAACCCGTGGACAATAGGGAAATGAACATACCTGCTGTTGAGAGGACTCAACAGGAACATCAGGTTTAGCCTCAGGTTGAATGTCAGTCGTAACCACCTTTTTCGATTCACTTTGAGGAGGTCCTAGCACCGGCATTTCATCAAGGGCAACAAACTCATTTTCCAACACAGGAATTGATGGTGCTACAGAAGAAGCGCGAGTTGTACAAACATTGAAAACATTCTGAAGCCCTGCAATAGAAAAATTAAGATAGAATGTTGTGTAAGACAACGATATATTACAGCCTCAACAAATGAGTGTTAAATTACAAAATTGATTACAAAATTTGGAACTCCATGGTTCAGTCTACTAGAAGTTCCCGTGTCCACAAAAAAACTCTGTACACTATATCTACAAATGCAGCTCTAGAATACACATCAGCTCGAGTCAAGCTACAACAAATGACATCGAGTGATTACTTGGCACAACCTGTTGGTGGATCATTGGCGCGGTCGGTGGTACTTCCGGGCACTACCCCTTCTGGATCCACAGACAAGTTCTGCCCACTATCACACTGTTGATCTCCCTTGGATATCCCCTCGCTTGCAGCTTGTGCGCCCTTCAAGGTCGATGTGACGTTCTTGGGCGATGAGGAACTCTGACCTCCACGTGTTTCTCTCACAGGGATAGGCGGAGGGATAAAATCCGGAGGCCCCGGTGGAAGAGGCGGAGGCGCAGCAGCATCCCTCTGCGGAATGGAGACAGCACTATCATTGGATCCTGATGGGTTGTTTCCGATGAAGAGCTGCTGCGAAGCTGTTGGTGGTGGAAGCGTGGCAACAGGCTGGGCTTGATTTCTGTCCAAGTACGCTTGCCACATTACCCGATTATGCTCACGCTCCTCCCTATTCAACCTTTGTTCCTTTAGGAAGGCCTGCGCTAGACCTGCAAAGTTTTTAGTTGATTCCTTTTGGAACTCTAAATTTTCCTCCCGGTCTTTCTTTTGTTCGCGACTGATTTCCTCTTGCTGCTTCAAGACCACCGCCAGCGACATCGACAAGGCCTGCATATGGTCCACCTTCTTTTTTATAGCAGGCCTAGTTCTGGAAACCGGAGTTTCAACATCAACAGGTTGGACTGTCGTGTTCTGCAGCCTTGTTGAGCTTGACGACCCTAAATTGGTCTGCGATGTACGAGCTTCTGGCGTGGTGATTTCGTTAAACACGTCGTAATCCACCGCAATGTCTTCTACGTCAAAGTCATCCTCTTCCTCCTCATTTTCATCTTCCTCGACGTCTTCCTCCATGCGCCTCTTCCCCCGGTTTTGGCCAAGCGAGGCAGCAGTCTCCGAGCGACCCCTTGGTCTGGTCGAATCAGGGTTGGACTGTGACTCACGTTGAGTCGATACAATGTCTTCGTCAACAGCATATGAGGAGTCGAGGAAGTCATCCTTGTCCAACGATAAACCGACCGTGGCAATATTTTGCCAGATGTCTGTTTCGCAATCCGGGACAGCAGCGAAAACATCTACCCAGCTCATCTGCAGCTAGACATAGCATGCAGAATCTCAGAGTTACTGACTTGCAATTTAGGATGGTCCGACCTAAACAACATCCAAGGAACACAGGCTAAGATAGGAAAATAACGTCGACTATTATAACAATTAATCATTGAGTTCCAGACTATCTATGCATTTTAGGGCGGTCCTCCCTAAACTGCAACCAGGATCTAGAAATTGTTCATTTACTACAAGTAAACAATAAGCGTCAAGTGCAGGTTTGCAGTTTAGGTCGGTCCGACTTAAATTGTAGCGATGTACTTACCAATGCAACACATGTCAATTTGCTCCTAGCAAAAACAGAGAATACGCTTGACCCCGGATGGCAGAACTTCTTGATGATCCCAAGGTAGAATTCCATTCGCAGCTCCATAATATACATTCTAAACGATAGCTCATTGTACCTCTTAGATTCTTTGTAAGTGATTGTATCCGGAGCTCGAAATTCCGGTTCAATCCGGACCTGCGTTGGCAGGTCTCTGCTTTGGAGAAAAATGAGCGGTACTTTCCTCAGCGCCCTTGCCGAATTCGCTGGGAGATCATAAAGTCTCTCATTTTTCGCTGGGTAGTAATCGAAGAAACTCCGATTATATGTGCGTAAGACCTCATTTTTCTCAACGAACCCGAGGACTTGAGATAAGTCGGTCTCGTCCTCGACGATGAACAACCAGGTCTTGACTTCTTCAAGAAGAGGTTCCTTCATTTGCTGCTGAGACATTAGTACTTCCAGGAAGAACGGCTTCTCCATCGTGGAGCTCTCCTTCTCCAGCACTCCGGGAATCGATCGAAAATCGATCACTCCCAAACCGATCAAGCTCACTGTCTCCGGCGTCCAAACATCCGCCGGCCAGTTCTCGTGTGTGTTGTAACGTATGCTATAAGGACGCAAATGTGCGACCGACGAAGGAATGCGAAATTGGTTCTTCTTTTCCAAAAAGACTTTGAAGAAGGCCTCTATCTTGGGATCGATGGTTGCTGCTGTCTTATTTCTCCCTCGGGTTTGCTTGGTCATCGAAAAATATGCCTCACCCGGCCTTTCGAGCAACAGATTCATCGTTGCACTAGTGAAGCAGCAGCTCCTCTTGAACTGTCGCCAGTTCTCCGGAATGAGCTCATTCCTTGCATTGAACAAGTTGAGTTCTGGACAAATCAGGTGAATCTCTTTTTTCACCATCTTCTCCCGCTTCACTCTCTCCACCCATTCCTTGGCGCTGTAGCAGTCTTGTACGATCGTGGACACCGGTTTGATTGTCACTTTCGGATATGGGTGGTGGCGACTTGGGCCGGAGCGATTGAGAATGTGCTTCGCCAATCTCTTCATATCGTCGTAGCTGAGATTTCCAAGGGGCCTGAAGAAGT
The DNA here is from genome assembly GCA_950106755.1 of Climacium dendroides. Lineage (NCBI taxonomy): Eukaryota > Viridiplantae > Streptophyta > Bryopsida > Hypnales > Climaciaceae > Climacium > Climacium dendroides. The sequence continues at coordinate 28,488,080 of OX467089.1, read as the reverse complement.
CCCTGCTCATTGCGCAACTTTCTTGTTTCCAGTTTTCCTTCTCATTGAACTTCATCTTCGTCTCTGGATCGATGAGCTCCCCGTGTGCAACACTGATGATAACTTCGCTCCAAACCTCGTAAACGTCGTCGAGCGCAGAAATTATTTTCAGTTCGTTTGTAAGCTTTAGCTTTTCGTCTGCACCCTTCTTCTTTGAGATCGTGAAGCTTTTATTTACGTCAATCATGGCGAATCTGAGATTAACTGCCTTTTCAAAACTCTGCACAAGGATTAACTAGATTCATTAACTTGTGATCTTATCATAAACTACACTGCAGAAGGAGCTCTCTCAGAGAGCAAGTACAAAACTGTAAGCATATGCAGTTTAGGGCGGTCTGCCCTAAAATGCTTACCTTGTACTTTTGCGTTAGCACAGTATGGGCTTTGCCTCGTTCCAAAGGTCCACCAGTTTTGTCTCCTTTCGGTGGTGCCGGTCTTCCCATAGAAACCCACATAGTCCTTGCTCCCAAGATATTTGTTGCCCAAGATGGCGTAGCAGGCTGAAAGTGGATGGTCCGATTATAGTATGCGGAGATTGTCCTCAACATCTCCTTATCGAGTGACCAAACCACGTAGCATTTCCAGATTCTGAAGTGTTTCTTCACTTCTTCGTTCACCATGCTTTCCTCTTGCATCATCAAGTGGCTTGCAGCTACGCTGTGCTGGCCATTAATGATATAGAAGTCTCCGTCCATCACCTCCTCCCATCGAGGTGGATCTCTTTTGCCTTTTGGCAAGACCGGTGTGACGCAAAGAGTCTGCTTCACGCTCTTGTCCGGCATGTTGACAAGATAATGGAGCATTTCTTTAACAATTTTGTCCTCCTTCACGCGTATGTTGAGTTCGGCAGGTGCCTCCTTCAATTTTCCAATTGGCAGCTCTTTCTTCTCACCAACTCCGTAGATAAACGCGGTGGAGTACTTCTCCCAGAAGTTCTTGTACAGAGCGCTTATATCTTTGTAGTTTGGCTTCCGCTCCGTCTTGAGGGCTTCCGGAACGACATTCATTTCTTCGAGATAGCTTGCCGACTCCACGCCTGACTGCTCCGATGTCCTCTCGACTGCCTTTCTTGCTGACCCGGATGCCAGCGGACTGCTTTGAGGTGCTGTCGCTGGAGATGGTGGGGGCTTCCTGTTTTTCTTGCCTTTACTTTGTGACCCACCAGCCTTTTTCCCCGTTGATGGCTGACCTTCATCTTGAGCAGCTGTCTCCACGGATACCGTTCGTGGAGCCATGAAGGATCTTTGCATTGCCATCTTCTCCTTGATGACTACAAAGGAGTTTATCAGGAGCGTGATCTTCGTGCATAGTCTGCTTCCCGTCAGTGGACTTCCGTCTATGTTGTGGTACTCACCATTGTCTATTTTGCGCTCCAACTCTTTGATCTCCGAACTGTATGGCGTTAGCTCTAGACTCTCCAAAAATGGCGATATGTTGAACCAAATCTTCTCTGAGTTCAAGAGTAATATGAAGTGGTACTGATTGCCCGTTGGGAATTCGTTGTTGGTGGTGACGCAGTGAATTTTGATGTTTGGGAATTTATCCGTAGACACCCGCTTCACTTTCTCGTCAAATGAGATCGGGAGATACGCCTTGGAATTTCGGTACTTCATGTTGAAGTGCATGTTGTCTGTATGGGGCACCATCTTCAGACACCACGCGTCCACCTCTTTTGGATTTCCGAACTCCCACCAGTCCCCTTCTATCATATCCTCGTCTACATTTGGACTTTCTTCTTCGACATCCTCTACTCTTTTGAAGTGCGCCTTGAGTTGATCCATGTATTCCTCCATTCTGAGCATGGACAACTAAAATTCAGTGTATTGTTGCGGTTTAGGACGGACTGAGCTAAACTGTTGCTAAACATAGACGCACATTTTTCTTGTTGATATTTACTAAGTCAATTTTGATTATGCCCTTATTTATTTTTGATTTGGTAGTCTTCTGTTTGCTGCTTACGTCTCTCTATTAGTCTGCAGATTAGGGCGGTCCGCCCTAAACTGTTGGGATTATTCTTTGGTTCGTAAGCATTATTGTTTAATTAGTAGAAGAGGCATTGAGTTTTAGAAGTATTTTATCTACCAATCATCACTAAAATTGTTTAATGTGTCTGATTTCATTAATCATTTTATGGTAATGTCTATGCTTCTGTCGTCAGTGTAGTGCTTTGGAGTGCAGTTTAGGGCGGTCCGTCCTAAATTGCGCGTGGTCTATATTCTCGGTTTTTATATGTAGCATATATATAGGGTTGATTAATTCTGAATATCAACAGAAAGGCAGTTTAGGGCGGTCCGTCCTAACTTGCACATGGACTATATTTTTTATTTTACAACGTACCATATGCATAGGGTTCATCAATTCTCGTGATTTACAGAAATGCAGTTTAGGACGGTCCACCCTAAATTGTGCATGGACTACATTTTTGATTCCTTACCGAGTTAGTGTAGCTTATATGTAGAGTTGATCAGTTCTCATTATGAACAAAAATTCAGTTTAGGATGGTCCGCACTAAATTGCGCATGGACTACATTTTTATTTCTCAGCGTAGCATATATATAGGATTGATCAATTCTCATAATCTTCAGAAATGCAGTTTAGGATGGTCCGCCCTAAATTGCAGACGTTCTATTTCTAACTTTGCACTCAATACCCGCTTTATACCCGGGGATATCTAAGTGATACCCGCCTAAGACCCGCAGATATCATGATCATATCCGTCAAATTCTATGCGAGGGTTAACACGTTCTTCAACTGTAAAGCATGATAATTAGAACCCTAAACCCTAAACCTCAAATCCTAAACCCTAAACCCTAAATCCTTAAACCCTTAAACCTGAACCATTTATTAACATCCAATGCAGAAGTCCTGACCTGCCAAATAACACAATGATAGGTTTTTGATACTTGTCTCCTTCCACAAACGAAAAAAACCTCAAAGCTGCTACCACAAACGTATCCAAATCACACTACTGCAAATCCAAGAGTGCAAAACAAGGAGTGAGAAAACAAGAAAAGTACAATTGCAACTAGTTAGTCACATATAATTTGGGAGACAAGCAATTGATTCGTCCCCAAGTTCAACAGAATTGCAACATCCAGATGCAATTGAAACCAGTGCTCCCAATTGTTTTCCACCATTCTATAAATAAAAATGAAACCCATGCAGACACACCCTGATCTCACGTTTTGTGGCAAACAATCATAATAACCAAATCTCACGGTTTCTCACGGTTTCACAATGTCAAGTCGGTGGGCGTGTACAAATGCCCTAAACTGCACAAGTACACCGCAAACTGACCGAACACGTCCGCCTCTTTGGCAAATTAAAATCAACAGCTGCACAGCAGACGCAGATGCACATGAAGTGAAGCTTTCCTGCTCCCGTCTCCACTACCTTAACCACCGCGTGCTGCCACTTCACCGGAAGACTCATCTCATCTCTTCACACGAAATCTAAGCAATCAAATTATTAAGAAATTACAATAGCAAGCAATCACAATACTCCCTCAATCCCTCAATCGCACCAAACCATCCAAAATGAACTCAAGACTTCCAATTCTCCCCCTCACAAAAACCTAACCATCACACCCTAAACCCAAACCGCAATCCCGTCTCCAACACCCCAATGAATCATATTATCTTCGTGTTCTCACTCTGGATCCCTACGCTCCATACTCCACCGCCAACACTCCATCCAGTCCCCAACTACAGTCAATCTGAATTCGCAGCAAGTGCCAATACAAATCAAGCCACTCTCTTTCCCGAACGACAATATAATAAGAAAACTACACTAGAAAAATATAAATTTTGATTGGAGTAGGATGAGCGGCACAAGAGCAAATCGGTGAAAACAATGCACGTGATTGGCAACAACGAGGAGCAGCAATGACGAGGAGCAGGAACAATTGCTGCTGCTGCTGCTTTCCTGTTCCCGTGTCCACCACCTTAACCACCGCCGTCTCCTCGTGCTGCCACTTCACCGGAAGACTCATCTCATCTCTTCACACGAAATCTAAGCAATCAAATTATTAAGAAATTACAATAGCAAGCAATCACAATACTCCCTCAATCCCTCAATCGCACCAAACCATCCAAAATGAACTCAAGACTTCCAATTCTCCCCCTCACAAAAACCTAACCATCACACCCTAAACCCAAACCGCAATCCCGTCTCCAACACCCCAATGAATCATATTATCTTCGTGTTCTCACTCTGGATCCCTACGCTCCATACTCCACCGCCAACACTCCATCCAGTCCCCAACTACAGTCAATCTGAGTTCGCAACGAGTGCCAATACAAATCAAGCCACTCTCTTTCCCGAACGACAATATAATAAGAAAACTACACCAGAAAAATATAAATTTTGACTGGAGTGGGATGAGTAGCGCAAGAGCAAATCGGTGAAAACAATGCACGCGATTGGCAACGACGAGGAGCAGCAACGACGAGGAGCAGGAGCAAACCTGAATAGAATGATGCTGAATCACGTGAGCTTCTTCACGCTAACGTCAATGTCCCTCGGCCTTTGAGTCGCTGCAGACTTGATCCGCAAATCTGCCACCAAACACCTCCTTCCAAAATCACATGCAGACACACCATGATCTCATGTTCTGTGGCAAAAAATCCTAGCAGGAATAAAAGGAGTGGCAACGACGAGGAGCAGCGCAACGACGAGGAGCAACAACGACGAGGAGCAGGAGCAGCAGAAAACAAACCCTAGTCGGAATGTCGAAGTCGACCTCAAGCTCCCCGCGCCGTACCCGCCTCGTACTCGCCCCGCACCTGCCCCATACCCGCCACGTAATCGCACCATACCCGCCCCGTACCCGCCTCGTACCCGCCCCGCACCTGCCCCATACCCGCCCCGTAATTGCACCATACCCGCCCCATACCCGCCTCTTACCCGCACCGCACTTGCCCCGTAATCGCACCCTATCCGCCGCATACCTGCCTCGTACTTGCCCCCCTACCCACCTTTTAAACCGCCCCCTACCCGACTTGTAACGGCCTCATACCCACCCAATGCTCAACCATACCTAATCAGGTTCCCACCTCTGGTTGATACCCACTAATGTGAAAAACCGTTTTTCACCGTGTGAATTGTTAAATTAAAATAATGCAGAAACACTCATTTGCAAGAGCAAAATACTATAGATGATCTTTTTGTTTACACACGGAATTAGGAGGATGAATAGTGGAACTTCCATCATTTGAATGAAGTTTTCTTGTCATCCATCAGACAAAAATCATCCGCCTCATCATTTGAAGGTTAATCCATAAACACTACAGCATACGTTTGTCGTCTAAGGAGTGATGAAGGAATCTTCGGATATGGTAGTGGAACAGTTTAGTTAATTTTCTTGACAAAACCAAATCATGTATACCATAGCCATAGACAATACATTTATATTTAGAAGTTGGCTTAATTTTTTTGAAAGAAAGCAATAAGGATCTTGAAATGTTATTTTTTGTACCCTAAATCGTGAACTAAGTAAAAGTTTCCTCTTGTATGAAGTCTTTGCACTCTTTTGTGCACAAGTGCTTTGTATTCATGCCAATTTTGTGGCATTTGGAATTACGATTTGAAATGTAAGGCTTGGAAAAATTAAAGATTTAAATTCAATTATCTTTTATTTTTGAAACAAAAATAACTTTCACAATGCATTCACAAACAAAGCCCTTGCACTATGTAGGGCATTGAACTTTCAATTTATACCAAAAATATCACTTCTTTACACTATATAAATTCTTTATTGAATTCCAAAGATTTATGGAGTGAAATTCTTTTTAAAAATTTTAAATTATGATAATGGCACACATCACAATAGTGCTACTTCATGTCATCTTTGTTGAGTGATGAAGTTGATTCAATTATACAAGCGAAGAGAAGAAAGAACTATTGATAAACCTGAAATTCAAAGAATAAAGAAGGAGCTTTCATGAAGAGGAATGAAAGCTTTCCATGCAGATGATTATACAAAATCTATGATAAAAAGAATTCAAATAAATATTGAATTTCTTTTTTAGGAGGATGGATTGTCCACCAAACTTTAAAAAGAAGCTTTTGTACAATAATTTTTGCGCCCATGGCGTAGTGATTGAAAAAAAATTATATTCTCAAAAAGGTAGTGTATTTTCTATCTCTACAAGAAGTTTCAAAAAATCATAAATAGATGAATATTGAGTCCATAAGAGCCTACCTAAAATCAGTTCAAGTTACAATGGAACTTTGAGGTTTATGAAAATATCAAATCTAAGCACATTCATTGGTTAAGAGCATAAAAATTGTCTTTAGTTTAGAAGAAACTACTATGACTGTAAAATGGTAACATTTATTGTCCCTTTTTAAATCATTGACAACCTATAATTTCCTAAGGACTTAAAAATTCAATCTCTAAAACATAAAGATGTATTGTAAATTGCAACTTAACTTAGTAGTGACTTTTAACACTTCTAATCTATAATCCATACTCATCCTCTATATGTTTACATCTTCCATTGCATTAACCAATATTTATTAGTGAAATAGATATAAAAATATTTTTGAAATTGATGAAATATTGGGTATTAGTTATGTTTTGAATTAATTAAAAAATTTTACAAGATCAAAATGCAATATTCTAACTATTCTCATTCTCTAAAATTACTATCTTCATTGATAATCAAATTTGTTTTTCTAATAACTGTTTTATAAATTTGACGCTTAAAGATTTTGAATTCACAATTTTCTAATATTCTTTGAACTATACAAACCCTAAATACTAATATTTTATAAATGACTAAAGGTTGGCGCTTGGTGCACTACTCATTTGCCATAATATTGTATTAAAAAATTATTATTATTTTTTTAAACTAACAAAATTTTCAAATCAATTGATAATAATAAAACATTCAAGTCACAAAAGTTTAAAACTCAAAAAATCACCAAATTATGAAAGTGCAATGAAGTTTGAAGCCAAAGAAGGCAATGAAATGTCAATTCTTTTATATCACTCTATTCATATTTTTTAACTTCCACCTCTCTTCAATGACCATCGTACTTTTGTAATTTTGTAGAGTTTAGAGGTGTGATATTGTAAAAGCCATTGTATTTCTATAATATCACAAATTTTGAAAAATGTGATATTACATAGGTGGCGCTTGTTTTGCTAAGCAAAAATTAAAATAGTTTATTTATTATTATACTATTATATTTAAAGAAAAACTTTGTAAATCTCAAAAACTTCGTGAACAATTTAATTGTTGTGAAATCCAAAATCAATTCAATCTAATAAATTTCTCAAATCATGTGGTAATAGCAATACATAATTCAAATGAGAAGCTCAAAGCTCAAAAAAGCACAGCATCATAGAAATGTAAAAGAAGTATAAAACCAACAAAAGCAATGGAATTGCTACCTTTATAATATCACCATATTGATCCTCTTTAATATCACTTCAATTGCAACGACTATATTATTTCTATAATATCACCCTCTATACAAAGTGATATTACAAAGGTGATTGTGAACTACTTTTTGTTTAAAATAATAGAACATTATGAAAGACATACAATAAATCAATTAGTACCCTTGGCAAAGCCAAAAATATTACCCAAATAATTACCCATTCACTTGGAATCAAAGTTCATCATACTATTAAAATCATAAGTCCCTTTGTAATATCACAAATGCTATCATTAATATTAGAGGCTCGTACTTACTATACTACGTATTCATTGTATCACATATTAGTTCACGACTACATCCAAGAAATCATGATTAGTTGATTTTGATAGAATTTCAAGCTTATACCTATTTTTTTCTTTGGTATTAGGTTGAAGTCCACGACTTTTGCATGAACAGTCCATAAAAGTACATGGACTTTTACATTTTTTTAACTACTCAAACCCATTTGAAGAAGTATCAATTATTTTTTTTAAAGTTCATTTGTAAGGCTTTGGTTTATACCAAAGTGTTAAAAAAAAAATTTCCAGTTTTTTCAATGTTTATGGATGTACTCTTTTTTCGAATGTTGAACATTTAATCCAAATTTTTTACACTGGACCTTGAACCCCAAACCCTAAACCCTAAACCCTTAAACCCTAAACCCTAAACCCTAAAGAGTTGTTTACATTTTGTACACCAACATTCATAAACAAAGAGATTTTATTTTTGAAACGCAAAGTCAACAAAGTTACAAAAGTTCAATACATTCTTTGCACATGCATTGTTGCGTGGCAAGGAAAAGGAAGGAAAGAATGTCTCACCTACTTCTGGAAATCATTAATGTTAGACAAAAAATCGCGCGCAAAATTTGCTTTGTCAACACTGTGATTTGCGAAAAAAAATTCCAGTACTTGACTTTGCAAATCCGCAAACACTTGAAATAGGCTTGAATCTGAAGTAAGCACTGTCAAGTGGACGACTATTTTTCTAATGAAAGACTGCACGAACTTCTTCCAAAGATCGTGTGGCCTGAAAAAGTGCTACAAAGTGGAAAACGAATCTCCTGAAAAAAAATTTGAAATTTGAATTCATTTTGTTTTAGCGCGGCCCCCCTCCGGCGCCAAAACTTTGTTCCCCCCCGCGCCAAAACTTTGCTCCCCCCGGCGCGGGTGGCCGGGTGCTTTGTGTATGCGCGTTGAGATTGTTAGTGTCGTTATCATTCTCATTTGGTTTTTCTTATGTGATCGTGAACCTGTTCAAGCTCTCTGTTATTCATTGTTGTCATTTTCTTCTGTTGTGGTTTGAAGACTTTAAACGCGGCACACTTGGACGAGGCGTTCTGCAGTTCAAGGTGCGCTTTGCGTACAACCAACAAATGAAAGCATTTTCTTTGTCCAGACATTTCTAGCACTCCAGTACTTTGTGCATAGTCATGTAACGCAACAGATTTCAAGTTCGACAGAGTTCTCCTCTTCTTCTTGTACATTTCAGTTTCGTATTGAGGAATTTGCAATGTGCTCATACATTTTCAAGTACAAGCTCAATTTTAAGTCATCATACTGAATTCAATTTCTGCGGTGTAAATAGGTACTCTGGTTTGTAGCCGTAAAATCCGGGTCTATATTTAGAAACTCCTTGGGCTACATGTTTTTGAAGACGTGCAATTTAGGACGGTCCGTCCTAAAATGCAAGTAGACCATGTCATGATTTATATTTCATGTCGAGCATATTACGTTTTTGTAAGAAGTATAGTTTAGGTCGGTCCGACCTAAACTACATTGTGATCGGAAATAATTTTATGAATATGACAACAAAATACAGTAACACTGAATCCAATTTCCTTGACCCTATTCATACAGTTTAGGGCGGTCCGCCCTAAATTGCAGATTGACAAACCTAAATATTTTCTGAAGACTTAAATAAGTTGGGGTTTCTAATAAATAATCACAAAATCAACAATTTGGATATGCACTTTAGGTCGGTCCGCCCTAAAATGAAATGCATCAATGCCTTAATTTATATTCTATATAGCGAAATTTTTACTAGTGGGACAAGCAGTTTAGGTCGGTCCGCCCTAAAATGAAATGCATCAATGCCTTAATTTATATTCTATATAGCGAAATTTTTACTAGTGGGACGAGCAGTTTAGGTCGGTCCGCCCTAAATTGCAATGCATCATTTACCCTCTGAAATAAAGACAATTTACATTTACGCTATATATTCTGTCATTGCAATTTAGGGCGTTCCGTCCTAAACTACCTATTGACAAACCTAAATGTTTTAGAAGCATTAACTAGGTAGGTTTGCTATATCTTTAATACACGGAGAGTCCGGACATACACTTTAGGACGGTCCGCCCTAAATTGCATTGCAACAGTTTCATTACTTGCACAACAGTGAACAAAGCAGGTTCTTGTTCAATTTGGAAAGGACTTCGACAACCTTCATGCAGTTTTTACCGGTCATGCAGTTTAGGGAGGTCCGCCCTAAAATACACTTCTTCCATGTTCAATTTATAGGGTTTTAGCATGTCGAGTCTGAAATATTTCACACTATGTTCATGCAATTTAGGTAGGTTCGCCCTAAATTGAAATGCCACAATTTTAGTACTTAAGAAAGAAAATATGAAGGGATGTCTTATTTAGTTTCTAAAATCTGACAAAGTGGTCATGCTATTCGCCTAAAACCGCCACACCATTGATTTTGACAGATTAAGAAAATGAATGAGGGCTACGCCATCTGTGTTCAGAAAACTTCACACTACTGTGAAGCAGATAAGGGTTGTTAGCCGTACAATGATCATTAATTTCGATCAGATTGGTCTTCATTGATCTAGAACTTTGTTTGTCTAGTTGTGCATTTTAGGGAGGTCCGCCCTAAACTGCATTTACATAAATTAATAAATTACATTTAATAAAATTTGATAGGTCTTTCTTCATCTATTAATTTTCTATTCGGATTGTGGTTTATGTTTACAGATAATATGGGCTCCGTTGATGTCCCACTTGACCTCATGGACTCATCAGACGATGAGCTCCAGGTACTTCAAGAAATGAGTGCTGGCATTCCTGAGTGTGAAGGGCTTCCTCGACAAAAATGGAATACAAGGTTTGTTACTTTGTATAATGGAGAGGGCGTTCTTGTTGGAGAAGGTACTTGTCATAGTGTGAATTCAGATCTTGTACTTGGTGTCACTGGACCTCTTGGAGACACTCATGTGTCAGTGCACATTTCAAAATCACATTCTGAAGTGGACATTTCTGAAGAAAATGTCTTCTCATTAGTAGCTTGGCCTATTGAGCTCGTGCACTGTCGTGGTGCTAGTTTACGCGATCATGAACAGAGAGACAAATTCAACCGTCTGCAAGCAAGTTTAATGAATCCACCATCATCCAAATCTGCTAGGCCCTATGCAAGTGCCAACCGAAATCCGCCTCGTCAAACTGCTGTCAAAGCAAAAGACCTCCTTACACAAGAGTCAATCAACATGATGTCTAGCAAGGTGTGTTGCAATAAGAATTGTGTCCAACCGTTCCCGAGGGAGAAAATTCGGGCATTTCGAGAAAGAATGTACAAAAATTCAACATTTAAACACCGTGCCTTCATGAAGACTGATGTGCACAGACAAATTCATGAAGGTGCACATCGAAGGAAGATGGTTACAATTGAAGGCATAAATGTGTGTTTGCGCGCATGGATGCTTATTGCGGGGGTTGCTGAGTCTACATTCTATCGCTACTCAAAATACATGAAGCTCAATCGAGAAGCAAGGAATCACGGTAATACATGATTGTTGAAGCCTAGAGAACATACCCTACAAGCAATAGCTTCTTTAAAGTGCATCCTTGACAGGGAAGCCGATCATATGCTGCATCGCACCCGGAGTCTGAAGGTAGGTGAGAAGGTCGTGTCAAAGATTCTTCCGGCCTCATTTCAATGGAAAGACCAATTGAAGAAACTCAATGATTCCAATGCGGCTTTTGGATTGAAGGAGATCTCCACTTCGAACTTGAGTAAAATAAGGTCCACAAAGTTTTTAGAATTCGATGTGAAGAAGCCAGGGGATAATTTTTCTCGGTGTGCTACTTGTGACAAGCTAAATGAGCTTGTTAAGGGTGCTATCAGTGGATCTCAAACTGCTTTGAAATGGGCAAGAAGATTGGATAGGCATCTTACCATTGCTCGTGTCCATAGGGATGTATATTACATCAATCGAGAGTTGTCATTCAAGTCTCCGCATGAATGTCTTACAATCATACACGACAAAATGGATCACTCGAAAACCGCTTGTCCGGTGTTCTCTCACAAGAGTAAAGAACTCGATGGCCTCATGAAGCTACTAGTTTCTATGACGGGCATGCTTGCACATGGTCATACAGATGTACGCTACGCACATTATGGGTTGGATGTCTTCTCCCATGACTCCAACTATACCGTTGGATCAATGGCAAAGTTGTTGTGAGATTTAGAGTTAGTTCCGAAGTCTTCTTCTCGAGAGTTGTTCAAAAATTCAAAGTCCACTAATTTGTTTAAGGCTGTGCTAGAGGGTGCAGACATGTGCAACGTGTCACTACCGCCGTTGCCAAATACTTTAGCTCTAGCCATGCGGCTACCGCCCATTTTGAACGTACAGATGGACAATGCCACTGGAGACAACAAGAATAGATATGTTTTCTGTTTTTGGTCTTTACTTGTTGCAAACAAAATCTTCCGGGAAGTGTACGTGAACTTCATGATTGTGGGTCACACACATGACGACATAGATGCGTTGTTTGGAAGATGGAGCATGGATTTGAAGAAAGACAACTTCTCAACAGTACCAGCACTAATGAAGTCGTTCATGGATGTGGGTTCCATCCCCGTTATCCCTCACCTTATTGAAGAAGTGCCCGATTTCAAGGGTTTTATAGCAGGGTCACTTGTTGATGGTGATGACATCCTCGTTGGACACACAAAACCACATCAGTTGAAGTTCTACCTGGACTCAACGGGGTGCCCTGTCATGAAGTATAAACTTCTTTGTACTGATGCAGAGTGATTAGGAGAAGACGGAAGAGGCATCAAATTATGGAAAGAAGATGTTGAAGGGCGAAGTTTGTGGCCACAGGGTGAACCGCTGCCTGTTCCGTTGAAGCCTATGAAAGGCTTAGATGACATCGTCAAAGGTGTGTCGGGGTTCGTGAAATATTGGGACAATTTATGCAATGCAGATGTCACTGGGGATTACCTAAGACGTTACGAGCACATAGTGAGGTACTGGCGTGGCGTCAAGACAGCGTTGATGGAACCATTACCTACCTTTGGTGTTTTGAGAGATGGTTTTTGGCCAACTTCACGAGTAGTAGCAGATCGAGCGGATGAATTGAACGAGGATGGTGAAGAGCGTGAAGAGTTTGGGGAAGATGACCTATATGTTGGGCCGTTGAGTGGTTGTCCAAATCCATCTTTTCGGGTAGCTCGAGATTTGTTTGAAGGCTATTTTGTTGCGGTTCGCCTCGCAGATGGTGACACTCATCCGGTGTGGATTGCAAGGGCATTGTTTGATCCGCACTACAGCCCAGAAAATCCGAATTGTGTCCGTATTCAATACTTCCGTCCAACATCAAGGAATCAAGATGTTATAGATTTCTACACCGGATGGGACAGCGAAAGAGGTCTGCGTTGGAAGGTCGATGAAACTGAACCTCCTGTTTGGCAACACACTGATGCTCTTATGACAGCATGGAAGTCGAGGATCAAGAAAGACACTCAGGAGTGCATGATTAAGATCCCTGCTATACAAATTGAAGTCATCAACGAGAGCTTGACTTCCTATAATTGAGAAGCCATATGTACATAAGGGTATATGTGGTATGCTTTATTTTGTATTTCCCATCCACATATTGTGTGTAATGATTGGATGGAATTTATATATTGCAGTAGATGGCATATACTTTAATTTTGTTGGTTTGGATTTATAGTTTGGTATTGTTTATATGCTTTGAAATAAAACTTTTGTTTTTACAAAACAAGAGTATTCAATTTCAATTATAATGAATTGCTTCTAAGTACATTTGAGTTTTATTTTTTTTCTATATTTTAATTTATTTTTGTTGAAGCACGTATGTTATAATATCTATGACGAATATTATTGATAATTTGAAGCAACTGGAAAAAATGGGTAGTGGTTCTAATGACTATGTGTTTGATAATTGTGTTAAGTAATTGTCACAATTCGGATAGGGGGCCGATTGATTGTTACAACTTTCCTAGCTGCATGCATAGGTCATTAGGCAGCACCAAGTCATGCCTCTCCCTCAACCGCTTATTCATATTCAATGGGAATTGAACTCAGACCGTTTGAATGACATGAACCATCCTTTACAACCAACTTCAAAGCTCATGACTTGGTGTTCAAAAAGTAAAGATTTTCTGTATATTAATGTTAGCATTGGTGCTTGAAATTTGACCTAATGTTCGAATTAGAGACTTTGTATGTCACTACACTCTCATTTTAATGGAAAATACATTAAAAAATTAGTATGTCTAATATTTGTCAACCTAAATTATATACAAAACATCCATTCGTATTGGTATCAAAATCGACAATATTATTTTGGGAGAGTCCTAAACTCCCAAAATTTTGAATATAGCGTTGATTCCGGATCCTATCCGGATCTTCATCCGGATCCTAGACATTTCCGGAATCCGGATCCGTTAGTTCGGAATAGTTCCGGATTGATTCCGAATCTAGTTCCGATACTACAAAAAGTCTTTGAAAATACTTTTTGGACAACTCTCCAAGCTCCGGTTTCCGGTTAGGACGGAAAGTGCAAACTTCCTCCTTAACCATTTTACCGCAATTAAGAGCCTCTACAGTTGTTAATCCATAACTCTAGTAATTTCTCTATTTCTACCCCACAGAATACAGAAAATGTACTATGAATGGATTTCTTACTTCAAATTCTATTTGAAATAGATAAAATCTATTTTCTTCGCTTCTGACAATCGTCTTCTTCTGATTCCCCATACTTCAGGAGAGCTCCCTCAGCCTTCCACTCCTTCTCCTCATCAATCATCAGGAGCTGATGGTTGTAGTACAGGTGGTACAAGTATGGTCATATGGGTGTAGCCCTATTCTTTCCTATCCTCCCGATGAGCTGGGTTACCAGATCAAAAATGATTCGAGCCCAATCCACGTTCCGGATTCCGCTCAAGAAACCAAAAATGGTATTCCCTAAGGTGATTGTTACCCTCGTCGATTTCTCCGGATGGAGGATCGGAATCAGAAACCTCAAAAGACGACGGTGTCGGTCGTTTATGCAGTCGTCAACTGCATATCCGTCCTTAAGGTTGGGAATGCCATGAAACTTCCCCCGGATGAATTCATCCTTCCGGCCAGCCATCCCAAGACCCCCTACCCGGAAATCATACACTCCTCTCCAGACTTCCTCAGTTTAGAGGGACGGATTCCCTCTCAAGGTGTTATTGAACTCATTGGACAATTTGCCCAAGAGTTCCTTCACCATTCTCTCCTCCCGGAATCCTCAAGGTTTTTCAATGAACCCCGGGCAACCCATAGAAGCTAAGTCTTCTATGAGTTGGTCCTTCTCTTGTTCATCTGAGGGAATCGCCGGAAATATCTTCCGGAGTTTCACCTTGACCAAACCGGATCTTGCCGACCTCGCTCTCTTCCGACGTATCAGCGGCATGGAGTGGATCTCCTCTCACATGGATTTCCTCACCAATTCTACCTCACCCGCTCCTAGCCGCACGTCCCGTTCCTTTCTTCTCTCTCCGATCTCAATCGGAAGTACTAAAATTCTACTGAATCACACTCTCCTGATACGAGGGTACCAAATGCTGTAAACAACATGAGGAGCGCCCAACCTCGCGAGGAAATGAAAGGTGTAAAACTGACATAATTGGTCTTTAAATAGTCCCAAGACTCCGCCGTGGTCATAATGACTATATTCCGGTTTGACAGCTTGACATTCAGTCCAACCCTAATCCGATATCTACCCTAATTTCGAATGGGTTTCCGGTCCCGACCAATTTGAAATTTTCAACTGAATGAAAATTCAGTCTACCTACTATTTCATTTTTCGCGTATATATATTCGATTTTCCTATAACTTGCACTCAGATCCAGTTCCACTTCACTAGTTTCCGCTCTGAATTCTAGATAAGCTAATCAAAACCAAAAATTCACGTTGCGACAAAACCCGCGCATCCTATGGCGGAGAGATCTTCCATTAACTCCGCTCTCTCCCGCTTGTTACTGGGCTCTAAAGGCGCCACCTTTTTCACCCTGATTTCTATTTTGTATACACTCGTCTGGCCTTGATTTCTACCGCGCTTTAACTGCAGCATCCGTCTCCTCTCCAAATCACTACATCACTTCTCTCCTGGCCGCACGTCCCGTTTCCTCACAATTCCCTCTTCGGCCTCAACCGAGCTATCTTCTGTGTCAATCTTCATGTAGATTCTCATAGCGCTCACTCGTCCTCAATTGGCTGCTCTCCAAGGTACGCAATCAATTCCTCTTGGCACTCAGCACAAAAGAAACTCAATCACTCGCGTAAAAGAAGCAAATTAACAGAAGCTTACACCCTCACAAACACCTTCACTCTTGCAAATACAAAAACTCACAACACACTCGCGTACTCTCACAGACAGAAATCACTGAGAGCGTAGTAGGTACGCAAGCGCTCCCAGGTGCAAATGACAGCCCAAACCCTAAAGCAGTCTCTTTTGTACCCTGGAAACCTAATCATTACTTTTTTTCCGATTTTCCGGGCGCAAATCCCGGATCCGTTCCTTCGGTTATGGGATTAGACCGGATTTATTTTCGATATCCGTTCCGCTCCATATTCCGGTTCATTCAGGACTTATATCCATAGTCTTCCTAACTTTTAGCTTTTCCTTTCTTTCTATACCAATCCGGTTATACTTTTCCGGATTCCGTGTTTCAAAACACAATAGAGAGAAAAAATCAAAAAGTTAGGTTGCGACAACGGACGGTCCGGACCCCATTTCGGAATTCGGGCAGGAAATTTTGCCCAAAATCCAAATTTATCTTAAACATGACTGCAGGTACCTGATGCGGCCATCCACATTTTAGGGAGGGCGTGGACGGGTAGTCCATGCTGAGACGTAGTTGCATGGGCGAGGACAATTATGGGCGGAGACAACACAATATTCAATATTTTGAGAGGTTTAGGGCCTCTCATAATAATATTTTCCATTTAGGCTCTAAAAAGTGAATTGTAATGTTAGCCAATTTAGGTGGGCAAACACTAACTTTGCTAGTTGTAATACACAATTTCCATTAAAATGAGAGTCTTTTCAGTGATGGACTGTTCAAATACATGAAGTTTGCTTTAGGGTATATGTTCTGATTTATATAAGTGAAGAGAATGACATCTTTTGATCACCAAGTCATAAGCTCCGCGGTTGGTTGTAAGGGGTTGTTCATCTCATTGAAGCGGTCCGGGTTCGATTCCCATTGGGTTTGTATGAGCGCATAAGAGAAAAAACATGACTTGGTGCTATTAAGTGAGCTTTGCCGGTAGGAAAGTTGTAACAACCAACGGACCCCCTATCCAGAATGTGACAAGTGCTTTACATGTTAACCAAATAAATAGTGGATATATCCACTACATTTTTTTCTCCAATAGCAATGTAATTTCTAATAAAATATATTTAGTGATACACAAATAAGAAAATTAATTAAAAAATAGAGAAAATATAGCTTAAGAATCTAAAAAATATATATATTAAGACTATATTTAAATTCCATTGTTCTGTAAACACAAAACATACACTTGAAAACAATCATGCAGTATCAAACAATAAAATAAAATCAATCAACTGAAACCTATATCCTCTAAAAAAAACTAAAACGACTATCATCTATTATAATATTAAGGGTCCAACACTTATGCAATGAAAATAGTTTCATATAAGATGTAGAAATAAAACAATACCCTCTATATGAATGTCATAGTTAAAATGCATCCACTGTATGTACATGATTTCTCCATATCATGTATATGAAGCCAAACTCTGGTTGATGATTTCGATTTGAACTGTAGGGATCTTGATTCTGCATTGGCAAGTACCTCTTCTGTTTTGAGACTTCCATGTTGTAATCAAAGCATTTGTTGTCTCCCACGTAGGTTCTTTGGTTTCATCAACCCTCCAAAGCAAACCTCTATCACTATCCCATCCTTCATAGAAGTCTTGAACTTCTTGATTGCGTGATGTTGGCCGAAAGTACTGAATGTGCACACAGTTTGGTTTCTCGGGGTTAGAGTTTGGATCAGACAATGCTCTGACAATCCAAACTAGTCTGCTGTCACCGTCTGTAGGGCGAACTGCAACAAAATACCCTTCGTATACATCTCGAGCCACCCTAAAGGATGGTTGTGGATGATCCCTCAAGGGCCCAACATAAAGCTCATCCTCTCCATGCTCTTCGAGATCTTCACCATCTTTGTCTAAATGATCAACTTCTGTCACTTGAATACGAGTAGTTGGCCAGAAACCGTCTTTTAGAGCACTAGAAGTAGGAAGTGGCTCTTAAAGAGCTGCCTTTACACCACGCCAATAGCGCACCACATTCTCATAGCGCCTACGATGTTCTCCACTCATGTCTGCTTTGCACAAGTCGTCCCAATAGTTTATGAATCCTGATAAACCTTTGACAATGTCATTGACACCTTTCATTGGGTTGAGTGGTACTGGCAAAGGCACACCACGTGGCCACAAACTCCGTCCTTCATCGTCTTCTTTCCACAACTTAATGGCTTGATCTTGTCTGCCTAACCAGTTTTCATCCGTGCACTTCAACTTGTACTTCATGACTGGGCATCCAACAGAGTCTAGGTAGAACTTCACTTGTTGCGGTCTTGTGTGTCCTACAAGGATTTCATCACCATCCATCCATTTTCCTGCAATGAAACGCTTGAAATCAGGCACCTCCTCTATGAGGTGAGGGATAGTAGGAATAGACTCAACATCCATGAATGACTTCATGAGCGCCAGGATTGTTGGGAAGTTCTCCTTCTTCAACAGCATGCTCCATCTTCCAAACAATGTGTCAATGTCGTCGTGTGTGTGACCAACAATCATGAAGTTGACATACACTTCTCTGAAGATCTTGTTAGCAACAAGTAGAGACCAGAAACAGAAAACATATATGTTCTTGTTGTCGTCGGTGGCATTGTCCATTTGCACGTTCAAAAAAGGAGGCAAAGGCACTACTGGAACTGCATTCATTGGAGGTGGTGGCAGTGACGCGTCGCACATTTCTTTACCCTGCAGCGCTGCCCTGAACAAATTTGAAGACCCTGACCCAGAAAATAATTGCCGAGAAGAAGACTTCGATGGCAATTCCAAATCCTGCAACAACTTTGCCATAGAACCAATTGTATAGTTTGAATCGAGTTTAAAGAGATCCAACCCGTAATGTGCGTAACGCACATCTCCATGACCATGAGCAATCATGCCAGTGACAGACACAGGCAATTTCACAAGGCCATCAAGCTCCTTACTCCTGTGGGAAAAGACTAGAGAAGCAATCTTTGCATGATCCATCTTGTCGTGCATAACTGTGAGGCATTTGTGTGGAAAAGCTACTGAACGGTGACGGTTTGCATAATACAACTCCCGATGAGCTCAAGCAATCTCAACGTGCCTATCCAACTTCCGAGAATACTTCAATTCATTGTGAGACCCACTTATAGCACCCTTCTTGAGGTCTTGCAATTTGTCATATGTGCCACATCGCACAAAATTGTCTCCAGGCTTCTTCACCTCATACTCAGAGAACTTACAGCACCTAATCTTATTCAAGTTCGAAGCTGACACCTCACTCAGTCCAAAAACAGCATTGACATCATTGAGTTCTTTCATCTTACCCTTCCATTGGAAGGTAGAAGGTAGGATCTTGGCCACAACTTTCTCTCCTGACTTCAGGGTCTTCGTACGATGAGGCATGTGATCTGCTTCTTTCTCCAAAATGCACTTCAATGTTGCTATAGCTTGTTGAGTGTGTTTCCTCGATTTCACCGTTCCCTTATTGCCATGGTCCTTTGCCTCTCGACCACGCCTCATGTACGATTGGTAGCGATAGAATGTGGCCTCAGGGACCCCAGCTATATGCATCTACGCTCGCATACATACTGGTGTGTTGTCAATTGACACCATTCGTCTACCACGCTCATCAACATGCACCTACCTGTGCACATTCATTTTCATGTAGGCCATGTGCTTGAACGTGGAGTTGCGATACATGCGTTCACGAAAGGCTCGAATCTTATCCCTAAGAAATGGCTGAACACAGTTGCGACTACAACATATTTTAGTAGACACTGCATGGATGGAATCTTGAGTAAGCAGCTCCTTCGATTTCAAATTTGCCTCGCGGGGCGCATTTCGGACCATACTTGTGTATGGTCTCGAAGACGTCAAAGAGGGCGGATTCAAGAGAGCCTGTTGGAGACAGTTGAATTTGTCCCTAGCCTCATGGTCTCTAAGGCTAGCTCCACGACAGTGGACAAGATGAATAGGCCAAGCCAACAATGAGCACACTTGTTCCTCTAGTAGGTCCTCTTCGCTATGTGTTTTGGAGATGTGGATCGCCACGTGGGTGTCACCAAGAGGGCCATTGGCACCCAAAACGAGGTCAGAGTTCACACTGTGAGAGACACCTTCACCCACAAGCACTCCAGCCTCATTGTACAAGGTGACAACTTGAGTATTCCAAAGCCGATGCGGTAGACCTTTGTATTCCAGGACCCCAACATTCATTACTTCGACATTCTGGAATTCGTCTTCTGAAGATGCCATGAAATCCTCTTCATCATGTCTGAATTCACTGGATTCAGAACCCGATGACACGTCCATGTCATCAGGGTCATCTATAGTATCCATGGATACCTGTAAAAATGCAATGTGAAACAGGATAAGTGAATTGAAGCATAGATCATGTAGTTTCATTCATGTTCAGGTCGATCCGACCTGAATGACCAAATGTTATAGCTACATCTATGACACCAACAAACCTATTTGTTGAAGCCTAGGTTTCAACTGCAATTGACATCATTCATTAAAATTCCTTATAAATTCAGATATTTGTAAACTATGTTTTCAGGTCGAATCGACCTGAAGTGTCTGACCCCTGCCTTGTATAATTTTCGATAGCCGAAAATATAAGCGTAAGAAAATTGAGTACAATCCTGAACTTCAGCTCGGATCGACCTGAAGTGTCCCTTGTACTCTGAGAGAATGAATCCATCTTCATTTGTTCAATTCGATGGGAATTCCCTATTTTATTCCTATAAAAATCTCGAACTTCTCTAATTGATGTCTGTGTTGGGAATACCTACACTTCAGATCGAACCGACCTGAAATCAGGATATACAGTGAACCGAATTCCATCTGCATACTATTATCATTACGTACACAATTCTTGGTGACTAAATCTGTGAGTATCGGGAATGTCAGAAGGACATCTACGAGATTTTCACTTGAACGAAATTACAATTAATGATACGGTTTAGGTCGACTCGATCTGAAATGCCATATATACCATTTCATTAATGATATTCGATGACAAAACTATTCAATATACCTAGGATACGTTTCAGATTACTTTACTTACTATCATATACGTTAGTTCAGGTCGAGTCGACCTGAAGTGCATGAACGAATTACTAATGTAGACAATCTCACATTCAGGTCGACTCGACCTGAAGTGCATTAATAAATTATTCATGTACCGTAGTTCGTATTCAGGTCGACTCGACCTAAACAGTTCCGGATTTCTCGGACACTGTATTGGCAATCTCGTAGTAATCGTGATCTCGCATTCCGAGTTTCTCGGCGAGATAATCGGGCACTGTACTCTCAAAATTCTGCAACTCAGGTGTCGAGAACTGAACATTGAATACAGACCTTGTCACTAAGAATTGGGGAAGTCCAGAACTCATAATCATGCAACTCAATTTTAGGGAAATGAACATTGGAAACACACGCACTCTGCCAACTTCATCAACTAGGAACTCGACAATAGATGGCAGCGCTGAAAGAAACATTATACACACTCACAAAACTACTATGTGCTTACAAAGTAACTATGTGCAATCCATTGAATGAAAATGTTTGAAAATGCTGAAGGCTTCTAACCTGAAGACATATGGAAGGCAACGAGCGCGTTCACCGAGATCCTCGAAGCGCAATACTCCGACATTCTAGATAGTACAAGTACAGAAGTTGATAGAGTTCAGTAATGACATGAGAGAAGTGAAATCTCGCATGAACGTCCATGCATTTGCGACGAAGAAGGAGAGTGCCCTAATGCGCGCGGATACAACGACATTCAAAACAATTTTGGCGGCAATGTGTAGGCGTGAACGGGAAGGCGGGAGCTGTAGAAAGGAATTTCAAAATCCCGAAGTCCTTCCGCAAATTCCTTTGGGTTTTGATTCCCGCCTAGACTGTTCATGACAGAAATAGCCACTGAAAGCTATTAAGTACTTATGAGGTTGCTTTCTTGCAACGTTAAGCACTAATTTCTAGATTCTATTTCTAATAGAATCTAGGCAAAAAGTCTTCATTGCCTTTTTTTCTTTTGCAATTTTTGGAGTCAATTTGATTTTGGTGAAGTTAGGGTCTGTTTGTAAATTTAGACAAACACAACCTTTTGCACCACCCAATTGTTTGCATGTGATTTTATCAATAAGAATTTTACGGTTTAGGGTTTAGGGTCTATAGGGTTTAGGGTCTGTAGGGTTTAGGGTTTGCGGTTTAGGTATTTCTGTAGTTTACAAAATCATTTCATATCATGTTTTTGAAACATTGAACAAATTATTAATTTAGAAGTGAACTCAAGGTTTTTATACACAGGAATTATACTACATGCACTTTCAATTTCTTTTTGCAATGTTTGCAAAATTAATTTTTCCATGAATCCTAATTATTTCGAAGATTTGCAACTTGTGTGTTATGTTTTTGGACATGCTTCCACATCAAAATGATATAATTTATTGGTTTGGTTTCTATTAAATATAGTATGATTTTTAGAGTCTTTTTTTTAAAACCCATTTCACTTGAAAAAGTGTGGGGAAGCAATAGGGTTCTCTTAAACTTCATTTTTCCATGAATCCGAATTATTTCAAAGATTTGCAACTTGTGTGTTATGTTTTTGGACATGCTTCCATGTTAAAACGATATAATTTATTGGTTTGGTTTCTATTAAATACAGCATGATTTTTAGAGTCTCTTTTTTTTAAATCCATTTCACTTGAAAAAGTGTGGGGAAGCAATAGGGTTCTCTTAAACTTCATTTTTCCATGAATCCTTATTATTTCAAAGATTTGCAACTTGTATGTTATGTTTTCGGACATGCTTCCACGTCAAATCGATATAATTTATTGGTTTGGTTTCTATTAAATACAACATGATTTTTAGAGTCTTTTTTTTAAAACCCATTTCACTTGAAAAAGTGTGGGGAAGCAATAGGGTTCTCTTAAACTTCATTTTTCCATGAATCCTTATTATTTCAAAGATTTGCAACTTGTGTGTTATGTTTTCGGACATGCTTCCACGTCAAAACGATATAATTTATTGGTTTGGTTTCTATTAAATACAGCATGATTTTTAGAGGATTTTTTTTAAAACCCATTTCAAATTTTCAATTGACAAAGTGTAGGAAAGCAATAGGGTTCTTTTAAAATATTTTTTTCAATGAATCCTACCAGACGCATTCATCCTCAAAATTTCATTAGAATTTTTATGTATTAGACTAGCAGTTGGCGCTTGCTTTACTACACGTTAACTATATTACTTTCATCAAATTCTTATGTGATAGAATGTAGATTAATAAAGTATTTATAATCTTTAAATGAAAATATTGACATTCTCATACAATACTTTTTGGAAATACATATATTGTGCAATAGAAAGTAATTAAAGAAAATCTTTATATCATAATTTTTTTTTTGAAATCTTTGTAAACATGAAAACATTTGCAAGGACACCACCACTTGATGAATTTTTTCACTTACAAGCAGTGGTGACCAAAATTGAAGAATTGAAATGCAAATTTGTCAGATTGTAAAGACTTTGTAAATACTTTATTGTAGAATTCAAAATTGCTTTTATCTAACAAAACTTCAAATCATTTGGTAGTAAGAAAAGAAAATCATAGAATTGTGGAAGTAAAATGAAGTATGAAGCCAAGAAATATGAAGCCTCCATAATATCACTTTACCTCTGTAATATCACCTTTTACACTTTGTGCTATTATAGGTCAAATAGCCGTTGAAGCTTTATAATATCAGACAGTGTAAAAAGGTGATATTACAGAAAGCCTAGTGATTTTAGTAGTATGATAGAATGCAGAGCAAGAATTTTAATAAATATTTAAATGAAAATTACTAAAATATTCATATAATTTATTTAAGAAATAAGCATATACTGATATAACCAATAGAAATTTAATGAATGATGAATGAAATACATGAATCAAATAGTGAATATGGTAAAAAATACACATACATTAAAATGCATTAGAAATTTGATTCAATTATTACTAACATTGGCACCCGAAAAAAAAAATTTCAAGGAAGAACTTGTAAATCTCAAAAGCTTCGTGAACGGTGTGAAAGTTGTGCATTTTCGAGTTATTTTTGGTTCTAGAAAATTAGAAAATTATTTTTTCTTATATTTCGGTTGCAATCTTGGTACCGTCGGAAAGCTCTTAACAAGGAGGCGTGCATGGGCTTGGTTTTGTGGCATTCCGTCTCACAGTGAGAAAGTTGTGCATTTTTTAGTTATTTTGGTCACAATTTTGGTATTGTCGGAGAGTTCTTGGCGAGGAGGGGTGCACAGGCTTGGTTTCATGGCATTCCAACTTACAGTTAGAAAGTTATGCATTTTTGAGTTGTTTTTGGTTTTTAAGAAAATTTAAAAATTACTTTTATTTTTGTTTTCATTGTGGCAACGCCACAGGGCATTCTAGTAGTAATGCAAAAGAAGTATAAAGCCGGTACGGGTCCGGGTTCCATAGGCGTGTCCGGGTACCGGTTCGGGCGAATCCGGGTATGGTTTCCTGAGGCGGGTCCGGGTCCGGGCGGATACAGATTCGGGCGGGCGGGTACAGGTTTGGGCGGGAGGGAACAGGTTTGGATGGACGGGAACAGGTTCCGGAGGGCATGTACAGGTTCAGGCGGGTGGGAATAGGTTCGGGCGGGTTCGGGCGGGTTCATCGTGGAATGTAGGGTTCAAGCTGGTTAGGGTTTGGATTCTTTCGTTGTGTTTTGTTGTCTGTGTTTTGCTCTGTTTGTATTTTCATGTTGTGCAATGTATGTTTTTGTTTTGTTTTCGTGTTTTTTGTTTTTCAATTTTCACAATAGAGTAGAGGTGTCGGATTGTGGGATTGGAGGAGAGTGAGGGAGCACGGTCTTGCAGTAGAGGGCACCGGAGCAATCGAGCGCTCGCAGTAGTAGAGGGCGTTCGCAGCAGCAGAGGGCGCTCGCCGCCGGAGCACAAGGCGCAGCAGCAGCGGGCGCAGCATTGCAAGTATCCTTTCTTTCCTTACTCTGTTCGATATGTGCTTTCGACCTCGCTTGCGAAGGTGCTAATCTCTTTCATGAAAAAATTCGAATTGCGTACTCTAAAGGATTTCACACGCAAAACCCTGAACCCTAAAACCCCGACAGCGGACATCGCAAATTGAAATCGGGGCTTAGAACGAGATAGATTCCCTTGCTTCAACAAACTATAGTAATAAAACTGAATCGATAGCGCAATCTCCCCATTGAGTAATTTCGAAATGCTTAGGCTTACGTGTGTATTCTTACGAGATAACTCGGCATTGCCCTGCATCAAACCTACATTGTGAGGCTGATCATATTTGCTAGCTCTGGATTCGATGCTTGGTTAAAGTGCATTTTGTAAGTGGATTGTAACTCAGCATAGGTCCAGAGGGAAGCATTCACTTTTATCATCGAAGATTGATCAACGGTGATTGGAATTGTTCACCTACTAAAGTTCTGTTGAATTGCAAGGGCGCCTTGTTTCGAAGCTTGCCGTACTTGCAGTGATGTAGTTTTTTGTGGATAAATGGTCTTCAATTCAAAAAAATTGAGGATGAAATCGCATTGTGTTGGGTGCCCAAAGAATCTTGTTGAAATTCAATTATTGTGGATAAGAGTTGTGTATTGTGTTTGGAGGTATTTGCTTTCTGATAAGAGTTGTGTATTGTATTAGGAGGTATTTGCTCCCAACAGATTGGATCTTTCTTTTTATTTGTTGGAAGGAATCTAGTTGCTTGGAATATGTTTGCAGTTTGTTTCTTGGCATTTGGTTTGCAATGTAAGTTTTTTAAAATTGGTTTGTTTTTTGCATTTTAGATTGACGATTGTAGCACTGGAGTTACAAGATTGTGGAGTCCATAATAAGCAGCTACACTGAAAGTAGGAGCTAAGTTGAGGCTAAAGTTGCATAGCGCTTGCTTGTAGAAACTCAGGTATGTATTAATTTCAATTCTCTTGCACCATCTCTGCTTTGAATAGTGATTTCTGTGATTGTTGTAAAGCTAGCTGCAATGTCCAATGAATATTTTAGTGGGGTTGAAGTTGCAGGATGTATCGTGTGCGTACGTTCCTTTTTTAGTTCTCTTGAGGTTTGTTGATTTCTGTTAGAAATTCATGGTTTGGGAGTTGCTAGGTGGAAACATGCTTGTTGGAAATGTTGTAGGTTTGCACAATTACTTTTTGGTTTTAGGTTTAGGTGGTCTGCTGGTTTGAGATGTTGTTTTTGATTTTTTTGGCTTTTTTCAACTCTTGAATTTGTTGAAAATGTGGATAATCTTGCAGGTTTTGGAGATTAATCCATCTGCATTGCATTTCAAGGTCCTCATTTTTCAATTCCTGAGGTGAGTTATAATGCACAGGACTTTGTTTAGGGTTTAGAGTTCAGAAAATGGCATTCATTGTTTAGGGTCCAAGGCTTCAGTTCCAGGGGTTGTTTAGGGTTTAGTACTTAGGGTCCAAGGTTTCTTTAGGGTCCATTGCTTAGGGTTTAGGGTTTCCTTAAGGTCTACAAATTAGAATTCAGAATGTCACGGAAAAAAATGACCAGCTACAACCACACAAATTCCCCGAAATCAGCCCAATACTACCCAGGTATCATCCTATCACACTAAATTCCTAAACGTACCACGAATGTAAGGCACCTGAACGAAACTGCAATTCAGGTCGCATCGACTTGAATTGCATATCCCTTCAAACACATCCCCTTCTAAAATCTATTCCTTGGTCCGAGCAAATTCCTTGAAAATTTTCAGATGAGATTAACCTGCATTTCAGATCGGTCCGACCTGAAATGTACACCTACTAGCATTTTCTATACAAAGAAGGCAAGTAAATGGAAGGCAATTGCACTAACATGTCAAAAGACAAATAACAAGGTCGTCAAAATTCAATGCAGATCAGGTCGGTCCGACCTAAACTGCAAAGAAGACCCTACACAATCTGACGTGTCAAATAAGTTGTAAGACCAACAAATAAATTACTATCACGATATTAGACACCTATTTATAAACAAATTGACCAATAAATAAATTCTTTAACATATCAGTAATATACGTCACATGACCCACACTACAATTCAGGTCGCATCGACCTGAATTGCACAGCCCCATAAATCATATCCTCTCCCAAATCTCTGCTTTTGTCCGTGCTATTTCATGGATAATGTTGACATGAGATGAACATGCATTTCAGGTCAGACCGACCTGAAATGTACACCTACTAGCATTGTCAGTACAAGGGAAGCAACTGAGTAGCAGACATTGTCACTAACATCCCAGAAGAGAAATAACATGATCGTGAAAATTAAATGCAGATCAAGTCGGTCCGACTTGAACTGCAAGGAAGACCCTCTGCAATCTGGCACAGCAAATACGTATTCCCTTAACCAACATATATATTTATATGAGGATATTAGACACCTAGTATAATTAACAAATTGACCAATAGACACATTTCTAATAAACATCCATTTACCAACAACAAACATGACAACACTATCGTATGCAATTCAGATCGGACCGACCTGAATTGCTAGTTCTAGAGTGAGAACAATACGTACTAGGACGATCCGATAACATTAATCAATAACACTGAGGACATCACAGTAGCAGGAATATCTGAATATTCCGACTAGAACTTCAGGTCGAGTCGACCTGAAGCGTATGAAGCAAAACGAACCGAGTCCAAGTAGATCAAACACATAGAAGATGAAATGTAGAAGCTCCATGTACTGGCATTTAGGTCGGGTCGATCTGAATCAATACAGCAACAACTCTTGTTGTAACAACATCCCGTTTAAAAAATGAATGCAGAATGGATGACCAAATCGAGAAGCTGGAGGCCTTCTACGTACGTTGTGCACACGAATCCTCTGGAGAGGAAGGGGACGACTTTGACAATGACGGAGATTATTGGGAATTCAAAAATCTCGAGAAGGTTGAGAATTGGAGTCTACACATGATTCCATTCAAGAACCTCATTTGCTTCGCTGCAAAGTTTAAAGACACCGACCATTTCTTCAACATGTCATTTGATGAGAAGATAAAGGACGTCGCCCACGACAGTGGTCCATTCTTGAAAATTCGTTGTGTTACAGCTGTGACAGCCTGAAAGCGAGCAGTACCACTTCACTATTCGCTTGGACTCCTCAAGATGTGCCTTCAACATATCGCACTTCCTCTCAACGCTGGAACCGACTGAGTATAGAATAGAGATACCTGACCTTGAGAAGAAAGTTGACCACAACTACTTCAAGACAAAGGACAGGAAGTTGGCAACGGGGAAGGCCCTATATTCTTGCCTCAAAACACTCCTGAATGACTTTACCATTCTGAAGATGAAGCTTGAGCTCAAGAAGAAGGACATGACTGTGAGAACGGTCTCCCAGGAGTTCCCAAGTAACGTGGAGGGACAGAGCTCAATGGGTACACCTGGAACCCAACAGAGTCGAGGGACAAGAAAGTCCATGCAAGCCACAACTCTAGCACGAGCTCCCAGGCAAAGTAAGTTCGCATCAACCTCAGCAGCGGCAGCAGCAGCGCAAGACCCTAGTGCAGTTTTACTAGGGGAGCTGAGTTTTGTGTCCGCGGTAACTGAGGTCCCGGTCCCTTATGACGCCAAAAAGTTGCACGATTACATTGCGTCCGCGGAAGCATACAAGGCCTACTGGAAGTACTGCACGGACGCCTACATCTTTGGCCTGGAGGATAAGAAGACGATTTCCATTGAGCAGCTCATCAAGGCCCCAGAGGACTTAAACATCCGTAGCCATGAGATAAGCTCACGGAGGACATGATGACATACCTCTGGGAAATACCAAATAAGTCCACAAAACAAACATTGTGTGTTATGCCAGTGGATTGCTTCGAGAAGCCAAAGCCGGAGGACTAGCCAGCACTTGAAAGAAAAAACTTCTACATCATCAATGGGCAGCACAATGTGACTGCCAGCAAAATGATGGTGGACCAAAACCTTGACGAAGAGATTGTCAAGAACTTTCGTCAATGGGATTGCTACATGGTCTGGTCCACTGATGCCCAGAAACTATGGGACATATCGGCGTACTACAATAGGGTCAACCACTTCGTGGCGCAGAAGCCCTCGTGGTCAACAAACATTCTAGGAGCGAGAAAAGTGTGGGAACTGATGGGGAGGCCACGCAATCCAAAGGAAGCCGCCCCAATAGCGACAATGTCCAATGTCAGGCGAAACGTTGAGAGTACAACAAATAAGAAGAAATTCATGGTAAGAGATTCAGGTCGAGTCAACCTGATCTGTGAATGTCATCTGCCACCTAGTGTTCCAGCCACAATAGGTCATGTTTTGATACTCTTCACATGATAATGAATGAGGAGTTCGAAGTAAGCAGAACGTCAATGGTAAATTTGACGTTCAAAATGAAATGTGTAGTTTAGGTCGGTCCGAGCTGAATAGAGAGCTCCAAATTGACCGTGACATATAAAATTGCGTTGCAGGAATTCTCATCGGCAATGTACAAGCGGTTCGCTCTGCTAGATGTACTAAAGGCCTAGAAGACTGTAAAAGGCACGGACGCCAAGGAGAAGCTCGAGATCCGAAACGAGCTGAAGATAATCATAGCTCCGGACGACGTGTACAACCTGTGGAGCGAGGTCATTTCTAGTGCTGCGCATAGGGAGTTGATAGACCCCAATACTAGACTGAAATACAACGAGAAGGCGACTTGGAAGCCCGAGCAAGGGAATCTGACGCATGAGTTCTTCAAAGTGCTCGGAAACCTTTCCTTCAATGACTTGTCGAAGCTAGCCGAACATATTTTGCATCAGAATCTAGGGAGCAAGAACAAGGAGTACCTAAAGGTCACAATCAAGCTTCTCTCTGTTGTACAGGAGAGCTGCTACATTGCTAGGGAGTGGGTGGAGAGAAGGAAGCGCAAGCACAAGGTGAAGATGGAGCTTCACGCCCTAGACGCAAGCCTCGGGCTCATGTCCTCCTTGAACGAGCTGAACCACGAGAAGTGGAGGGAGTTCAAACGAAGTCGGAACTTCACGAGTGCCACCATGAACGTGCTGCTAGAGCAGCCAGGGAATGAATACTGGATGGAGGCGAAGCAGTCAAGAACAAAGGGGAAGAGCGCTGAGGAGATGTCAATGTACGCGGCTGAGTTCTTTCGAGTCTTCCTGCAGCAGAGAAACAATTTTGTGCCCCCAAAATCCACTGCATACTATCGTCCATATGACGT
Organism: Climacium dendroides; assembly: GCA_950106755.1. NCBI lineage: Eukaryota > Viridiplantae > Streptophyta > Bryopsida > Hypnales > Climaciaceae > Climacium > Climacium dendroides. Next base: position 28,457,811 of record OX467089.1, on the reverse strand, counting down.
TATGTATAAGACGCACCAGGATTGGCCTAGAGGCGTGCTCACTGCAGAGAACATGAAGGACATCAAGCTTGGAGTGTGGGACCTGCGTTACACCCCGAATGTCGTGTCAAAGTCTAAGTGTACGCCATCCGATCCATACTTCGCAGCAGTTGTCGAGTCCTTCCAAGAAAAGGGCCAACCCCTTCTCGAGGACATTCCGGTGTGGGTGCTCATTTGTTCCGACCTCACCGAGCAAGCGCAGGCACTCCACTTCATAGACAGCAATCCCGCGTTGAAGGAGTACTCCATGAATTTTTCTAACTACATTCCCTCACCCAATGAGCGTATCGGTGACTTGTCTGCACGAAGCAAGAAGGCGGTGGAACCAATTTATCTGACCATTATGCAGAGCCCAAACAACGCTAGGACGGTGAAGATGAGGTCTTCCTATGATGCTCCCAACACTGAAACATTCACGAGGCTCGGGGCTTACAACGAGCTAGAGTTTAGGATTAACAATACTGAGCTACGGATGGAGTTTTTCCTCAATCTCGTGAGGAAATTTTGCACTCCTGGACAAAGTGTAATTTCATTCTTCGGTGGGTCGAAGTTCACATGTGCTGCGATGGTAAGCCTGAACGCAATTAATTCCACAATGTCATGTTTTGGCTATGGTTAAGGTCGATTCGACCTGAATAAAATGAAAATGTATTTCGATCTTATAAATATAAGGTGATACAAATCAGGTCGGGTCGACCTGACATGTAGCATTGGCTGGAGTGAGTTGTTCCGCAGGTCGGCTCGACCTGTCCGGTGGCATTGAGTGCCTAAGCCTCAGCTTCAGGTTGGGTCGACCTGACACAACCTACTACTGACGTTACATGAAATACCATTGTATCCTCGTTAGGGAATTTTCATACTATCGTAGTCTAATAGTATGTGACGCTGTGTGTGACTTTGCAGATGAGTGGGGTTAATGTGTTTGTTGTGGGGGACTCGGAGGAGTCTAACCAGTGGACTGAAATTGCAACCACTGCGAAGAAACTAGATAAGAACGATTTTCTTCCAGAGGGATACTTTATTGATGAGGGCAAATTCCCGCGCCGACCATCGGGGTCAAGCATGCCGTCGTCATCAAAACGCAAGGGGAAGGCAACTGGAGAGGCAAGCACGCCGTCCGGTCGGAGGTCATCTGTAATCATATTGTGTGAGTCCTCTGACAGCAATGGGGCAGCCGGTGATGACGACTACGACGACGACATTCCCATGGATCGGAGCCCCCTTCCAGTGATCCGCTCTCAAAGCATCCGGGGATCATCAGCGTCGTCGGGTCAACCACCTGACACCTCTGCCATGCCGTCTCCAGCCTCCAAGGAGAAGCGAAAGAGGGCAAGATCGCAAGCCGATGACGACTATGATGCAGAAATTGTAGAGCTGAAGAGGAGGCGGGAACAAGACCAGATGATGTTTGACAGGCAGGCCAGGGAGATGGCGGAGTTGCGACAATTTATGGTGGCAATGTCACAAAAGAACGACTCCAAACTGGAGGCCATTATCAATAGTCTTGGTGGGGCCATGCCTCTAGCATCTGTACAGCCGTCTCAGGTTGACCAAGAGCTTTTGCTGCAGGGAGCGCCAGCAAGACCAACGATGAGTGGATCCTCAAGCTTACCCACCACTCCACAATTGACTGGGGTGCCTTTTGTCTCTCTCACTCCTCTTACAGGTTCCGCAGATCCTCCAGCTTCTCCTCCTATTGAGGAGTGTCCCTCGACCCCTACACCTCTACCTGATGACGAGGACCCGACACAAGTTCCACTTGATGGTGGCAGGTCCCCAGAGACCTTGGAGTGTACCCCGAGGATGCCCGTGGATCCTGCCATCGCCATTGATGATGATCGGAGTCATGCATTGGATGGCCAGGATGCACCATCAAGTTGACCACACAATCACTCGATGTCATTTGTATAGAATTAGCTCGACTCGAGCTGATTTGTGTCATAGGTTGTACTTAGATAGAGGCCCTTAGTGTGGGAGACAATACTTTTTGATAGAAAACAATTTTTTGGCTAATCCATATCTTCATGTAAGATGATGACTTTTTTATACTCAATTTTATTAATCAATTATACGGATTTTTCAGTAAAAATTTTAAGTCTTGTTTGTCTGGCCCTTTCTGAATTGCAGAACCTCCTCTGATGGCTATCTCAACTGGACCGAATGATCTTCCGAAATCTATTGCTCCTGTACAGCATGTACAATGTCCACCATTTGGTTGTGGCAGTGTGGAAGCTACAAGTAGAGGTGCATCTGAATCTAAGTCCATGTACTTAGATGATGACGTCTCTATTCCCGACGCTCAACTTCTGGAGATTGAAATGCCAGACCTAGTTGGACCGACGTTGTCTTTGCGGAAAAAGGTAACCTCGTGCCCATGCGTCCTTGATCTCTGCGCTAATAGGTACCTCTGTATTCATATATAGTCTGTGACGTTTGGATTTTGCCTTTTTCCCTAAGTTTCGAAATGTGTTAGTGCAGCTTAGTAATTGGCTGCACATTTGTCCGTTTGATAGCAGGGATCGGTTCCCCCATCTGAACGTGGAGATACGTTGAAGGATGTTGAGATTCCATTGACGTCCAGGGTGACCGTCGCCGAGAAGTAGCTGAATGTTGTCCTGGACTTGAATGGAGTCTTGTGTGTCTGTGAAGACACCAAGTACAAGGGTTGGGCTGTACACGTCGGGAATGCAGACCAACCGCACTCCGCCACGATTCCTGCGATTGTGGGACCGAAGGCGGTCTTTGTCCGCCCGAATTGCGCCCATTTTCTTCATGAGCTAGGATTGATAGCACACGTTTCTATTTGGAGCTCCATGAAGAAGTTTACCGTTCAAAAAATCATCGATTATCTTTTTGTCGGTCTGGATAAGCCCCGCATTATACTTGGGCAGGAGTCTTGCACGACGCTCAAGTGTGAGGAACAAGGCCGGATAGTCACATTCAGGGAGCCAGGCACTACCAAGGACCTATTCGTGAAGGACACGAACACCTTGTTTAATAATTTCAATGGGCAATTTCTTCGAGAGAATATTGTCATAGTTGACGACAGTCCTATGAAGCACTTCATGAACAAGTCGGAGAACGTCGTTCTCCCCATCAGTTGGTCTCCCAAGGGTAACGGCCCCAGGGACTCATATTTGGACATGGTCCTTTTGCCCTGACTCAGGCGACTTCACATAGCTCGAGATGAAGGGTTGAAATCATTTCGCAAGAGTAGTGTGGGGAAGATTGGGCGGAAGATGTTGTATGACGAGAGAAATCGTGGCATGTACCATAGTCTTATGGATGCAGTCAGAGTGTCTTCAGCGTACCGATAGCGCACTGCATTTCATTGTTGTTCATCAACTACGTCGATGCAGTGACTGTGTCATCGTCTTATCGGCGTTATGAGAGGGTAGATTAATTATTGCTTTAGTTTAGGTCGAGTCGTCCTGAATGGCATGTGGATTGTTCTCTGAGTTCCTAGTGAACTTCAGGTCGCCTCGACCTTAATGGCTCGTGCATTCGCATGTATGGTTAGTGATATACATAATTTCTATAATATAATTTTTTTATGAATACATTTCTGTATTTTCTTCTTCCTCCAATTTAGGTCAGGTTGACCTCATTCGATGGCCAAGACTTCCTAGACTGCATATTTGTTATTGGAGTTTACTTGTAAATGTAATTACAGTTACAGTTTTTGTTTGAATTGTTCTAATCTCTTTCTTTTCTTAGAATTTGGAAACGTCGTCCTCTCCTATTCGGCACACTAGTCTTCCGTGCACTGCATCAACTGACTCATTCTCCGACTACGGGCAGAATCTAATTCTGAATACAGGAAACTTCATGTGTTCGGCTGCCACTACAAATTCGACAATGGACTTCTCCCTAAAGCCCGTTGATGATGAGGTGGTGGATAGTCCCCCGGGTTCAGCTCCACATCGTCCAAAATCATGTTCTCCATCGCCCATGAAGTCTAGTGATGTTTTTGCTACACCGATGTCGTCCTCACCTTGCGATAGAGCAACACAGCGGAAACTATATAGTGAGGACGTGGGTCCTTCCTCAGATGTTCAAGGAAGTAGGAGGGCTTTCTAAGCTCATGGATTACAAGCAAGTACAACCACAGGCCGAAGATGACAAAGGCAATCGTGGAGCTCAAGAGTAAATGACACGTATAGCACTTGTTCATAGTGTAGAGTCATACATTCATGCTTCATGAAAGCTCAATGTGCATATTACAAAAGAACTCAGCGCTCAAGTGAATCACACTCGTAGCTTTTACAGTGTACACAGAACAATGTAATGAACTACATTACTGGCTTTTATAGTTCGTTGCCTATAATATAGTGTCATTGGCCCTAGCTAAGCATAGTTGGAGATGTATGGAACAATTCATGGTGTACAAGTGAAAGGTCAATATGAACATTTACCTTGTGGTTCTGATATTTGATTCCTACTTGTGTTCATCTGATTTTAATTCTTGTATGATTTGAATATTGTTTGAGGAATTCTCTTCTCCGTTTTCGAATGAAATTAGACTTCTGTAACTCTCATTTCGGTGGAATACTCTCATTTTAATGAATATTACGTTAGACGTACAACGCATGAACGTGGACGTATATGTGCAGGCGGGAACAATGGTGACTGGGTGCGGACGTACTTGAATGAAGACGTTCTAGGACTAGGGCAGGGACGCTAATGCGTGGACGTCATTTGGCGGAGATGTTCCCTTCCTAGGCGTGGGCATCTCCAAAGAGGCGAGGACGCTGGTGCGGACATGTGAATGTGTTGGGCAAGGACATAGTGGGACAATGGTTGCTCCCACAGCCCCAACTGTGAAATGCTTTTAATTTCAAAAAGACCAGAAGTGGACAATGAAGAAGGTGAACTTGGGACTTCTTTTTCATTGTAGTTGGATTTTATTTGCGGAGAAACTTTATCACATTTAATCTTTATGCAATGTGTGAATTTGCTCCTATTAGAATACATATTTCCCTAGAATTTAATATGGACAAGTTGAAATTATGCTTCTTGCAAACTTGTTCATGAGCATGACAAATTATAAATTACGAAGTTCCAAAATTTTGGGTAGAAACCAAAAACAATTTTCAATTTCATACTTTGATATAAACCAAGAACAATACAATGGACCATTGTTTCCCAAGCCCTACCACTTCAGCGTTGGTTTCCTACCACAATTTTCTATACGACTCACTCATTCTTGAAGAACTAGAATCTTCTTCATTTTCTTCTACTACTTCTGGTATATTACTCAATCGACTAGATCTACGGACACGTCCTATAGAAGGTCCAGCCACATGAGCTTGTGGAATGTGTACATCCTCATTAGCAGGCGCCTCATCGTCGACTTCTTCATCCTCTTCATCTTCCATGTCTTCGCTTCCACCCTCTTCTTCTTCCATTCCGTGGCCCTCAAATTCAGAATTCTCATTTCAAAGCTCAATGACTCTTCTTCCGTCTCTATGAGTCTTTCTCAATCTTTTATGTCGCCTCGCTATGGGGTCTTCTGCATATGAATTGATAGTAGGACCTCTTCAACTTCCATGAACCACACCTGCTAGAGTTCGTAAAAATGGAAGTACCTCCTCTGCTGGTCTTCTTGCTCCAATTCCTCACTTAGGAGCACGATTGGGGGGCCTTGAAGATGAAGCTCTACCAGTGTTCCTCCCTCCTCAACCACCTCGAACATTATGTCGCACATGCCTATAGTCACCTACAACAGGTTCATTGGGGGATAGTGGGATTCTACCATTCACAGGAGCATTGGATGCGTTAACGTCTATGCCCTCAACATTCCCCACTGAGCCTAACCTTTCTTGGCGAGGTCTACTTGTTGCATTCAAACTCACACCTACGGTGCGGTTTAGTGTACGTTCTCTTGGCATGCTTCAGCCCTGTCCTACAATAGGGGCCACTGTCGCAGTGGGGTGTGCTGCAGGAACCCAAGCACCAAGGACATCATCATCTTCCATTTTTGGAGCACGAACATGTCTCTTGCCATCTACAATGGCTTCATTTCTTGCTATAGTATTCGAAGTTTGAATATTTTCGACGTTCGTACCATAGAACTCTCGTCGAAATCTATTGTTCCCCAAAGGCGTAGCTGCCCGGCCTGCCCCATGACGAATCCTATTTGCAACATCGCCATGACCAGACCCTTCATTGTTCAGAGCTGCATGGTTCACTACATTTCCCCCCGCTTCCAACATTTTGTACATTGACATTTCCGCCTCCATTTCTTGGTCGCCAATTGTTGTCATTATTGTCATCATCCGGGGGAATATCATCATCATCAGGATTTCCAAATACATCTTTGTCATCGTCCAGAGGAAAAGCAAAAGGGTCGGGATGAACTATGCCTTCAATTGGACAGTTTGGAAGGGGCGAAAAAATATGACGAACGCGACGATTTGTATCTATGCCATCTTCCAGACCATCTTCATCTCCGTAGTAGTTTCGTGCTTCTTGGAGGTGGTCGGCACCCTCCCTCCAAAGATTTTGGAATGCTTCATACACTAGAGGTGCACGATTTTCTTCCTCCTTGTGTTCTACAGCATCTTCTGCTTGCATTGCGTCAAATTCGCGATTGGCTTCATGGACTGGAATAGGGCCTAGTGCATCTGAGTTAGAATCCTCCGACAAGTTGACGTTCAAATCATACCAACAAATCGGATCTGCACCTTGTCTTTGTCAAAGGACGCGGCTATTGGTGTATGTATATATAAACCAGAGACTCTGCCTTGTCCACTACTAAGTGGTTCCTAGTCTTATTGTAGACAAAAGAAAACATGCTCCAATTTCGTTCGCAAGACGATGCCGAACATGTGAGGGAAAGAACATGCTTCGCAATTTTGGATAAGGCTCGATCTCCTATTCTATTCCACCGTTGGTGGGGAAGTAACCCGGTGTCCCGAATGTTTGGGGTTTCAGTTGGACTATAAGGTCCTGTGCGCTCTTCATACTGCGTTAGTTCGAGCATAACATCATCATATCGTACCTGAACCACGCCTTCTAATTTATGAATAACCCTATACAATGCACGAAGGGTTATTTTGTCAGCCTTCAATCGTGGATAATCTGCCAAAAACGGATTCAATAATGCACCGGCATAGTGAAGATCAATGAATACCATATCCCATCTGTCCTCAAAAGAAGACTCGATGCTTGCCACCAAAGCATTGGAGAGGAAAAAAGGTGCGTTCGTCAAACTATGCACATGTCGTCGTAGGTTCATCATTGTCAGCCACGCTTTGCCCATGGCTGGTTCTCGTCCATCAAAAATGCGCAACGCTTTCACTGCATTTGTCACAACGTGTACATAATTTGAACATCGCTGCCAAAATTCCATGTTTGTAATGGTATCTATGGCCTCTTTAGCAAGCTTTGCGTATTGTCTGCGTAGCGTTGCAACATAGTTCAATACACGTGGATGCCTTATCAATTGAACCAATACGTACTTCAATGACAACAACCGCTGCATCATGAGGAAATGAGTCCCAAATCTTGTATCATTGGGGACTAACAACTGCAACTTTGGACTCAACTCACGGAAAGTAGCCATTGTTGCGTGGTGGTTTTTGATGTATTGGCAAGCCCTCTTTGCCCTCACCAATAACTCTGCAAAACATGACAATTTAGACCAATCTTCCAACAACAAATCCAATGCATGCGCCGCACAACCCTGTTTAAAGATGTGTGGATATGTCCCAATAACGTCTTCAATTGCTCCAAGCATGTTCTTTGCATTGTTTGTACAAATCTAGGTTACGTTGTTTGGGCCCACCCTCTCAATGAAGACTTTCAACTGGTCTGCTATGTATACCATGGTTTTATTTTCACCCGTAGTGTCAATGGTTCCAAGGAAGACATCTCCTTTTGGACAAGACATCATCACATTCATCAACGGCTGTCGATTGACATCGTTCCAACCGTCAATGCATATTGTGACTCTGTAATTCTGCACTGCAAAGGTTGTTTTTTCTTTAATCTCATTTTCAATCTGCACCTTCTTAGGTTCAATCATTTGAGTCCTAAGCTGATGGTAAGAGGGCGGAGAATATTTAAATTGTACCAACCTAGTTGCCCTCACTACCTCAATAAAGGATGGATGTCTTACCACATTGAACGGCACATTTGCCTCATAGAAAAAACTAGCCCATTTTTCATCCAATGCCTTTCTCTTCGCAATGTTTAGTGCATCCGTCATCCGCTGCTGACGTAGTGTCCCTGATCTAGTGGAATTTGATGCCGCAACGCCACTAGGCCCTGGTGGAACATTCAGTGCTTCACGTCTATGGCCCACACCTACGAGTCCCTCCTGTGCCACTTCATTCTGGATTAACTGGTTGGAACCTCCGTCTCCAACATTTTGGGCTGATATAGATGGCTCACTCAGGCCCGATTCTGTATCTGCGGGGGGTTTCTATATTCATCCGTTGTGGTACAAAGTTTGCACAATTGGCAAATTTGTGTCTTACCGCTCAAGGTAGTTTTGAGCACACTGCTCGCTTCGACTTTGCCCGGAAACCACGGCTCTTCTTTTGGTCATAACTTTTGACTCATGTCTTAAAACCTCGTAATGCTTGTCATTCTAGGTTCCTTGTGTTCATAGCTTTCCAATGATTTGCCACATGCCATACTTTATTGTGGGATTTATTGAGAACCCCACACACCTAGCCCTCAAGTGTCCCGGCGCCCCCGGGACCCAGTCAACTTTGAACAGCCATAACTTTTAGCTCACAACTCCAAATTGCGCGTTCTTTACGCCATTAGAAGCATATTGTCGAGAGCTTTCCAAGCATGTATGACACTCTCATGTCCACTTCAAAACCAGGGCACCCTAGTTGATCGGGAGTCTCTCCATTCTCCCTACCTAGTCTATTGCAAGGCTTGGGAAGTCACCCCCAAGGTCCCCCCTTGCGCACTAAGGTTCATTGGGCACCCCAAGTAGATAGGGGCGTGACAAAAAAAGCTTTAAATATCAAGATCTAGCTTATTAAAAACAAGAAAAAATAGAAGAGAAAGAGTGTAGATGATGATAGACCCAAAAATAGCCCCACAAGGGTCCAAATAAGCATGCATTAATAAAAATTCCTACCTTCAATTGACAATAAGAAGCTTATAGTAATACTTGAAGTGTCCTCAATGACTTTAGAGATTATTGAAACCCCACTAGATGCTATCTAAGATGTCTATAGATGCATTAAAGTAGAGATCTTCTTTTTAGAATTAGAAGCACTACTTTATAGATTATATAGATTACTAAAAGAAATGAAAGAATCAAAACTAAAATAATATCTCTTTGTCTAAAGAGTAGAATTTGTTAATTTTATAGGGCATATTATTGGCAATGAAAATAAGAATGGGTAATTTAGAATTATATTATAATATAATAGAAAAAAAAAATTTAGCTAATGTATATGTGAATTGTGGAATGAATTATTATTAGGTGTTTTATATTTGTATCTTTTACATAGCTATATGATTTTTATTTCATATAGAAATCATATAGCTATGTCTAGAAGTGTGTTAGATGTAGTATTATTATAGTATTGTTGTCAAAGTTATAAAAATCTTACTTTTGAAATGATGATGATGAGGTATTTGCCTTTTTCATCATACAAGTGTACAATATATTGTTATATGTAGATGTTAAAACCTTTGTCTTGGTTACATTCATTTGGGGTGATGGTAATGAGTGCTATTGGCAAGAAGGCTACTATGAACCATGTTTCTTGGTATCACAATTGGTTGAATTGGTTTTGGATTATGTTAAATACATGAGTGTTTTGTCTATAAAACACTCATGTACAAGGTGTGTTTTGATGTACAAGGTATAGGTTATGGATGTCTAAGAAAATAAGAGAATTTGCAGTCAATTATTTTAGGTAGATGTTATTTGGTACAATCCATTGAGAGAATTTGCAGTCAAAGAGAATTTGCAGTCAATTATTTTAGGTAGATGTTGTCTGGTACAATCCATTGAGAGAATTTGCAGTCAATTATTTTAGGTAGATGTTGTTCGGTACAGTCAAAGAGAATTTGCAGTCAATTATTTTAGGTAGATGTTGTCTGGTACAATCCATTGAGAGAATTTGCAGTCAATTATTTTAGGTAGATGTTGTTCGGTACAATCCGTTGAGACTGTACTTTTATATTTTGAGAAATGTTTGTGCAGGTAGTGTAATTGAGGTTGATAATGTGGTGAATTGGATGTGTGGTTTGTTGTGCGATGGTGGGTTTTATATCTGTGCATTGTGACGTTGGTTTTAAATGTCTTCGTTATTTGAGTTTTGGGTGTTTTCATTTTGTTGTGTAGGGGGCTAGATTGAGAAAGAGTTGACAAGTACAACAGCAGTCATAAAGAAAGAAACAATCGATCTTCATTCCGAATTCATTTTTTTGGTATTAATAAAAACTCGAGCCTTCTACATAGGAGATTCTGGAATTCGAGTCCTGTAGTGAACTTTCAAGATTTTCCATAAGAAGTATACGACAAGTTCATGCAAGAATAGGGAACTATGGAGATGATCTCATACAAATTCAACCACCAGAAAACCACAGAACCATATGTATAGGACACCAATGGACATCCGTTAACAAATTCATTGGCTCGATGTGCCCAACGAAACATGTCTGTCATGTGCGTTGAAGTGGGAAATACTAAGCAGCGGCAGAAGTGGCTCCACTTCGCAGGCGTGCTTGATTTTTCCTGTGCGTCTTCGGCGCAGCAACCTCTTCAACCTGCTCATTGATCATGTGCAAGCCATTAGCGATAGAAATTGAACTCCAATTTACACGCTTATGCATTTCTCGCAAGATCCCGTGAGATCTGAAAAGCGACGACTTTACCTCTTTCTTCACGGGTGCTTCCTTCTCCGAGAGGATCAGCTCAATGTGGCAAGGAGAGGACATGTAAGCTGCATCACCACAGATCAGCAGGGAGTCAGTTCTAAGATAGGGCAGTTATCACATACAAAGGACATAATTCGTATTGTCAAAAGTGTAAGAATCGCATAGGGAATCACTCACGATTGATGCGTCCATGGGCACGGTAGGTACGTCTGCGCTGCTTCTGTGCCTTGTTGACTTGAATGTGAGATACACAAAGAGTGTCAACATCAAGACCCTTCACCTGCAATCATTGATACCAAGAACTCAATTATAAATTTAGCACCCTGAAACCAATGACGCGCATGTTCATTCAGTGGATTGCGCTTCGAAACATACCTCTGCATTGCTCTCGGCATTCTTCAACAACCCTAGCAAGAAGGTCGCTGATTTCACCGGCCAGCGCCCCTGTCCATTGGAATGCCGTGCCTTGGCCTGAGCAGTACGCCCAACACCACCACAGAACCTACGAAATGGAATGGCCTGCTTGTGTGCGCACACATCCTCGAGGTACCGCTTTGCCTTGGCCAACTCCATGTGCTTAATGGATTGCGCTGCCTCTCTCGAGTTCTGAGTTAAAACCAAGCTTCTCGTCAACTCCCTTCACAAATTGCAAGGCTCCGACCCAGGAATAAGATCATCACCACTATCCAATCGTAAAACCCTAAATACAACAGTAGCACTCCAGATCAAATCGGTTGGCAAATAATACCTTGAAATGCACACGCAAATCAGACCCTCGAGCCTTGCATGCCTTGGTCGAATTTTCCGGGTCCCTCGCGTACTTCACCTGCACAGAGAAACCTCTTCCACATCAGCGAATACCAAAGACAGACAATGTCTCAAAAAATGCCCACCTCACGCCGAAACCTAAGATGAAAGATAAAACCAAAGCACTTGGACGTCTCCACAAGCTCATTCAAGCGAGCCCGTAAAACTGGTGATCATGAACCGAAAATGATCACCAGAGGCTTGAGCGATATACGGCACCAGGAAAAACAGCAGCCACAACAGAAGGCGACGTCCAAGGAAAACCGGAGAGCAACAAGAGAGACACGAAATGAAGACCAGCCTGAGGTAAAGAAGTACCATGGCGCAAGAACGATTTGGCGCTGGACCACGCGAGACAGGTTGCAAAGAAGAGACGGGTGTAGAGGACTTCAATCAGATTTAGGGTTTGGTTCTCGATGCTCGTTCCCCCGTTAAACTTCGGTCATTCTAGGGTTTCCCTTCGGTTGGAGTTCTCAACCAGCCCGCGCTCGGTAAAAACGCTGGAATTGAATTGAATACTTAAAAGGTGGAACTACCCAATACCATCATTTACCCAATTCCGTCACCTATAGGTTTTTCCCATTTTCATCACTGACCCATCTATAACCACAATCTTATTAATCCTTCATCACGTTGGCAATGACTTGGGGAGCAGACGCATTAGCCCACGCTTTAACAATGGTCTATTCATAGTTTTACATTTCAGCTTTGAAAAATCACAAAAAATTCAATTCTTGTTGCAATTAACTTCTCTCAAACAATTCAATCTCTGAAAAATATGAGAGTTGACAAATAGCTACTCCAAAGTACCTAGATAGCAAATCTTACCTCAAATTGGAAATCTTGAATTCATATTTGGAGTCGGAGGCCTCAAAGACATGTAATTATTCAACTACAAACTAATTGGAGACTTGGGTGGGTATTGAAGGTGGGTTGATTAGTCCAATTCGAGTTTTGTAAGGTAAAAATATTTGATCACTTCTAGATGTGTACAACTTCTAATATGATACATTATTGTAGTTGTAGGGTAAGATTGGTAGAAAATCATTCTAAAAAATAGATGCCAAAATTGTAAGGATATTGTTTTTCAAAAAAACAAAAAAAAGTGACCTAGTGAAAAAAATATATTGACATATATTCTATTTTAAGCATTTGATGAACCTTTTTTTTAAAATACTCAACAAATTGATACACTTATGATAATTGTATACATAGTGATATTGTATTTTTTATAGGTGAAACATTTTAATGTGGGAAGGTTATTTAAGTACATCAACCTTCTAAGATTAGTCACTATAGATAATTAATGAATGGTATAATATTTTCTTTTCATTATTGAAAAATCATTAACTTTCAATCAAAATTTAAATATTGGTTTTTATTAATGGTACATTCACATCATTTAATTGAGTTCAGGATATAATATTTTGTTTTAATATTTGATAAAATATATTTTTAAATGTTTATATTATACTAAATCCTTGAGGCAAGGGAAAGAGCTTTGGATTTATGCATAGTTGGTGAAGGAGTCAACAAAGTCTAAAAGCCAATAGATGAATTAATCTAGTATCCAACACGATTCAATCTCATACAACTCTAAATTCAAATTCCATTCAATTATTTTAAACTTTATATTAAAAAAAATCCTATATAATATAAAATATTGAAATAATTTCAATTGATATATTATGATTATAAAAGGCAAATTAAATAGTTAAGTATAATAAATAAACACTTATTTGTATATACTTTTAAATTCAAATTTCAATGAAATCTTTTTATATTTATTTTATATAAAAAATATAGAATTTATAATATTGAAACCATTATATATAATAAAGGAGAATAATAATTAACCTCTAAAGGACTACACATTCAAATTTTGAGCAATAGATAAATGCAAACATGTCCCAAGCATACAATGTCATAATTTTGTGGAAAGTAAAAGCCAACAAGGATGAAATTTTCTTGTTGGAATTTTAGACCCAAATAATCATCCTCTAGATATTTTTGTAGGCTACAAATGTTGTATTGAAGAATACCATTTCATAAGAAATGCTTGCATTTAGATATTTATATAATTGATATATTTCTTAACCTAGAACATTATTGATGAGGAGTAACCATTTGCAAATGAACATCCTTATCAATAAAGGCTTAGGGGCTCTAATGCAACAAGAGCTCAAGATTTACCTCCTTATATAAAAAAAACTATGCCATGTGAATTGGACATGAAAAAAACAATACATTTCATTCAACTTGTGCTTTACTTATGTTGTATTATATATATTATTTGAATTGTAAAAATTTCTCATATAAATTACTACATTGCTACAAAAGCTCAAAGAAGTAGAGATGCATAAAAAGTCTTCCCTTCAAACAAAATATGATAAATTGTTTGTTAATTTTCAATTCCTTCATTTTAGTACTATTGACTTTTTTAAAGAAGAAGATGCTTAATCCACAAATCACCTTTGTAGTGTATTTAGGACATTTTTTACTATTTATTCTTGTTGTGAATTTTATCCATTAAAATAATATTCTTTGAATTTGACTTTGACTAATGAAATGAAGATTATTAAGTGCAGTTTCTAATCCAATTGGAAATTTTGAAAAATTCATAAATTTCAATATTTTATAGCAATATGAACTTTGGGCCTATAATCATGTTATATTGATTGTCTAAAGTTTAAAGTGTCACAATTACTTTGATTTATACCATGATGTTATATACTATAATATACATATATGTTGAAAATCTCATATTTTTTGGATATATTTGATATTTAATATTAATTTTCTTCATATTTTTCTTTAAAAATTTATAATAATTTCAAATTTTTTTCAAAGAAGTTGAAATTTTCATGGCTTGTTATAAACATATGACTTCATCCTTGAAAAATAAATATAAAATTTTTCATTCATATTTAGTTACAAAATGGAAGCAAATAGAGTGTTGTCCAATTAGGTTTGAAATTAGTGGTCATGGGTCCATTCTTTTTATGTGTTAAAAGATCATAAATTATTGCGTAAATAATATTCTTAGAAGTACAAAGTGACTTAAGTTGAATTTCTCTTCGTCTTACTACGGCTTTAAAGAAAAGCTCATTTAACTCTCAATGAAGCAAAAGGGTTGCTTTTTTGTGTTGCTATGTTAAGTTGTGATAAGTTCATTTTTCAGTATAAAAACTCATGCAAGGAAATTTTGAAAATTTCTAAGAATAATCCATGACTCGCTCGTGGCACCCGGCCCGGTCCGGCCGGGCCAACCGGGGCTGGCCCTAGGCGGGTGAAGAACAAGAAAGCGGACGACAGGGTTTTGTTCGTTTGCTCCCGCTTCGCGCCTGCCCCGACTTGTTGCCGGATCGCCATTGCAGCGCGACGCTGCTGCCTTCCTGTTCTTCCCCTATATCGCCTTGTGGCCTGGTCTCCCTACCGGCTCTCATCATGAAGCTCGTCAGGTGTGTGGCGCCCGTCTTCACTCCCTTTCTCGTTCAATTTTCGCTTGGCTTTCAATTTTCGTCTGGCTTTAGGGTTTCTCTAGGGGGTTTAGGGTTTGTGTAGGACTTTTGATCTTTGCATGGTGAGGGGAACCGGATAATGGGAGTCTTTTTCTATTTCGTTTCTCTTGGGGTTTTTGCTGTGGTAGTGACGAGCTGGCTTTTTGTTGTGCGGGTTGGGTGCAGATTTTTGATGAAACTGAACAATGAGACTGTATCGATAGAGCTCAAGAATGGTACTATTGTGCACGGCACCATCACAGGTGCGACATGGTTCTCATCCTCTTACCGAACTCTACGATGCCACAGTAAACTCCATTATATATATATATGTGAAGTGAGTTGGAGTCGAGGCACAATCGTCCCAGCTCCTGCGATTAGCTCTACCCCTCGTTGCGAGTAACGGAGCTCCTTGAGTTTTCTGGGGTTTTAGGTTTCGCCCGAGAGAGCTTCGCTGAGGAGTTTCTGGTGAAGTGTTGCTCATGGGATAACCAGTGTATGTTCTCCGATGAGAATATACCTGGGATGTTGATTCGAGGGGGTAGTGTCCCCTGAGCAGCACTCGGGGGGGGGGGGAGGGGCGCGGCGGGCTTCCTTTACGAGACGGGTCATCGGGGATGGGATGCAGTGTACGAAGTCCGTCAGGATTTCGACTTTCTGTTCTAGTGTTTGTAGCTCATGTTGGGGAGCCAGCAGGGGACTCGTCTTCGTCACCCTGCTCGTCCACACTGGTCTATCTGCCTGTTTGTGCATTGACCAGAAACGTTAGTGAGAGTATTGGGGCTCGCAGGTAGATTTTTTGTTGCATTTATTGTTGTTTGAGGGCTTGCTATCTGTTGGCTGTGGTTTTTAGTGGAGTTCGACTTGCAGCAAAGTTCCGATGTGAGAGCTCTCAATGAATGTGCGGAAGATACCTGTTGTGGGAAATTAAAACACCTTAATATTTCGTATCTTCCATCGGAGGTTGTCCAAGTTATTGATTATGCGAGCTTGTTTTCTGCAGGTGTTGATATCAGCATGAACACACATTTGAAAACCGTGAAGCTCACTTTGAAGGGAAAGGTTCCTGTGGCTCTTGATCATCTCAGTATCCGTGGCAATAATATCCGATATTACATCTTGCCTGACAGCTTGAACCTCGACACGCTTCTCGTTGATGATACTCCCCGCGTGAAAGCCAAGAAACCCGTCGCAGGTAAGTTCGATATTCCATTGTTGAGAGTCTTGTCTAGACCGTTATTGCTACCATTCGTTCCGGAATGGCGTTAGTAATGTCGTGTCGGAACTGATGGTGCATTGGACTGAACACGAAGTCTGGAGAGTGAATAAATCGCATTCGTTCACGTTTTTTTGTGTTCTGTATTTTTATGTGTAATTTCACTAGCAAGCTAAATTGGTGAATTTCTCCTGCAGGCAAACCAGTGGGAAGAGGGAGAGGGCGAGGCCGTGGCAGGGGACGTGGACGTGGTCGTTAAATTTGTATTTTACTGCCCTCTTTGGGGTTTCTGCTGTACTTTTCAGAGCTTCTGTAGCAGAGCCTGAGGGGTACTTGGCCACTCCGTTTAGTCTCAATTTTGAGTAGTCTCTGCTAGGACTAGGCGCTTGCAAGTGACAACCAATAGTCAAAAAGCGGTTGAGAATTTGTAGTGTCCTGCAACAGTGGATTTAGGAAGTACTTGGCGGTTTCATTCTGTTCAGGAAATAGTCAAATTTACCTGCATTGCTCAAGCTTGTGCTTTATCATCCTATAGCTTCTGTGAACACACAATTTGTCTGCAATTTTAGTTGGAAATTGGAAATTTTATGTTCTGATGTTTTGTCTCCTTCGTTCTTTGAAGGCAATCTACGGTTTGCTCCGAGCCGCGAGTACCAATAGGTTGTGGAATTGGACTGCACTTCCCTATGCTTCTCAAGAACTGAAAGACTGTATCCCTAGGGTTGGAAAAACTAACAGGGTTCTAAAACGTTCAAATGTGCCCACACATGATTTTAGGATTTTAGGATTTTAGGTTAATGCATGCACATTGTACAGTCCGGTTACTGAAAGCTTACAAATCGCCTTTTGGAGCCATTCAAAGGTTCGTACATACTATAGAATAAAGTTGATTTTTTCTTGTTCAATTATCACTGAACTCTAACCCAATTCCAATCAAGCATACCAACATCTATTTTACAAAATTTAGTCATGTGACATATTTAATTGAATTCTTCATTGATCTCATTTTTGTTACTTAAGGGCTATTTTTTTAATAAGAAAGATGTGTGGATGTTACCCACATCCATGCAACCATATTTAAATAATTCATCACCAATTGTTATCAATAAAATTTATGTAAAATCATGAAAATTAACTTTAAAAGTTCACTAAAAATAAAATTTTGCTTTTTTGAAATTGAAATTTGGGTATGCTTGATTGGAATTGCGTAAAGATACAATGATAACTATAATCATACTACTAAAATCACAAGGCCTTCCATAATATCACATTTCACATTGTGTGATATTATAGAGATCAGATCCCTCTGTAATATCATATTTATACACAATGTGATATTATAAAGTTATAACGATCATTTCACCTTTGTAATATCACACAGTGTTAAAATGTGATATTATAGAGGTACAATGATATTTTGGAGGTTTCATATTTCTTAGCTTCACACTTCATTTTGCTTTCACAATTCTATGATTTTGTAAGCTCTGAATGTTCTCAATTCTAATGTTCTTTTTCTACCAAATGATTTGAAGTTTTGTTTAACCCCTAATTGCTTGATCGACCATATATGGTCGATCTGAAATTTTAGGCTCAGTTTGGGATGGGCAGTTAAATTCATATGACCATTATAAAAATTTTGGGGGGCATTTTCTAGGGTTAACTATTGAAAACTTTCATTTTTCACTGAAAATGTTGAACATTTGATTTTTGAGAGGTCCTTAAAGCCATGTTTGTCCATTAGTGGTAGAGTAAAGTTTGCTAATTTTACTTCATTATCCCAACTTTGCCAATTTCACTTGACTTGAGATCTAAAAAATTGTACTTATCCATTTGATTTGAAAATGGTCCCAATGGAAAGAGCTTAGTGTTTTCATGATTTTCACCATTGAAAATTTAAACATGCAAGTGTTGATTTGGAGTTATTTGCAATTCATACTTATAAAAAAAATTACATTTCAACAATTGCAAGGTGGATTGTGTAGTGAATTTGATAGGTTTTCATGTGAAATTCAGTTTTTTGAAAGTGCATTTTAGTGTGCTAACACAATTTGTAGTTGTTCATGCCACCTCCAATTCCAAAATAAATTTATGTGCAAATTTCTGAAACATTGTGGGGAAGGACAGCATACTAAAATTAAAAAATGAACATTTCTCTTGTTATAATCTCACAACTCCTATGCAATTTTTCACTCAAAATTGGTGAACATACTAATAAGCAAGCTCTTTAAACTTCTATATAGTTAGATTTTGAAAAAAACACAATTTGCTTCATTGGGGTTAACCCATGCTCTTTTTTCATAGTCAAAACACACTTGAAAAGGCTTGGGTATTTAGGGGTTAAATTGAAGTAATTTTGGATTCTACAGCAAAGTATTTTACAAAGTCTTTGCAATTTGACAAATTTGCATTTCAATTCTTCAATTTAGGTCACCATTGTTTATGGATGAAGAAATTTATCAAATGGTGGTGTCCTTGCAATATTTTCATGTTTGCAAAGATTTTTTTTGTGAAAATTATGATATAAAGATTTTCTTTAATTACTTTCTATTGCACAATATATGTATTTCCAAAGAATATTGTATGAAAATGTCAATATTTTCATTTAAAGATTATACATACTTTATTTATCTACATTCTATCACATGAGAAATTGATGAAAGTAATATAATTAATGCGTAGCAAAGCAAGTACCAACTGCTATCATACTACTAAAATCATAAGTTCCTTTTTAATATCACAAATGTTACCATTAATACTAGGGACTTGTACTTGCTATGCTACGCATTCATTGTATCACATATTAGTAAAATTTTGATATATTTGAATAGAATGCATGATAATGATTTCAATAAGTCTTTAAAATAATTATTTTAAATATTTTATAAAAATATTCTCAATCATGCATACATAAAAATCGTATTTTCACACAATGTGATATTACAAAAATAGAATAGCAGTTTGCAATTATTTCTATAATATCACTTTTTACAAAAGATGATATTATAGAAATAATATAGTTGTTGCAATTAAGGTGATATTAAAGAGGATCCATAGGATGATATTATAGAGGTAGCAAATCCATTGCTTCTCTTGGCTTTACACTTCTTTGCACTTTTATGATTTTGTGCTTTTGTGAGCTTTTGTGCTTTTATGAGCTTTGAGCTTTCATAATTTCAATTTCTTACTGCTACTACCAAATGATTTTGAGAAATTTATTCAATTGAAACGATTTTGGATTCTACAACAATTAAGTTGTTCACAAAGTTTTTGAGATTTATAAGTTTTTCTTTTCAATTCTTCAATTTGGGTTGCCATTTTTTGTAACAATGGAGTCAAATTTCTAATGCATTCTAATGTATATGTATCTTTTATATTTATCATTGCATATGTTTCATTCATTACTAAATAAATTTCTATTGTACATATCAATACATGTTTACTCATAAAAAAAATTATACAAAGATTTTAGTCATTTATATTTGAAGATTTATTGAAATTTTTGTTCTGCATTCTATCTAATACGTAAGAATTCTTATAAAATTCTAATGATAAATGCGTAGCATAGCAAGCGCCAACTGCTAGTTATATCCACTAAAAAAATACCAATTATAATCCACATTGTACAACAAAATTTGAATGGCTTCAAAAGGAATTTTGTAAGCTTTTCAGTATCCAACTATACATGCTTTTAAATTGTTTTTGAATAATCATGATGGAAATGTACTATCAACATGCATTTATGATCTTGAAAGATCATTATCCATTCAATCTAATGATCTAAAGCCCGTATTGGGTTTACAACTCTCTATCTTTAGCCCTTTCCTTTCTTGATATGATAACCCTCTACTTTGTATCGATTGTTTATTGCATCCTAAGTTCAATATTTTTTGGCACATGACTTAAAATCTAATTTTACATAACAATTAGTATATCAATATAGCTTTGATTATTAATATGTGGATTATTGTCTAAAAATAGTTGTTTAATTTTCAGTGACACTTATCACACCACTTTGGCATTGGTTTTAGTTTTAGAAGATTTTATAAAATGGTGTGCACACCTCTGTTTAACCTCTAAAGGACTAGTTCCATTGCCATGTAATCAAACTTTGTTTTTGAGCCCACTTCAGCCTCATAAATTATATTTGAATTTCATTGTAATATTTTTGTTATATGAAACTGTTATGTGTAAACTATCAAAGTAAAAATATCTATCAATTTTTTAATAATTGTTATAATTAACTAATAAATAAAAATAAATTGGTAAAATTAACAAATGCTACCTAATGCATTTGAAAAATTTCAGGAAGTAAATGTAGCCATGGAAAATTTTGTAAAAAAATTTGAAGTAATTTTTTCCTTTTTTATGCCAAAAATGTTCTTGGTGTTATATTTTTATTAAAAATAGTTGTCAAGTCACACCACCACCATCAAGCTAAATTTAGTCTTTATAATTGTCATGTGTGAATAAACAAAATTTCAATGGATGTTGATTATTTTAGAAATTTTAGTAGAGAGATCAAATTATTGTGATTTTTTAATGCATAATTTATACCTAGAATCATATCAATCAGATATATATTCAAATAATGTGGAATTTTGACCAATAATGAATTTTAGAGTGACAATCAGTAATTTTTTTATTCAAATTTGAAAATAATTTTTAATAAAAAATACAATGAAAAATATAAAAGATTATGTGCTTTGGATTTTTAGCTTGTGGAGTTTCAATTGCAATAACTCTTTGAATATCAGGATTTTTCAAAGTTTTTAGATGAATTAGAATGATAACTTACTAGACTTCATTTCATAAGTTGAAATCTAAACAAAAAATGAACACTTTGAATGTTACCAATAAGGTTGACTAGGGCACATTTCATTTGGGGATGCTAAGATCTTAACAGATTAACCCCTCAAGGCCTAATAATTTTTCAACAATGGAGGTTTTCAATGAATTGTCCTACTTTGATATTTTTTTGCACATAGATGTATTTAAAATTTAAAATTTTAACTTTATAAAAGTAAAGAATACTTTGTCTTATAAACATTAAATTAACCATAGAAAATATTGACCATTGGATTTTTAGATAATAACAATTTTGGATGATCAACTTTATAGGCAAAAAACACAACTTTGGAGGAAAAAAAATTATAAGATGGATAATTCTCTTTTACCCCTTCAAACAAATTTATTGGAATCTAAGGCATATGTAATATTCTTTAATTTTTTTAAATGAGAAATAAAAAACTTTCTGAAATTTGTACACATTTTCAAACAAAAAAAAATAGAAAGCCCAAATTGACCAAATTGGATCCTATAAAATTTTGAAGAATTTAAATGCATGTTAATTCATGAAATTTAATCAATTATATTAATATCATATTATTTTTTTTAAAACCAAAAAAATTTGGAACCATTTTAATTATTTATGTATTTTTAATTACACCATATTAAACCTTATATTTTTAATAAAATTGCTAAAAATACAAACTTGATATTTTTTGTCCAGCTCCAATTTGTTTGTGCAAAATAAAGGCTAGGAATGTTCAAATAAAGGGATTTTTTTTCCATCCCTACTATTCCTTTCATTGTAAAAAAATTATGTTTACTCTTTTTTCTCTTAGACTACATTTCCTAAATCAATTTTAAAGTATTTATTACATTGAAATTTTGAAAATTAGAAGATTCAACAAGTATGCCAACTTGTTATTCTACAAAACCCTAGTTTACAAAATATTGAGATTTGTTTCCCCTCTGGAATCCGGCTCACCCGAAGGAGGGGTACGTCATTAGCAATTGTAGGGACGCTCGACAAGGGCAGGTGCTGGAGTTCCTAATTCTAATCTTGTATCCGAGAAAGCCTATCCAAGTTACAATCACTATGGCCAATATTCTTTTTAGAACTTTGGAGGATAGGCCGATCAATTGGGGTCAGATAATTGGGGCAGTAGTGGCTAAACTAGCAGATATTGTCTTGCGTAGCAAATCTAGCCCAATCAGTCCCTACCTCTTCCACTTCTATCATCATAACAAGGTGTTGAGTGATCCAGAGATAGTAGCATACTAGACCACAGTTACAATTCTACAGTATGAGCTCACGACAGAATATGGATCAAAATATCCATAGTCGGATCCGAAGGAGGAAGTTCCAAAAGTTAGGGAGGAATACACCAAAAATCAGAGGAAGTCGACAAATCCATCTTCATGAGGAAAGTTGCCGATGTTAGAGGAAGTGGAACCCAGTCAAGTTTTGGCACAACAAGGTAAGTTGGATACTTTCGAGAGCAGGATTCAATGGCTGCATCACGCCAAAGAAATGTATGACAGAATGATAGCCGACATCCTCAAGGTCTGTGAGGCATTAGGTGGCATAAAATTGAAGCACATCATCGAGGAGATCAAGCAAAGACACAGACTGGAAGTTCTGTAAAAGAAGGTCGGATGTATTCAGAGTCTAGAAAAGGAGAGCAATGACCTCAGGGCTCAGTTTGACTTCGTTGGAGAATGAGCTGAATACGACACGATAGAGAGAGTTGGAAGCTCTCCAGATCGTCCGAAACATGAAGGATATGATTCCGTTTGCGTCAAATATAATGTTGAAGGTCAAACTTTTCAACGCCAAATTGATCGCGGATGGCCACATAATTGGATCAAAGGTATTGAAGATCTTGGTTGACTTCAAAGCACACATGGAGGCGATATTGAGGGAGCTATGCGCACTATCACAAAACATCGATCATAATCAAGTGCTGAACTTGTCCTCATTTCCGAAGGTACTTGCTACCATGTTTCCGGATCTACAGAATCTGAGTCTGTAGGAGCGAACTCAACAAGCATTGACATCGCCGGGGCCCACCCAGCCAACTTCTATTTCTTCGCCTTCATCGTGTAAAGATCAGCCAGGGAACCCTTCCACGAGCCAAACACCAATTCCAGAAGACAAAGAGAAGATACCATTCGGATTAATTAAGACCTCGACTTCAATGCCCAGTCCAACAAAGACAAAGACCTTTGATCCGTTGAGCATTCAGGGTTCATAGGGGATTTCCAAGATGCCACCTATTCCATTTTGCTTTATTTTGGCTACCCAAATAGGAGCTATTATGAATTTGGCACGGGCTTTTTCGGAAAGTTTCTTCCACATGATCTAGGAAGCTGCAGCCTCGACGCTAAAGAAAGACAACATTGTGGTGAATTTAGCTGACTATTCATCAAGGGATGACAACGTGAAAATCCAAGAGATTGAGGAATCCGAGGAGGAAACTACCTAAAGCAACAAGACAAAAACTGATGAGGAAGAAGAAAAATCCGAGTCGACCAAGACTACTCAATCTGTTCTTGTGATCAAGACTTGGTCGGCAACAAAAACAACTCCGCCTCCGAAGTCCTCTCCCCGAAAACTATCCACGCTGATGGAAAAGGGCGGAGGTAGTTCAAAGAAGGCACAAAAGGGTAGGTAGGCAAGTAGTATTAAATTAGTGAATTTTTCTAGAACGGATTTCCGTGCGTGGACTCGGATTCTGATTTTCGAGGGACAACTGGCCAACGACTTTCTGTTTAATCCGGAATGGTCGATTGTGTCATTGCCCTGTTTTGTTGGTGGTTGTTGAGCCTTTTTGTTGTGGTTTTAAGTATAGGCAAGTTTGTTGCCCTTCCATTCTACCTTAGCTTGTTTTCGCTCCAACTCTTGTCATTTGAGCTAATTCAATTGTGTTTGCATTCCGATTTTAATTTAAGCAACCAAGCTTCCGCCCTGAGTATTTTTCTCATACAGTATTTTCCTACTTGTTCATCTGAATGTTGGAATGTGAGAGAGAACAAGTAAAGGGCGAATTCAGATTTGTAGCAACTGGATCTTAGTTGAAGAGTACCACCAGTCGAGGAATTAAGACTTGTGATTAAGGACTTGTGCGCGGTGCCTTTAAATGACTAGAACGGTGTGGATGCGAGTTCGAAAGTCTAGGATGGATTCCGTGTGGAGATAAATAATTGCCAGAGGAAAATTCCAACCTATTGGAAGGTCTGCCAACCACATGAGCAAGTCTAGAAACTAAGTTACGGAATCTCTATAAGTTTTGGGTGTGTTTAGATCTGTCGTTGTAGTAAGAAAGGACCTAATACAATCTTGTGTAATTTGTTGTCCAATCTAGAAAATTGTAAGGGAGCCACCCCCTTGAATCAAGTGAACGTGGATTCTTGTTGTTTGTATGTATTTGGAGAGAGTGGAGAGTGTATGAGGATTACAAGTGGTGAAGTCCCTACCCCTCTAAAGACCAATAGTGGACCCTCTGAAGGTAAAACAAAGGCATAGAAAATCGATACGGAGTAGATTTAATTTCGGTTTTTGGAGTAGTATGGATTTGGATTGTATTTCGGATAGTGGCAAGATCCAGAAGAGGGTGAGGAGTAAGGATGGATTGATGTTTGAATGAATAGCTCCTAGAATTAAAAAAATTCGGATACCTGGGCTTGAAACAACATATTAGAATTTCCTAGGACAATATTTTGTGTCATCTTATTACATTTGGTGTGGTAAGAATACTTACGTTTAGACTGCGCGTGTGATACCAACCAATGCTCTTTAATAAGATTGTAAACATTGGTTGTGGGTGGACACATCTTCAAGATTTTATAGTTCATTATAATTTTAGTTCATACTATAAAATCAATAAACTTTCTACTACTGCATCATTTCTATCTTTGCACTTGTGTATTCTTTTGCTTTGCCAAGTATTGCTGCAGATCATATCTATTGTGGCTTATGTCATTGTTTGTAGTTTACATCATCTTTCTGATTGATATACTCATTGTAGTGTTGGTATCTCATGACAATATTTAACATCATTTATTGTTACACACAAAAATGATGGCTGTTGCTCTAAGGCATTTTGTTGAAGAGTACTTTTCCAATGAAGGTGAGGTGGAGAATACGCCGTTAGAAAACAACAACATTTTAGATTATAATAGTATCCCAAGACGCCTCTAGAGCACTAAGATTGTAATTCTATATAACGTGAATGGGCAACTAGTAGTTGAAGGCATCTATCACAACATGAGTTCCAAACACGTAGGAAGCAGCACTAGTCCCCTTAGAGAATCTCTTGTCGCGATTCATATATCTAAATCCTTATAACCTGTGGAGATTCCGGAGGATTGGAAGTACTCACTTTGTACGTAGCCTATTGATCAAGTGTTTCTAAATGGGTTAAGCCTCAAAGATCATGAGATTCATAATGAATATAATCAACAGCAAGCAAAACTATTGTAGCCGTGTTCATCAGGTGTGAGACAATATACAAGCGTTGTGAAGAATCCTCCTCTTCCTCCTCGAATTTGTGTGAAAGATAAGGATCTACTCACTTAAGAATCTATCAATTCTATATCAAGTAAGGTATATTGCCCGAGCAACTATATTCAACCTTTCTCAAGAGAGAAGATTTGAGCTTTCTATGAACGCATGTAACCACAAAACAACCTTTGAATTCCGCTACCACATGAAGTTGGACGTGCATCGACAGGTCCATCGTGACGCTTGGGGCAAAAAGGTGGTCACTTTGGAAGGAGTTGATGTATACATAGTAACATGGTGATATATTGCAGGTGTCTTGGAATCCATATTTCATCGTCTTCAAAGATATGTTGCTAGAGGTGAACAAGCTCAACCACATGGAAATGTAGGCATACAAAAGGCTCAAAAGCATATGCTGCAAGCCGTAGCAATGTTGAAGTACATATTTGAAAAGTCAGCTGACCATATGCCGCATTGTATGCACATTCTTTCTTTTGGAGAAAAAATCATTTTAAAGGTTCTATCAACCACCTTTACATAGAAAGAGACAATTTCCGAAGTCAATGCAACAAATGTTGTGTTTGGGTTGAAAGAAGTCTTCCCTTTAAATATTAGCAAAATAAGGAAATTAAATTTTTCTGAATATTTTGTAAAAAAATTTGGAAATAATTTTGCTCGATGTGCTAATTGTGATAGATATTATGCACAAATAAGGATTGTTCCCATTGGATTACGACAAAAATGGGATCATTTATTGGAAAACAGAATACATGTACTCAAGTTCATCAAAACAATTATTATGCAAACCGTTACATGTCAACTACCTATCTTTACAGATGCTTAACGATTATGTATGGCAAAATTGATCATGCAAAGACAACGTCTTCGATTTTCTCCCATAAGAGCAAACAACTAAACGGACTCACAAAGTTGCCAATATCGGTAACTAGAATGATTGCTCATAGGCACGGTGATGTACGTTACGTGCATTATGGTTTTGATATCTTCCTGCATGACTCGAATTATACGATAGGGTCATTAGCAAAGCTCTTGCAAGACCTTGAACTCCTTCCAAAAAATTCTTCTTAAGAATTGTTTGTTAGATCAGGTTCTGTTCTTCTATTTGAAGCGGTTCTAAAAAGAACAGAAATGTGCATATCATCAATTCAGCCTCCGCCTGAAGTCCCTGTTGCAGCGACTTTCCTTCTTCTAGTTTTGAATATTCAAATGGACAATGCTGCAAGAGACAACAAGAATCGGTATGTGTAAGTTCGCATTTTGGTCCCTTCTTGTTGTAAAGAAGACGTTTCGAGAGGTGTACGTGAGTTTCATGTTGGTAGGTCACACTCATAACAACATTGACGCATTGTTCGGTAGATGAAGGATGCAATTAAAGAAGGAAAGCTTTCCTACTATCCCAACCTTCATGAAGTCCTTCATGGATGTGGATTCTGTACCTACAATTCTTCATTTGATTGAAGAGGTACCTGATTTCAAAGCCTTCATAAAAGGCTCAGTATTAGAAGGGGACAAAGCACTTGTTAGATATACCAAGGCACAACAATTCAAGTTTTACTTCAACTCTACGACTGTCCCAATTATGAAATACAAGAGGTACTGTACGGATAGTAACTAGTTTCTTGAAGAAAAGGGGGTCAAATTGTGACAAGAAGACTCTAAAAGATGAAGTCTATGGCCTTATATGAGTGCTCATTTGGTCATTCATGATTCGGAATTGTTTTTTTTGGATTTTATAAAATTTTGAGTGTAGTTTTATATACAAAAAGCCCCCAAAAGAGTGAATAACCAAAACGGAGATGTCACATACCAATATGACCATTGGTCCTAATTGAGGCATTTCTTGTTATTTGTAACCAAATTCTGCAAGTAGATAGGGTAGAAACCCAGAAATTGTACAAAATAACCATGTTTAGTAGAAATTGTCCAACTTGTCTAAACCTGCCTTTCAGTGACAAATCCTAACCAAATTGGTCCAAGGGAACTATGTAAGAACCTTAGTATAGATTCCCAAAGAAGAGGTTTCAGTTTTCCCATTCCATTGGTAAAATAGTAGAAACTCCAATTGTTAGCTTGCAGGTGAAGAAAACTCAAGACGAATCATAGGAGGGCATCTACAACTTAAGTACGGTAGTTCAAAGTAGAAATCATGCCAAGAATCCAACGGAGCAATCGGCTCACCAAGATTCCCTTTTATTTGGAAGATTCCTTTTTTATCGGAAGTTAAAGGAGATAACATGATTTGATTCTCCCTCCTTAGATGTGCAAAACGGGAATATGAGTTTGCACATCCCTTGTGGAACTCCATGAGAGGTTCCATGAAAATTCTCGATTTTTTCTGATCTTCAAAAGATCTTTTTCCGGGTAGTCAACCACTGAAAGTAACGATGGGAAATTCCTAGAAATTATCCAAACAACGGTAAAATCTCACTAAAAATTAGGGTAGCTTCTTTTATGTTAATAACAAGATCCAATAAGTTTCATGGCATTCCGATAGTCAGAAGATGCAAAACCATCAAGATCCTCCAAAATTGGCAAATTTAAAGATTAATCGTGGAGTTGACCGGCGTACGAGGAGCATACGGAATTGAATTAAGGTCAAAGCGGGGTCTTTTCTTACTCCCTTACACCTACTAAAGAGCCTAGGCTAGTTACTTTTCTTAGAAAAGTTGATCTCCAAAAGTTGGGTTTTTATCCAATTTTGGTCTTCTAGTTAGTGCTAGAAATCTTTGTGATTTTGACGTAGGAAAAAGGGGAGGGGATTCCACTAGACTAAAAATGGCCTTCTGAAGCCAATGGCGCAATCCGTTTGTGATTTGGAGCATTTCTCCAAAAGTTAGGAATTTGGACCAATGTAGAAGTGAAAATTGGGCAAATTAGATGAAAATCTTAATTGATAAGATTACCTTGTAGGAAAAGAGAGGAGGGGGGTGCCCTTGGTAGAATATATAAGGGCACCCATTCTCTTCTCAAAACACCCCTTAGGTTCATTTTGAATCGTCTTGTTTTCATTTGAGTCCATTTAGTTGGATTTTGGCCATTTAGGCCAAGTTGCCAAATTTTGCGTGTTTTTGAGCATTTCAAGCTTCATTGTTGTTGTTTTTGAAGCTTTCTTTGAAGGACATTGGGGTCCCTTCAAAGTTTGCCTTTGTTGTGTATGTTTGAATTTTTTTTGTATTAACTTTGCTACGTTTCTAATTGGTTGAGTTTTATGTGGTTGTACTAATCTTGGAACCTCTTCCACGATAAGTCTGGCTATGCCGTTGTGGAAGACTTCTAGTGTTTGTGTTGAAGTTATTGTACTAATCCTAAATCTTCCTCCACCATAAGTCTGGCTATGCCGTTGTGGAGGACTTCTAGTGTACGTTTTTTTCTTATCTAACCCTCTAAGTGAAAAATTCCTTAATTGAGAAATTCCCTAAGCTTGTTGTGGATGTACTAATTTGTTGTAAACGTTCTTGAATTAACAAGTGTTTGTACTAACCTCCTTGCTCTAACAAATTTTGAATCAAGCTTAACTTCATTGAAATTGTCTTGTGCACTTGTGATTTTGTCAAAATCGGCGAAGCTTTGACTTTGTGTATTAGAAATTGTCTTAAAAATTAGAGTGTTATTAAAAAGACGGCAAAGCTTTGACTTCGTGGGATTTGAACTCTTAGTTATTTTCATTTTGACGGCGAAGCTTTGAACCTCTCCTTTCTTTTGATCATTTCTATGTAGTTAGGCCTTTTGGCCTTAGTTTGGTCAAGTTGTCATTTTTAATATTAGTCTTTCTTTAGGGCCGAGACCAAGGGTGTAGTCAGGCCGCTAAGAAGAAGGATCAGTACAGGTTGAAGTTCAAAATCTTATAGTAGAGGTCAAGAGCTTTCCAAAAACATAGAATACAAAGAAATCCGAGCTAAAATGAGTAAGATATAAGCGGATGAAGTTTCAAACACTAATTAGGACTCAAAACTTCATCCATGCATAACTTCTACTAGAAAAGTCCGATTTATAAGTGCCACATCAACTTAGAAAGCTAGTTTTAGCCTCTAGAAGGAAAACATATTAGAAGTCTACAAATAGTAAGTTGTCAAAAGTCAAACTGAGAGCTAAGGCATTTGATAAGGAAATTAGAAAATAGATTAGGGAGGTGTGATTAGCAAGGAAGAATGCAAAACAAAGTTCTATCTCACCACTCTTTCAACTCTTCTAGTTTAGACTAAGTTTGAGTTCAAAAACTCAATAGGAATGATAGTTGTGAATTGAAGACCAAATTGTTAGATTGTTATAGTTGAAGTTGAAGAAGGAGAAATCTCAAGTATCTAGAACAACCAATAGGATTGAGACACGAAGGGTGGACCGTGTGAAATGTCGCAAGGTGTCATTAGGCAAGCAAAAAATGGAAAAGTAGTGGTTAGGAGGTCAAGAGTTTTCTAAGCCAACCATTAGAAAAGTATAGTATAAAATCCCAAATAGAAGAAAGGAGGAATAGTAGCTAGGATTTAGTTGCAAATTTGTATTAAAAGTCTACTTTCAAGCGGTGAGCATAAATTACCGAGCGACGGAACCATGGAGGAAAATGGAGATCCTGAAAGATTCATCTATAACGTCCAAGATGACTTACAAAGTGAGGTAAGATTCTAAATACCCAAATTACTATTAAATTATAAAGTAGATAGTTTTAAATACCTTAGCCGAACTAACCTTTCAAGTCAGAATATTAAAACTAAATTTTCTCCAAGTTTTAGATTCAGATTGTGATACCTTTAGTTTAAAGGTTTCCAAAAATGTCTCACACTTAGAAATCCAACGAAAAATGAGAAAGATAGAGATGGATGAAGTTTAGGGGTCAAAATGAATGAAAGTTAGATAAATCATCCAAAGTCAACCATATTAGAAAGTCAAATATTAAATATAGTTCAGAGACCAAAAGTCAAATCTCAAGTAAAATTATAAGGTAGATTAGTAGAAATCAATGGATGAAGTTTGATGAACCAATTAGCAGTCAAACTTCATCCTTCCATAATTATTGTTAGAAAGCTCGGATGAGGTCGAGTTTTATATTTTTAGAAATGGCATAACATGTTCTATCACTTAAAAATGATAAATCTAGACTGAATTCATTTTGAATAAAAATCACATTGGCTTAGTTAGTTGAAATAAAAGGATAAAACTTATAGTTATTTAGAATTTCTTGTTGTTTTGTTTATTTTCACATGTAGGAGTTAGAAAAGATCCATTGCTTGGAAGGCACAATGGATTGACGCTAGGCACCCTTAGGACAAAACTTACAAAACAATACTAAAAACCTGGTTGTGCAACGCTAGTTTATCATAGGTGGGTAAAAAAGTGCTCACACCTTATGGGGAGCCTGTACTTGTTGCCTACCTTCCAATGCAAGGTGTAGACAACATTTCTAAAGGGATATCTAGATTCATCAATTATTGGGAAGCATTATGTAATGAGAGTGGAGAGTACAGAAGATGTTTTGAGCATTTGGTGTTCTATTGGCAAGCAATAAAAGCATATTTGTCGGAGCCAATAGTGCCATTTGAAACATTGATGGAAGGCTTCTAGCCTTCTACCCAAATCAAAATAACCACGGAGGATAAACTGAATGACGATGGTGAAGTTTGTGAGGAGTTTGTTAAAGATGATGTCTTTGTAGGGCAACGTCGCAATCATCTGCTGCCATCTTTCCGAGTGGGGTGTGATGTTCAAAAAGACTTCTTCGTCACCCTTTGACCGACTGATGGTGATACAAAGTCCATATAGATTTCCATAGCTTTATCCGATCCTTTCACAAATCCGAAGCATCCAAATTGTATCCAAATTTAGTACTTTCAACCAACATCATGAGATTGTAACATTCAAAAATTCTATGTAGGTTGCGACTCCATGAAAGGACTACGTTGGAAAGTGGACAAAACCCAAGATCTAGTATGGGAGGTCACAAATTCTTTTGTCAATGCATGAAGGTCCAAGGTGAAAAAGGACATACTAGAGTGTGTCCTTAAAATCCCTACGGCTCAAGTTGATGGCATAATTGGAAGTTTGGCATCATACAATTTTAATTGAGCATCATATATGTGGGATTGTGGAGACAAAAAGAGAGTAGTTGAAGCTAAGTTTGGTACTTTGTGTGTTTCATTGCATCCTATAGTAATGTTCTTGCATGACCATAGAGAATTTTACATGATTTTATAGATCATGTTAACAAAGTAGATAGTGTAGATTGGAATATTATAATTGCATTTCATAAGTATGTATTGGAACTACTTCTATCTTGTGTGTGTAGTCATTTGCATACCAAATGCACTTAATATTTATTTTATTAAATATATTTTTGATTATATTATTCATGGCATATTGTGTATGTTGGCTTCATTTTATTATTATTTGATTTTATACCTCAATGTCTTTAAAATTGTAATGCGAGTTAAAAAAATTGGTAGTAGATAAGACCACTTTTTTATTTTGTTAACATACAAAGTACTTGTCACAATTTAGGATAGGGGGCTAGTTGGTTGTTATCACTTTTTTACCTACAATGCTCATTTAGCAGCCCCAAGTCATATATATTTCATAGCTGCTCATACGAATTCAATGGGATTTGAACTTGGACCACCTACAATGTTCATTTCCTGCCTACAATGTTCATTTCCTGCCTACAATGTTTATTTAGCAGCCCCAAGTCATGTATATTTCATAGCTGCTCATACAAATTCAATGGGATTCAAACTTGGACCACCTGAATGAGATAAATACATGGATAAATAGCCTCGTAAAACCAATTGTTCAGCTCATGACTTGGTGTTCAATGAGTACCATTATTCACATTTATGTGAGAAAAGACTATTGTCACAATCGCAATGGACCTTCAAAATGACAAGAAATTGTCATTTTAATGGAATTAAACAACAATTAACAATTAGAAAATTGAAATCTCTTCCATTAAAATTCATTTCAACTCAACTTCAATTTTTTGGGCACAAAAATTGGTAATGTTATTTTGGAAGGTCCCCAATCTTCCAAATTAATGAATATGATGTTAAAAAGTTTTGAAGCAATGAAAATTAAAAACCCAAACAAGTATTGTAGCAATAAAGGTGATTTTAAGACCAAAACTAAAGCAATCACAAGAATTGAAAAAATAATTTCCAAACAAATAGTAAAACAATCAAAAAAATTCTAAAACAAATATTGAAGCAATCTGTGAAATCCCAAAACAAATACTAAAGAAATCTATCAATTCCAAGACCAAAATTGAAACAATCTAGAAAATGCCAAAAAAATACTAAAGTAATAAAAAAAAATTATAACATAAATAATAAATCAATAAAAACAATTCCAAAGCAAGTACTATAATATTTCTAAAAAAGATGAAGGTTAAACTCACCTAAATTTTCTGTCCCCATTTCTTGTTGCTTTTGTGAGTATGCATCATTGTCATAATTCCCTTATATTTAGCCAGTAGCTTGCAAATTGGACCACGACAATTCATCCAACAAATCTTGACATTCTTTAGTAACTTCTACTCCTTAGAAGATAGCTACTACAACAAAGTTTTGAATTCTGTTGCCGTCTTCAAGGAATGTGCAAAATAGGCATGTGTAGTCCTCAATACTTCATTTGCTGCATACATCACCAATAAAGTGGATAGAGAATGCACTATCAAGTTGAGCCAATGGACGCAATAGCGAATACTAGTGCAAAATAGAACATATTTGTCTTTGATTTAGATTGTCACTCCATTCTTTAGTCCTTGGAAGGTGTTGACCTTGTTGGCACCAAAACAAAGAAATCTTTGAGAAATCTCTAATTCTACAACTCTTCCCTTAATACTAAAAGCATTCATAATCAACGTAGTCAATTTATTAGCATCTAAACCATCAATGTCCATTTTTTGGATGGTTAGTAGTAAAGGAATACAACACCAATTGACCATTACATAGGTGTGAATGACAATTGAACTAGAGTTGTCTTAGGCAATGGTCTCATCTGTAGTCACAATAAAATATGGCAAACTGGACCTATTTCTTTTGGGATCAAGAGTAGTGCAGCCTTGGATTTTTTCAATCATAGTAGTAGGTGTCGTACGCGTAGTTAGCCATAAGTATCTTTGCAACAACAAATTGTTGCAAGATGATACAAATTATCATCCCAGGAAATTCTAGTATGGTGTTGTTGATTTAAGGACTTTTGGATCGTCACTATCCATTTCTCAAATCTTAAATCCACCCATTCTTTTCACTACTTTCTTACTCCGTTCCGGAAAATCCAGACTTCCCAGATTCCTATCTGGATCTGCAACACACAAAATCCGATTTTGTCTCCTTCCATTATTGGTTTTTGTTGTCTCTGTTTTACCCTCAGAGGGTCCGCCCTTGATCCAAAGAGGGATGGGAACTCACCACTTGTTTTTCTAATCACTTCTAAACTCTAATTTTAATTAACAAAACACCCAGATGACAAAGTTGCATTGTGAAGGGGGGGAGTATCTTCTCATAGTTTTTGGATTGGCCAATCCGGAGACAGGTCACACAAAGGCACTCTAACACCTCTCTTACTACAACAACAGATCCGGACTTCTAGATTTCAGGGGAGGAATGTCAATAGAAGGTGAGCTTATTGATTCGAAGGTTGGTAGACCTTTCAGAGTAGCATAAGATCTTTCCACTGGCGGTTGTTTATCTCCGTATGGAACCTTCCCAATTCCGGACTCGCATGGACTTCTACTTTTCTACCCGGATTGTTGTTACAGCAATTTAAAGGCACATTACACTCACACTCCTTTACCTAAATCACCTTTTCTTACAACGATTCCAACACCCGAGAGATCTGTCATTCAAAATCAGAATTCCTCCTCACTTGTCCCTTTCTCTCTCCTAAACACCTAGGTACACACATGCACACGCACTAGCTGCCACTTTAAAGTTAAGTTAGTAGTACCCTAGCTGGATTGGATTAAAAAAGAGAAATGAAATGACATACATGAAAGCGCTAGGATGGAATGCAGGGCAATTAACTTGCCTGCCATCAACGAAGCTAGTATACGAGCGTAGAGCGTAGAGCGTGGAATTGGAGTATGGAGCATGGATTTAGGGCCTTTTTCTGTAATTTGGTGCGGTTTTAGGGTATTTATTTATTTATTTATTTATTTTGTTAAATTTGGGTGTTTACTTTCAAAAGTCGACTATAAGTTTTGGGCCTTTTTTCCATAAATCAACATACTTTGGGGGTAATAAAAAATCCAGTCTAAAAATTTGGGGATTTAAAAAGTCTACCCTCAAAAGTTTAGGGTGGACTAATATTTGAATATGTGTGAAAATATTTTATGACCATTGACCACATAGAGGGAAGGGTTATATTCATTGAACTTAGAAGAATTATTTGTTATTGTTGGTGAATAACTTCAACAATGACATTGGACACCTCTACGGTGGGATTATGACAAACCAATTTGTGTAGGGGATCGGTCTTTTAATGCTATATCAATTTATTGGTTCATGTGCCAAAGCTTAGTGGCCTATCTTTTGAGTGGATAGTGAGAATGTCTCCCTATCCACTCCCAAAAAAAAATGAAATTGATTTTTTCTACCTCCCACCAATAAGGCAATAAGCTCAAATTTTTTGTATATTAAATTTCTCGTTTCCCCCTCTCCCCCCCTTCTCTAATTTTCAGGTGGGGCTAGGGATAACATTTGATATGGGATATATCCGTATCCGTACCTCATATTTTGTATCTACATTGTATTGTATTTATATTGCATTTGAACTATATATCGTATCTCATATCTGTACCGTACTATATTTGTATTGTATTTGAACTATATCTTGATTCTTGTATCCGGATCGGGTCTATATTATATCGTATTTGTCTGTGTATAGTATCCCTACCCATATCCAGATCAACGGCATGGGAGGGAGAAATGAGTTTGTTTTCTTCAAGGATTGGCCTTCCAAAGTTTTACAAAGTAGAACATGATGACTTTATATTCATGCCCCCATGACCGTGAAAATGGACCTATCACCGTGGATCCAAGACAGGAGACCCGAAATCTACACCAAAAAGATTATTTGGGTGTGAACCTATAACCGTGGTATCAAGCCACATAATATAACCTTTCACCACGGTTTTAGGGTTTAGGTGTGCCCCCTATAGCTGTGGTTTTAAGATCTCAATGTAATTGTGGACCTTAGACTGTGAACTAGTAGAACTGCTCCTTTAAAGGTAAAAGAAAGGCATACTTCTAGGGTGAAGGTTCAAGGTTTAGGGTATTTATGATTGCCTTCATGGCCTGTTTATAGAATATCTGTTAAATTTTTTAGGAGGATTATACTTAGGGTTTAGGGTAACTTTCTTTTGCTGGATGGACATCTGCTTATTGTATTGTTAAATGTATGGTTAGGTGAACAATTTTACTTAAACTATTGAACAACCGTAGTTAGAAGGCTTGGAATTAGGCTATCATTTCCATGTGATAGGGTTTAGGGTGATTAATTAAGTTCATCCATGCGCGACCACTTTACCAATTTATCATATAAAAGGCATTAGCATGTTGCCAAACTTCCTATTGATAATAATGCATTTCAATTATGTTTGCAATCATGTCATCAATAATTAGTACTCATATGTATTGCAAGGGAAGATAACTTCTACCAATGCTAGCATGAGATAGTGCTAATAAAAAATGGGTTTACAACCATAGCAAGTTTAGATAAATGTTGTAGAATTTTGAATGCATAAGGTGACCACCTTTAGATTACCTCTCAGTACCGAGAGGAACCTTAGAGGTGGTCACCTTATGCATTTAGAAGTTTGCCGTTGTCCTACTCCATTCATTGTGAAAAGGGAATTCAGGCAAGGTTATTTTTAGTGGATTGGGACGAGAGAAGGCCATTTTATTTTGTTGCAGTTATCAATAACAATCTAAACAACCCTCTATGAATATTTTATATCCAGATATATATACAAATCATACTAGAGAGCGTGGATGGGCAATCATGCACGAATGCATGATAGTGCAAGGTGCAATGGACAAATGACAATTGAAATGAAGTAGTGGCCCTTTTAGTCTCACTACAATTCTTACATGAAACAAGTTTGGAGCACATCATCCAAAGCTACACTACAATATGCTAGCACCAACCGGCAAGAAGTAGAAATGTATACTAATTGGATTTAAGCTTCAAGATACCACTCTGAAGTATGCATTTCACTTCGTTAAAGCTAAAGCTTGGAGCATGAATAAAAAGATCTACTTCTGCATCCAATTGGCAAACTCCAGTGAACAAAAAGTACAAGTGCTTGCAATTAGCCCATTGCCCTCTTTTTCCTAGAGCCTTTGTTGCCATCTCCTTGAAATAAGGGCAAGTGCATTTAGGGAATGCATTTACAGTGATCATGTAACGTTCAATGGCAGGCGGTGTACCTGAGTCCAGGGCAATGATGCATCCAAAGCCTGGATGCGGTACCATAGTAACTTCACGAACCACTGCTTTCATTGTAAGTGCGGAGGCGCAATTGTTTGCTTGCTTTGTTGTAGGTGCTTTTGGATTCCTCCGAATCTTCTTTCCTGACCGTGTGCTAGGGTGCTCTGCAAGTGACTCTGGAACTTGAAGTCCCAAAACATCAGGTGGCAGATCATGATTTCCAAATAGCCTACGAGGGGAAATTTCAAGACGCTGCGGAAGACAGAACCCTGCATTTTGAAGATCTAGGATCTCTTTGGGCGTAAGATTGGTTTCAACTTGCACCGGCCATATGTTTGGTACTTCCGGTTTTGATAAAACCCATTTCCGTCGAGAACCTTTGACGCACCGCGATATATCATCATTGCAGAAAAAGAATTGCATTCTCTTAATCCTATTTTTCTTATAGTTGTCCATGCTGTCGGTATATGTAGGTGCAGCTGTTCCCCTATTGCCTTGCACTATCTTTGCAACACACTTTTTTCGCGTAATGGCCTGCAATGCAAAACATGCCTTTGAAGACGTCTTAGGCAAGCGGGCAATATGCCATTCAGACTCATCACAAACTATTTCTTGAACAGTCCTCACATGGGAGGCCACCTCAGTTGAAGGAATTGACCTTGTCTTAGGTGATTCCAACAAATCCGGATAATCTTCATGCGTCACAGGCCATGATTCTTCAGAAATCCGATCCAAGGAAATGATCGATGTGGGTGCAAGGGTGGCCCTTGTTCCAACACGGGGTCGAGAGAAATTCACTTTGTCGGGACGATGTGAATCATATTCAGAACCAGGTGGAAGATTGGGCATTCGCTTCTCAGATCCAAAAACTTCCTCGCCTTCCAAATGGGGCTTCCTAGTGCAGTACTCTTGAACACTTGGTACAGATGCCATGGCATCATTCAATCCTTTCGGATTACCGGTACGTTGGGCATATCTCTATGCTACACGAAGCAAGAGCTCTTCTTTTCCTAGACCAGTTCCCGGCTTCTCACCTTTTAGAAACTGGTAATATCTAACCATTTGCATGAACGCCCGAACATAGTCATCCACAGTGGCGACATACAAATCAGAGCCACGTTTTCCAGATTGTTGCAACCATTTGTTATGTACGGTCTCCGCGAGGTTGCAAGTAGGAACAAGCCCGAGTTCATCTTCAGTGAGTCCCTGTTTTGTGGAGCATGGATTAAAGCTATTACAAATAAAGAGTACCACTCTTTCCTTGATTGAACGTCTACAGGGCAGGGTTGTTACATGAAGTACTTCAATAATTGAAGACAGGAAGCATTCATGGAAGAAACGAATAGCAATGATGTAAGATAACCTAAAAATCTGAATCCTAGCTTGGCAAAATAAACAAATGAAGGATAGGATGATTAAGAATCTTACAGTGTCCATGAATGCTCCCCATTGTCTATACCGGAAGTGCCAAAACGCTAACCACAACTCCAAACGGCGAAGCCCCTCTTCGGTTGTGGCTCCAGATGAATGCCACCACGTTCGAATTGCATGAAACCTAATCTCTGCCTGTGCTAAGGAATTTGCATCCTTATATTGTTTGCACAACTTTCGATGTTGGTCTTGAAGGTCACTGCGAATGTCTGCTTTCGTGTGTTTCTCCATTGACTGAGTCCAATGAAATAAACATGTACGTTCTCGATTGGGCATGGGCTCTGTTGGGTCACCACTTCCGTAAACAATGCGCACCGCATTCCAGTTTGCTTGTGCCGAATCAACCATGAAGCCTTTAAAATAGGGCAAGGTGTTTCCATGTCTACCCATCACGACGTTTAAGTTTTTCCAGAAGTCGCATTGGGCAACTACATCTTCTGATTGCATATCGCAAACCGCAATAGTCATAACTCGGCAATAGGTCGTGTCATAAACATGACACGCAATTGTAGTCCAGAGCTTCACTCGCCTAACATGATCAAACATGATCCATGCGTCCTCAAGGTCACCACCAGGTTGCATACGTGATACCAAGTCTACGCCACTTCCAGGGCCAACCTCCGACATTTTGAACATGAAGACTTTGTCAGAGTCAGATCCCTGTCCAGGGAATTTGTTCTCTTGTACAAAAGCCCAATTGCTGCAGCCACAAAGCTTTGTGATGCTGTCCATGACTCCAAAGCGGCGGAAGTACTTGAATGTACTAACTTCATTGCGAATACTTGGGGAACTCATGAATTTGCATTTCTCCAAAACAGGCATTAATTCTTGTAATCCGAATGGGGTAGGCGTAGCTCCTTCGGCTCGAAGTAGCATCTCTCCAAGGAACTCCTTACTAGCCTCCAGGACAATAGCGGAATTTGTTCCAGAGGGGTTCCGCTCAACTTGGTCTGATATCAAGGACCGAGTTCTCTCCTTGGAGTCCCGGCAGTCTCCATCTTTCACAGGGTGGTTGTGAATACCGAAATGAATACAAGCCCGAGTCATGTCCTGTGACCCAACTACATAATATATTTTCGCAAGACAACTACCAATACACAATGGAGCAGTCGCACAAATCTTGCATGTGATAGTGGAACCAATAGGAGGAATGGCACAAACCTCAAATGGAGCAGGAGAACAACCATCCCATTCAGTCTCGTTGATAAGAGCTACATGGTGCTTTCGAGTTAGGTAGTCACAACTCGGGTTGTCGCATCGTAGGTGGCCCACGCAAGATGCCAACCGAAATGTCAAACCGTCTACATTCTTTATATTTGTCGTATGAAGATTTGTCCAAATGTGACCATCGTAGCGTTTCTCCATTCCAGTGAGAAGCTTAGCCTGACTGTTAATTCCCGAAACATCTCCGACGGGTGGTAATTCAAATATCACATCACCATTGAACAAAGGTGGAACAAATTGGACTACACAGACTCTAATTGAGTTCCAATCGACCTTCTTAAACGGATTCCTAGAACCTTTGGCGTAGCACAACTTCTGTAGACATGAAATAATAGAGGATCCACGAGAAGTTGAGGATGGTGTCCCTAAGACTGGAGTAGGCGAGATAGATGAGGATGCCCCATGAACTCCTAAAGACAGAGTTGGTCGTAGAACTTTATAGGGTGGCGACGAACCATCAGAATCATCACTATCAATGGCAATGACCTCAACACTTGGCTCGATCTTTACAGTGTTAAGCAACGCTGTCTCAAAAGTACTAGTGCTAGATATTTTAGTGGTACCTTCTAGAGTTGGTGCTCCAACCATGGATTTGGATAAGCCATATGCTAAATACCTACCCGGATGCAGATGCCACTGCCTCAGTGGGGAAGAGACAATCGGCTCTTGACCTATAGTATGCGTGAGTTCACCACTTGAACTATAAAAAACTTCCTCATCAATATCTAACGAGTTTTCAGTAAGAAGAAAGCGAGCACTTAGTCGAGAGGAACTCACAACAGCGTATCCAAAATCACCAATCGGAAAAGAAATTGGAACCCCTTGACCATTTGCCCTAACAGTTGCCATTTGATTGTATTCCATTTAGACGCTTCATGCACTCTACTTCTGAAGCACAAAACTGCATCAATCGCATACCGCACGAGCTACAATAATCATATGACAAGGAACTCAGTGAACCTGAGTGTCACTGCTTCAGTTGCTTTGGTATTAACCGAAACACCCTCTAGAACACGTAAATCCGCTGAGAATGTAGGGAGGACCGCTAGAGTTGTAATAAATGAAATCCGTGCAAATATACAAAAATAGAATGCAAGATTAAGAGATGTTCACTTGGCGCTCTCAACAATAACTAACATTAAAAGTACAATATTTCATTTCAATGAGAATCAACCATTTAATATTTTAGACTAGATTTGTATATCAACGGCAACAATCATGACGGTCATTGGCTTTAATGACTGACGAAAAGAAGGAAAAGAACCACCAATGATTATGAGAACAGGTACGATGAAGAAGCCGGTGCAATATGAGTCAGGGAGCTTAGTTCAGGAGTTTGGTAATGTGGTGCTCATACATTCAACGAGATCAGGGTTTTAATCATCACGACAGATTGTGTCTGGAAGTATATAGTGTCAGTTAGATTGTAGTGTCTAGTAGATCGCAATGTCCAGTGATGGATGCTAGACGTTTGAATTGATAATGTCCTGTACGAAAATATTACCTAGCACAATTTTTTGTTATTGATAACTTGCTCACCATGTGGCAATGGGAATTTATATTGAGCACAAGTATTAACAAACTTGGAGAAGAAGTTTATTAAATGCCCACAAACACCTCCACTTTAAAGCTAATAGGACAATGGTATTAAAATCATAAATCCACTTCAGAAAGAATATGGAGAGTAAGACGACCAGAAATCACAAAGCACTTATTAATAGGAAACATACAACATGTCTTCCAGTTGCAACAGGAAAATTCCAAAATACATGAAGACTAGGAACTATACCAACGTTATAGGGGATCATACACTGACAATGAAGCAGTAGTTCCTATCTAATGATTATAGTTAGATGTATTCTATTCCAACAATAATTCCAAATACCGAATTCAATTTTACAATTCACATAAGCCTTGAAGTACAACTGAGATTCACCAATTTAATTCAAGAACACGATAATTCTGAAAATGTAAAATAATATATAATAAACCTCCACATGCCCAATCTAGAACACCACACAAGTTTGTTCCGAACTAGAAATCCAACCCTTCCAACTACAAGACCTAATCGTGCGACCCCAAACTAAGAGACCCAAACAAAGAGATCCAATCGTACACCTTCAATCCGAAACTCCCAGGTAATGTCCAAACATGAATTTTTATATCATTCTTGTGAACCCTATGTTGGTATTCGTCATGGTCCTAGTCGAGTCGCATACTGCGGGTGCCCCGAGGAACCTCTCGGTGCCGAGAGGCATCTAAGAGGGGATGGGGGCATACGCCCTGTCCCCAATTTTTTTTTATTTGAGTTCGGGAACCCTGACTGGTGCTCGTCATGGTCCCGCTCGTGTCGCATACTGGGGGTGCCCCGAAGAGCCTCTCGGTGCCGAGAGGCATCTGGGAGGGGAGGGGGGCATACGCCCTATCCCCAATAATTAACTTGGTTTCATTAGGTGTTTACAAATTGAATGCAATGGAGAAAACCTTTCAGACCAATCTAATTGTAGGTCATTAAGTTTGAATAATACATCATTGAAATATCATTAGACACGAGAAGCCCCATGACAAATTGAGAATTCTGAGTAATACAATTATTTCATATGAACACAGAGTACTAATAGGCCTTATATATGATATAGAGTTGAACAAAATTCTCTATACTAGTGCAATTATATGTATAAATAATGCCTCCATTTCAAAAATGTAGAATCTGAGTTCGACATTGAAAGTAATCAAAGCATCAATGATCAAAAAAATGAAGACAACATCATGAGGTCAATGCTAAGCACCCAATAACAGTGATGTAGTGTATACAATACATCAAATAGAGCTATTCAACGTTGAACTATCCTCTGTAGCCGATGAATCCAAATCTGTCTCTATTGCATAATCATCTATAAATTCTAAAGCTCGAGGTTGCACTGAACGTGCTCGTGAAGTTGGATTTGGATCCATTGCCACAAAGTCTCGTGACAACGCCTCAGCATACACAGGTAGGTGAAAAGATTTGGGAGGACTTGGAAAAAATCCTGGTCTTCCAAAAAAAGGCACATGCTGGAAGTTCCTCACTTTTTGGGCTTGCCTTTAAATCCAAAGAAACAGGAAATTAGACAAAAATTCCCAAATTGATTATATAACAAAAAATGCATCAATAGCAAGATAGACTTACTT
Organism: Climacium dendroides; assembly: GCA_950106755.1. Taxonomy (NCBI): domain Eukaryota; kingdom Viridiplantae; phylum Streptophyta; class Bryopsida; order Hypnales; family Climaciaceae; genus Climacium; species Climacium dendroides. Next base: position 28,414,838 of record OX467089.1, on the reverse strand, counting down.
ACTGAATCGGGCTGTCTTCACGATACGATCAGGAACAACCACTTCTTCATCCACGTCAAATGTTGAAGGAGTTGATTGGGTTGGTTCGGGAGGTACCATAGTTTTGCGCATGACAGGTGCAATGAGGGCATCAAATATCAATTTATCCTCCTCAAAGGCTAGTATATGTCGTCGAGTTGCACGACATGCTTGAATAGTTGAACCTGAAATGAACCAAACACAGATAAGAAAAATATAGTATGAACACATTTCAAATTACATAAGAGTCCCACAATTACTAAATTCAAAGAAGGAATTACCTGTAGCTGCTGCGCAATCAACAACAACATCGCCTGGTTGTGATAGCCCTTCTATAAGCATTTGCATGAAGTGTCGAGATTTTTCCCGAGGACCTCGCCACGGAATGTCTCCATTCATGGTTACATCATCGCGGTTGCAAAAGTTTTGCAAGATGTCATCACGAGCAATATTGACACCTACCTCTTCATGGGAAGGAACATGTTGGAATGGAAAATCAATATCAGTCTTTGGCACAGATTCCCTCACAAGAAGAGAGATAGAAAATCGCATCGTCTGCAAAAATTCAGAAGTTAGAAAGTAGCACAAATGCAAATCAATTGTAAATCAAAGGAAATAAAATATGAGGTTACGATTAATCATACCGTCTTCTTTGGATCGGCTGGCGATGTCAAATGCAGATGATTCATCCCTAACCATGTCATGATTATTCTAAATCCGTAGGTTTCACAACAACCAAGAAGAAAGCTTCTGTGACGAACAGAAGTTGCTGGATACATGATAAGAAGGCCCCCCTTGTCATGGAGATATTCCTGAGCAAAGTCAAAAATAGGAACCAATGAATCTTTTTTGAACTCATTCCATTCTGGAATAGGGCTCGGCGGAGCTGAAACGGTTGGAACATGAAGGCCTTCGGGGACATCCACGATGATGAGGTCCACTGCCTGCTTCGTGTTTAACATACCATCAAAATATCTATCCTTATCGCTAGAATGCTGTAGAAGACATTAATGTTTAAATATCGTTAGTTCCAAATGAATAAAAAACTAAAATAATATGTAATAAAGCACATTTGAATTCTAATTGAATTTGGAAACTACTTAACAACAAATTGGAACACAATATTAAAAGTATACGAAATAGAAACTTACCATGTCTAAGAATGTCAAGACAGCATCAAAAGCCTTATTATCACTCGGGAGACTCTCCACCGATAAGTTGAGAATGCACTCGTCAATATCAGGTATAGGGCCAAAATTTTGAATGGTTGTTGTCAGACCATGTACTAAAAGATCCTGTGTGAGGGAAAATCCGGATGAAGTATCTTTCATTCCAATGCCACTTGTTGCTGGTTCATGCACCGACTCCTCTGCCTTTCGTTTTGTGCCTTTTTTCTTGGACTTCTCCTCTTCTCTATCAACCTTCTTGGCCAAGCGCTTCTTCTTGTTCTCTTCCATCCGCTTCTTTGTCTCCTCCAATCGATCCACTTTTTTCTTGTCAGCTACTTCTCGTCTGATTATAGCTTTGGCTTTGGCCTCCGGGTCCAATCCAGCAAATTCATCGAACTCCGGCTCCGTAATAGCATTCTCTGTCAATGTCTTGAAGAGAGCTTCTTCTTCAGCAAGAGTACATCCTATATTGCATTCCAAGTACCATGGGCAAGCTTGGAAATGTGGAGTCGTCCAATTTCGTAGCTGATAAGCCGAGAACATACAATCCGATGATGATCTATCTAACCATGTTGTAAGAAAAGGTGGCAAATCCTTCTTCTCGATAGTTTTCTTGGCATACAACTCAAACTTGAAATACCTATTCATATTAAATTCAAAATCAATTACCTAAATAAAATAGTATATAAAGTCCATAGAGATTCCAACATAATTATTCCAAGAATATGAAAGACAAGAACTACATTAAACAATGAAAGCTACATTGGTTAAGCTACAATTTGACGTCCTACTAGCTAGTTCATCTAGATGTGCCTGTAATCTATAACATCAGCCTCAAAATATAAGTAAGTAAAATGGCAAGTTTTCAAACCTATATATCAAGCGCTTGACAGCGAGCATAGCCCCTTTGAACTCTTTGAAATTATCGGATTTTTTAAAAGTATCTCCTCCCTTGAAAACACCTGTATAAGCTGTCTCCCAAAGTTTCATTCTCCAACCTTCAATATACTCCATCAATGATTCTGGCTCGGCAGGAACGGACATGTTGATTGGAATATTGTCAGATTGAACAATGTTGTCGAACATTTCGCATGATGCCTCTTCCATCTAAATACAAAGTTAGACATCAATTTTAGGTCATTCCTGTACGTTATACACAATCATACTAATATAATTGAAGGATATTGAAATAAAATATAATTAAACATTTATCAAAAGAAAACTTACCCCAACATACCAAGAGGCCTTTGCCAAAAAAATCAGTAATTTCTCTTCATTGACAGGACGAGAAGGAAAGCGTCGGGCCTCTCTAGTAGGACTGGATGCATTCATCCACTTGAGCCACTTAATCTTGTTTTCCGCACTTGTAGAGGTTGTGGCTATCATTTGTAATTTTTCTAAGGTTAATTCCGGAGTTGCAAAAAGGTTCCAATGCCTTTGGATCTGCAAGAATGCAATGCATGAGAATTAGAACTCAATATACATCATGTATGAAGATATGAGCAGATTTGATCAATGATGGTTTAGGCATACCTCAAGAAGCCAGTCTTTTCCCAGAGCCGGATTAGCAACAGCCACCATCTTTGACATTTTTTTATAAAACTTCTTGGTGGAATCCTTGATAGAGCTCCTCATTGCGGCTGCAACACCATCTGACGTCACCTCTTCACAAGGAGTGTCCTCTTTGTATTTACGAACAGCAATATCGGCTGCTGCAGATATGTCTTGCTACAAAATTGCAAATAGACACGAAAAGAACATAAACATAAACATTTTTATATCGACATATAAAAATTCATATAAAAACACTTGAAATCAATACAAAAATATGGTGGAAGTAATACCTTGAAAATGAATGATGTGAAGACTTCGAGGGACATAGAGTACCACTTAGACCGGGTAACCATCAAACAGGTGTTCACATCTTCCGGTGATAGAAGTTCTTTAAACTTCTCAATGTCCATGACACCATACTTCTGAACTCGATATAACGTGTGTACGAGATTGGTCTTCACATGATAACTCTCTGTTTGCCTATCACACCATGGGATAAAATCATATTATATCATATTACAATTCATAGAATTTGAGTACATCATAAAAATGAAAGCATAGTGGAGAATGGAACACTCACATATTAATATCATGCATAGCCTGCATCGTCAAACCAATTCGATTCCGTGTGTCTAAAACGATTGAATCCACAGAGATGTGCCATATTTTCTCTGTTGCATGCAATCGCATAATGTGATTCATCCATGCAATTCTTCTATGATTTCCATCGCATACGTAAAACTTGTGATCCACCAAATGTCGCAATGCTGCCTGTGACATGAGGTAAGTGTTGAAATCATGGTTGATTTCATTCCAAATTGGTCCCCACTCGTCCTTCTCGGCAGGTGTGAAAACACCACTCTGGCCATCTTCGTTTGATATAGAAACATAGAAGACTCTAGCTCCTTCCTCGTAACCTCCACTGAATTGATTTTCTAGCAAAGTCAAGTCACAAGCAAGAGTAGGTCGCACCATTGGCATCGGAACCAATCTACATAAAGGAATTTTCATCCGAGAAGTATCATTAGACGTCAATCTCAATCCATGAAGGATGGACACAGTGTCAAGCTTTTGGGACCGCCTGATGTCATCTTCCATTGCATCCTTGGGCACTCCTTGAATCTCATAGTCCTCTAACTCATCATCGGAAATAATCTCCGGTTGGAGACTACCCTCTTGCAATATAGATCCAGACACTTGGTGAGAAATTGGCATTACTTCTGAGTCTTCGGGGCGTCCATCATGCACCATTGCTTCAGATACCACATCAATAAGTACTACTGGATGTTCCTCGGCCACTAGAGCTTCAATCTACAACACAATCCAAAACAAATCATTGGCCTACTTGTGATTATCTTGGACAAATGCAAATATCAGGTGTTTCAAATAGTCTTCTCCGAAAGAGGCCTCTCGAGCCCGAGAGGGTTTTCAAAGGACACTACCCTTTGCACATATCAAGGCTTCAAACTAACAATAATCACTTTTCAAGCTCAAGATAATGATCCAAATAAATCCATAAACATCTAGTGAAGCTCCAATGACGTTCACAACCCAAGCATTCAGCACCTTCAAAGCTCCACCTTAGCTAGAATCTTCGAAATTAATCAAACAAGACACATTCTCCGAAACTAGGCCTCCCGAGAAAGGTCTCTCGGTCCCGAGACGGTATTGGATGGTCATTAGTGTTTACGCATGGACTGAAATCAGATTGAGAATTAATTTTTATGATGTTGTATATGAAGCTCCGATCATCAATATTGTGCTGCATTTGACGCTATGACAAGGCTCTCATCTAAGACCTCACATCTCATAGACAAATGCAGAAGAGAGTGTGCGTTGAGGCAGACCCCTAGAGAGAGCCTTCTCTGGACCGAGAGGATACTTTACTGTCTCCTACCTTCGAGCATTTCGCAACTAGAAGCTTAAAAAGAATTTGTTACTATATCCCAATGCACCGAAACCAATCATGTAGCTCTATCGAAGGTTCTTTATATTTTGAGAAGGACATTTCACGAGACAGGGTTGTCCGTGCCTGACTCCCCGAGAGAGCCCTCTCGGTCCCGAGACGGTAACCTCAAGGTAGCAGACTTTGCGCAATAATGAACCCAAATACTTTTCACGAGACAGGGTTGTCCGTGACCGACTCCCCGAGAGAGCCCTCTCGGTCCCGAGACGGTATCCTCAGGGCAGCGGACTTCGCGCAATCATGAACCCACATACTTTTTAGAAGACATGGTTGTCCGTGCCCAACTCTCCGAGAGAGCCCTCTCGGTCCCGAGACGGTAACCTCAGGGCAGTAGACTTTGCGCATCATCGATCCCACTTACCTCTGATAGCACGCTGGGAGCAGTCTTCTCCGCTTCGCCGTCCTTTGCTAGCACGCTGGGAGCAGTCTTCTCCGCTTCACCGCCAGAAGTTTCCCCTCGTTGCGCGCTCCTCGACCTCAGGACCCTCTCCGCCATCTTCAGCAAAATATCCACAACTAGCCCTATTCGAGAAATTTGGAGCATGTACACGGCAGTCCGCAGTTGAATTTCGATGGCCGAAGTAGAGTCGGTGCAAGAGAAGAAGAAGGAGGTGGGGAAGGGCGGCAGAGCAAGTGTAAGTCAAGCCGTCATCGTCGCATGAGGTTAGGGTTACCTGAAAATAGATGAAGTCTGTCCCACATCTTAATGCGGTATTTTACAATTCCTACAGCTTGAGTTCAATCCACATTGTGGAGCACGATTTGTGGTGTCGGTTGCTGCATTTTGGATTTAGGTGAAGTCCAAAATGGCGGAAGGTTGGGCCGCGGTCTGGCTGGGATAGTGGAGCAGAATCAACTCACACGGAAGTGGAGCTTTCATTTTCAAGGAGAGCAAGCTCCTGCGATGGCGGAGCCTTGTTTCGTGTTTAGCAGCATGTCTTATCAACAAGTGAAGAATTTCCCTGCCTGCTTCTGTTTCTGCATCTTCTGTCATCTTATTGACGTTTTGCTCTGCATCTGATTTCAATTGCGTGTGTTGCTGCCAAACACAGATTGCCACAGCGCCTTCAGGCTTATTAACAGGTGCGATATCTGAGCCGGCTTTCTTATTTCATTTTTTCGAAAAATTTCCAGTGAAGCAGAAGCACGATCGTGAACAGGATTGAGGTACTTTTGGTATGGTGTTATGATCGTCTTGTGTATTTGATCGCTCCGTGAGCTCTGAATTTTCTTATTTCTTAAAAATTAGGTGCAAGAATGGCGGTTTAGTTTTGTGAAGCAGGAGTTCGATTATGCAGAGGATTGATGCGCTTTTGGTATGATTGTCTTGTGTGTATGATTGTTTTGCACTCCGTGAGCTGTGGATTTTTTTTTGGGGGTTTTTTTCGATTTGGCGCGAGGATGACTGTTTAGTTTTCTTCGATGGCGAAGTTTTATTGATCGGAGTTTCAACCTGAGTTGCAGAATAGTTTTATTGCTGCTGTGTTTTTCTTGTTTTTAGGTTGGGATGTGTGATATCGGAATTGGTAGCTTGATCGCCTTCTTTTCTTAGAAAACTAATTTAACGACGTCAGGGTTTGGTAGGTGTGTGTAACTAATTTGTTCATAGTTTACGTAATTGTGAGTGTAATCGTGTTGGTTTTTCTTCGCAATTTTATACTATCTACTGGAAACTCTGTGAGCTCTTGAATTTAGAATTTGTTATTTTGATTAGGTGCGAGAATGGCGGTTGACTTTAATTCCGACGGAGTTGTATTGATCGGAGTTTCAGCTCGAGTTTAGTTGAATTTTTAATGCTGCTAAGGTTCATTTCTTTTAGGTTGGGAATTTGGAAGTATGCGATTGCCTTCTCTTTGTAGTGAACGAATTTTACTATTTCAGGTCATGGCAGGTGAGTGTAACGAGTTTGTTTATAGTTTTCCCAATTGGCATAATCGTGAGTGAAATCTTGTTGCGCAATTTTAGTTTATATTTCTGGAAAGCCGGGAGTTCTTTTTCACTGATTGCTACCTCTGCTTTTTGATCATTGGTGTACGGATGATGTAAGTCATTGTTGAATTCTCCAATGCAATAGAAGTTTTTTATCGGCGGAGTTTGATGATTAGTGTGTATTCCTGTAGATTTTTGGTTCTGGTTCCAGCTTTAGTCGGAAATACTTCATTCATAGTGTGATTAGGCAGATGTTCACGAGTGATTGACCTTTATCTATTACTGTCTTTGTTGCTGTTTCAGCTTGAGCGGTATGAAGTTTTTGACTGACATTAATTGTTGGCTGTGGAGGATCGATGGATGCTAAATTTCTGCGAACAAAATAGACAGGACTGAACGGGGTAGGGAGGGAAAATGATGATTGAAGGACTCAGATAATTGAGCATATAAGAATGTAAATAAGCCTGAAGGTTGGATAGGGAACATAAATCTCAGGGAGTTAGTATGTACTTTTGATCTTTAGGAAATGTGCGAAACGTCCTAATGTCCTCTGCGAGAATACTTGGACACTTTCCTTGGGAAGTATAACAACGGAAACCTGAAAATGGCTTTGAAAAGATCATTATTATGAGAATATGCTTGGACGTTGAAGACAGTGAGATCTTCACTGAGTTTAGATTGGAGGACTATAGTGATGGATTCACTTAATGTGTTGGATGGCAGGTCTCTCGTTGGTTTGTCTCTACTTATGAAAAAGTTGTTTATGATGTAGCCTTCTGTTTCTCTTGTCTGTTTGCTGGCGTCACAATTAGTGAAGAGGACCTATTCAGCTTTTCTTATCAAAACTGTTTTTCACACGAGACTCTTGGTGTCTGATCTGTTCTGTTTTGTAGATATGGAGCAAGCTCATAGCGCCTCAGAGATGTCTGCCTCGAAGAGACTATCGATCTTGCAAGGTCATTTAGAATCAGGGAGCTCATCTTGTTCTCCAATGCTTGAAGCATTCACTGTATCAACTCAAACCGCACCAAAATTTTCAAGTGGAGCAGGGACTTTGACAATCGTGGACAATCGGACTAGGAAGAAGTATGAAATTGGAATCAGTGAAGGAGGAATAGTAAAAGCTACAGATTTCAAGAAGGTAAGAGGTTGAGTTTAATTTTTAATCGTTGCAGTGATTTGTTTTGTTTTGTACGTGGTGAGAGACTCAGAGATACGTTTGTTGGATATTTGATGACGTACTAGAAAAGTCTTAAGACATCCGACAGCTCCCATAACTTGTCACATGGCTGTTTAACGAGTGGTGGTGTGATTTCCTGCAGATTACTGCTGGTGGAGATGGAAATGGACTTAGATTGTTCGATCCAGGATATTTGAATACCGCACCCGTGCGCTCAACAATATCATACATTGATGGAGACAAGGGTATTTTGCGATACCGAGGTTATCCCATTGAGGAGCTTGCTGAAAAGAGCACCTTTCCTGAGGTTGCTTTCCTTTTGAGTAAGTGTCTTTCACGTCTGTTTTTCTGAACACACACTGGTGATGGATATAGCTGTGATTGACAGGGCCTTGACGACCTCATTGTTATTCATTATTTGGGTCATACTTCTATATGTCTGAGTGTCATTGGAAAACGCGATTTTGGGTTTTGCTTCAATGAGTATTAGTAAATTCTGAGATCAGAATCCCTCATTTTACATTTTTTGTGAGGCCAGTCAATTTGAATATTAGATGCTGATCACATTAGGGATCTTTTATATAATGTGATGTTTTGACGAAGTTTGGTATCTGCAGTGTACGTCAATTTACCGACAAAAGATCAGTTGTCTGACTGGGAGGCTTCTATTTCCCAGCACTCTGTTGTTCCAGAAGGAGTACTGGTGTGTCTTGTTTTCCTCTTCAAATCATTTTGTTATCTAGATTGTAATACAGAGTCGTCAAGCTTTTAAAAAAATAATTACACTTCAGTGTTAATTGATTGTCTCTTCTTGAGATTTTGTTCACGAATCTGCATTTAAGACTTCCAGACTTAACCTGTGAAACTGCACTATGGTAACATGTGATGGGTTCTGCATCTGCTCATGTGGGAGCAGAATGTTTTAGCTGCGCTACCACATGACGCTCATCCCATGGGAATGCTAGTTGGATCCATCTGTGCTCTGTCGTCTTTTCACCCAGATGCCAACCCTGCTCTTCAAGTACAATTTATTTATCAGATATTAAACTTCTTAACTTTCGTGATTTGTCTTGATGTAAAGAATAGTTTAGTTTAGTTCCGTATTTTATTCTGTGCGAAGCATGTGCAGATTGTACAATACCCTCTTTATAGTCATGCGGGATTGTTGCAAGAGACATAGTTTTTTCTCATTGACTCTGAAGTTCATGCGATCTTACATTTTGGTTGGATGGACGATTCTTGCACATGAGATGCGAGTTCTCGAGATTTTACCGAGTGGGGATTGTTGATGTAGATCTCATTGATTCAAATCATCTGGGTATTTCAACTGGTCAACAAGGCTGATATATGTTGTTTGGAAATTTTGGTGTACTATCAGGGTCAAGATTTGTACGCAAACAAAGCTGTGAGGGACAAGCAGATTGTGCGCATTCTTGGAAAGGTCAGATCGATCTGGGACAAATTGGTGTAGTTCCATTTTTTGATTGCTTTTGTATTCTTTACCTTCTGACTAGAGGATGCCTAATGTTGTGACTAACCGGAGAGTGACGTTTACGTTCTTGTTTTTGCATGCAGGTGGCGGTTGCTTTGGAGAAGGCTGCTTTTGAGGATGAATATTTTGTAAAGAGGAAATTATACCCGAATGTTGACTTCTATTCGGGTGTCATTTACAGGTGCGTAACTTGTTAGATGTTGTGCGTTTTTTTTCCGGCTAACCTTCGAAAATGTTGGGTGCTGGCAAGTGATTAGATAACATATACCTAGATTTTGGTTTTCGGAAAATTCATAGGTAATCCCTACAATATTGCTCAGGAGAAGAAGCTTGTCACTTTTACATTAAGTCGCTAGGGTGAATTGCTTTTAGAACGTCCGTTGTGTTGAGCACAATCAGATGCTTTTGCTTGGATTGAATATTTTTTGCTCGTTTATTGCTTTTCTGCTTTGCTTGTTGTATGGTCAAATGCTTAAATCTTAGAACCTTTTGCGTTTCTAATAACTTTTTGAGTCGTCTGGCTTCTCTATCTATCCAATCGTCTACCCTCTTAGACTTGTTTTTTGGCTCTATTCGTGCAGGGCACTGGGATTTCCAACTGAGTTTTTCCCAGTACTCTTCGCCATTCCCCGTATGGCTGGATATCTTGCCCACTGGAAAGAATCCATTGACGACCCTGACACAAAAATCATGCGTCCTCAGCAGGTTAGCGATTTATTCAGCACTTTGTTTCAAATCCTGCTGAAAACCATACGCAAGCCATTCTGGATGGATGAGGAACTCTAATATTCGAAATGGTATTGATAGTCTTGGCCACAAAAGCGAGTTTGAGAAGACCTTATCAGTATGAAATTTTTTGCCTTATTATTTCTACTTTTCTAATGCTGGTATTGCCATTGTGCAGTGGTATCAAGGGGAGTGGCTGCGCCATTACTCTCCTAACAGCAACCGTATTGTTGCTGAAAACACTGAGAAACGTAGCAAAATCACTGTCTCAAACGCAACGAAGCGCAGGCAGGCGGGAGCAGTATGAGAATGTTGCAATTCCCAATTTCCAATCATTCCTTTCAATGAGGAAGTGTATTGAGTGACTAGAGGGTTCCATCTTTCAATCATGCATTCGACACATGGTATCTTGTAGTGCAGTCTATTAGTAGGATGAGTTACTCTATTGCCTAAGCTATCGAGTCTCAGTAGTAGACGATCTCTGGCTTCACACAAAAGATTTGGCAAAAGATTTTGTGTCAGTTCCTGCACTTGGATTCTAGAACTTAGGTCACACAGAAAGCTGCCTTATATTGAGGTTGATATAAGTGGACTAACATTCCAAATCTGGAATATTCTTTTTCATTTTTTTTTCCAGCTTGCTAGTACGTCGTCAAATCTTCGCGTGTCAGCTGTGTTCCGTATCTTTGCATGCCTGTAACGCTTAAATTTTACGAAGCTTGTTGCAGCATCTGTACTACTCCAGATACTAATGGACAGGAAGCCTTCCCTTGACGCAGATTTCAAATAAGGTCAAGTCTGTATAACTTACTGTAGATTCGGGTATGAGTCGGTGCATCCTAATAGAAAGGAAATTTTGAGTGCCTGCCCTACTTTTACTTCAGAATTTTTTATGAATACCTGCATCGCGCTCAGTAATCTGCGAACACCAAGGGAGGTCGGTACAAAATTGAATCCAATAATGAACGAAGTATTTATTCTTGATATGATCTTTAAGAAATTAGGTGTTAGTGTAAATCCAAAGTCTCAAACGAACAAGTATACCTGCATGCTCAAAATCTCATGGGTCTTCATTGCTGTCAGCCAAAACTCTGGCACTCCCTTGACTGCAAAACAAGGTTTAAGTACGTACAACATCAGTAATGAATCTGGACAATAGGACTGCTACCACCATAATGCATAAGAGCATTCTAACATTCATAAGAACAATAGAGTGAAAAGTAGAACCATAAGAACACGTGCAAGACCTCAATCTTTGCACAATAGAAAGAAAATGGCATTCAAGCCTGAGCTATACCGTTTACCCTAAAAAATACTACTGGTACAAAGAGATATGCACCTTCCTCCTTGCCCTCTGCCGTGGAATCTTCAGGTTCAGGAGCTTCATCCTTGGCAGCTTCAACCTCAACAGCACCACTAACAATATCCGCTCTCTGCAACAACAGCAGATATTTATAAAATTACCCTCCGAATTCAAGTTTGGAAAGAATCAGGTAGACAAGCCCCAAACCAGTATGTGAGGCCGGAAGCTGCCCAGTGTACTCTACTATTCCTCAATTAAGATAAATTTACATACCTTTACATAAAGAGGTTCATATAATTTCGCATACTTGGCTTCAAGCGCCGCTCTCTCCTCATTGAACTTCGCTTCGAGCTCATCGTGATCAGCCTGTATGCCACAAATGGGAAAACTCCTTGAGATGGTAATACAATCCAGAAGAATATTTTTATCCACATTGAGCAGGCCAAAACATAAATTGTGCTTCCTAAACCCTAAACAAATGAACTCTCCAATGTGACCTCCTGAGTCCCGAAGAGACCGACCTGGAGCTCCTGGAGAACTGCCACACGTCGCTTCACTTTCTTGGGAAGCGAATCTAAATAGCCAGATGCTTGTCCCGCTAGCGACTGCAGCTTGTCATGAAATTCCACCACTCAGAACCGAATTGCCACCATAATACAAAAATGGTAATATAATTCCAGAAATCAAAGGTCTGAGGTCAAAGAAACAAGTTGAAAATTTATAGATATTCTTATACTTTTGATTTCAGTAACTTGGACCAGATGAAAACAGCCTAAACCAAAAGAGGGAAGTCAAATGACAGCAGAACACTGAGGTTAGAGAAAGAACTGATACTCACCTTCAATACATTCACCACACCTGCACGGTCTGCGGCACTTAGAGCAGCAAATCATATAAGTACCCAGGATGTAAGCAAAAACCAGGTGCCCAAAACGCACGTCTCAATAATCATGAATAAGTTCGTTCCATTACAGTCACATTAATGATAAATAATCAAAACCTTGGAAATTAGCACGCCCATTAACAGCATACTTTAAGGTCTCAAAACACTACGTAAACGTCACCAAAATAGACTCATATAAAAGCAGAATATCATTTCCAGAGAGCAACACCTTATGGGTGAGAAGCCAGCCAGCCACTTTTTGATTTTCAAAGTTTTAAAACTAGATTCTCAACTCAATTCTCCACCACAATGATTTAAACTCCAAACTCTCTGGCTCATAAATTTCAATTAAAAGGATTTGAAGTCTAAAAAACCTAAAATAGCAAGGTGCAAATTTTTTCTTTTCACTTTGAATACTAATCTTACAATCTGCTTGGTTGAAGTTATGAATTTTTTCTTGACATATTCTCATACAAGTTTAATGCAAAATCAATGCAATATTTTTGCATTGAAAATGGTAGCTTTGGAATGGAATTTAAGGGTTAAAAAATTCAAAATAAAAAAAATCAAATCAAATATACCATGACTTTTCAAGTACCCCTTATATAGAATTTATCCTAGCATAAGAGTGCAAAAATGTGACTTATAAAATTAGTATCCATATAAACTTGTGATTTGTAAAAACTAGAACAATACACATTAGAAAAAAAATGAGGCCACGGGAAGGTTGCTAACTTGGGTGTGTGTGGAATGATTTACAATGCCAACCTATTGATTGCATGTGTATGTCCGAGTTGGCACTACTTGTGCCAGCACAACTTTGGAAAGTTCAAAAACCTATGGTTCTTTAATTTCCCGCGTGTTAGGACTGTCAGTGTGGACACATGGTTTACATTTTTGGATAAAGGCGCTTTTGCACTTGGCGCTAAGCTAGAGTCTTTTAGGGGTTGTTAGAAAGAGAATCGTGTGTGTTCGCACTTTCGCTCTTTAGCAAATGCCGATCCTAGGTGGACGTTGAGTTGGCAACAGAAAAGAACGATGGTCAAGTCAATGAATGAAGACACTGTTCATTCAGTTTCGTGAATCCCAAGAAATGTTACATAGCACCTCAATCAGTAGAAAACGTAGATTCTAGATTGTGAAGAGCGATGTTAGTTAATTGAGCTCCAGATGAGCAATTAGTCATAGGGGACGAAAAACGTCCTCACAGTCTAAAAGTCAAATTCAAAGGGCTATAACTTTTGCATCCAATGTCCAAATTCAATAAAACTTATTGGAAAAGTTGCGCATACTAGTCTAGTTTGTGTGATAAAATTTTTAGATCAATACAAGATGTATAATAGTTTTGGGAGCTAGTCGAAGTTCACAGGTTCAATTTGAGCTCACCAAATTGCATTTGATGGCTGCAACTTTGGGGGCTTGTATCTTTGTAATCTAATGTTTGTTTTCAATCAAATTTGTTGGGTTTTGTTTCCACTGAAGTCTAATTATTGTGGTAAAGTTTTCATGTCAATCCGAGTTGTTTCGAATGATTGGGAGCAATTCAAAGTTCAAAATCCAAACGTTGGTGAATTCCAATGAACTTCGGCGGCTTATAACTTCTTCATGTAATGTCCAAATCCAATAAAACTTGTTGGAGAAGTTGAGCATACTAGTCTAGTTTGAGTGGTTAAAATTTCATAGCAATCCAAGAAGTTATGACTGACTAAGAAGCATTTTAATAGAAGGAGGTTCAGTCATAGATGTGATTTTTTGTTACTTTTTTCACTGTTTTCTAAGATTTCAAATCCATTTTGCAGACACAATGATTCATTTTGAATGATATTTTTTTTCACCAAATTGTATGTATTCTAGTTTTGACTCACTTTGTAGTTTAAAGTTTTTTCATTTGAGTAGGTTTAGAAATCGAATTTCACCTCCAAATGTGTTTTTAAGAAAATTTCAGCACCTTTTTTCATCACTAAAACATTATAATCTTTCAATTTATATGGTCAAATGACCCCAACTTTGTTCCACACCATCTACAACATGCACACTACAATATTGTACGGTTAAGATCTTCATACCTTACTCTAATTTTGATTTTTCGGACTTGCAAAGGAAGGCAGTTTTTAAGCTTGGTTAGACCTCTGATGTTTAGGGATTAACTAAGAACAACTACTACCCATTATGAGGTACTGATGGCGGATTTTTATGGGCTACTCACACCTTTGGGTTGTTCTAGAAAAAACAAGCTCTTAATATACAAGAGGGGTGGTAGTAAGTAAAACAATCTAGGTGGGATATGTAAATGAAAATTAATATGAGCTCAATTGCTCATAATTAAGTCAAATATAGGAATTGTGTTTGAAGTAGAATTTCAAACCTCATTTAAGCATAGAAGAATGATTTTTTTTCAAAAACTTTTGAACTAAGAAAAGTTGGGAAATCAAATTAACATTCATCGACAAAAATCTATTTGATATTTAAAGCCTCTAGTCAAAGTTATGAACAAATTTCAGAGAGGGGTTGGAAGGGATATTTTCCTTGACATTTTTAAACACCTCTCTCTATAATTTTTTCATAACTTTTGATTAAAGAATTAAAATTACAAACAAATTTTTGAAAATTTAATTTAACTTGGTTCTCCAACTTCTCTTAGTTCAATTCTTTTTTGAAAAAAGATATTCTTCTCATCCAAATTTTCAATCACACTCACCCACTTTTTCATCCACATTCATCCAAAATCCAACTACATTCATCCACTTTCATCCACTTTCAACCCTAAACCCAACTACATTCATCCATTGTCATCTACTTTTTCATCCATTTTTCAAATCCGCTTTCATTCCTTCTTTCATCCACTATCTCATTTTTTTAATCCTATTTTTTTCTTAAACCCATTCTTTTTTCTTCCAATATTACCACTCCTTGCTCACTAATGCCCGCTTCCAGCTCGCCGCTCACAGACCCCCGCTCGCATACCAGCATTCCCCTGCCTGCCATTAAATACTAACACAAAACCAAAGTCAAAATGTCAAAACACCTAAAAGCCTAAAAAGGCACCTGGAAATCCAAGCAACCAATCACTGAACACCCCAGGATATCCGGAAAATTCACCGTCAGATCCTACAAATCTGGAACTTCCTAAATTTTCGGAACTTCCTAAAAATCCGGATCTGTTCTGGATCCGCCCTTTTCGGATCTGTCATTTCTGCTTCTAGCCGGAGTCGTCTTCGTTGCCGTCCGGTATGAGGCTTCTGTTTTGAATCATTTTATGGATTCCGGATCTTGAACATTTCTGAATTCCGGATCCTATTCGGATTCTTTTCGGATCTTCATCTAGATCTTTTCTAGATCTTCATTCGAATCCTTTTTAGATCTTCATCTCGATCCTAGACATTTCCGGATTCTGGATCCGTTAGTCCGGAATATTTCCAGATCCAATTCCAATACTGCCAAAAGTCTTTGAAAATACTTTTTTGGACAACTCTCTAGGCTCCGGTTTCCGGTTAGGATGGAAGTGCAATTTTCCTCCTTAATCATTTTATCTCAATGAAGAGCCCCTACGGTTTGCTAATCCATAATTCTAGTAATTTCTCTATTTCTAACCCATAGAATAAAGAAAATATACTGAGAATGGATTTTCTTACTTCAAATTCTATTTGAAATAAATAAAATCTATTTGTTTCGGTTCTAACAGTAGGCCCATAAATTGCATACAATACCATATATCTTATGAATCTTCTAGATGGCATGCTTGGAAATTATATCCCATGTTGGAACCATTTGGATTGATTTACCCTTTATAGTTGAGCACAACTTGCATTGCATGATGTCCATAATATCATCCTCTACAAGGATAGCCTTACTCCACGGCTCCTACGATACCTACTTGTTGTTAAACTTGTAGTAGAAGTCGTATTTCTTTCTACTAGTAGACACTAATTTTTCCTTCACACCCTTTGACTTTGGTTTTGCAACCTTCTGCTTCTTTCATAAGCAAGGTAGGTCCACAAAATTGTTGTCAAAATCTATCATTACATTTCCACTATTATTTGGTTTACTTCTCGAAACATATTACCTTACAAGGTTGAAGTTTGTCATCAAATTTGGACTCTAGGGACGCTTCATTGTTAGAAACAAGAATGATGCTGAAATAGGACAATAGGATTTCAGTGTCTAGCGATTCAAACCCCCTTACTTCACTCTTTATAAAGATAGTAGTTAAAGGTCCTTCAAATTTGCTATGCACCCCCGTCATTGCACATTGTAGCACTTGTGTTGCAATCCTCAAAGGTTGCTATTGGAAGTGAAATAGCTTCTCATTGTCTTGTTATTTCAAGCTTTCTTTTATGCCTCTACTTTGACTACCTCTTTTTTGCAAACACCTTTCTTTCAACCACCATTGCCTTTTTTTAATTTCTCAAGTTTTTGCTTTAGCCTCTTTGCTTGTAAAAGACTTTTGTGATTGCCTTAGCTATGTTGGTAAAACTGATGTCAACAAACTTAGAAGAAGAATCCGCCATGAAAATTGAAATGTATAGCCACCGATCTCCAAAATCTAAATTTTGTTGATTATTCTTAAAATCTTCAATTTGTAAATCAAACCTCTAAGCAATCCCTCAAACCTAGCTCAAGTAAATTGATCCTAAATCCTTGATTGCAACTAAAATCACTCCAAACTAATCTCGGTCAAACCTAACTTCTTAGAAACTGAAATCTCCAAAGTCTAATTTCTTTAACATCAAAATAAATTGATTTGAATATTCTTACAGAGTTGTAGATCTTTAACCCTCACCTCAACCTCTTCAATGACCAAGTAACCAACAACAACTGAAAAAACAATTACAATGATAAACAAAGCAATGCACTCATTGGATTATGTGACAAATAGAGGAATGGAAGATATTGTGAAAATATGCTACAATTAAATTGGTGATTTTTCCACTGTATAATTTGAAATTTAAAAACACCCTACCTTTCCTAAAGTTCAAACCCTCTATAATTATCGCAACTCTAGTAACACTTTATAGTTCTAAACAACCTCTTGAGGGCCTTCACAACTTAATGGGTTCACCATGCTTCATTTTTAGTATCACTTGAATTACAACTCACTAACACTGCACATGCCACGTATTCACAACATTAATTCCCATTTTCAACTTATATTGCCAACTCCTAGTCCCCGAAATTGCTAACACATACTACACATGACACCAAGCATGTCATTTGGTGACATGGGATAGAGCTCTTATTGATGTCCAAGCACTTGGTAGAAGTACTACTCTCCACCAATGCTAACTGCCTTTGAAGGTCAGTCCACTCTATACTAAATTCATTGTATATTTTCTATTTTTATATCAAAACTAGTTGGAATTCATAATTTGGAACACATTTGGAATGACTTAGCAAAGAGAGAAACTCCATTCAATTGGTGTTATGGGACATATATACGAGTGTTATATGGTGCCTTGGACCTAGTGATAAAGTTGCATCATCAACCTTAAATCATCAATACTCATCAAAGTTCTAAGAGGGAGGGAGGGGGAAGACCAACCCTTTTTATAGTACTTTTTATAGTAATTCAACAAACCTCCCTTTATAGGTCAAAAGAACTTCTAAAAACCACATTAGTTTTGGAAGACCACCTATTTCCAATTGAAACTACTAAGTTATGACCTCGTTTGAACTCCCAAACTTCCAAATGGTATAACTTTGAGGTCTAAGTTCTAAATCCCACATAGAAGTCCATTTTGGATATTTATGTAATGAATAGATGTTGATGGACTACTCACTTCTCTCATTCACTACAAGAAAACCTGTCCAAAATGACAGAAACTCGTCCTAATTGACAAAAATCAGCCCGTCCTAATCTACAGAAAATTGACAGATTTTTGTCAATTAGGACAATTTTTTGTCAATTCGGACAGTTTTTTGTCCTAATTGACAAAAATCTGTCAATTTTCTGTAGATTAGGACAAGCTGATTTTTGTCAATTAGGACGAGTTTCTCTTGTAGTGATTTGACCAATTTCTCACAAAGTTATGGCCCTCCAAAGATTTGGATTTACTAAGAGCCATGTCACGCCTTCACCACAGCCCTTCATTTGGCTATAACTTTGGGCTTGTAATGCTTGTCATTCTAATTTATTTGTATTTATAGCTTTCCAATGATTTGCTATATGCCATATTTCTATGAAGGATTCATTAGGAATCTCTCACTCCTAACTTTTAAGTGTCCCGGACTAAGGGACACCTCCAACTTTGAATGGCCATAATTTCTAGTCAACTAGTTCAAATCATGTATTTTTTGAAAGGTTGAAAGCGTCTTCTCAAGGGATTTCCAAATATGTAAGATACTTTACAATACTTTTATAATTTAGGGTGATATTGTACCTTGTTTGTTTGGGAGTTATTCATTTCTCCTTTTTTAAACTTTTGTAAGGCTTGGAAAGTCACCCCTAAAGCCCTTTTATTTACTAAGGCACTTCGGGCATCCCAAGGAAATAGAGGTGTGACAATGGTCAACCAAATCTTTACAAACCAATAAAGCCATAATTTTTGCCATAAGAAAGAAATGCACCATCTTTGTGGATGAAGTGGAAATTAATATAGTGACAAATTGAGCAATGTGCATTGGGAATGTAGACGAAGTGGCTATGAATGCTCGTATCCTTGGTATGTAGTAGTGCTTGAACGATCAATTGCAATGGGAAGTAGGCAACAAGGTAGACAATGCAGAGAAGGAAGTCAGTACCAAGAGAGCATTTAAAACCTGAGGTTGGAACAATGGATCCAATGGAAAAAAAATTAAAGGTATCCTAAATATCAAGTTGGCGATGTAGCCCCAAACCTATGCCTATTTGTGGTGATATCGGCACCAAGCCCTAAAATCAACACCAATAACGAGCAATTTCTATGTATTATTCTAAAGACATGGTATAAGTTCCTTCAATTTGGTGCAAACAACCAATAAGTCGCCTTAACTCTTAAATGTTGAGGCGGATGTTTTGCTTCCAATGGATGACAAGGAATTCTCTTGTATAGGATAGAAATGCAACTATTCATCTTCGAAATTAGGGGTGCAACTATTCATCCTCGAAATTAGGGGGAGAAATCTTCTACAATATTTTGACTCCCAATGATTATTTTTTATTTTTTTAAACTAGATGATGTCACACGGTTCCAAAAGGGCTGATTTCCTCAATCACCAGCCCGACATTTGAGGGTTGAAAAAAACACAGATTTAAAGCTATGTGAGATAGATGCCAAAGATTTTTCATTCCTTTCAATGTAGTATCCAACATTTTAAGTTATCCAAGCATCTTTTAATATTTTAATTAAATATCCCGCTTTAAAGTATCAGCTATTTGGGTACGGTACATTCTTCGAACTGAAACTTAAATTCAAGGACATTTATTGACGAGCCAACGTGAAAACAACCTTGTATCTTTTGAGTGCATTATGATAGACTCAGTCACCTGTGACATAGTGAGTTGAATTCTTTTCAGAATTAGCAGATGATCCACCCCTCACCGTATTTATATTTTTTAAGAAGTTGTTCTGACTGCAATCGATATAGGACATTGACATAGTACACGTATCCGTATGTCGTGCATCAATATCCAATGGATCCTACTCTTCACCTTGAGAGTCCGCTTTGCAGGTGAGGGATTGGATCGATTGCTTTCCCAACCAGTCCGTTTCCCAATCGCATTTCCGCTGGCTTGTCCAGTCGCAACGCAATTGGGCTATGAAGTAAGTCCCGAATTTGACAAACATTGATCCTAATAAGGTCCCAAATTGAGAATTGAGATGGGAAATGAGTTGTTCTTAGAAGTAGGCGAAACAGGCGAGACTAAGTTACGTTACCGTAGCAGCTGCCCAAGGGAATGGAGAAGTGATTGGAAGCAGAAGTTGGGATGAGGCCGTAGGAACGAACTTCGTGTCCAAGACAGCCCAAGAATGCCGAGACCGACGCCGTGTCCCCTCATCCCAGCTGAATGGAACCTCTACGAGTGGTCGAGCAGTCACAGAAACGCACAAGATCCAGACAGCCCAGCCCAGTCAGTGACTGCCTGGATGGGCGATCAATCGCCTGCATGCTCTCTCACACATACATTCCATCAATCATTAATGGCGCCCACAGAGAACGAACTCGATCATGGCTAGCTAGCTCATATATGCATGATTGGGTTCTGTGTGATCGAGCTGAAGGAGCTGGAATTCCTTAACTCACATCATCCATGCATGCACGCACCCGGCCTGTCCCCAGCCCCCTCCCAATTCGATCACAAACCACAATAGCTGCCGAAGAAATGAATGCATTCGAGGGAGGGAGCTTTCGACAGACCGAGCGAGCGAGGCGGGCGAGCGCTGGGGCTGGAAGCAATGGAGGGAGCGGAAGTCGCCGCCTCCTGGTGACGACAGATGACCACAGCCTTGCTTTGCTTCCTTCCTTCCTTTTAGATAAGGTTCCTCCCAGAATCATCAATCGCGGGAATTCCACGTCTGACAGGCAGGAGTGCTGGACTGCTAGCGCGACGCCAGGTCAGGTCAGAGGGTAACTTGAAAGGAATTGAATTGGGGGAAGCTTAAGCTTAGATTAGACTCCCCTCCCCCACTCATGTTCAACCTGATACTGCTCAGATGGTTCGTGAACTGAACTGAGAGGGAATGCGAATTGGGGAGGCAGGCGTTGTTGCCGTGTGGGAGGGTGCCTGCGTCAGGAGTGAGCGTGGTGAGCCAGACAGGGAAGGAGAGACGGGAGGAACCTGGCTGACTGGTCTCTGGGGTGGCACCGTTTTCTTCTTCTGCCTGCCTCGTTCCCTTCCTATAGCTAAAGTTAAGCTATAATTCGTAATGGCGGCGGCTCCCAGCCTGCTATTTCATCGGCCTCCTTCTCCTTCCTCGGTTATTGTCTCTGCTCTCTCTGCTTGTGCCCATGCTTCTGCCGCTCCCTCCTCTGCGCCCGTCGTAGTATCGTGGCCGCAACGGCGGAGTATGGTTGTGGAGGTCTTCCTGCGCTCCTCGGCTCTTCGCTCGGTGCTGCTGCGGCGACCTTCCCCTACCGCGTGGTCGAAATCTGGGGCTGCGCTTGTGAGTAACTATTTTTCTATCTGACTGACTGAGTCTGGCACAAATCTCCTCCCTCCTCCGTCTTCTCCGTGGGTTCCTGGGTTTCCACGTTCGGATGGCTGGCGAGAGAGAAAGGAAGAGGCACTTCGTTTCTTCGGGTTCATTTCCTAGTTCGGCCATCGGGGCTCTGAATTGGAAGGATCCCCGTGGAAGCACGGGTGATGGATGTGCCGTTCAGTTTCGTAGTTGGAATGCCCGTCGGAGAATGAGTAATGAAGAGAGATCGGGATGTGGACCATCGTGGGAAATTGGCCTTTGTAGCTAGGTGGGGTGTCCGTCAGGGGTGTCTGGACCTTTTTCGGAATCGTTCGTGTGTCTTTTGAGCATCTGAAATTGATCAACTTGAGGACTCTCTAATTTTGTCACACGGTATTGGGTTCCAAACGCCGCGCCACGCCACATATTTATATCTCGGGATCTCCGGCCTGCTGCCTGCCCTGCCTTTCTGTCTTGCGATTTTTGTCGACTCAGCTTGTTGATTGGTCTTATAGCTCCGGAGAAGCGCATCCTGTTTAGGGCTTGCCACAGAGTGTCCCGCGTCTGTTGAAAGTGATCTCGTTTCTTGTAAGTCTCTCCCTGCAATGTTTTTCTGATTAGGATCGCGTGTCCAGAGCATGGGCTGACCCGAGCTTGCTGAAGTCGTGTGGGCTACTCTTCTTGCAATAAATCGCCCTTTCTACTCATTCTTGGGTGACGAATTTCGAGATTTCGTGCGGGCAGTCTGATTCTCCACAGCGGAGACAACGATTTTGCCCTTGTGCGTTTCTCCTAGAGAAGGAGCTGAGTTTTAGGAATGTCAGAAACTCTGGATTCCTCAAGCGACCATCTCGAATTTGGAGGACAGTAGGAGGACGGCAGTTAGGGTTCATTTCAAGGCGCTCCGCGATCAAGCGGTGCAGAAAGATTTTAGAGTTGTCTGAGTTTGAAAGCTCTGGTATGTTCTTGGTGGCTGAGTTTCATCTTTAGGGTTTCGCGGAGCGTCTGCTGATCTTCTGCTGAACGTCGTGACTAGCGCGTAATAATTTTCATGAATTCTTTCGAGCAGAGGGTTTCTTTTTTCCCTTCTTCTGAAAACGGAGCACTCCGCATGAGTCGCCATAGGCCACCATTTCGTGGTGTAAAGGATCACAGTCCTCCGAGCGTCTGTTATCTCTATTGTACAGTCGTGCTGTCATTCTCAGCTCAGGCTGCGCTGACATCTTATCCATGTACCTCGCTAGGTTGAGCTTGTAAAAGAACGATTCTGGTCTCTTGAAGTTGTCATAAAAATGTACCTTCAGGACAGCTTTTCTTGTTTCGTCCGCGATTCTATTTTCTGCAACGTTGTTTTCGTTTCTATTGTGGCGCTGTTTGTTTTAAGGGGATTGCAGCAAGTTACCAATGCTTGAGTGATGCGTCTAGCTCATCGAATGTTTGGTGCAATCGCGACTTCGGGAGAAACTTTTTTGGATTACTGAAACGTCATGTTGAGAAAGATTTGATACACAACTACTTTTGACCTTGAGAGAAATGTTTGAGAGAAGTGCGTTACTTTAGAAATCAATTGTTGGCATTGTACTGTCTTGAACCGTGAAGGAATTGCCTCGGGAATTTGGAGTGTTATCTGAAAACCTAATTTGGGCTATACGTGAATTTCAGAGGTTGCAATCCGCTCGAGGTCAGCGGGGTGTGGCTGTTGGGCCAAGTTTGAGGTCTTACTCTCTTTCCAGGGGTGTCAAGGTAAGCCATTTGCATAAAAACTGACGGTTTGTTTTTAACTGATGTGTCCATGTGGGAGCAATGGTTAGAGATCGGAAATTTTTCTCTGATAACTGAATTGTCTTCTTCCAGGTGCTTGGTTCACGATCATATTTCCGCAACAACCTGCCCCACTTCCGGGTAGGCTTACTGTGATGGCGATGATCTTAACATTGAAACTTGTTTGCTGGTGTGTCGATTTGTGAATAGGGTATTCTTATGTTGCACAGTGTCTTACTTGTAAGCATCTTGTCACAGTAGTTTCTGCATGGCTTCTTCTTGCAGGGCTCCGTGTCTGGTCGGGTTCAGTGCACATTGGCAGCGCAGCCCAAACCAGGGGAAGACATTATGACGAAGGAGGAGACTGCTAAGGAGACTCCGAAGGAGATCTTCCTTAAAGATTACAAGGCTCCCGATTATGCTTTTGAGAAGGTTAATTTTCCCGACTGTATTACTTTTGTTTTTGCAGTGTAATTTGTGGTTAGGGCTGCCTGATTTTCCGATTGATATTACATAATTGTACAGATTTTCTTGCTAGGCTTTTGAGATAAGCTGCCATAGCATTCATGTGGTCTGCCTAGCTTCTGTGCCTGGTTTGAATTTACCATGAATGTTGTGCTGAGCATTAGCTGGTGTAAATTAAGGCTGTGATCATTTGCTGC
This sequence comes from Climacium dendroides, assembly GCA_950106755.1. Taxonomy (NCBI): domain Eukaryota; kingdom Viridiplantae; phylum Streptophyta; class Bryopsida; order Hypnales; family Climaciaceae; genus Climacium; species Climacium dendroides. Next base: position 28,391,100 of record OX467089.1, on the reverse strand, counting down.
TGCAGGTGGATTTGAAATTCGAGTTGGGAGAAGAGAAGACGCTAGTGACATCCAACATCCATGTTATTCCTAAGTCTTCTGGTAATGATCTTTCATTCACCATTTAAAGCATTTGCTTGTTGCTAGTAAAGTTTCTTGATGTGAACGAAGGGATGGTGAGCATATGGAAACAGGCGCTTAATCAGAATTAGCAATTTTTGTTCCTCTTATGTTTAGTTTGTAAATGACCTTTTGTGACAGCTTATCAGTTGTGTATGACCTATGCTTTTGTTCTAAATGTTTGCTCTTCACAGATGGTGCCCCATTGATACTCGATGGTGAGAACTTGAAATTGGTTTCACTGAAGATTAATGGCTCACCAGTGCCGGTAGGCTTCATATTTTCCTATATATTGACTCTTATCAAGGTTTAACTGTACAGCATTATCTAGTTTGAGTTGTTTTGTCTGTTTCGATTCTGATGTGTCATAGATCATTCAACGGAGAAAGCACCTTTTTGGAAGTTTTGTTTATCACTTGAATTGCTCATTCAGCTGAAACGGGTCTAACAGACACTGCATTTTTTGAGTTAGCAGTTGAAGCTATGCGTGTGTAATGTCCAAGTGGGTCCAACTGCTGCAGTTTTATATTGAGATTTCATCGGTTTGATTCGAAAGTGAATTTCCTCTTTCAATGATATTGTTTTTGGTGTTTTGTTTCAGAGATTTTTTTGTAAAGTGTAGTTTGAGATCGTTATGTCTGTTCTTGACCAACAATTGATAATATCTGTCGTATAGGAGGATAATCATAAAATCGCTGCTCGGAAGTTGCATTTGATCTCGCTGCCAACAAGTTCATTCGACTTGGAAATTGTGACGGAAATAGAGCCACAAAACAACACTTCTTTGGAGGGATTGTACAAATCAACCGGGAATTTCTGCACTCAATGTGAAGCAGAGGGCTTTCGCAAGATCACCTACTTCCAGGTATCACTCGGCATCATGGGAATCACTATAGTCGTGCTGTGTAATTACAGACTCTGAGTGACATGCACCTTAGCATATTCTTGGTTTTGTTGGTGCAGGACCGTCCTGATGTGATGTCCAAGTTTACAACACGCATAGAGGCTGATAAGACCCTATACCCAGTGTTATTGAGCAATGGCAACTTGATTGAAGAGGGTGAATTGTCTGTAAGTCGCTCAAATCCATGCCTCGTTGCAGACCAAGGATTCATGCCTCTGTTGCTGCCAGTCATTCGATTTTGTTTCACGGATTTTCATTTACTCTTGTTGCTTTGATGGTGAACGAAGACATTTATCTATTCGGAGTTAGTCTGTAGCCGGACTAAGGTGCTGCTCGACTGTAGGTTGGCAAGCATTACGCATTGTGGGAGGATCCGTGGACCAAACCTTGCTACTTGTTTGCACTGGTCGCTGGTCAACTTGTGAGCCGCGATGACTCTTTCACCACCGTGTCTGGACGCAAAGTGGCTCTTCGAATCTGGACCCCTCCTCAAGATGTTCCCAAAACTGCCCATGCAATGAAATCTCTGCAACTTGCTATGAAATGGGATGAAGAGGTGAAATCTTCTACTCTGCTTGAACTTGTAAGAATGGCGTTGTCGTTAAACTTGAAAGGCAATGCCAAGACATTACGATAGAGTCTTGTGGATAGAGTCTTCACCATACTCCGTACAGAATTAGATATGAATCTGGAAATGTCTACTGCATGCCAATGGCACAGTCGGAGAGTTTTTGGTTAGCTTAAGGATCGGCACAGGACCACGTGTAGTTTGAGTATTACTTCCATTTGAATTAGCTCTGATCTTCTGACATTATTGACTAGGTATTTGGCTTGGAGTATGATTTGGATCTATTCAACATTGTTGCTGTACCGGACTTCAACATGTGAGTATGCCCGTTTGGTGTTCTTAACCTTCTTGCCAGTGTCACGTTGTGGAATTATTTACGTGTACAAACTTAGTTGGAAATGTGTGACGAAATGTGTAGTATATGTGATGTTTGTAAATTTTCATGATTTCGATTCTGACGTGGAGACTGCAAATGGTGATTTCTGACAGGGGTGCCATGGAGAATAAGAGTTTAAACGTGAGTTCTGTCAGCATGACCCAGGGCTCCTGTTTTTCCTTTTTCTTCGTTTGCAGCATATATAATGTTTGAATAACGTTTGGCGAGCTTGTTGCAGTTCTAAGCAGTGATGTGTTACATTCAAGAATCATGAATCGTTTTTAGTCGTTCTGATGTTGTGATCTGATTTTGTATCTTAAACATCTTGATTTAGTTCAGCGGATGTTATCCAAACTCTGCTTTGTACAGTTGAGAATAATACTCATATTTCTCTCATGGATTTTGGTACAGATTTTCAACTCAAGGTTGGTATTGGCTTCCCCTGAAACAGCCACGGATGCAGATTATGCAGCTATTGAAGGTGTTATTGGCCATGAGGTACATTGGCTTACCGTGTTACTTGCTATACCAACATGTCACTCTCCTTGGCTGGACATTTATTCAAATTCGTTTGTCTTTCAAACACTCATGCAGCAGTGCACAGGCTAGAGACCTTCTGAGAGATTGCCCTCTTTATCATGTAGTGATTTTTCTAATGGTTCGTTTTTATCACTGACATGTTTTTGTATGTGATCTGCATGGGGCTTGAACTGGGATTCAGTATTTCCACAATTGGACTGGTAACCGGTATGCTTCCTTTGATGGTCTACCTATCTACTATTGACCGGGCAGATTGTAGTCTATTGGTTCGGGGAGACATGTGCAGGTCGTGCAACTATGACATCAGTTTATTGCCTATGTTTTTTCCCTAATCTATTGCGGACTATCGCAGAATAGAATTCTGACGACCGGCTTCTTGTGTCTTGACAGAGTGACATGCAGGGATTGGTTTCAGCTTAGTCTGAAGGAGGGTCTCACTGTCTTCAGGGATCAGGTAAGTACCTTTGTCCTTAGTGAAACGCATGTTCTGCTTGTTTTTTAAGCCTACATGGAGTTTGTTTTTATTATTTCAAGATAATCCTATAAGGGAATGTCTTGAAAAATCCTTTACTAGCATGATTCTGGTGCTAACTCTAGTTACTTGCCTGTCTGATGCAGGAATTTTCGTCTGATATGGGTAGCCGTGGAGTAAAACGTATTGCTGATGTGTGTCGCTTGCGAATTTCACAATATCCTCAGGTTCAAATTGAAACTAGCGAACATTAAAGTTAAAGTTCTCAGGTTTTATAAAGCAGTTTCTCTATCTAAAGTATCTTTGGGATGTTTTTCTCTTTTTCCTGAGTGAAATGCAACCCTAAGTTTCCTTTCGAAGCTATTTTTGTATCTCTAATGCCTGCTGGAGGTGATAGTTTTTTAGAGGCATGTGCTTGTTCTGAGAATATCTTTGAATTTCTTGCAGGATGCTGGTCCGATGGCCCATCCAGTACGACCTCATTCGTACATCAAGATGGATAACTTCTACACTGGTTGGCAATTGTGGCGCAAGTCTATCGTAATTTGTCACTTCTGTTGGATGTCATTTTGTTTTTGTTCGCTGAATATTCCTTCCGAGTTAGATGTCTTCGTGAGGCACTTCTAATTATTCTTCATTGCCGTGTGTTTGGGTTGATGCTTCCGCTGGAATCCTTAATGCATATGGTTCCGCAGTTACTGTAAGTTTTTCGATTCGTACCCTCAGAATTTTTTCTCCGTCAGTGGTTTTCTTTGTTGGAGTATGGTGGTTTATACGCTGAAGTGAAGCTAATTGTGGCTTTGTTATTCGCATGTTTCGGGTGTGGCTGTTGCGTCCTAAATGATGGACTGCAGGTGTATGAGAAGGTAGGGTCTTTGATTTTTTTGCCTTATTATTACATAAAAGGGTATTACAGCACTCCATTTGGCGTTGGTATTCAACTTTACATGTTATTCTCTTTGTATTTGAGCACTCCTAGAGTTAATTATGTTGTTTTGGACGCAGGGTGCTGAGGTTGTACGTATGTATCAAACTTTGCTTGGAAAATCGGGTTTCAGAAAGGTTTTCCTGCTCACCTTCTTTTTATGGATTGTGGCCCTGACTTTTATCCAAATGCTTCAAATATTTTGTTGCTGCTTTACTTCTACGGTTCTACGGAATTTCTGAGTTCTATCCCATCAAGGCTCTCCCAGATTTTCGAAGTCGGAAAGCATCCATAATTTTTGTGTCTTATATAGTAGGTGATAAGATTCTGGATTGTACTGGGGTTTCAGGGTATGGATTTGTACTTCCAAAGACACGACGGTCAGGCTGTCACCTGTGAGGAGTTTCTGGCTGCTATGTTTGATGCGAATGATGTGAAGTTCCCCACGTTTCCTCTATGGTAAGTAGGTCCTGCTGCGAAGGATTCTGACACTTTGTCGCATCCTAGTTGAGGTGTTATTTGGTACATCGTTTTATTCATGTTAAGTCTAAAACAATGTCTACGTATGCGCTTTTTGTCTTTGCAATGTGGTTTTTGTTCGATTGTTTACGTAGATGTTTTAATGAACTTTGCTGCTAGCATTGAAACATCGGATCAAATGATGTTGGAAATTTTCTGTTGGCTTTTTCAGGTATGCTCAAGCTGGTACTCCAGCCCTGACTGTGACCACCTCGTACAACTCTGATGCGCAAACCTTCACGATCAAGTGCAAGTACGTGATAAGTGAACATGGTCGTTTCCATGACAGCACAGACATTATATCGTTTAGATTTCACTCTGAACATCGTCAACTATTTTTGCCAGATTATTCTTCGTAGTTTTAGTATCCGCATGAAGCACAATCATGTAATTGCTTGAGATCATGATTTTCTGGATGTGGTTGCCGATTGTGTAGGCAAGAAGTTCCGTCGACCCCGGGACAACCAACGAAGGAACCGATGCTTCTACCTCTAGCCGTGGGACTTCTTGACTCGCATGGCAAGGATATGCGTCTCACCTCTGTGAAAGACGGAGCTTCACTGCACAATCTGACGAGTGCGGATGGCGACTTTACCACCACTGCTGTATTGCAGGTTAATAAGGTATGGTTCAGGCTGGGGTTGAACTTTGATAATCTCCTGTCTCTTTAAAAAATGTTTTTAGTACTTCTTTGAAAAGAATTTTGGACATCTCAATGTGGTGGTTTTTGCTCTATCATCCTTCGATACGTTTGATATGCACCTCAGATTTTAAAGGATGTGATCGCAGTTTTCTGACGATGTCTGTTGGAATACCAGGCTGAGCAGGAGTTCACATTTGTAGACATTGCGGAGAAACCTGTCCCTTCACTGTTGCGAAATTTCAGTGCGCCGGTCCGTCTAGTATCTGATGTCACAAATGATGATCTCTTCTTCCTCCTTGCTCATGATTCTGATCAATTCAACCGGTAAGGGTAGTAGTCTCATCTTATGCTTTGGTTGATTTCTATGAGAACGATTATTATTACCATTTGTGTTGATACGGCCTCTCTGTATGCTAATGGATTTCTTGCTCTATATTGTAATGAGGACAGGTGGGAGGCTGGTCAGACTCTAAGCCGTAAGCTTATGCTAGACCTGATTGTTGCTGAGCAGAAAGGACAAAATCTCAGCGTTAACAGTGCTTTTATCGAAGGCATCCGTAGTACATTGACAAACTCGTCACTTGATAAGGTCACTTTGAAAGTCAACTTCTACTTCCGATGTGCGAAAGCTTTATTAGTGTATATGTTTGTGGTTCGTTTTCTTGGCTATGATTGATTTTGCAAATTAGATAAAGACTTGGGATTGCATTCAGTTACAGTGCTTCATTTAGTGTTTTTAAAATAAAATATTGCAGGAGTTTGTGGCAAAATGCTTGTCATTACCTGGAGAAAGTGAGATTGCCGACCTCATGAATGTGGCCGATCCAGATGCCATTCACACTGTAAGACGATTTGTCATCAAAGAGATCGCTGCTAATCTGCGCGGGGACCTCCTTCATACGGTATGTTCAGTTCTGTAAAACTCTCTTTGAAAACTGGTTTCGGGGGTGGCAACGTTAATATGTCTGCTAGCCTGATTTCAACCTGAACATTTATTTGGTCAATTTACGGTGGTATAATTAGAATGTACTCTCCTACTTCCGTTCTCTTATGTCTGGTGTCTCCAAAACTGGTCAATCCTTGCAAACTTAGAGGTGTAAAATTTTTGGCAGTGCATAAAGAATGTGATGATCAAAAGAGAAATGGAAAAAGAGATTTCACACATGAGGGTATGATAATAGCATTCTACAATTCTAGAACGAGTACTCATGTTGAAATCTAAAGCTTTCTTGAACTTGAAGTCTAGCATATACGTATGTGACCCTATTATTTCCTTTACAGGGCTTTTCACCTATTATTCCTATCCATATTTTTTTGTTTCTGTTTTTGCATTAAAAAATTGTATATCAAACAAGTATTATCTGCAGTTCTTCGGTCGAGCCATCTGTTTGAGTAAACCTACTCCGTCTCCGAACTCAAGTGTATTTCTTAACATGTGTTGTAAATGTAGGTGGAAGCAAACCGAAGCTCGGTGACTTATGACCCTAGCCACGAACATAGGGCTCGACGGTCTTTGAAGAATATTGCTTTGGGTACGCATTCTCGTCTTGACCTCTGTGGACATGAATTTTGTTATTTTTCGGAGTTCCTCCGGCTTTGTGTCCACAACCTGAATACGACAGTACCAGCGTTGGGGGTCTTTGTGCCCGTAGTACCGACTTTTTTTTCTGCTAGTGAAGAACCTGTTCATAATCTTTTTAAGAGGCTGAAACTCAGTTTCTTGATAGTCTGTAGCAGCTATTAGATTTTTTAATTGTAAATCACTTCAATCTAGGAGAAGCACAGTTCTCACTTAACCTCCCTTGTCAATTTTATGTGCAGGTTACTTGGCATCTTTGGATGAACCTGAGACAACTGATTTGGCAGTGAATGAATTCAAGAACGCCACCAACATGACCGATCAAGTTTCTGCTTTAGCAGCTATTTGCCAGAACCCCGGAGATGCACGCTCGCGGTCTCTGTCAGACTTCTACGAGCAGTGGAAAAATGACGCCTTGGTATGCTTCGTCCAGAATGTTCTGAATTATCTGTTGAACATGCGATTGACATCTGGTTTAGAATTTTTTATTCATTATTCACGCTTAATGTCTAATGTCTCTGAGATGTCTAACCATTTTTGGTGTTCAGGTCGTCAACAAGTGGCTTGGTTTGCAAGCCATGTCCGATGTTCCTGGCAATGTGGAGAATGTGCGGAGTTTGCTGGACCATCCTGCTTTTGATATCCGTAATCCAAACAAGGTGTGTTTCCATTCTTCATTTCAGCCACTAGCACCCCTCTTATCTGTGTTAAGTCAATCTGGCTGCAACATAACTGCTCTTCTGTTGTGCAGGTTTATTCCTTGATTGGTGGGTTCTGCGCATCTGCTGTGAATTTTCATGCGAAAGACGGATCAGGATACAAGTTTTTAGCTGACATCGTTCTCCAATTGGATAAACTGAACCCTCAGGTTGGTTAAGCATAATGTATTTGATGCTGTTGCTGATATTTTCATTCCATATAGTTCGGACTCTTGATGAAGTGTTAGGGAAAGCGTACAGGCGACATAATCAGTGTCATCTTGATATATGAGGATTGTTTGCTAAACCAAATGTTCGTGTAGGTTGCATCCCGCATGGTTTCGGCTTTCTCAAGATGGCGCAGATTTGATGAGGAACGGCAGGCTTTGTCCAAAGTAAGTGCATGAATCTTGATGAATTGGCAGATTCTTTAGAGGTCTTTCAGATATTTCCTTGCCATCCTTCTAGCCTGTGCATTCAATCCAGTATCACTTCGTGAAATTGGGCTAGAAATGAACGTGGTTTGGCATTATATCGTGATGCTCATCTCCATTTGCTATGTGACTACTTGTGCAGGCGCAGCTGGAGCGAATCACAGGCACGAACGGTTTGTCGGATAATGTTTTCGAGATTGCCTCCAAAAGTTTGGCTTCATAGGTTGCTTAGATGGTCGGTTCGTTTTTTGTAGCACATTACTCCTTCACTGCAAACTGGACCTTGCGCAAGCTGTGACAATCTCAATCCCTTGGATGCTGGAGGTTTTGTTGTCAATAGTTTTGTAACAGGAAGTCATCATCAAATTTGTGCCCTCTCATTTGCAAGGTTGGTATTTTGTATCTCATCTCTCATTTTCACATTCTACGAAAACGGCTTGTTGATCTCAATGATGCCGGTGTAGCATGGGGTGATGCGGTATTCGGCATTAATTTTTCCCAGAAATGTCAACGAAACTGTGTAAATCTTTGATGGACGAATACAAGTCACGCTGAAATTTTTTTTTTGGCAATTCGAAAGCTTTGACAACGTTGAAATAAATGATGGGCATTGTTACACAGTTGATAAGCAGTCAATATGTATGAATAGTATTACATTATCATCATCACATGTTCAAGACAGAATTGGAAAACATAGTTGTAATATACAAATTGAACTCTTGAATCGTAACCTGCCTGAGCCTTCCGAGGGGGGTTAACTCTTCAAGGACGATGAGAATCAAAAGTGTATGATGGATGACTTAATTGTTCACTGTAGAAATAAAGAATGCCCCTATTGGTCCTATAATCAGAGCAGTTTGGTGATTACCTTATCATAGAGGGGCTGTCTTGTAGGGTTTGTTTGGGAATTGTCTTTCTAATCTAGAGTACATAAGGTTTTATAAGGTTTTGCCACACATAAGGTTTTGCCATGGTGATTGTGAGGTGGTGTTGAATGCATAATAGGGTTCTGCTTTCATTTGGAACTTTTCCTATGGTTTATTTGCAATGGTTTAAGATATTTAAGAAAAAAAGAGGTTTTATGGTTGTGATATGTGCTTAGGTTAGGGTGGTTTAGGTTTAGGATAGTTCTCAAATTTGTCTTAGGATTAAGGGTTGTAGTCATAGAAATTGCCTTTACTAAGCAAAACATAGCATTCTATTTGGTATTGTATGATGTTGAGTTCATAGTAGAAAAGCTTTATGTAGTGAAGAAAATGTATGTGTTGCATCATTTTGACCTTAATTTTTCAATGTCAAAGTGGATGTTAGCATTCTATTTGGTATTGTATGATGCTGAGTTCATAGTAGAAAAGCTTTATGTAGTGAAAAAAATGTATGTGTTGCATCATTTTGACCTTAATTTTTCAATGTCAAAGTGGATGTTTGGTGTTTGATGAATGATAGAAAATCTCCTATGTAGGACAAAAGTTTAACTATTCATCCTCGAAATTTGTTGTAGAAAGGGAGGTCTTCTACAATACTTTGATTTCCAATGAGCGATTTTGCAATTTTTTAAGCCAAAGATTCATACAGTAATGAAAAAGGATGATTTCTAGGGTCACCTATTCATCCTTCAAGGACTAATATGGCATTGCTCAACAAGTCTAGGGCGCTTGAATCCAAAGTCCTATATTACTTTCACACATCTCCACTTCACAAAGTAACCAAGATAACCCTTAAACAATGAGTTGGTCACCATGGAAATCATTTGCTTGGATATCATGTAATTGTTGGTTTTAGAAAATGCAAAAACATTCATTGGAAGTCTCACTACTATGCCAAACTTCCCCTTTTCAAACAAAATTCGTAGGATGAATAGTTTCATTTCTGTCCTACACAAAGATTCTCTGGCATTCATGGACCAGAAAATGGCCGTTGCTTCATTTAACCCCTAAAGGACCAAGGCCTTATTTCTGCCAAAAAACACTCAAAATTGTCATTTCTGTAGCAGAGTGTAAAAAAATTTGAAAATTATTTTTTTTGCACATCCAACCATAGGATCTTATACCTTACTAGTATGGAAATGTGTGGAAAAAATTTCAGAAATTTTGACCACATAGATTAAAAGATATTTGTGTTTAAAGTGAAAAAAACAATTTTTTCAGCACCTTGCGGGACTGGATTATTTGACTTTGAACTTTTTTAACTTAAATTTTTTGCACTACAGAGTTTTGAGCTTTAAATCCTTATTGTGGGAAATTGAGTTGAGAATCTAGAAAAAAAGAAAATTTTAAGAAAAAGATTAATTTTCATGCTTAAAAAAATTGTTAAGTAGAAGTAGGTATGAGAATGAAGGAAAATCTAAATTATTAATATCTTTAAGATGGAATTAAAATGCACTAATCCCAATGGTGAGATTGTTCTAGCAAGCAAACAAAATCATGTAAATTTTTTTTTTAGAAAAATTGTAAAAATCGCATTCAGAAATGAATTCTATAAGTTATTTTTTCAGGAAGATGCTCTAACTGCCCGATAAACAAGATTGTCCATAACTTTCTCATAATAAGTCCAAATGGAATGAATCAAAGCTTCCCATGCAGACAAAAATATAATCTACAAGAAAGAAAGAAAAAAAAAAAAAAAAAAAAAAAAATTCAAATTTTTTTTGGCTGCCCGGACTGCCCCCCGTCCCCTACTTTGAGCTTATTTGGTCATAACTTTTGTTTCCGGGCACCAAATGTGAAAAAAATTATATTCCCACAAAGCTCATCAGTTTTTCTATCTTCAAAAAAAGTTTCAAAAAATCATGACAAAATTTCAGCCCGTAGGTACCTGCCCGAAATCCAATTTGTCCCCCGAAGGGACAATGGTCCTTTAGGGGTTAAGGGTTAAGCGTTGGGGAATTGCATCGTCTTTTGGACTGCGCTTGTAAGGCGAACGGGAGGCAAGCCACGTCGGATATGAGCCACGAAAGCTATGGGTTTGGTTTCACCAGCCCTCACGGTGCAGAGCTAATATGATTTTATGCGACATGAGCCCTCAGGATGGGCCAGGGTGAATTGACCCCCTCATTGCCCCAATTGTGGATGGATGGGGGGATTCCCTGTCCGCCCCGATCTCCCTACCAGCTTCCCTGTCCCTCCAACCTATGTGCCTCCCGCTCCCCCTCTGACCTACCTGCACCCTGCCCGCTTCCTCCAACCCTTCTCGGCTTCCCTTCCGACGTCGACATTGACAGCCTTCCTTCTTGTTGTTTTGCATCATTTTGTGCTTCTCTGAATGCTCCTTGCTGAATCTGCTCCCAATGTCGAAAGCTCCGTGAATGTTTGAAGAAGTAGGATGTGTAAACTTTCTTGGTGTTCCGATATCATTTCACTCTTGTTAAACTCCGTGAAATGTGGATCTAGGAGCTCCATAGAAGTAGGATCTCAAGTTTGGAGTCTTTGCTGCACCATTTCGTCGCTGGAGTATTTTACAACTGCAAGAGATGATTCCAGTTGCTCGTACATCCTCACGGTAGTAAGGTATGTGCACTTACAGTGCGTGCAAGTGTAAGTCTGAGCGTTGTTCATATTGGAAGGGATTTGAAAAACAATTGAACAAAGTACAAAATCCTTTCTATGAAAAATCATTGCAAAATTTTTCAAGGACTTAAAAGTGCAATCAACTCAAAAAGCATCCCACAAATTGCAATTAGTTCTTAAAGTCACATTTTTTGGTACATGAATTATTTTGCATGTTGCATCAATTTGAAACAATGAATAGGCACTCTCAATGATTTTCAAATTTCAAGCCAAAAATTTTTAGACAATCTCCATAGAGGATCAGGTATACTAATCTTGTGAATCTTTGACAAATTTTGGAGCACATATTAATCATTGCCAATCAAAGTTTTTGGGCTTCGAAGATTGCTTAAAGTTCAAGCTATTAGTGGTTATGGTTGGTCGGGAATGCTAAATTTCATGTATTCAATTCTAAAATTAAGCATTGTATCCCATCGTCAATTGTATAGATAATTCACAATCATAGTCCATTCACATGCAAGAGAACTTTGTTTCTAAGTATACATATGAAATCAGGAATTGAACGAGCTTCTCATAGTATACCTACATGTAGTTTCAACACACTTCTAATGTGATGACTCAATGTCTAAACAATGGTACAAATTATAGACCAAAACGCATCCAATCATTAATGAATTTGGGCAAGGTGAGTATCACAACTTACTATTAGCAGCTAACTACATCAATCACGGAGCTTTATTCCACCTCAAAATTGAGATAAATGGCATTATAAGAACCATCTTCGATTGAACTATCACCAAAGGACCTAATGCTAGCTCCTAGGGAGCTAAATTTTTGTAATTCTTTCCACAAGATTGCAGTGTTAACAAATGTTAGTTCACCTCAATGATTTTCATTTGACCTTTTTCACTGTTCATTCATCTTTTATACTAGTACTTGTATATTAGTTTACAGTCACTTGTAGTCAAGTGATCATCTTTTTAGTGTATCAAAGAGTATGTACATATTGAGTTGACACTCTGTTTCAATATCATCTTTTGTTTTGTTCAGTTCATGTTCTATGTATTATCTTGTTCAACATGCAATGCAATCAAATAGCTATCCCATGCAACCTATTTTGCAAGTGTACACATTGTAGTTCTCCTAATATAGACTGAAACTAGTATATACTCCCTTGCAAACTTTTTAAGGTGGCTGATGCATTGAAATCAAAGTCCCATTCAAATTGGTCAAGTCCATCAGATTTCCTTGAATCTCTTGGGCACTCGTTGCAATTAAGTAACTCCAATTACTACAACCTCTATTGCCAGTGCTACAAGTTCATGATTTACACCAATGAGGACTTACTAATTCAATTGAACCTCTACACTAGTGGAACCTTCTTCATGTTTCTATTGGCAAGTTTGGCCTTTCACATGAAAGTTGAAGAATGTGAATCCAAAAACCTCTCGTCATGAAAGATTGAATAATTTAATGAATGCATGTTCTATTTGCAAGATCTTCCTTTTCCACACTAAATTAACATGACTTCTATAGTTTTTGTCTTTACGTTTTCATTTCAAGTGGGTCTATTTTAGTTATTCAAATTTCAAACATTCTTATACTAGGTGCTTCTCAAACTACGAGCAATTAATTGACTTTAGAATAAAGACTTCATTTTTAGTGTACCTTGTGCTCATACAATAATTACTACTTAAATTATCATTTTGAAAGAAGATTTGTAATTATGAAGTATTTTTTATGAAATTAAAAACATATAAAAAAATCTTTAATGTGTTTCACCTAAAAGATAATTTTCTCAATTGAAAAAATGACCCTTAGAATGATTTGAATAAATAAATAAAACATAATCTTAGAAGATAGCTATAATTAAATTTAGAATATTGAACTTAAAGAAAAATATATCATGAAAGTTACAAACATTTTAGGAAGAAATATCATTTTTTGGTTTCAAATTATTATTTTAGTATAACAATTGATGTAATTGTATGGTGTACAAATTTTATTTTACAAATTTTATTTGAAAGTCTTCATCAAATTATATCCTTCTAAATTGAACTTTATAACATCCAAGCACTTCTAATATTGGTCTTTTAACATTCTTTTTTAGGTACAAATGTTTGAAATCTAATAAAGATTCAAAACATGTGCGGTTTGAAAAATTCATTTATATTGTTTGAAAAAATAGTTTTTTTTTATTATATTAAAAATACTAAAACTTTTGTTTTTCACTTTTATATTCATTCAATTAGTATAAAAACTAGTAAGAAAACGGAAGGCCTCTTTGTGGGTTCAATTTTTTTTAATGATGATTTGGTATAAAAAGAAACTACGAGGAATAATTATTACAATTTATGAAGGTAGTAACTTAAGTCATACAATAAAAACATCCATTCTTGTCCCTATACCCAATTCCATCATGATGTATCAACAAAGTACATTCTTACTACGAAAATGTATACCCTTGGTACATCATGAAAAAATTAGATACAAGGACAAAATGAATGTATTCACATTAATTAACTCAATTTTGAAGTTTTGAAGGGAAACATTGAGCCAATCAAATTTGGCCTCTCAAAACTCAAAGATCTCATTGTTTGAACATTATAATTTTTTCACTGATACGGTTAAAGAACGTGTCCCTTTCCCTATAGCTTCTGCCTTATCTCTACTTATCTACTATCAATCAATACAATCAATTTATGTAAATCTCAATATCTCATTTTATATGATACTTTGATTGGATTGAATTGAGAGGGGTATGGATTTTAAAAAATAAGGTAGAAACATCCAAAACCGTCTCTGTACCTATCATGCCCCTATCTTCTTAGGGTGCCCAATGAACCTTAATGTGCAAAGGGGGACCTTGGGAGTGACTTTTCAAGCCTTGCAATAGACTAAGAAGGGAGAGTTGTTAGACTTCTGATCAAACAGGGTGCAATGACACCCTGGTTTTGAAGTTGATAGTAGACTGTCATACATTTTTGGAAACCTCTTGACAATATGCTTCTAATGGTGTAAAGAACACACGATTCAGAGTTGTAAGCTAGAAGTTATGGACGTCCAAAGTTGACTAAGTTCCGATGGCGCCGGGACACTTGAAGGCTAGGTGTGAGGGGTTCTCAATGAATCCTATAAGAAAGTATGGCATGTGGCATATCACTGAAAAGCTATGAACACAAGGAACCTAGAATGACAAGAATTACAAGGTTTTAAGATATGAATCAAAAGTTATGGCCAAAAGAAGAGCCGTGGTGAAGGCGTGACGCTTCCCTCGGTGAACCCAAATCTTTGGAGGGCCATAACTTTGCGAGAACTTGTTAATTTAGAGCTCTAAGCACAAAGTTACGCCAGTTGAAAGTTCGGGAGTCCAAATAGTGATGTAACTTGGTGATTTGGGTTGGAAGTGGGTGGTCTTCTACAATCCAAGGTTATCCAAGGACTTCCTTCGAACTAGGACAGGGGGGTTTGCCAAATACCACAGAGAATACTATAGGAGGGGTTGGTCTCCCTCCTTACTCCCTCTTGAAGCCTTGGTGAGTCCCGGTGACTCATGGTTGGTGTTGGTGACTTCATCACCACTTCAAGGTACCATGAGATACTTGTATGTGTCTCGTGGCATTGGTTGGGTGGAGTTCCACTCTTTGCTAGGCCTCCTTGGATGTGTTTCAAGTTGTGAGTGTTGTTTACCTCTAGTGGATGAGTAACAAATACAAAAATGGCTAGTATGAAGTGGGGTGACACTCAAGGGTAGTTAGGACTATGGTGAGTAGTGCCACCATGAGTCCTTGCACATTAAGGTAGAAGTTTTGCCCCATGTTCCTAAGTGACATGCTTGATGTCACAATGGCAGTGCGTGTTAATAGTCCCGGTGACTGGGACTTGACAGAATGAATTGGAAATGCAGACTAACACTATGTGTGCTTGGCATGTGCAGTGTTAGGCAGTTTATGACCAAGTGATGTTGTAAGTGGGTTGTGGTGAACCTAGTGAGTTGCTAGAAGTTGTAAAGTGTCATTTGGGTCGCGACAATGTCTAATCTTTGTTCTATAGAGTGCCCTTAAAGTATCCGTAGAGTTCCATTAATGTGTTTTACAGATATTTAACTTTGATTTGCTAACACATTTGAAGGACTCATACTGAATTCTGATTTGTTGACAACTGAATTTTGTGCAGTTCAGTTTTAGGTGCATTTATGGGATAGTTCTAGTGATCTAGAGACCCGCCACTTTGAAAAATCATAAAAATTACATATTACATCAAAAAAATTAATTTTTTTTAATATTCATGATTTTTTCTTGCTTATATTACAAAAATATTATTTAAAAAAATATGCCTATAAATATGCTGAATTGTTTAAAGTAATGGTTTTGAATGTTTCTACCTCAAAGTCTAGGCGCTCAGGGGTTAATCGGTGGTTTTGCCTGTTGGGTTCATCAGAACTCTTTTTCCAAAGTTAGGACTGTCAGAAAAGGAAGTTGCGTGGTAACACCCTAGTCTCTCTTGTCTCTCTCTTGGATGTCATCTGTTTCAACATTCTAAAATACGAAGTTGAGCAAGGCAATACACACTTGGCATGATAGCTTGCCTGCTCGTTTGTTGTAACTTATTGAAAACTCACTCCATTTTAAAGCATGGGTCAATCTTTGGGCTAGTGACTCCCTCTATAAATGAAATAAAAAGCCATTGATTAAGGTAAACTAGCCCATTGTGGTCAAATGACCCATTGTAGTCAACTAGGGAGTGCTTTTTTTTCATTATGTGAAATTTTGGCCTTAATGCATGTAAGAAATGATAGTCATGGATTGATTAGTAACCTCATTAGAAAGCCTCAACTTTTCAAAGGGAATTCAATGTCAAAAATGACTTTTTAGTCCTTCATTTTTAGAAAATATTCATAACTGCTTTGGATGAATGACATGAGCATCATGAAGTCAGATTTTATTGGTGATGGGATGATCTACAGACTCTTTTGGACTAAACACTTCAAAAATTCATAACAAATTCATACTTTGCTAAAAAAATACAATTTCAATTTTTCTCACTATTTCTCACACTTGCCTATATGTGGGAAAAAAATTGAAAAATTGATGGAATGCTCAAGTCCAAATTGGTGTATCTGTATACTGTCCTCTAAATCACACAAATACATAGAAAATAAATAAAAAATACACAGCCAATTCGGGACTGGGACTCGCATTGGACTTCGTTCAAATAGTGGATAAAGAAAATACAACCAAACCTCAAACTAATAGGTACTCAAAAACAATTACCAACTTGGAAATGATGACATGCTTAATCTCAACGAAATTGCCAAATTGGAACTTCAAAAATAACCGCAACTACAAATGTAATACAAAACACAAAGACAAAATTCCAAATCGGCACCCCACTGCCACGACTAGGACAACAGCAGACCAAGGACGGATACGCCATAGAGGATTGCGTCGACGGGCGACACCGCAGACTCCCGGAGTTCCTGGTGCCAATCTTGCATCCAGAAAAACCTACACCGATTACGTCTACGATGGGGAACACCATCTTCGAAGCCCTGAACGGGGAGAAGAAGATGGATTAGGCGAGCTTCATCTACGGAATGGTGAACGCCTTGGTGGCCAATGTGGGAAAGAGTAGGGCTACTCCGGTATACCCCTATCTTTTCCACTTGTACAAGAATCAAGGGCTCTTGACCCTTGATGAGACTAAGGAGTGGAGAGCCCAGATAGCTCTCCAAAAGTTCGGAGGATCGGATGAAGAAGGATCTGAGACCGAACCAAATAGCCCAGAGTTGGAAGACAAGGGTGAGAATCCAAAGAAGAGGGCCTGGGAGGAAGAGGAGGAGGAAGAGGAAGCTCCCCTCAGCCGAAGGAGGAGCAAGCAAACACCCAATCTAAGAGGATCCCTTTCCAGACCCAACAAGGATAAGGAACCAAAACCAGTGGTTAGAGCAGAACCGGTTGTTCCTAGGAAGGTGGAGCCAATGGAAGTGGCCAAACTGAAGGTGGCTCCAATGATCCAATTGAAGGACCTTACGGGTCCTTTCAATAATCTGATCCAGATTCTCAGTACAGTGAGAGCGGATTGGGAGGTCAAGGACACCATGCTTCGTGAAGTGGCAAACTTGGTGGGTGGAAAGGTGGGCAGTGCACTACCGAAAGCGGCGGCGAACTACATCAACAATCCGAATGTAATTCGAGAACTAGAGGACCGGGTGCTTAAGTAGAACATCAATCTACAAGAGATGGATGAGTTGGTGCTCCAGTTGCGAGGAGAGATCCAAGGCTTCTGGAAGGATTTAGAAACCAGCCGGGAGCAGGTGAGAGCTACAAGGTCACTACAGGAGGAGACCAGGGCAGCAATTGAGCTGATGAGGGAGCATCCAAAGATGTGATGGCGAAGGCCAAGTTGTTTGATGAGGAAGTGTACAAAGATCAGAAGCTTTCCAGGATCCGGATTGCTCGCATCCTCGCTGACTTTGCCAGAGAGATGAAAGACACTATGAAGGAATTTCGGAAGGATGCCAAGGAGATAGAAGAGAGCATCTATAAGATCCAGAGTGATCTGATCTCCTTATTTGGGATTTTGATCCCAGATGAATTGGATGACATTGAGATCCTGGAAGGGAAGTTTGAGACTCCGGTCTCAAAGGAGAAGGAAGGGGGAAGAACTTCCACGTCAGGAGCTCCATTGTCAAGGACAGGGAAAACATTCCCTGTGGAATCGGAATGCATTCTGTAAGGGGGAGAAAGGAATAAGAACCTTAGTGAAATATTGCCATATGATACTCCAGGTAGTGGTGGACCTCCATAGGTTATGTTGGTAGTTAGGAATTTAGAAGTAGGAAATTTTGTTAGACCGGACCTTATTTTGAAAAATTAGGAAGAGATCAGATCCAAAAATCTCGACCGGATTAGTGCCAGATTTTCTGGATCACTTTTTGTAAAAATCTTGTATATAATTCAAGTCTCAAGATTGAGACTAGAAGTCTTTCCCTTGCATATTTTGTGTATCTTTGTATTTTCTATTGTTTTCTTGCCTTCCCAAAGAGTGGTCGGGTGAATGAATGAGAGATTGAATACTGATGAGCGGAGCGTGAGAGGAATTTCTCCCCTTGGTGCTTTCCTTTAATTGTATGTGCATGTGAACAAGTTGTAAGCGTTGGGAGTGAGTCATTGCACCTCAGCGGATTTAGAGTTCATTATTTTGGGTGAGATAGCCAGTATTAGGCTAGGCAATTAGGAAAGGGATTCTTAACTGTGCTAGAGCTACTGGATGGAATATCTAGTTTAGCATCCGATCGCTTGAGAGGTCTCGCCATCTGAAATAGTAAATGGAAGAACTTTGAATTGCGATGGTACGGGCAGATACACTAGTAGCCACCTTAGTTTTGCACGGATTAGAGGAAGTATTAAGGTCATTGTAGTTGGAGAGGATCGTACGGGGGGATTTTGTGTGACTTGCAGACCGGATCCATTTCTGATCTGTTGTGAAAGATCAAACCGGGTCCTGTTAGAATAAGAGATTAGATTAATTAAGTGAGTCTTCCATTACTATAAGTTCCGGAAGGAGTGGTGGGCCTACCTCTCTAAAAAACAAGTGGCAGATCCCTCTGAAGTGCCAACAGAGGTTAAACAAAACAGGTATAGAAAGAGGATCGGAAACTAAGGAAGAATAGATCCTCAGATGTAGTAGTGAAATCCGGATGAATGTGTTGAGTCCAGTTGGTCTTGAATCGATTGAGTGATTAGATCTTGGTTCGGATCAGGTAGAAATATAGTCCGGATTAGTGATCATTGGTCAAGGGTGTTACCCGGTTTTGGAGGAAAAGAAAGCTAGAGTAAAAGAAAAGGATTTCTATTGATATTTGCCCCCAAACTGTCTAGCAATACGAAACACTTCACAGAGTCTCTTGGGTTCGATCTTTAGAGTCACTTTGTTATGCTTTAAAGTGGTTTTTGTGAGCATAATAGGAAATTTCACTTACCCTATGCGGCAACAGTCCTTCACTAGCTTAGCTGTCTTCCGAGTCTCCTCTGCCATTTCCCGAGTGGCAGTCACATCCTCCTTCAAGGCGAAGATTTCCGCCTTCAAGGTTTCCACCTCCTTCTGCAACTGGATTATATCCTCTTTTTGCTTCCAGGCCTCGACTGGATTAGTGATGTAGTTTGCCACCTTCTTTGACAGCGTATTGTTTGGTGGCGCATTCACCAACTTTTTGATCATGGCGAAGATCATGTTCTTGATCCTCCAATCCGCTCAGACACTATAGAGAATGGCTATTAAGTTGTTGAATGGATTCCGGGGATCCATTTCTTCTTTAGAGACAGTCTTTGTCTCCGGTCTTCCTTCTAGAGTTGACTTGTCGTAACTCGGTAGCGTCCTTTGCTTATGGGGAGGCGTCATCTTTTGTCGCTTAATTGGCAGCAGCGTAGCTTCCTCTTCTTCCTTCTTGGTTTCCGGTTCCGATCTAAGAACGGATTCCACCTCATCGTTACTCTCCAACTCTCCGTATTTCAGGAGGACTTCCTAGGTCCTCCACTCCTTCTCTTCCACGTTGGTGAGGAGTTGGTGGTTATGGTACAAGTAAAAGAGATAGCGACATATCAGAGTGGCCCTACTCTTCCCCGTTCTACCAACAAGTTGGGCTACCAGATCAAAAATAATCCAGGACCAGTCAACTTTCTGGGTCCCACAACCGAAAATAGTATTGCCAAGGGTGATCGTCATCCTCGTTGGCTTTTCCGAATGGAGGACCGGAATTAGGAATAGAAGAAGGCGGCGATGGTGGTCGTCTATGCAATCCTCAATTGCATATCCGTCCTTTGGATTGGAGGCACTATAGAATTTCCCGCGGATGAATTCATCCTTCCGACCTGCCATTTTTAGACCACCTATCCGGAAATCGTAAACTGCTCTCCATACGTCCTTAGTCCAGAGGGCCGAATCCCTCGCAAGGTGTTGTCGAACTCATTGGACAACTTCCCCAAGAGTTCCTTCACCATTCGTTCCTCTCTGAATCTCCAAGGTTTTTCTACCAACCCTTGACAACCCATGAAAGTCAAATGAGTTGGACCATTTCCGGCTCCTCGGAGGAAATAACTAGAACTACTTTTCGAAGCTTCACCTCAACCGGAACAGAGCGAGCTGATCTTGCTCTCTTTCTACGTAGTAGCGGCATGGACATAGATTGGTTCATTCAAATCCTTTCTAGTTCTACCTTACTCTCTTCTAGTCGCACATCTTGTTCCTCGCTTCTTCTCTCCGATCTCAACCAGAAATGAAACCTGCAACACACACTCTTGAGGTCCACATGTATACTCGTGTAACCTTAATCTCACATACAAATCCTACACAGAAAAATAAGGCGCTGGAAACAAAAGAAAAACGCAAGGAGCGCCTAAACCACGAGAAAATGAAAAGAGGTAAGACTGGTAAGGCTAGTCCTTAAATAGTTTCAAGACCTCGTACTGGTTATTATGACCTTTTCCGGTTCTGACGGTTGACATCTGGTCTAACCTTAATCCGGTTCTTAGACTAAATTTGGATAGGTTTTCATTCTCGTCCAATTTGAACTTTGGACTAGATTAGATCCGATCTGCCTACTATTTCAATTTCCTTATATATTTTTAGTTTTCTCACGCCTTCTACTCAGATCCGGTTCCCTTGCCACTAGTTTCCGCTCCACTTTTAGGTAAACTAAAGAAAATAAAAAATTCACGTTGCAACAATTGGATATTTTTGAATCCTAATTCTTGGACCTTAAGCAAACCCTAGACCCTAAGCACTGGACCCTAAACAAACCCTGGACCCTAAGCACTAAATGCCAATTTCTGAACCCTAAACCCTAAGTAAAGTCCAATGCATTAAAACTCACCTAGGGAATTGAAAACTGAGGACTTTGAAATACAATGCAAATGGATTAATCTCCAAATCCTGCAAGACTATCTACATTTTCAACAGATTTAATAGTAAAAAAATGCCAAAAAATAAAAAACAACAGCATCTCAAACGAGCAGACACCCTAAACCAACAAGTAATTGTGCAAAACTACAACATCTCAAACAAGCAAGCTTCCATCTAGCAACTCCCAAACCATGAACTCTAACAAAAATCAGTAAACTTCAAGAGAGCTAAAAACGCACTTATGCATACGATACATCCTGTAACTTAAACCATAGCAACACATTCATTGGACATTGCAACTAGCTTTACAACAATTACAGAAATCACTATTCAAAGCACAGATGGTACAAGAAAATTGAGGTTGATATATACCTGAGTTTCTGCAAGCAAGCGCTATACAACTTCAATCTCAATTTAGCTTCTACTTTCACCATAGCTGCTTATTATGGACTCCCCAATTCTATAACTCCAGTGCTGCAATCGTCAATCTATAATGCAAAAAAAAACAATCTTAAAAAACTCAAATTGCTAAAAAATCGTTCAAGTCCCACCCATTTGCACGTTAGAGTAAAGGACACAACACAGGAAACCCTAAACCACAGAAACTCAGCGAAATTTTGTCAATAATTTGAACCACATTCGGCACTGACCCTGCTTGACTCAAAGACGGTGAAGTCCCACCCATTTGTACGTCAGAGTAAAGAACACAAAAAACCCTAAACCATAGAAACTCAACAAAATTTTGCCAATAACTTGAACTACATTCGGCATTGAACCTGCTTGACTCAGAAATGGTGAAGTCCCACCCAATTGCAAGTCAAGTCGAGTACACAAGAAACCCTAAACCACAAAAACTCAGCAAAATTCTGCCAATAACTTGAACCACATTTGGCAATGACTCACATTCTGCCAATAACTTGAACCTGCTTGACTCAGACTTGGGAGCCATGCTTCGGTAGACTTCTACGAAAACCCGGGAGCCAAGTGACGTCTCTCTCACCCCACTATACCGACTCACACATTCCTACTATGTAACGGCAACGATGCTAGCATGCGAGCCTTGAGCGGCGAGCTTGTGAGCTGCGAGCGTAGGCCTTGCGAGCATGGAGCCCCAAAAATTGGAACCCCCCCCCCCCCAAAAAAAAAAGATAAATTTTTTTTTCCAAAATTAGACGTATACTTATTATTTTTAGTAAAATTTGGGACCTATGACCAAGACACCTTTAACCGTGAATTTAAAAAAAAAAAGTTATTTCAATAATGACCATTTGAAATGTGAAAATTTCCTTAAACATTAGTATACATTTAGGCATGTACTTCCGACTCTATAATGCAACTATGTATGCAATCACCAATCATTTATAGGAAAAAATATAATTATTTTAGGGTTTAATACTATAGAAAATATTTGGTGGACATTAACTAGCCTCCACTATAGCTATTATAGAAGAATTCTTAAGACTTAGCTCAATATAGAGATTGCGCCCAACAGCATAATTTGGGGCCTCATGGGATTCGAACCCGGGCCATCACATTTCTGTCTCATAGACCTCTCGCTAATATACTCCAACTTAATGGAGTGATTACTCAAGTGAAAAAAAATAAATATAAAGCATAGAAGACGTCTTCCTAGAAAAATGGGTAAGCCACTATGAAAAAGAAATGACATGGAAGAGAAAAGGAAAACAAAAGGAAGAAATGGTAAGTAATGTGTAAAAAGGAGGGTACTAAATGATACAAAATAAAAAACTAAAATGAAATAAAAGTAACAATGGAGGAAAATAAAATAGTATGGACTTGGGATAGGAAAAAAATAAAAAAAACATACAAATGCATGACGAAATAAATGAAAGTCAATTTCAAGAAGAATGGAAATACTAATGGAAACCCAAGGGAAAAAAAGGGGAAAGACATGAGAAATACAATACAAGAAAAAAAAAAAAAAAAGAAGGAAAAGAAAATGTCATTCATATTCATATTTTCATAACTACATTATTGCTTTCAATTGTAGTTTTCAAGCTTCTATTTTTCTTTACTTCCCATCAATTCAATGGTATTTTAAATATATTAATAAAATACCATTGAAATACATATGAAGTTTACTACATGCCTATTGTAGCATAGTGATTATTCCTGCTCGAAGTAAAAGAAGTTTCAACTCATTGAAACTATAACTCGGTGCATGAATGAATTTGTCGTCATAGATGTCCATCTTGCAGAAATATCGATACAAGTAATATAGGTGCTTGCAATTCACATACTGTTGACGTTCTCCAATAGTTGAAGTAGACATGCTCACAAAGTCTGGGCATATGCAGAAAGGAAACATATCCATTGTCACTCGATACACATTTCTGTTCTGATCTATCCCAGTCTCCAGAGATATGATTGCACCTAGTCCTGGGAAAAGAAGCAAGGTCACTCCTAGAATTTGACCTCTAACATTGCCTACACTCTCCCACTTATTGCGTTGTTCTGCAATTGGTGCATTTGCTATTCGCCGTATGGTTCGATTGTTCTTCACTGTAGGATACACATCTGCATTTGTTGGCGGGACCTCATTATACAGAACACTTTAAAAAACCTTTGACATGCTGAACAAGCAACGTGGTGACAATGTAGGTTGTTCTTGCAACCGGAAGCCAGCATGTTGCAACAGCAAAGTCTCGACTCGGCTGAGGTTTGTCTCTGTCAAAATAGGCCAAATTTTTGGCACATTTGGCCAATCTATTACCCACTTACGCTTCGTACCCTTCACACATCGTTCTATATCATCTGCACAAAACCAAAAGTCTGCAAATACTTCTCATTTAGTTCCGTAATCTTCTTTTCTACCACGATAAGTTGGAGTTGGTGTTCCCTTTCATCTTCTTGCAATTCAAGCAGTGTACTTCATATTTGACCCTCGCTGCTAAGCTTGATACTTAGCATTAGATTTGTGATTGATCCTTGCAATGTGCCACTTCAATGTGTCACAGTCGCTTTCAAATGCAGTTGTGACATGGTTATACCTATTTGACTCTGGTTCTTTTCCTTTGCCCTCTGAAGAGTGTGTAGGAGGAATAGTGGACCTTGTTCGGACACGAGGTTGAGAGAAATTTACTTTGTCTAGTCGATGTGAATCTCCTGCATCGCCAATTGAAACATCCAATTTCTTCTTTGTGCTCCCAAAGATCTCTTCTCCTTCCAAATGTGGTATACGACTTCCAATTCCTTTAGATCTAGGTAGGGAATTCAATGCTTCTGTCATTTTTTTAGGATCTCCACTTCGCCTTGCAGCTCTCAACTTCAACTCCCCCTTCGACGGACCAGACCCAGAGGCATGGCCTCTCAGATATGCACGGTAGTTTGTCATTTGCATCCACGCACGGATGCTATCATCACATGTGGCATCAAACAAATTTTTTACTCGGTTGCCAGACATTTGAAGCCATTTATTATGAACTGTCTCTGATAGATTGCACGAAGGCATGTTTACTATTTCCTCCAAATTCAAATCCTAGACATGCATCCAATAATCAAAATTACTTCTCATAATTACTTTCATTCATTAAAGCTACAGAAAATAGTGAAGACCATGAACTATGTGCATGTATAGTTCAAATGGGATGAAAGGCATTCTTAATTAATTAATTAGGAAAACATACTATTCTTGCTGAAATAAATACATCATCAACATACTACTCATTTTTCAAGTCCAATATGACTACTACTTGTTTGTATGGTAATAAATTGACATAAAGAAAAGTAAATATTGCCTTACCATTTGCATGAAGCCCCCCCACTGTTAGTATCTAAAATGCCAAAATGCCAAAATGCCAACCAATGCTCCAAGTAATGAAGTGCATCTTCCGTGGAAGCACTTGATGATAACCACAATGAACAAATTGCTAGATAACGTGTCTCTGCCTCCTCCATAGTTTTCGCATCTTTATACTATTTGTAGAGTGTATTGTGCTGTTGTTGAAATGCTTCCTTTATATGTTTCTGAGTATGTTTTTGAAGAGAAGTACTCCAATGCAGTAAGCATGTCCTCTCTTGTCGCAACCTAACTTTTTGATTTTTCTCTCTATTGTGTTTTGAAACACGGAATCCGGATCAAGTAGACCTGGATTGGTACAGAAAGGAAAGGAAAAGCTAAGAGTTAGGAAGACTATGATCATAAACCCTGAATGAACTGGATTATGGAGTGGAACGGATAATTGGAAACTAATCCAGTCTAGTCCCATAACCGGAGGAACGGATCCGGGATTTACGTTCGGAAAATCGGAAAAAGTAATGATTAGGTTTCCAGGGTACAAAAGAGACTGCTTTAGGGTTTGGAGTGTCATTTGCACCTAGGAGCACCAGCGTACTTGGTGTGCTCTCAGTGCTTTGTGTTTGTGATTGAGAATTGAGTGTGTTTATAAGGTCTTGGGAGTTGTGCAAGTTTCTGAGAGTTGTACAAAGTTGTGTGTGAGTGTGTTTATTTCCTGTACACGGGCGCAGAGATTAAAGAAGAACTGGTTGCATGAGCGTGGCCGGTTGAGATTGAGAGAGTGCCGCGAGAGTTTGTGTGAGATTGGCGCATTAAACGACTCGGTTGAGACCGAGGAGTGAGTGTGAGGAAACGGGACATGCGGCTAGGAGAGAAGTGAAGTAGCGATTTGAAGGAAAGACAGATGCCGCAGTTAAAGCGCGGACGAAATCAGGTACAGGCGAGCGTACACAGGATAGAAATCAGAGTGAGGAAGGTGGCTCCTTTAGAGCCCAGTAGCGAGCGGGAGAGAGTGGAATTAATGGAAGACCTCTTCGCCATGGGGTGCGCGGGTTTCTTGGGAAAACCCTGGGGCTTCTAGAGTGAGGCCATAGTTAGGAAGCTCATAGAAGGAGCCCCTAACCAGTTTGATAACTCCCTTCGACCGGTTCCGCCCATGTGGATGCGAGAGATTTGGAGGAGAATTTACGATTTAGAAGAAGGCGGCACAAAGCAGGCCAGCCGGAAGAGAGACTTCGTGCGTGGGAAGTTCAGGGAAGCGGCTAACCCCAAGGATGGATTTGCCATCAAAGACTGTGTCAATGCGCGATACCGGCGGTTGCTCAAATTCTTAGTATCGATCCTGCATTCGGAAAAACCCACCCGGGTGACTTCCACAATCGAGAATGCGATCTTTGGAGCCCTGAGCGGAGAAAAGTGGATGAATTGGGCGGCCTACATTCACACGTTGGTGAATGTACTGGTCTCGAATGTGGGAAAGAGTAGGGCTACTCCGGTATGCCCCTACCTTTTCCACCTATATAAGAATCAGAGTCTCCTGACTTCAGAGGAGAACAAGGAGTGGAGAGCTCAAATGGCTCTCCGGACGTGCGGTGGATCGGATAAGGAATCCGAGATGGAACCGGAGGATAAGGGTGAAAACCCTAAGAAGAGGACTTGGGTAGAGGAAGAGGACGAAGAGGACGAAGAGGACGTTCCTCTCAGTCGAAAGAGGATGAAGCGGACGCCTAGTCTAAGGGGCTTTCCTTCGGTGCCTTGTAAGGACAAAGGACCGGAACTAGTGGAGCCGGTCGTCTCGAAGAAGTAGGAGCCGGTGGAAGTGGCCAAGCAAAGACCTGTTCCATCGTCTCAACTAATGGACCCACTACTAGAAAATTTCATTTTTCTGTTGTTTTGGTCGCGTTGATCCGGTCAAAATTTGACAGAAATCTATTGAAACGGATCTGGTGATTCGATTGCGAGGGGAGATCCAAAGCTTCCGAAAGGACTTGGATGCTAGTCATGATCAAGTGAGGGCCACAATGTCTCTGCAAGAGGAGACCAGAGCGGTGATTGACCGGATGACAGCAGTGGTAGGGGCATCCGGTGACGTGATGGCAAAAGCCAAGCTTTTTGATGAGGGGGTGCATAAGGATCAGAAACCTTCTGGTACCTGCATCACTTGCATTCTAGCTAACTTTGCTGGGGAAGTAGAGGAGGCCATGAAGGAATTCCGGAAGGACGCAAAGGGGTTGGAGGACAACGTCCGGAAGTTCCAGAGTGGATTGGTCTCCCTATCCGGGATTTCAATCCCAGATGAGTTCGATGAGGTGGAGATCTTGAAGGGGAAGTTTGAAACCCCTAAATCGAAGGATAAAGAGGGAGGAAAAACTTCCACTTTAGCGGCTCCGCAGACAATGGCAGGGGTGACTTCCCTTGTAGAACCGGAACAAGTTCCGGAAGGGGAAATAAGAGTAGGAATTTGAGTGAACTCTCCCCCATAGCTACTCCAAATAGTGGTGGACCCCTTAGGATGAATAAGTAGTTAGGAATTAGAAGGTAGGAAATTTTATTAGACCGGACCTTATCCCAAAAAGATAGGAAAAGTTTAGATCCGAAAATCTCAGTCGGATCAGTGCTGGATTTTTGGGGACACTTTTTGTAAATTCTGTATATAATTTGAGTCTCAAGACTAAGACGGGGAGTCTTTCCTTCTTGCATAGGCTGTCCCTTGTGTATTTTCTATTGTTTCCCTTGTCTTCCCAAAGATTGGCCGGATAAGAGAGGGAGAGATTGAATATAGAGGAGCAGAGTGAGGGAGGAGCTTCTCCCCTTGGTGTCTTCTAGTGATTGAAGGTGCATGTGAACAGGTTGTAAGTGTTGGGAGTGAGTCAAGACACCTCAGTAGGTTTAGAGTTCATGATTCCGAGTGAGATAGCCAGTGCTAGGCTAGGTAGTAAGAGAGAGGATTCTCAAACTGTGCTAGAGCTACCAGATGGGATGTCTGGATTAGCCTCCGAACACTTAAGAGGTCTCACCATCTGAAGAAGTAAACGGAAGAGCTCTAGATTGTGTTGGTACGGGCAGACACACTTGTAGCCACCTTAGTTTCGCACGGATTTTAGAAGATAGTAAGGTCGTTGTAGTGGGTGAGGATCGTACGGGGGATTTTTGTGTGACCTCCAGACTGGGATTACTTCTAGTTTGTTGTGAAAGATCAAACCGGATCCTGTTAGAATAGGCGGATAGATTAGCTGAGTGAATCTTCCATCACTATAAAGACCAGAAAGAGAGGAGCGCCTACCTCTCTGAGAACAAGCAGCAGATCCCTCCAAAGTACCAACAGAGGTTTTAAAAGCAAAACCGGAATACAAACCAAGGAAAGCGAGTCCTCGGATAAAGTGGTAAAAGATCCGGTCGGGAGTGTAAGTTCCGGTTTGGTTCTTATTGGTTGTAAAAGGCCTTATTCGTTAAATTGAGACAGAATGGTAGTTTTGAGACTTTGAAAACACATGTTAAAGTTTTTTTGAGGAAGAAGTTGCAGGCTCAATGATAAAAAAACAATTTAGTTTTTAGAGTTTCAAGCAGAATTGAGACAACAATTTCAAAGAAGTGCACAAATAAGGTGAAATACTTTACGACGAAAAATGTCCGGTTTAGGGTTTGGAAAGAAAATACAAGCATATTCACACTTGGAAGTTGAATGTACTCAAGGATTTGAATTCAAATCATGTAATTTTGCCCTGATAGGCTTCTATAGTTCTCAAAATATAATCTCTTATTTTCTTATGAGTCTTATGTATATATGAAGTGACTGCTTAAATGCAAAGCACTTCACTTTGATGAATATGGGGCTATAGGCATGATGTATATGCCATATGTATAGTACAAGAGAAATAGACTATAGCCTCCAAAACTTCCATTTTTTTCCTAAGCATTGCTATTGTCTACACAACTCTTTTGTTTAGCCTCCAATGCCTTAAGGTCTGCTAGGCCTTTCAAAATATCCTTGCGTCGCGAAGCAGAATGCCATGCTCTTTTATCGAACTGTACACTTGAGACCTCCGTACTTCTAGCTCTAGCCTCACTGCAAAGTGGCTTGCAAGTACTAGGAGGAGCCTCGGAGGCGGAAAGGGATTTTGATCCTTGTAACGGCTTTAGCACCAAGAGTTTGACATTGGGTATGTTTACAGTACCAGATCGACTGGACTTAGAGCCCAAATGCCACCGACAGTTTTGAAGAAACCTCTTTGTATGGATATTCTCTCGTGAGGGAAGCAATCGTCTCGCTCCAACACCCACTGTGGGGCGAGGCCAATTATCTCCAAGTTGAGGTACCCGAATATCACTTGTAGACTTTTGATTCACTAGAAAACCAGAGGAGTCGGTACTCTTGTTCAAGTTTGAAGGCACCACAGATGTTGTCAAACATGTAACATCGTTGAGTCTATGATTTCCCGCACCAAGTTCGGGGATGAGGTGGAGTCTCCGACTTGTCGTGGCCTCCGACCACGGAGGAGATGAAAACGAATCGGCTGGAATCAAAGACGCCCGTTTGAGCGGCAACGGGGAGCAGATGGGAGTCCTGAACGAGCCTTTACTTGGGGGACTGTCGACCACACCGTCCTCTATGTCTCCCTTCATGTAGTCTATGGCCGCGAATGCTGCATCCGTGGTGGAGTGCAGCAAGTACGGTTTGGATATGGGAATGGTGTCGCAACTCCCATCCGTTGAGTTGCAGCTTGTCGCAGTACAAGGTGAGTAAATTCCCTGTTATACGTCCAAAAACTCCTTTAAAGTATAACTAAGTGAACCTAAAGATCGAACCCACAAGATCCTGTAAAGTATTTAGCGTCATTGAATGATTTAGACTAAGTTAGCACGCAAACCCAAATTCCGGTTCCAAGTCAATTACCAGAAGACATTATAATATCCGGAAAACTAAGAAATGGCTTTCCGCCACTATTCCGGTCCTACTAACTATCCGGTCTATATAACAATTACAACCCCAGGAGGCTATAATTTCCGATTCCGGTTACTACTGTAGACCGATCCACTTCGGTCTATCAACATTCTTCTTGATCTATCTGGTTTAATTTAGCCTCTATTTTACCATCAGAGGGGGCGCCCCTTGATTTTCAGAGTGGTAGGGCAGGTAGGCCACCACTCCTTCCGTAACTTATAGTGGCTAAAGACCCACTCTTCTATCTTCTAATCTCCTACTTACTACGGATCCGGTTTGGTCTTTCACAACAACCTGGGTATTAATCCGGATTGCAGGTCACACAAAGACCCCCCGTACGATCCTCTGATACTACAACGACCTTGGGCAACCTTTCCTTTCCATGCGAAGCTAGGTGGTTACAAGTGAAACCCGTCCATTCCAATACTTACTAGAGTTATTCCGTTTACCAACGATGGCAGCAAGACCTTACAAAAGATCGGACACTCAACCGGATTTTCCATCCAGGAGTTCTAGCGCAAGTACGGAATCCCTCCCTATCCGCCTAGCCTAACAACGGTTTTCTCGTCCGGAATCTCAAACTCTAGACACGTTGAGGAACTGAAGTGCACTCCCAACTCTTTCACTACCTGCTCACGTACACTAGAAATAAAAAAACGGAATGCACCAAGGGGAGAAATTGTCAACTCTAACCCCAACTCTTACTCTTCTCTCTTCCGGTCATACAGCAATCATATACACTCACACACCCACGACAGAGAAGCAAAAGGGAAAGACACAAGGGAATTTGCAAAAGAAGACTTTTTTTCTCCCCCTCCCCTTCTCAGGGCAGGTTTATATACAAAACCAAAAAAGTGCAAAAAGGCAAAAAGCGTCACGGAATCCGACCGCATTTCCCGGCTGAACTTCCGATCCTACCTACCTACTATCGGATAGAATCCGGTTCCGTTCTAACATCTCTAGTATGTACAAATTTTATTAATCTACAATCCTAACCCTAAGGTAGGATTCTTTGGCTCGGCTTCCATCCCCTTGAAGATTTTAGTTAGGTTCCGGTTCTGTTCTCCATCCATAGGTTTTGGAACTAGATCGCCTTGACCGGAATTGGGTGTGGATTCTAGATCAATGGCGGATTCTGGGGTGTTGGCCGGTTTAGACGTCTGTGTAGTCATCTTAGACTTGGGAGTCTTATCCTTCCCTTCTTCAGCGGCTAACACATCCGGAAATGATTTCGGAAGCGAGAGCTCTGACAGATGGATCTCCTTAGAACATGTGGCTCCCGTCAGTTTCCGGCTACTTTCTTCAATCCGGTCCACTGAAATCCGTGCCTCCTTCACCGCCATTTCAATCCGCTTCGCATAGTCCGTGAGAATCCCTACTATCCTAGCACCGGATAGTTTCTTCTCCTTATGGACTTCTTCATCGAATAGTTTGGCCTTGGTGGCGGCCGTCCCGGATACTCCAAGCACGTCCTTCACCTGCTCTGCTATCCTTCGCGTTTCCTTTACTATCTCCCTTGAGGCGGCTGCCTCCTCCTTCAAGCCGAAGTTTTCCGCTTTCAAGGTATCCACCTTCGTCTGAAGTCGGACTACTTCTTCCTCCCGCCTTCGGTATTCGACCGGATCGGTGATACAGTCAACTACCTTCGCTGGTAGTTGGTTGTTGGGCGGCGCATCCACCAGTTTTCCGATCGCCTCCAAGGTCAGGTACTTCACTTCCCAATCCACCCGGACACTGGAGAGAATGGCAATCAAGTTATTGAATGGATCCCGTGGATCCATTTCTTCCTCCATAACAGCCTTCCATTTCTCATCTAGAGTTGATGGGCCATGACTTGGAGGTGTTCCTCGCCTATGGGGAGGAGTTGTTTTCTGTCGCTTGATTGGCGGCAGTACCTCTTCCTCCTCTTCTTCCGTTTCCGGATCCGAATCCAGAACTGATTCCGCTTCGTCGTCCTCTTCTGATTTCCCATATTTCAGGAGAGCTCCCTGAGCCTTCCACTCCTTCTCTTCCTCATTTGTCAGGAGCTGGTGGTTATGGTACAAATGATACAAGTACGCGCATATGGGGGTAGCTCTACTCTTTCCTACCCTCTTGATGAGCTGGGTTACCAGATCAAAAATGATCTGGGCCCAATCTACGTTCCGGGTTCCGCTTAGAGAACCGAAAATGGTATTCCCTAGGGTGATTGTTACCCTCGTCGGTTTCTCCGGATGGAGGATCGGAATCAGAAACCTCAAAAGACGATCGTCTATGCAGTCGTCAACTGCGTATCCGTCTTTAGGATTGGGAACGCCATGGAATTTACCCCGAATGAATTCATCCTTCCAGCCGGCCATTCCAAGACCCCCTACCCGGAAATCATATTGTCATAGCACAAGGAAGCACAAATCCTACCCTTAGGTGTTAAATTGATGTAAAACACCTTAGATGACTTGTGTATCGTTCCCATAGGATTTCAATGTTAGTTTCCTCAAGATATCCGGAACAGGATTCGGAAAACACCAAACCCAAGCAAAACCGGATCTAAATATTTGCAACATGAAACTCTCTCAATACCCTCTCCTCTCCCTACTCCAATTCCCTTACGTCCACTCCAAGTCTTCCACCAGTAATCAAACAAGGAGGATTGTCATAATCCTGTGCTTCTTTCTATCCGGATCGATTTAGATGGATGCGAAACCGAAAAGAGGATTTCTATCCGATTACAGTAACTCACAAAATGTTCGTTTTACCTCTACCAAGAGGGTTCCGCTCTTTGGTTTTAGGAAGGGAACGTAAACCCTACCCTTCAATCGTGTTTAGAGTGAAATGAAGATCCACTTAGAATAACAACAACAAATACCAAAAAGAAATAGGAAATAGTTACTTCCTCACAACTAATCCGGATGTTGATCTAGACTAGCAGGTCACTCAGGAAACCCCTATTATCCTCCCAGTACTACAACGATAGACCTATCCGGACAGGACCCCAAGAGCATGATCCGGCACCTGATAACTGAGAGATCCTAACTACCTTTCTATTCCTCTCTTCCGGATCTAGCAGGACCTCATCAAATGTCGGCTAGCATTCGTTCTCCCTCCTGAAGAATTCACCCAACCTAAGAATGGCTATCCTACTCAGAAGACTCCCAAGGAACTTCAGCAACTAAAATACCCTCTTAGTACACAAAGTTTTCCTTAACCAAATCCTCAAAGCTCTCAAAATCAAATCCTAGACAGAATCCGGGGGCTACTTGTCTTCCTCCACACCTGCAAACCAGCTACCCGCACTAAACAATGGTTCTAGCATTGCACGGCATACCAACACAAAACTTAGCCTTTTTAGGCCAGCACTTATGAAGTGGAAATTTGAAATCAATTTGCAAAGTGTTGAAAAACACAAATAAGAAAACACCCGGGGCTGCAAATTAACTTCAGCCCCCTAAATACACATCCCAGGGAACCCCAAAGGTCCCAAGGAATAAAACTAAAGGACAGGAGAATGACAGGTGTCATTCTTTATCCTTCTAAGTTGACTTTCCTACCATCCCCATCCGATCCGTAAAATGTGGATCTCAGATCCTAAAAATCGGGAAAGTGCAGCCCAAGTGCATGCACCTAAAAAGCACCTCCCAAGCTACTTCCTACCTATCAAAAACTTGGGTTTTTGGCTGACCATGCTAAGGTCGCTTCCCAGAAACTTCCTAATTACTTTCCTATCTATTTCCTAGCCTTCTTTGGAGAAGGTTCCTCTAACTTTATTGCCCCCTTCCTAGCTGGCTGTTTCCTATTGGCTGATGGTTTCCCACTCAAGGGCGGCTTTCTCTTAGACGGTGTTGAAATTTTCCCTTTGAACTGTGCTGGTGAGATTTGCTCAGGATCTGATTTCTCTTCTAATCTAGTGTCTTCCGAATCCTCTTCTCCGGATCTTGACAGACTTTCCTCCCGCTCAGATTGGCTTGGAGATTCGTCCTCTGCGGATTGCTGATTCCTTAGAGGCACGTCTCTTCCTCTCACGGAAGTAACCTTCTTCACAGTCTTCTTGGCGGTTGAGGGTTGAGAGCCTTTACTGTGTGGTGTGCCTAAGTCGGATTCCGACTTTCAGATTCGATCCTTTGATCCGGATCCGTGCACTGATCCTTCTTTCCTCCCCTCCATACCCTTAGAGGTTGGTGTCAACTCATCCTCCTGCCTTTCCCGCTTGGCTGGCGTCTTTGTTGGAGTCTTTGTGGGCGCATCATTTTTGGTTGGCTCCATCTCTTCATCCTTCCTCTTTATTCCGGATTCCGAAAACTGTTCTGTTTGGTGAAGAACATCTCGGACTTCAAACATGAATTTCTCCATCTCTTCGGAATACTCTGCCAAAACTAAGATAGCCTTACCTGTGGCTTCCGGTCCTGCCTCATGGATTCCCTCATCATAGAGTTTGGCTTTGTTTACAACATCCGCAGTGTTGGAAACAAAGGCCCCAACTCTCCTAATGGCCCCCTTAAACTCTGAGGTAAGCCGTTCCACCTCTCTCTTCTTTTCCTCACCCTTCTCAATTTGCCGCTGGAGATCCGCATTCCTCTCAGTCAATTTCTTGATGCGGGTTTCCCACTTCCAGTTTTCACTATCCCGGATCAACCCTTCTACTTTCTCCGCGAGCTCTGACACATTGATCCCTCCAAGCAGTCCACATACATTCTTCACTACTCCTCTCTTTGTATTAAGCTCCTCCCGGACTCTCCCTAAGTCTGAAATGATCCTCCCCAAAGTATCCTCTCCCAGAACTTCCGGTTCTGGCGAGACTTTCCTCTTCTCTCTAGATCCCTTCTTAGAAAAGACTGAAACCCTCTCAGCCTCTGTCCTCCTTTCGGAAGGCTCCTTCCTTCTCTCTAAGGATTCCTTCTCAGATCCCTCATTTGGTCCCTCCTTTCTCTCTTCTTCCTCTTCCTCTCGGGGTGGAGTAAGATTAAGTTTCATTAGGGTGGCTGCGGCCTTATACATGGTTTTCTCTGAAGTTTTCAGAGTACCTAGGAAGTCATATAGGTGAAAGAGGAATGGCTCAATGGAGGTGGCCTTTGCGTTTCCTAGAGCGTTCACCATCTTCCCTACCAGATCTTTCACTATTCCTCCCCAAAACACTTTCCTTTCCCCACTCAACGCTCCGAAGATCGTATTGGCCCAAGTTACCGTGACCTGGTTTGGCCGTTCCAGATACAGGATCGGTACTACAAATTCTAACATCCTCCTCTCTTTTGCCACCTTGCAATTTGCTACTGCGTAGCCATCCTTAGGGTGAGGAGGATTAGAGAATTTACCTTCCGCGAACTTGTGTACCCGCGAAGCCATCCCTTCTTCAGGTCAAGGAAAGTCGTAGACCCTCTTCCAGATGTCCTCAGTCCACTTTCCGGGCAGAGCTCGAACGGTCTTGATCCATTCGTTCGACTGCTCATTCATCAACTCCCGGATCATTTCCTCGCTCTTCAAGCTCTATGGTCGACAGAGGAATCCCGCACACCCGAGTTGGCCTAGATCCTCCTCCAACTGCTTCCTCTCTCCGTCATCCTTCGGAATCATTGGACAGATGCTCTTGATCTTGAAAGGAGATGACCCGCTTGCTTCCGCCTTCACCATGGTTGCAGAACTCTCTAAAACACTCACCACTCAAACCTCCTGCCTTTTCTTGCCACAGCTCCCGATCAATCCTCTTCCTCTCCACGACAGGATCTGGAAAGTAAGATCACCCAATCCTCTCACACCTCTAAAGGCAGACCTTGCTCTGAGATCGCTCCCAAACCACAAAGACACAATGAGGTTTGAGGAACCAAACCCCTGCGTATCCTTTCCTAGCAGTCACAGCCGTTGGGAAAGTAGTCATTTCCGCAATCATCACGGAGGAATCTAGCCGTTAAAATGGTCCTCCGTGATGTATGGGATTACCGTTGGATCCGGGATTTCCTCTTCCCGTCCCGATAATCTGCCGGTAACGTGTGGATGCGTTTGCTTCCGGCCCCGGTATATTTTTCGACCCCTATTCCATTCCTCGGATGCGGATCCGTTTCCGGATCTTTAGGAAAATAGGAATCTTACAATATCTTTCTTAACCAAATTATCTATCTACTACTAATCCAGTAGTGAGGTAGGGTTAATATTGGTAATATAATTAGTTTGCCATCTTGCAAATCAAAATTTTTTACCAATGTCCACTCCTTACTTATATATTCTATATAACCATCCTCATCCTCTCATTTTGGTCTACAACACATATACTCCTCTCCAGACTTCCTCAGTCCAGAGGGATGGATTCCCTCTCAAGGTGTTATCAAACTCATTGAACAATTTGCCCAAGAGTTCCTTCACCATTCTCTCCTCCCAGAATCCCCAAGGTTTCTCAGTGAACCCCTAGCAACCCATAGAAGTTAAGTCTTCTATGAGTTGGGCCTTCTCCTGTTCGTCTGAGGGACTCACCGGAAATATCTTCCGGAGTTTCACCTCAACCGGACCAGATCTTGCAGACCTCGCTCTCTTCCGACGTAGCAGCGGCATGGGGTGGATTACCTCTCACACAGATTTCCTCACTGATTCTACCTCACCCGCTCCTAGCCACACGTCCCGTTTGTTTCTTCTCTCTCCGATCTCAACCAGAAATACTAAGTTTCTACTGAGGCACTCTCTCCTGACACGAGGGTACCAAATGCTGTAAACAACATGAGGAGCGCCCAATCTTGCGAGGAAATGAAAGAGGTAAGACTGGCAAGCTTGGTCTTTAAATAGCCCCAGGACTCCGCCGTGGTCATAATGACCATTTCCGGTTTAGCAGCTTGACGTCTAGTCCAACCCTAATCCGGTTTCTAGGTTGATTTCGGATGGGTTTCCGGTCCCGACCAATTTGAAACTTTCAACTGGATTGAATCCGGTCTACCTACTATTTCATTCTCCGTATGTATATATCCGGTTTTCCTACAATTGGCATTCTGATCCAGTTCTTTCTAACTAGTTTCCGTTCTAATTTCTAGATAAACTGAACAAAACAAAAATTCACGTTGCGACATAGCTCCTATCCACTGACTCGTTGGAGGTTGAGATTGATTTCTCTGATCCGGAAAGGAGACTCTTCGTTAGCCTCTGCCTTTTTGGAGGACATTCACGAAAGGGCAGTCCAACCTAGAGCAAGCACAAAATACAAGTGTTAGGGATGTACTTTTCAAGTAATCCTTTTGCAAGGCCAATAGCTCTTGACCAAGCGCCATAAGAAAAAACCCCATCTTCAAAATCAAATATTAGGTGTCAAGCTCTCTTGAATGGAGTTTATTATTTTACCACAAAGTGTATCGTACATGATTAATTTACAACAAGTAGGTGGCATTTACAACAAGTAGGTGACATTTACAACAAGTAAGTCTCTACGCGGGGACTAGAGAAGTCTATATCCTACGGCAACCTCGCCCTACCACTAATTCTATCTCAGGAAGCTCGTATCGAACACCTAGGGTTCTACTGGACTCTCTCATTGCTTCTACGATCTGTTGCATTGAGAGGTCACGGGCACCCAAAGGGTTCAGGCCAATCCGTTTGTCTTCACTAGAAGAAACCAAAATTTTCGATGTCTAAGGGAACGGATTTTAGGTGACGTTGAAGAAAACAACCTATGTTTTTCTGTCAACAATTATCTCCATTAATGTTCCATTGGACATCATTATTGACATGAAAAATACAAGTTGTTTTTTTCAACGTCACCTAAAATTTGTTCCTTTTGACGTCGGCTGTTTTTTTGAATGTCACCTAAAACAAGGTTTTCTTATAGTGCTTGGACGTAACCCCGCAAGTCCCCGTCGTTGCAGTTCAGATGGAGGTGCCTGAGCCAGAGTAAGAGTTCGTCTATAAGAATGTCGTCCCTCCGTTTCACGCGACTCCAAGTGTCCAAGAAGATGGAATTGCCGTTCTCATTGCAGACGCTCTCAGTAGGAGAGTCGTCAATGAGGAGGGTGTTATTCATTGAGAACGGATCCCCGCCACTAGGACTTGTCGAAAGGGTCTCCAACAATATTTTCATGCAATGGACTTTGCCCCCCATATGAAAGTGCTTTCCCTTGGAGACCTCAATCTTGAGACATTGCTTTTGACCTAGGATGTGAAATGGGTACTTGACACCGTGGAAGAGATGTTCCACAATAGGTTCTGTATTGCGCCTCATCATCGTGGTCCACACTACCACCCTCTTCGCAATGTCAGAAACCTCACGGAGGAATTGCCTAACATTCGGTCGAGCAAATACAGCCTCGGTCCTATTTACTGTTGGGATTCTATAGCATAGAACATGGTCTTTGACTTGCAAGTGCTTTAACTTTGCAACAGAGGACTTTGAAACCACTTGGTAGAGAACACCGTTCAAGTCGAAGACAATGTTCAACCACTTTGGCTTGGTTTCTAGCCCTATCACTGGGACGTTCCTCGAGACGATGTCTCTTGCTGCTCCCTTCGATTCTACCTGACCAGAGAAAAACAACAGAGAATGGAGTTACCTGATTAAATGCAGAGGATGGACTTCCAAATTGCGGAAACATGAATCGAATCCCACTAATCTCTTGGTTGCCGTCAGGTAGAGCCTTCACAGGCAACGGACGGTGTATGCTTTGATGTTTTTGGAGCTGAGGGAAAAAACATGAATTGAATGCAATTAGATGCATATGCATAGTCTATAAAAGAAAATCCTCTCTTTATTTACAAAGAAAATGATACATGTTTTGATCTACGACCGACTAAACTGTACACTCAGAACAGTATGCTACACTTGACTAGACGCATCCTCTCCGCGGACAGGTTCGCCATCCGTGCGAAGAAATCAAGCCATCAAGGATTGGCACTG
This sequence comes from Climacium dendroides, assembly GCA_950106755.1. NCBI lineage: Eukaryota > Viridiplantae > Streptophyta > Bryopsida > Hypnales > Climaciaceae > Climacium > Climacium dendroides. Next base: position 28,352,402 of record OX467089.1, on the reverse strand, counting down.
CCATCTTGTCACGCAGCACAAATACGAATAAGATTTCATAATAGAACTACCACACTCTAACACTCCAATTTCCTAACAAAATAAAAGAGATCAAGCGTCAAAAGTTGTAATAATCTGTTTGACATACCTGCGAGGAGGCTGCTGTTGTGCCATCCGCTTGGGCTTCACCGCTGATTGCGACATTTCTGCCTTGTCCACCTGAGACATCCAAATCTTGATAAATGTCGTCGCCTTCTCCATAGTCAACACTATCTTCATAAGGCGAAGGGGAGGTGACACCCTCCCTAGTGGACGTATCGACTTCATCTGCTCTCGTCTCAGCCGTAGAAAGCGAAACGCTTTGCGTGTTATCATCGAGCCGATGATAACTCTCAGATTCCTAGGGAGTTCGAAGAGCCTCTACATGGCCAGTTGCTTCCGGAACTCCAACTCCAGAGTGTCGAGGCTCTGCAGAAGACGCACTTGCAATTTGTGATGTGGGGGTCGACTGAACTAAGTCGGTATCGCCAGGAGGATTCGACACGACTTTATCGTCGGGTCGACGATATGGTAGCTGCGGCACCAATTGCTGTGTTGCTTGAGGGATCTGAGGGGTGGAGGAAGGCTGCGGAGCGAGAGTGGAGATAGTGACGGGGAACATCATTGCCTGGCTTAAAGGCCCGCCCTGCGTCTGAGATTACATGGCCATGATAGCAGCAATTTGTTCTTGAAATCTCAGGTAATCCGCTTACCTTTGGACTTCTATTTGGGCTAGTCTGTCCTCAGCAGCTTTAATGTATGCTTGTCTTTGCTGCTCTATTCTAGCCAACTCCGCCTTCGTTGCCTCCAGTTCCCTCTGAGTCTCCTCACGCTTGACTTTCCAAGCGATTCTGTGTTCCCGGATTTCTTGGTCCTGCTTCCACCAATCCTTTTCCACCTTCATGAGTCTGCCATCAGGGGCAATGACAACTTTCTTCTCTCGGACCTTGGGAATGCCGTCGTCGTCGTCTTCATCTGATTCATGCCTGTGGTCGATTTCCTCGTCGCTGCTGAGAACTTGGACTTCATGCTCAAGCAACTGTGCCTCCACTTCAGAGGCACCAAGAGTGCCGGTCAAGACAACATCGGCATCCTCAGCCGGGGGAGGAACGATGTTGTCTTGGAGAGCATCATCCAAGACATTGTCGAAAGCCTTCTCCACAACCGCATTGCAGTGTAGCTTCCACGTCGGCTTCTTCGATGTGGAAGCGTATAGGCTCAGGTCTTGCCGGTGCGCTAACGTCCTTACGGCGCTTTGTGTGCAGCTCTGGAGATGGATTGTCGTCGTCGCCTCCATCCTCTGATTGGCTTGCATCCTCCGACTCGGCTTTATCCTCTGACTCGCTTCCCTCCTCGTCCGGATCGCTGCCTGGGGAGTTCCTACCCTCTACTTGCTTTTGGAGCTCCCACTCTTCGTCCGTCTCGACGTCGTCGTCGCCTACACCTGGTTCTAAGACAACGTCGTCTTTGGTTGACTCCTCTGAAAGAGAGACTCCGTCATCACCTTCCTCTCTAAAAGGAGGCGCCTCCACCCTTTGAAATTCACAATGGGGTTTCGTAAAGTCCAAGGAGTAGGGCGAATTGGAGAAAAATAAGTTGTTCATGTCCATTTTGTCAATGACATCGGCCATTTTCATATATATAGAAACCGAAGATTTGTCGCAAAATCCATAGAAAAAAACTCCAAACATCTGAATCAAAGGCAAGATGTTCAGTTAGTACAGTAGTTCAAGTTATCGTCAGGTTGATGATACCCAGGCTCGGAATACAACATATTCAAAGGAAATGCCGAGGAGTTATTGTCGGGTCGATGATACCCATGCACAGAATACAATAAATTATGCATTAACAAGCGCGAGGTTGATATGATTAAATGAATTTACCTTGGAGGCCATCATGAACTTTATTCCCGTGTAAACTCCAAGGACGTTTTCCTCAGGCGTTGCAAAAGACTGCAGCACATCGAGGTAGAACTCGAATCGGAGTTCGTTTGGAAACATCATGTACTTGTTCTCCGTGCACCTCGCGGGGGCCTTATAGTACACACAATCCGGGGAGGTGTCATACCGAGCTCGCATCAGTGGGCGCACGGAAGATGCAAAATCGTTTCCTTTCTTAAAAAGGAAGAGGAGTGGCATAGGGTCTATCCTCTTACGAACAGGGAGGCAGTTGAGGTTCTTGGCCCTGTAAGGTATGTACACTGAATGCACGACGTCGAATTCTTGAAGGTTGTGCGTTGCAAATTTACAAGCGGCTCCCCTTTGGTTCTCGCGCTCAAAAATAAAGAGCCATACGTTTGGCTCTGTCATGGAGGGCTCAAGCTTCTCTTTCAGGAAGCTGAGAAATCGGTCGACAGCTCCCACATCGTCAATGTGAGTGTGCCTTAAAATTTTCCTAGAGTCGAACACCCTCAAGTTGATTGTCGATGCCTTATACTAGTACGTGCTATTTGAGACAAGTGAACACGCAACCCTGTCTATTGCGCGCATGTGAACCTCGCCTACAATAACCAGAAGCTTGTACTTTAACGTCATGAAAGTTTGGAACATGTACATCACTTCTGGAAACTGATCCTCCAAATCTGTCACCCGCTTCAGACGAGCATCGTTTTGGAGTCGCTTCTTGAAATATTCTTTGTTTGAGTGTGAAAGCAAGAAATCCCAAGACGCTGACGAGAACCTGTGCCTCAACTTCCAGTCCCCCCACACGAAGTCATTGACGTCTCCAGCAGTGTCAAAGAACTCCAGGCGCGGCTTCACTTCTACCAAATCCTGCATGATAACTTTCTTCCGCTTTCTTCTTTCGACCCAATCGGAAGCCACATAGTTGTCGCTTACTGGGATCCTAGTCTTCGAGACGGAGACTTTCGGATACCCACATGTGCGATTGTTTGTTTGTAAGATGAGATGTTTTGCAAAGTCCCTGAAGTCTATGTCCGTGAAGTGACCGCATCGTCTAATAAACTCCCGCTTCAAGTTCTGGTCATTTTCCTTGAAACCTTTGAGGTCCTTGAAAGGTTCTTCGGTGATAGGGTCAATCAAATTTCCTACGGGGTGCCATTGGAGGAACTTCTCCCACATCAACTAGTAATCGTCAAGGAGAGTTGTTATCTGAACTTCATTCTTTAAGTCCTTGAGAGCGTTCACCTTGGCTCCATTTGTGATTGGATTTATGTTTTGAAACCGCTAGACGACTGCCATAGAGAAACTCTGCAACCAGATCAATCGCGTATGTCAGCTTTGGGCCCAATAACCAAAATATTCACAAGATAATCAATCAAGGAAAAGAAACAAGCTAAATGGGGATTTATCGTTGACTCGATGATAAGTTGGGGAGCTTTACCGCGTATTTTGTTGGACTGTAAGTTGACAAATTCTTTCTGTCAGCAGGCTCTGTCTTCGACAATGCTGGGCGATCTAGCAATATCCAGATGTTGCGGCAACTGATTAACTGGTTGCCCCAAGTGGGTTGGGCGTGGTGCAAGTGGTTGGTCAGATTGTAGAAGGATGAGATGCACCTCAGCTTGTTTACGTCTTGCGTCCAAACAATAAGAGCTTCCTAAGTCTTTAAGTCCTCTTTCTTGTCAGCGGAGCAATTTTCTTTTTGTAGCTCCTGCGAACCTACAATGCTGTGTTGGCCATTGATGATCATGAAGCGCATTCGTTTGATGTCTTCCCATTTTGACAGTTTGGTCTTCAATAGCTTATTGTCAGTGCCGACCGGAGTGAGACAAACCTTCTAGCGCTGGTCTTTGTGCACCATTTGAATGAGAAACTGCTTCATGTTGGTGACTAGATTTTTTTGCAGTGTCTGGATGACGTACTCATCGTTGGCAAGTATGCACTACTTGATGTCTATCATCACTGTCTTCATGTTAAAGAGGAAGCAGTCTTTGTGGTTTGCCCAGAATTCTTGTTGAGCTTTGCCAATAGCCAAGAAGTCGGGAACTGGATCTCGGAAGGGAGCCAGTCCAGAGTTTGTAGTCAATGCCAAGCCTGAACTGCCCCCCGCAGCGGTATTCCTGCGCTTCCGACTTGAATTCGTGGGTGTCGTTGCCACTCTTTTCTTTAGTTCAGATTTTGTTTGGCCGGGCTTCCCTTTTCCTCCGGAAGTTGGAGCAGCAGGCAGGGTCGAGATAGAGGTTGGTTTCTTCTTCCGGAGAGTGGCTGCTTGTCTGCCAAAGTCAGGTTTTTTTTCCACCAAATTGTATGCGTACCGGTCCAAGCATTGAAGAATTGAGCGAAATCTTTTTGCAATTGACTCGGCACTAGTTGTATGCCAGGGAAGGTACTTCTCACTGAAGTGTTCGACCAATGATTCTAGCTTTGTACCTTCCAACAACATCAAGAGATTCTCCAGGTCAAATTGCCCATGGAGCTTTGTTACGTCTATCACAATAGAGTGACAGTGATTCATTTGCTCACTGAGGTCATTCACCTCCCTCACCACAATCAGCACGTAGTTGTGGTGGTGTTGCTCGATCATCGTCACCTTCTCCCTCAAGTTTAGAAATTGATATGTCAACTGGTTCTTTATTCTGTACCGGAGGAAGACGAAGTTCTTGAATCGATTGACTCCAAAACACCAGCTGTCGATATGGTCCTTGAATTCCCATAGTGTTCCGTAGGACTCCCGGTCATTGACGATGAAGGGGTCGATTGGATTCACAAAGTGTTGGATATGGGGACTGCTGATCGAGTAGTCGTATTTGTCGCTGGCTTCCATCACTGCTGCAATGAGATTGGGGATTGAATGAATTAAATGAGTTTTAGCTTGGACATAAAATTCTACAGAAGTTCTGTTTTCAGAGACTCGTCGGTGTTAAACATTAAATATTGAAGTTTTACGGAGGTTTTGTTATCGTCACCCCGATGATAACCTTCATGAACGATTGAAATGTTTATATTGGTTTCTGATTCTTGGCATTACTTATTGTCAACTCGACAATATGTTTTATATGATCTTGAACTTTTGATACTGGGTTTGGTCTCACGCTTGGACTTATCGTCGACTCGACAATAACTGCTATTGATTTTTGGAATTTGTTTACTCAGTGTTGAATCCTGCCTAACTTATTGTCGACCCAACGATAATCTTCCTAGAAGCTCGAAATATTGATAATTATTGGGTTTTGACTCGGGCCTTGACTTATTATCGACTCGACAATAACTTTCATAGATTCTCGAAATTGGTTTACTGGGTTTGGACTCTCGGCTAGACTTATCGTCGACTCGACGATAAGCTTCATGGATGCTCGATATGACTATATTGGCTTTGTACGCCCGGCTTGACTTATCGTCGACTCGACAATAATTCTCACTAATTCTTGAAATTCTTTATCTGGGTTTGGATTCTCAGCTGGACTTATCGTTGACTCGACAATAATTCTCACTAATTCTTAAAATTCTTTATTTGGGTTTGGATTCTCGGCTGGACTTATCGTTGACTTGACGATAAGCTTCATGATGCTCAAAATTTTATATTGGATTTGTATGCCTGGCTTGACTTATCGTCGACTCGACAATAATTTTTACTAATTCCTGAAGTTTTTCATCTGGATTTGGACTCTCGGCTGGACTTATCGTTGACTCGACGATAAGCTTCATGGTTGCTCAAAATTTTTGAATTGGGTTAGGACTCTAGCCTAGACTTATCGTCGACTCGACAATAACTTGAAATTCTAAACCCTAAACCCTAAACCCTATCACAGCAATCACACAGCTCAAAATACAAACTTCAATGAATTCAAAAAAGAAACGAAGCAAAATGGAAAATGGAAACATAATCAAAACAACAAAATTACAAACATAATCAAAATAGCAAACACCCTAAATCGGAAACAGAATGAAAACAACAGAATGGAAAATGGAAACAAAAAACAAAGCAAACAAACAAGCAATCTACGAAAATAGAAAACAAACCCTCACTTGCAAACTTCTGCCAAATTGGAGAAGCACCACCGATTCGCAGCAACAGCAACAGCAAATGACCTCACTGTTTCCAAAACAGAAGCCCCAAAATACAAGCTCCCTCCGTCCTCACGAACAAAACCATCTATCTCCAAAGGAAAAGCTCGCGACCCTAAATCAACAAAACATGATCCACCCTAGTGCTCCAAAACACAAGCTCGCAGGAAAACGCCGCCTACCTGCCTCCAAAACACAAACTCGCGGAAAGTGGCGGAAAATCGCGGAAACTCGCGCCTGCCTACCTTCAAAACACAAACACCGCCTGCCTCCAGAACACAAACTTGCGGAAAAACGCCAACAAAATACCAACTTGCTCCGTCGCTTCGTCCTCACAGGCAACAACACCGCAATGCCTAAAAATACAAGCTCACAACCACATGCCTCAAAACACAAGCTCAAAACCACAAGCTCGCAGAAAAGATTCTGAAACTGTCGGTGCTTAGGGTTGCGCCTTTGGGAGAAATGACCCTCGACCCTGCCACCCAAGCCCGACCCCGACCTCGACCCGAGCCCAACCCAAACCCGAGCTCGGACCAGACCCCGACCTCCGACCCAAGCCCAACCTAGACCCGAACCCGACCCAGACCCCAACCCGACCTAGACCCAGACCCAGACCCGAGCCCAAATCCAACCTCAACCAAAGCCCGACCTTGGTCTTGGAAATCCAACCCTAATTTCGAAAGCCCGAACTTGATCTTGGAATCCCGTAATCACGAAGAATTCTGTAATTCTGTAAACCTACGCGTTCACGAAGAACTGTACACTTCAATCGGAAGAAATGGTTGAGTGAAATCAAAACAAATTGCGTGCACTGTAAACCCTACTTGCACGCTCCACTCAAGAATGGCACGATTTGAATACCACCACAACCTACTCGCCACGAGAAACCCGCTCACAACACTCGCACAAAACGCCCGCAACAACCTGCTCGCCACAAAAAACCTACTCACAGCGCCCGCACACAACACCCGCAAGAAATGACCTGCAACCCTATCATGCCACCGCGTGTAAGACACAAAATATGCCCCCAAACCCTAGCAAAGTCCGGTAGCATCAAATTCCAGGACGTACTCGAGTGACACCCCCCCTCATATCTGGATCCATCTTCACTAATAATACCCAGACTATGCCCAGCCAAATCAGCCAATGACAGCCAAATCCACCAATACCTACCAATACCCAGATTCCACATCCTACCAAAATGACACCCGCCAATGACAACCAAATCCATCTTTGCCAATAATGCCCGAAATAATGCAAATCATACCCTTACACTACAACATGTGCAAATGCATATACACAAAATATTAAAATTAGATTGTCTCATCTTAATTTCTAGACATTCAGGTAGAACCACCCTTAACTGATAATTGAAGCAATTGTAGCATGATGTGGAGTACTATAGGGTATAGTAAATATTTTCAGAGGTGCCTCAATAGAAATGACAAGGATTGCAAAAAAAATTTATAATTTGATCGCTTGAATTGAAATTATAGTGAATTTTGAGAAGCAAAAAGTGCTTTGGATCCATGGTCAATGTCTAGATTCTTCAAATTCCAATCATTCAAGAAATATTTTTTTACTCATTGATTCCTACTTTCTTTCTCACTCATTTGGGACATGTGTCATAAAGTAATTAGTTCCAACCTTGACAAGTTCAAAAAATCACATTCCAATCTTTAGAATATGTGGTCGGAAATAACTACACCTATAGGTTGAATATGAGTCATTGGTCGGAAATGGGTGGTTCTACCTTAGACTATATATGTATATAAGAATGCACTACTTTTGCTGAAGATATTGATGTAATTGGGACTTATTAACCCTCATGCATACAAATGCAATCCTAACTTTAGATGTTTAATTTTACTTGAATGGCTTGTAAAAGATCTTTCTCGGAGTAATTCAAGGCATCCTAAGGATTTCAATATTTCTTGCATAATGCATACTTCTATTTCTAAATTTTAAAGAGGGAACTAAATCGAGCATCTTTTATTGCCTCTCTGGTGATGCTAAAAATCATCCCTACACTTCTAGGACTCCATAATCTCATTTTCTTTGAAGACACCATTTTTGCTAATTAGAGGTACTTTGCATGGGTTTTTTTTTGCAAGATAATGCAAAGTTGAACTATTGCACTTTAGTCCTAGTATATGCAAAAAAATTTGGTCATTTAGTGGCCAACTGAAACTAAGGCTTATCATTGTTTTGTGAGGTTTTCATAAAAAACAAGGCCTCATTATAATATAACATATTTAAAATATTTATGGTTAGTTGATTCCTTTATGACCTTAAAACACAAATTGAACAACTTCATCATTAGGATTCATATTGATAAAACAATTGCATGTATTCAATAATTTTACATATTTAATATATCTACAATATTATTATTTACAATTACATGCAATTGTTTTACCAATAATCATTCGTTGTAGTAAGAACTAAAAACTCACAGAAGTTGTAAATTAGAATTTTACCCATTCAAATCAATCATTGTATTTAGTCAAGCAAGTCTTTTAACTCCAATAAATAATTCATGAAAATTCATTGAAAGCAGACTTTGTATTTAATGTATCTCATTCAAAAAAATGTATACATATTGTATTCATCTGTTAATTACAAAAAAAATAGTCACACAAGTTCTAAGGAAATTTTGCCATCAAAATTGATCATTGTATTTAGTCCAACAGGTGCTTAACTCAATTAAATAAGGTATTAGAAGATACTTCAAAAATTACTAGTCATGTACAGGTAATGAATGTTTGAAAATTTATAGAGAAAGCCATGTATAGGGATGTCCCTCCTAGTACTCACATTTGCAACAATATGAGCCTAAAGTCTTTAGTGCATGAGCCTAAGAACCTAGGCTCTTATATTATAGGTACTAATGTTATAGGCCTTCTATGGTTTTCGTATATTTAAATTATTAGTGTCTATGTTATAAGAAGCTTCCATTTTTATAAGATATTTAAATTAAAAGAGGCTAGGTTATAAGCACCTTCCATGCTCATTGAATAGTTATATTATAGGTTTCAGTTATTAACACCTTCTATACATGATTATAGGAGATTTATTTTATAGATATCTATATTATGGGTAGAAATTTGAGGAAAATGCATGAAAAAATATAACCTTGAAGTTTATATCATTTGAAAGGTGCACTTTCATGGAAATGTTGAACCAAATTTTTATTTCTTTAAATCAAAACAAACAAACAAACATTCATTTATTCATCCGTTCTACTTAAAGCATTTCATTTGGCAAAAGTCATAGAGTTCCTAAAAATATACAAGAAAAATAAACACAACTAAAAAAGTTGAAAATAATAGTAGAAATTCAAATACATGAAAAAATTGAACTAATATGTTATAGGCTTGTTATAGGCTTCTTATAGGCACCTTCAAAAGTTTTAGAGTGTCTCCTTAAATATAGACTCACATTTCTAGACTCACATGGTAGCATTGTTGCTCTCCCACCTGCCTGGTGTTTTTAAAACATTCATGAAAAAAAAATTAAAATTGTCACAATATTTAATGAATCCCATTGAAAAAAATATTGACATGTAATATTCATTTCTTAAAATCAATCAAAGATCAAAGTTGTAAATGATTTTAGGAACTCAAAGTGAACATTCATTTAAATTTTTATATTTTAAATGATCAACATATTTGCAACTTCTCCATTTATTTTAAAAGTAGGCTTTACATTTTTAAAGGAAGTTGGAGTTTTAAATTAGAACAAAATCCTGGCTAATTTCATTATTATTTTGGAATAACCACGTGTTGAATTTTCTTCAAAATTTACAAGGTGATATAAAGGTTGATGGTTCCCTGCTGTACTTTAACCGCAACATTAAAATCTTCCTTCTCATGAAAAATTTCGAAGGACATTCACCAAAAGGAAGTCCAACCTATTTTGAAGAAAATTGCAAAACTTTCCAATAGTTGTAATTAATGTTAAAGATGCATCCCAAATTAAAAAATGAGACAAGCTCACACTATTTTTAAATTTTTTTTAAATATATACTTAAAACATTTAAAAAGTTAAAACCCTAAACCCTAAAAAATTTGAACCCTAAACCCTAAACCACAAACCCTAAACCCTAAAGCCCTATTGAAGTGCAGAATTTGGCAAACTTTGATCTGCTACGTGTCATGTGCTCCTCATAGGTAGTGTGTACATAGTAAAGGCGCTGATTACAAAAAGCTGACACAGAATCTAGTTCCTCGAAGTCAACGTGCCTTCTCTGATAGCCATTAATGTAGAAATTGGAGAGGGATTCGAAATTCCAAAAATTGGCGCTCAAGATTGCAAAACTTCGTGCTTTTTTTTGCCGCGCTTACGTCCTCTGTGTCATGGACTTCCTTCGCCGGAAAATCCATCTTCTCTATCACTTCGATGTCAACATTCTTTACTATCGCTACTGCTATGCTGAATTTTTTTCGTTGTTGTAGCTTCTGTCTTGTTGGACACTGTGTCGGGGGTGCTATTTTGTGAGCCTTGGAGCATGAGCCCAAGAGCTGTGAGCTTTTGAGCCTTCAACTTTTTGCAAAAAAATTTCAATTTATGGGCTGTGGACCTATAACCGTGGTTGACATTTTGTAGGGCTTTGAGTGTGAGAATACAAATTACTAGAGAAATAGTAGCTTCAGGATAACAAAAATATAACTAGGGATCAGAGGTCAGGATTAATAAAAACATGTAGTGCTGTTGAAGGATGTGAAAAGTATAACCGTAGTAAGATATAGAAGTGATAGAGTTCACAATGGAGATCAGTGATGAGAACTACTAGGAGATCTGGATGAAGAAGTACCAGAAGATCTACATGAAGAAGTGTCATGGCTATTTGATGTCTCACTGATAGACTCTTTAGCCGAATCATCCATGAACATGAGAACTCGAGGATCTACCTTACGAATCCTTGAACACTGTCTACTGCCAAAAGTAGCAAACTGTGAAGCTAATGCCTCGGCATACACTGGTAAATGAAATGGCTTAGGCGGGCTAAAGAAGAATGGAGCCTTCCCAAAGGACAGTCGATGTTGTGCCATTCTCATTTTCTTTGCTTGCCTATACAAAAAAAAGACCACACATGAGATCAAAGTACATGATGAAACCTAGATGGATAACTTTGAAAATTTAGGGATAAACTTACTTACTAAATTTTGAAGTCCTCACGACATGACGGACAGGCACTTCTTCCTCTTCCAAATCAATTGGAGGAGCAGGAGTGTGCTCCGGTTGAGTCACAGTATTCGATGCACGGCGAGTTAATGGAGCTAGCAGTACATCATATATGGACTTTTTTGCTTCCAAGGCCACAATATGACGATCAGTAGCATGGCAAGCATATACACATGAACCTGCATAGAAGAAGGAAGTCATTGAACCATCTACATGAACTGGAATGAATACATCAAATCATAATGTGGTTAAAATTCGGGACTCACAAAAACTAACTGGAAATACAAACCTGTAGATGCGGTGCAGTCCATGACGATATCACCAGGCAAGGTCGTTGCTTCCACAAGCATTTGCATAAATGCCCGGGCCTTCTCCCGAGGATCCCACCAAGGAATCTTCCCATTTAAAGCCACATCATCCTTCCCACAGAAATTCTGCAAGATGTCGTCCCGGTCCACGTTGATGCCTACTTCTTCATGCCCAAGTACATCTTGGAATGAAAACCGGCTCTTGAATCGGCCCTGGGAACCTCTCACGTAGAGTGAAATCGCAAAGCGCATCGTCTACAAAACAATCAGAATTATTGAATGGCTTTAAAGATGAAATTCAAATTTAGGAACCGAATACAAACTCAAAGAATTTAGAGCATACCGTGGCTGATGGGTCGGATGGAGACGCTAGGTGGAGCCTATTCATACCCCACCAATCCTTCTTTGAAGTAAATTCAAACGACTTTAAATTTCCAAGCAAGTGAGACTTGATGTCACGACTAAATGGGTACATCACAAGGAGAGCACCACCGTCGTGCAGATAGTTGTCAGCAAAATCGAAGACATCAGTAAGACCTTCCGCCGAGAACTCGTTCCATTTGGGAACCGATGTTGGTGGATTGGAAATTGTAGGGACCGGTAATCCCTCTGAGAGATCTACAACTATGAAGTCAACGGCCGCCTGCCCAGTAACCACACCATTGAAGAAGCACTCTTTGTCTGCCGCATGCTGACCACATACAAACCAGGTAAAAAATTAGCCATAAATTAACTATAGGAATGGTACATCATAGACTCAGCCACTGCAATAACCTCAATGCCATTGTCATCCTTCATCTAATGAAACCATGTAAAAATGAGGAGACATAGTACCTTATTGAACAACTCTATGATGGCATCAAACGATGCAAGCCCCGCATCCTCACCGGATCCCAGCAAGCTAGAGACTCCAAGGTTCAAGATAATCTCATCCACGTTATCCTGTGCTTCCAAAGTGTAGGCCTTGGGAGGAAGCCCATGGAGAAGCTTCTCCTGCGTGAGTGAGAAGGCTGAGGAGGTGGGCTTCACCGCGCCATCACTAGTAGCCTGCTCCGCTCCTTGCGACTCTGCTTTCCTCTTCCTTCCGCTCAACTTACCCTTTGCCTCGGCCTTCCCTTTCTCGATATCACGTGCTTTTCTCTTAGCATCATTCTCCTCAGTCTTCTTCTTTGCTAACTCCCATTTTTCTTCCTTCTTCTTGTCAGATGCCTCTCTCTTTCTTAAAGCAGCCTCTCGAGCATCAGCGTCAAGCCCCGCAAATTCATCAAATTGTGGATCCACCACGCCACTGTCTTTGATGGACTGAAAGAGCGCCGTCTCCTCAGGTGGGATGAACCCCTGACTACATTCAAGGTACCACGCCCCTGATTGCAAATGAGCACTCGTCCAATTTTTCACTTGAGACGGTGAGAACATGCAGTCGGAGGAGGTCCGGTCAAGCCAGGTGTTGAGGAAAGGCGGTAAGTCAGCTTTCGCAATTGCTTTCTTGGGAAACAATTCAAATTTAAAGTACCTATAGTACAAGGCCGGGACTCAAAGAGATTAGTTAACCATGTAGACAACAGTAATCCACAGTCATGTCCCTGGAAAGCTAAGAATGAAGAGATTGGAAATGAGGTCCCTCACCTATAGATTACTCTCTTAACCACAAGGTTAGAGAACTTCTGGTCTTTAAAAGACTCTGACTTCTTGAAGGCATCTGCACCCTTAAACATTCCTGGGTAGGCATGGTCCCACACCTTCATCCACCATCCCTCTATGTAGTCCACAAGAGATTCAAGCTTGTCAACAACAACCATATCCACATGAATATTATCGGAGCGGATGATGCCCTTGTACATCTCAACCACAGCATCCTCAATCTGACCCAGGCCAAGATAATGACATCAATTAGTGTCAACAACAATAGCTCAAATCATGTGCTCAAAATTCATGAAAAACAGTGACAGATTCATACTGCGGCATACCAACACGCCTTGGCAAGGAAGGCGTTGATCTTGTCATCATTGGCTGGTCTTGGTGGAAATCGTCGTGCCTCACGTGTAGGTCCAGATGAATTGAGCCATTTGAGCCACTTCACCTTGTGACTTAAGTCTGCATTTGCTGTAGCAATGAGCTGAAGTTTGTCGAGAGTCAACTCCTGAACTGCGTACATGCTCCAATGCCGTTTAATCTGTCAATGATCAAATAGAAACGTCAATCAGTGAAAACAACATGGATGAAGGCAAATTAATAAAATCTATTGGCTCAATTAGTAAGCTTGGACAATGCCCAGCAAGAAGAGTTTAAGAAAACTAAAAAGATATTGAAAAAATGAAAATGAATGACGTTAGACAAGCAACCTAGTGACCCAATTCACTAGAGTAAGACACTCTAGTTACATGATAAAGGATCCAATTCAAGAATCCACGAAAGATAGACTATAAGATTTAGGAAGCATGAACTCTCAATTTGGATAGCTAAGTGCTTATCTCGGTCCAGAGGTTGTAATATCTAGGCCAACTCACTGCTTCCAAATACTTATAGGAATGGTCAACCTCAATCATTCTACGTAGGTATGTGCTGAGAGAGTGAAACATGTCTATGTGTACTTGTTGAAGCCAATCATCTCCTAATGCTGGATTCGCAACAGAAACTATTTTTGATAGCTTTTTATAAAGGAGATGTGTGGCATCCTTTGTAGAAGTCCTCATTGCAGCTGCAACCCCCGCATCAGTAACTTCCTTGAGGGGGGTGTCCTCGTGGTACTTTCGAACAGCTGCGTCCGAGGCTGCTGCAATTTCTTGCTGCAAGCACCAGCAATTTGGATCAAAAACTAACAAAGGAATCCCACTATGATCAACAGATAATTCCTTGTTCTGGAACACAGTACCTAAAAGATAAATGACGTGAACATGTCCAATGGCATGGAATACCATGTCTTCCTCACATTCTGTTGACAAGACTTAACATCCGCGGCACTAAGAAGCTCCTTGAATTTCTCAATTGGCATCGCCCTGTACTTGCGAACGCGATATAAGGTGTGCACGAGACTAGTCTTCACATGAGAGTTTTCAGTGTACCTGAAAACATCCATGAATCGAGTGTATGATATCCAGAAGTTATGAAATTGTGATATGAAAAAACGGCTGCAATGTAAAACAAATGCGAACAAGAGATGAATAAAACCTTACTTGTTGATATCATGCATGACCTGCATCGCCACTCCCACCCTCCCTTTTGTGTCTAAGATTATTGAGTCAACCAATATGTGCCAGGCCATGTCATCACTATGGAGACGTCTAATGTGCCTCATCCATGCGATTCGACGATGATTTCCGTCACAGACATAAAACTTTGCATCCTCGAGATGCTTGAGCTCCTCTACACCTCGGAGTTTCTCATTGAACTCATCATTCACCGAGTTCCAATGCAAGCCCCACTCAGCTTTCTCTAAATTTGAGAATGTTCTACCTTGGCCCTGCTCATCTGCCACAGAGACATAGAAGACTCGAGCTCCTTCTTCGTAGCCATGCACAAACTCTTGCTCTAGCTTAGTTAGATCACAATTAAGGGTCGGTCTAACCATCGGCATTGGAACCAAACGACATAGTGGAATTTTCATTCGTGAAAGATGGACTGGGACAAAACGCAATCCCGAAATGGTGGTCACAAAGTCAAGCTTTTGAGACTTGCGAATGTCATCTTCTCCCTCGAATAGTTGGACTGTAGAGGAACCACCTGCAGGATGAACATCCTTCTGTGTCTCCTCCACCGAGATTGTTGTAGGCTATTGCACCACATGAGACGATCGTGGTTCTTCCATCGGGACGGTTGTGAGATCCTCTTCCAGAAGAGGATCTAGTGTTTCTTGGATTTGATTTTCGACCAAGACAGGATCATCAACGGCATCCATCTGCGCAAATATAAGCAACGTGATTAGGACCTCAAATATTCACTAGAATGGTCATAATTCGGAAACTCCTATACAAGTTCAGCTCCTTCATATCTGAAAATGTAGTCACAGTGGCGAGATCTGCTTTAACCATCCCTAATATTCCATCAATTCCTTATTGTTTGGCATTGCTGAAGTAGCATGAATTGCAACAAACCTTAAGACCATTGTGCTTGAACGCATGCATTCACGACTAGAGTTGTGTATTATTGAATTAAAAGAATCTAATCGTGAGGCACTTCATGACTCTCGACACCGAAGTACAAGGACACAATGCGACTACGCAGCAACACACTAAAGCTCTCGGTGGCGAGAGCGGGACACGGACTATCCAACCTCCGACAAACCTCTCAGGGTTCTCGGTGATGAGAGCGGGATCCCAAATTGTCCAGCCTGCACCTATCCTCTCATGGCTCTCGGTGGCGAGAGCAGAATCCTACGTCCCCGAAAGCTCCCAAGAATGCACATCAGTTAGGGAGATTGCAGCGTTTGCTGATCCTGGATTTCTATCTCGGTGGCAAGAGACGAATCCTGAAGCCCATTTATGAGGACAAATACAAACAAAGTCACTGATCGGTCCTCCGACTTTGGCCATCGAGGAAGAAGGTCTCGGCGGCGAGACTGCCGCGAGACAGACAGGAGATCGGGTCCCCAAACATAGAAGTCACTGACCGGTCCTCCGACTTCGGCCACTGAGGAGGAAGGTCTCGGCGGCGAGACTACCGCGAGACAGACTTGAGATCGGGACCCCAAACACAAATGTCACTGACCGGTCCTCCGACTTTGGCCACCGAGGAGGAAGGTCTCGGCGGCGAGACTACCGCGAGACAGACTTGAGATCGGGACCCCAAACACAAAAGTCACTGACCGGTCCTCCGACTTCGGCCACCGAGGAGGAAGGTCTCGGCGGCGAGACTACCGCGAGACAGACAGGAGATCGGGTCTCCAAACACAGAAGTCACTGACCGGTCCTCCGACTTCGGCCACCGAGGAGGAAGGTCTCATCGGTGAGACTACCACGAGACAGACAGGAGATCGGGTCCCCAAACACAAAAGTCACTAACCGGTCCTCCGACTTCGGCCACCGAGGAGGAAGGTCTCGGCGGCGAGACTGCCGCGAGACAGACTTGAGATCGGGACCCCAAACACAAACGTCACTGACCGGTCCTCCGACTTCGGCCACCGAGGAGGAAGGTCTCGGCGGCGAGACTGCCGCAAGACAGACAGGAGATCAGGACCCAGAACCCAAATGACGATTGTTGTGATAGCAGATGATCTCGCATACTAGAAAACAAACCGGTTGGACTTTGTGGTTTACCCTACAAAGAATTCAACATAAGAATTCCAAGAGAGTTCTCACGATCACACCCTCTCGGTCGGAAGAACACGAAACCGAGAACTACAACTTCCTCCAGTTGGTATCCCAAAGCTAAGCTCAATCGCAAACGATTGAGCAGGAGACTGCAGAACCGATTGGGGCAGGTGGACTCGGAATTCATAATGCACTCGTTAAAAACTACATGAGCCAAGATTGTACCTTTTGAATATCGGAATCCGATGCTGAAACCTTTGCGGCCTCTTGCTCACGCCGCGCGAGGTCTCGGCTCCGCCTCGTCTCTATTGCCAAAACTTCCGTCAGAAGTTCACCGATTTGAAAGAACTAATCGCAAGACCAAAGGAAACTCACTAAACCCTAAAAGAGGCGGACAGGAAGACGCAGAGGCAAGACGACAGATCGCTTCCAAGTCTGCAGGCAGTTGGTGGTGGAAAGGCGGACAGGTAGATGTAGAGGAAAGACGGCAAATCTCGCTCAAGTCTAGAGGCGGTTGGAGGTGGCAAGTTGCGAAGAATGTTCAAGACGCGGTTAACAACTATGGAGAGCAGATTAGGGTTGAGGAATGTGGGAGTGGAAACTAATCACATCTAGGGACCTACAAGGTCCATAGAGTTAGAATCTATACTTAGCATTCCGAGGTTCTCTGTACAGTAATGTATACTTCAGGTTCAATGGGAATTCACTTTAACATCGGCCATTTCCTATTTTTTAGACAAAATTTGTTGTGTACAAGGACACATGATGATTACAGGTCCTCGACATCCTTCTTCAATATGTTTGAATGGAATATTCATCATGCAAAGTATAACTTCAAAATGCAAGAAAAACCTAGACGAGATGCAATACATTGAATATCAATATCATGTTTTCATTGTTTAGGTGATTCTAGCATCAAGTCATCAACTAGAAAGCACATGCATAGTCTACAATATATCTGATAAAAGACATCATACATACATTACGCAACCGTGCACTACTTGGATCATTGTCATTTTGTTCACTTCTCTGTTCACTGTGGCGATTTGAACTTGATTGCTCCCTTTTCCCTAGATTGCATATGAAAGATCTCTCTTATGAGTTTTCCACCTTCTCCTCAAGCTCAGATGATGTTGGGGTCTTGCGAATTAGCTTCCTTCGTTTCATCCTTGCCCTCTTCAATGCCTTGTTACTACTGTAGAAGAATGAACTCCTTCTCCTCTTTCTCCGCTTTCCAATACTATTTTGATCACCAGAAATGTCTATCTTTGGTGGCATCTACCTCAACTGATCCTCTGGAAGCTTCCACATGCATGCATGCCTTCTCTCACTAGTTAGAATATCAAAATGCAAGAGATCTCAGCATAGGAATGTAAGAGACTTTGTGTAGACCTTCTTTCTGTACTTATAGTGTAGTATGTGGACATTTTTTTAAAAATGAATTCCAGTAACGAATGACTTCATAGAATGTTTTCATTCACTTTTTTGAATCCCTTGTCTCCTATGATTTGATTCTACTGGAAATCTTGCATTGGGGATTGTTTCCCAAGCTAGTGGTAATGAGGATTCGATTTTCTCAAATACTAGCTTCATTATAGGTCATACAATAAATCCACAAGTGCCACTTGTAGATTCTAACAACAGGCAATATCTTCTTCTTTAAACCATATTCTTGATAATGATATGTCAATAGCTTCATTCTAGTTGTACTTACTTGAAATATTTTCAAAATGTCATTACTTCGACTTCTTTAGACGAACCACCATTGATAGTGTCTTTTATTCATGTGGCTTGTCCCGTACGTCAATTTTTGACATCTGATGCACCCATTTACATCTCTGTCATTGTTTGGGCACATGGATTTAGTGTTCTGGCTTAACTGACTAATATTGTTCACCATTTAAAATACTCCGTTTCTATTTAGATGTGGGTCTGTTAGGGTCCTATTTAAGCTTAGGAAGATTGTATGTTCTCAAGTGATTTATCGTTTCTTTAACTTGTTAGTCGTACCCGTAATGGCATCCATTAGAGCAAATGGGCATGAGGTGCCTCTTCTCATTCGCATCGGTAGTACTGGTTTTGCAAATTTGTCTAGCGACCTTCTCCATGTTCGATACGGTTTCCTAGAGTCTTCCATCTACGTTGAAGAAGAGATTCATTCTGAGACCGGAGCACTTGTTCAATCGATTCTCGTACCCAGAACTGCTAATCAGTACGGATATATTTGGAACTTAGAAGTAGGTCGATATAGAGCGTTTGGTTTGTCATCTGTTGTTGTGGATGCTTCGACTGAGATAGTAACACCTATCTCTGATGCATCCACTGCACAATTTCCAATATTGAGATCCGTTAAGAGAGAACCACATGATCCTTCTCTAGCTGACGAGGAACAAATCCGTTTGAATGTCGATTGCGCGGTACGTGAGTTACTAAGTCCAGTAGTTGAGTTATCCAGTGATTCAGAGGATGAGCATGGAAATAGTAGTCATCAATCTTTTCCATCAAAAGTGAATGATGCTTCTACAAGAATCGAGGTCACAAAGTCTAGTGGATTGCGTGATAGTAGTGTTGGGAGCTCAATATTCTCACGTCCTCCCCTCTATCCGGCAGACCGTGATCACCCTAGTGTGCTGCAAAGTCTTAGAAATCTAGCTAGTATTCGAGGATCTAGGAATGAGATTGCAAATCTCAACTTTGATTCAATTGAATGTAAGAAGGTCCAATTCCTTCCAACTAGCTTTGATGGAGATATTATCTTTGAGCTTCCACCGTGTAGGTCGGCGTCTGGATCGAGTTCTTCAAAGAATATGGCTGGCATGGATAAATGCTATAATGGCCATACATGGTGTCGTACAATCACTTCTAATATTCACAACGAGTTAGGGCTTAAATTCAGGAAGTCGTCTTGTGTTGCAGGGTTGTCTATCCGGACGTGACGTGGGCTTTTCACGTCCGGTTGTCATGACGCGTCCGTCCTGACGTGTCATGACGCCGTCAAGATCCATCCCCAATACTAACGTGACTGTCCTAGCATGGATGAAGTCTGTCCAGTTGTGGACGGCCTCCTGGACGGGCCATCCATCCCCTCGACGGCCTCCTGGACGACCATCCGTCCCCTCGACAGCATCCTGGATGGCCATCCATCCCCTCGACGGCCTCCTAGACGGCCATTTGTCCCCTCGACAGCATCCTGGACAGCCATCTGTCCCCTCGATGGCCTCCTGGACGGCCATCCGTCCCCTCGACGGCCTCCTGGACGGCCATTCGTCCCCTTGACGGCATCCTGGACGGCCATGTGTCCCCTCGACGGCATCCTGGACGGCCATGTGTCCCCTCAATGACATCTTGGACAGCCATGCATCCCCTCGACGGCATCCTGGACGGCCATCCGTCCTTTGGACCCGTCCCTTGGACGACATCCTGGACGGCCATGCGTCCTCTAGACAGCCTACGCATCCCTTCGACGGCCTCCTAGACAGTTTCATCCCCTATGGACAGTTTTCATTGGGATTTCATCCTGACGGACGCCGAGGATGGATCCAGACGTCCGTCCGGACATCCGGACGTCCGGACGAGACGTGACGGGGACAACCCTGTTGTGTTGGTCATTTGGCATGTTCGAATCCTGCATGCGATTATTTGAATCGATGCTCCAGTAGAAATGAAACAGAGTGGATGGGTAACACAGCCACTCCATTCCTTGTAGGATCCAATCCGCCTAGAGACTCCACTGTAGTTTGTAAAGTCTGCAAATTACCGCCCATTTGTATCAATTTCTGTGACGGAAGGATTTACTATGTCATGGGTCCATCCCACATGACGAGGGCATGCATCCATCTAGGTACTCATGTCCACCCAGTTAGTGATGGTTTGTGTAGAGATGCAGTTGATACTATTTCAGGTCTCATTGCAAAAGAAGTTTCAAAAACCCCTACTGCTAAAGCATCAGCCATTGCATTGGCTGCTAGCAAGGAATTCCTCGATACATTCTTAGTTCACTTTGGTGACGAACCCAAGGAGATGTTGCAAGGCAAGGCTCTTGATGATGTCATGGATAAATTTCAAGTCCTTAGTTCACCGAATGTCCGGAACATCATTGCTTCTTTTCGTAGCACTGGAGTAGGAGGAGGGGAGATTGATCATCTACTTGCAATGAAGAAACAAGCAAAGATTGAGTTTATTCATGACAGTGTGTTCCTAGGACAGGGACAGAACAGGGTGTATCTCTTCAAGATGCTCGTGGATGGCCCAGGGAGCGGGGTTGACCTTGTGAGGAGGATGCAACCCGGAGGTGATCTGGCGAATTGTTGGCTTATGTTTGATCATGTGAAACGCGTGAAGGGCTAGACCACAATTGCATGCCACGTATATGATTCAGTTTATTGCAAGGTAATGACAATTGCAGTTTGTGACATGCAATCAGAAGATACCGAAGGGCAAGTCATTATGTGGAGGTGTCTCAATAAGGTAATGGAGAAGAACGACTTGCCAAATCCTAACTTCAAAGGCTTTATGGCAGACAGCGCACAAGCCAATTGGAATGCTGTTAGAATTGTTTATGGATTTGGAGATCCATCCATCAAGATGATTGACAGAGAACGCACTTGCCTTTTTCATTGGGCTACCTCCATGAAGCAACACACCGAAAAACTCATTAAGCGTGAACTTCAATGCCAACACATGAAGCTGTGCAGAGACTACAAAGATGCTAAGAACTTAGAGGAAGCAGAGAGTGGGTACCTCCAAATCAAGGCGTGGTGGTACTCTTCTGGTGCGGCATCAGAGGAATCTCTAAAGGAGCTTGAATTGTGGTTAGCCTTCTGGCACTTCAGATACCGTCAATGGGGGGGCTTCATGGAAACCGTAAATACCGCATTCTTCTACCTTTCGATTCATTTGTCTTTTATATGCAGTTTTCACATTGAGTTTTGGATTATTGCTAATGTGAGTGCCAAAACAATGTACAGGATCTATCCGTGGAAGAATTGGCTGACATTCCATCTTGTAACCTCTCTGAGATGATTCACAACAAGTGGCTACAAGCATCCGGTAAACGCGGTACAGACTTATACATTGCGACATGTGATGATTGGGTCCATGCCTTCATGCAAATGACCAATTATCGAGTGTACCTTAATGGTGGGCCATCTGGACATGGACCTTCCCGTCAAGACCTAAAGTTGAAGAGGGCAATAGCATCAATGGATGGGAAACGAATTACTGATGCTTTGTGCAGTATGCCTGGTGCTGAAGACATTTGTACACGCATCCCCCACTTGGAAGGAGAAGAAGTGTTTGGGTCCATTAAGAGGACCCTTGATGTTCCTATTGGCTCCGAAGGAGATTCTCATCGCCCAGATAAGGTGAATTTTTCCCACCTACGCGTTCAAATTCGGTCAGCTCCAAGCCATGTTAGGAATGCAGTGGATGATACACCACCAGTTCCTCATGTCAAACATGTGTTGGAGACAGATTGTGATCCATTTCAGTGGCACATAGCCTGCCTTTCTGTAAAGTCTAAGAGAAAGTGCCATGCCATTCAATCGGAAACGGAGGTTAAGTGCAAGATGATCATTGTGAGGGGTGCTACAGCTACAGCTGCTCCATTATATAAGGGGCAGAAGTGTGAGTTCAAAGGGTCTAGAGTGGAGACTGATGAATTTTGGTTTTGTCCAGACGACATCAAGCGATGTGTAATGGGTCCCAGAAGGTCTCATGTTCTTAGTCGACCTGAAATCCCTCGCGTGTGGCCCGTGATGCTTGGTACTGCCTTCACTTCTGATGAAATCACATTGTTTGAAGAAGTAGGTTTCAACCTCCAGGAGCAACTACCTTTGTCTCCACGACGGCTCTTCACATCTTCAAAACTATTCGAGGTTGTAGAATGGACGTACGCAAGACCACCTCATGCTAACAAGCCACCATGTGTTAGGAATGGAAAAAACATTCGTAGGAATGAGAAGGCACCTACTGATGAGCACCGGAATCAATGGGAGAGTGCCCGAAATGTATCTGGAATCATTCTCGGAGTGAACATTTTGCCTTACCCAAGACTTGGAGCTATCATTACTCTACAGTCAGGCGTAGAACCTCACCATATGGTGAACCGGGTCACTCTTTCTAATTTTCCATCTTGCACTTGTTTGTCCTTTAGCACTATGATCTCTGCCTCCATTGGTAAGCGAGGGAAATATGTCAATTGCAAACATCTATATT
Source organism: Climacium dendroides (assembly GCA_950106755.1). Classification (NCBI taxonomy): domain Eukaryota; kingdom Viridiplantae; phylum Streptophyta; class Bryopsida; order Hypnales; family Climaciaceae; genus Climacium; species Climacium dendroides. The sequence goes on along the minus strand of OX467089.1, from coordinate 28,329,458 downwards.
ACATTTTCCGTTACCTTTGCAAAGTAGATTCGAAGAAGGACCCCTTCATCCATGCTCCAAGCCTCAACATGGATGAAGTCATGAAACTACTTGAAAATGCAGGGATGATCAAAATGAATTCTTAAAACTGTAGTTAGAATATGTAGAACCGTCCTATACAAGCCCAGCAATGTAGAGTTAGATTCATATGTATTTGGAACTTTGAGTGAAAATACTACATGTACGGAACTATGTATGCTTTATCTATAATTTTGCAGAGTGATTAGTGTGTAACTTTGATTGTTGCATATTCTTCTCCCTATAGGCAATGTAAATGCTTTATATACTATGTGTAATGTATGAAACGTGTGGAAGTACACTGCAATGCTTCTCCCTCAATCTGTGTTTGGTTAGGACTTAGGAAGTACATAAGTGGGACTGATTTTATATTAAAGCCTCACAAAATATTCCTATCCACCTAATCCTAGTGTACCCCCATTTTAATTTTTTTTTCCGCTCCTCCCATCCAAACAGATTGAGGCCATCGACAATTGAGTGTTGAGCTTTATTAAACTTAAGTTAATGAACTTCAATATTTAAAAATTGGGACAGTTTGCTTCAACAAGCCAAACTTGAAATAATCAATAACTTAATGATTTTTTACCTTCAAATATCATTAATTCATGAAAGACAAAAAATCTTAAAGTTGAGCCACCTATAGTTGACCACTTAAGCACTGGTGGGCAAAAATTAGGCCATGACAAAAGTCCAAAGAGTTGTTTGTCATGTTGTAAGTAGGTCCCAAAAAATCACCCAAATTTTGCAACTTTGACACCACCCTAAACCTCTCTCGATACAAAGAGACCTTTTGAGAGGTTTCATGGTTAGGACTTTCAACCAATTTTTTTTTTTTTTTTTTTTTTTTCCCGCGACTTTTTCACCCTTGAAAACCTCTCTTGGTACCGAGAAACTTCTTTTAGGCGCTTCAAAGTCGGGACTTTCACCCCCCCAAAAAAAAAAAAAAAAATTATGGTGTGCATGCTACAACAATCCCACGGTTATAGATCCACAGTCATAGGGCTGGAATTTTACTATTAATATTAAATTTTTGAAATGTCTCCCCTTTTTTCTCTATTGGCCTAAACAAATTTTAATTTTTTTAAATCAACACTCTAGGCTCACAAAATGTATGCTCACAGCTCTTGAGCTCACGCTTTTAGGCTCACAAACTAGCGTCGTTGGACACTGTGTTTCTAATTGTATTCTAGTATCTTCTCGTCCAAGGTTAGAAGTTTATTTGGCGAGCGTGTGTGTTACAATTCATTTGCAAGTAAGTTCTGCTTTACTCACAATCTTGAGCATTTGTTTTCTTACGTCATTTCTTGCTCTGAAGTGTACTCATCTAATGATTTTGGTGCACTACTTCGGTCTTTTGAAACTGATATGAGAGAGTTTCTTATTGGGTTCATGTTTTCAATTTTTTCGTTGTCCTGTCGGGGTTGAAGGCCTCCTATTTTTTCTCTGACAAATCCGGAAACTTCCTTCGTGCGAAAGATTTTTCCTTACCGTCACTTCAGCAATAACCAAATTTTGATGACTGCAGCTTATAGTTATCGTCAACTCGACGATATTTGTAGGTAGTCAACTCCCTATAACTATGTCCATAATGAGTAGAAGTATTGTTCGACATGAGAAATATACCGTCACGAGACCAAAAGCGTCATCTTTTCTCATCCATTAGATATCGTCAGGTCGACGATAACTATTCAGCATAATTCAATTGCATGAGAATTTCTAAGTCAGTTCTTTCACAAAATTGGAGTGCAAAATAATTTGAATTACAAATAAGTAATTGCCATAGACTTCTCACAAGTATTGTCAGGTCGACAATAACTATTCAGCCTTGTTCAATTGCATGGGAATTTCGAAGTCAATTCTTTCACAACATTGGAGTGTTACATGATTTCTTGTAGTAAATAAATGATTAGGAATTGGCAATGCCGTCTCGCTAGTATCGTCGGGTCGACAATAACTATTTAGCCTTCAACTGCACGGGATTTTCTAAGAGAATTACTTCACAACATTGAAAAGCCAAATAATTTCTTAGAATGAATTAATGATCAGGAATTGCCATAGTCATCTCGCTAGTATCGCCGACCCAACGATAAGAGATCAATTTTTGGAGATGTATGTTATGAACCTGGAAGTTATTCAAATAATTATTTTTCAAAATAGTTCTTTGAGTAAAGCAATTGTAATTGTTGCCCATTCGACGAGAAGACCTGATTTATCGTCGAGTCGACGATAACTCGCTGAAGTTCAATTTCAACTGATTTGAAAGACAATGTCATCTTCAAGTAAACCATAATGGAATTAGATAATATTGAGTTCATTGTTCTTTGTCTATGTAAATAAAGTTATAGTCGAGTCGACGATAACTTCCATAGGAAGTCAATGCCATTCGACTATATTTTGTAGCGATTAGTCGGACCAGTATTCCTCCAGTTAGCCCTTAATTCGCATCAAAGGCCCACTTAGAGTAAACCGCTCCGGAATTGTTCCCACGAGGACTTGCGGATTACAAATATTTAGGATAATCCAATCTAAGCATTCACTTTCTTTCCGTCAAACTACTCCGGACTATAGTGCCGGATGGATTCCGGAAGAATCCGGAAACCGTTCAATGCCCCTTCCGGGATCCCTGGGTTTGGGTGACGAGTGGCCAGATCCACCGTCCGGATGCTTACTGTGTCCGGAAACACGTTCTCTTTCTCTCTCTCTCGCTCTAATACTAGCACTATCCTAATTCTTCAGGGACCGGAAGTGTCCTCCTGTTCCGTCACCTCACAAATCCGGAAGGCTTTCCGGATTAGGTCACGCAGGGATGGTTAAGGACTACAACGACATTCTAACCCTAACCGAGCACTGAGCCTCTTGTTGACCGGGTGGGTTTCCTTGTACTCTCTTGGGCTTGCGCCGGGGCTTTGACTCTGTTCTACGGGGAATTCCGGCAATCCGGAATTCTGGCACGTCTTGCAATACTTCCGTATACGAAAGTTGCTCGCAGCCTCTCAGATACCCCTTTCACCTAAGGTTGTATCCTACACGCAGGCCATACCGGCATCCGAGCAGTACTACACTAACACTATTGCCGGAACCATCCGGTTGATCTCCCCCTTAAATTAGTACATCCAGATACTCTCACGACATCGACTCTTGCTTTACAAGGTAAGTTCTTAGTTTCCGGAAACGCAAGAATGGACCCACACCTCCCACAAACATAGACCGTATACAAAAAAGATAAGAGAATGGATACTCCAAACACTTAGAATTAAGCTCAAAAAAAGGTACAATGTTGAAACTATGAGATGGTTGTGAATGACTAGAAGGGCCATCAAAACTCCTACTTATACTAAGACTAACATCATCCTAAAAATCCTACAAAACATTCTCACTGGCCCGCTAGATTTCCGGTAAATCCCAGATCCTATTTTTCCGGCTTTGACGGCTGGACTCCGATATTGCTGCTATATTACACTACTGCACACTATTCCTTGGAATCCGGATCCTTGGGAAGAACATAGTCCTTCAGTAAATCCAGCTTTACCTCCTTCTGGCTACTCTCCGGAGAAAACAGATTTAGACCCCTTTGTCCCCATCTTTGGACTTCCACGATATTGGTGTCCCTGTCTATACTCCGGGTCCCGACTACCGGAACTTCCGGACTCCCTCGGGAATCCTTCTGGGCCTTCTTATGACGAGGAGAAGACTGTACCGTCCGACCGGCGTGAGCTTCCGGAGAAATACCCGTCAGGTCGATGGTCGGAGTCACCGGAAGTAGGTCTTCGCTTCCTTGAGGTACCACGGCTCCCCAATCCACTCCTTCTGTCCTTCCGGCTGGTGGTGAAAGTTCCGGATTCACCAGTACCACCGGTGATACTTCAGTAACCATAGGTTCCGGATTGTTGCCTTCCGGAACCACCAAAGTTTGCGCAGAGGGGGGAGACTGAGGTACCGGATCCGACTTAGTGGGAGTCAAATACTCCATCATCTCCCTCATCTCTACCCGAGATGCATCCATCCGTCTTGCCTGCTCTAACAAGCACTTGACGATGTGAACCCGGCTTAAGCTGGCGGCTGCATCAAGGTTGGCTTCAAACAGCCGGGCTTTGTTGACACAATCCGTCGGTACGTCCAAAGAGCTCCGGAGCCGAACTATTCCTTGACACAAGGCCACTATCTGGCGGCGATGGTCCTCTTCTGTGAGCCGGGCCGTTTTCTGGGCTGTGCGAAGAGTGCTCTCCAAATCCACACATCTAGATTCTGAGTCCTAGACTTGGTCCCGCAACGTCCAGTTCTCTACGCGCAACGTTCCCAGCTCCGTCACCAACTTCTTTTGTTCTTCTATGAGGAGGTCGTTTTGTTGCTCCGCCGCCACCAACGCATCCGTCCTCCGGAAGATGGCATTCCGATCGGTTAGTGCCATCTTCCGGCACACCCATTTGAGAGCCCCATCGTAGTTCTCGCAGATCTGGGTGAGGTCATCCGCCCGTCACACCAGGTGCTGAGCCATCTCCTGGATGTCCTCTAAAGGCGTCCCTCCCAGTCGCATGGTGGTCCTGTCTCCCTCCTCTACCTCCATCCTCCTGGTCTGGGAGGGCCCGGCCTCGGCCTGAGTGGCAATAGTGTACGGTCATATCGACCCAACCAGTTGCATGGAAGGTCGGACATCTTCCGGAGCTGGTCCGGTCTCCGTCTTCTGCTCCTGAACTTCTTCTTGTGGCTCCGGTGTGGGAGGATCCTCTGACGGATTCACCGGCGGCGTCCTATTCCGCCGTTGCCTCTTCTTTAGAGGAGAGGGCGGCTGCTCGTTCTCCGTCTCCTCATCGTCCGGTCCGTCTCGAGGCGAGGGTTCTTCTCCCCCGTACTGCTGGAGCTGGACTAGGTCTTGATAGGCACTCTCCTCGTTTGCCTTGAGTAGAGAGTGATCAACGTATAGATGGGACAGATACGCCGGAAGGGGACTCTGACCCTTCTTCCCGGACCGGAGGGAACGCACCAAGTCCCCGATCAACTTATGGATGATGGTTGCCCAATCCATCATCATTTTTCCCTGGAGGCTCCTCAAGATGGCAGAGGCCACCTTCACTACTACTCGCCGCGGCTTGGTGGGATGGAGGATAGGATTAAAAAATGCTATCACATCCCGGTACTCCGGATTCACCAGGTTGGAAACTTGGTGACCTTCCTTCGGGTTGGCGGGCGCCCGGAATTCGCCCTCCATCACCTCCTGATTCTTCTCCATAACCTTGTCCAGCGCTTCTCGGAACTTATAGACGGCCCTCCATGTGTTCACCGTCCATAGGTCTGGCTTCGCCCGAATGGTGGTATCCAAGATGCCACTTTCCGGACGAAGTATGTCAGACACCAGACTCTCCTCCCGGATCCCCCACGGCACCTCCAGAAGCCCATCACACCCCATGTTATTGAGGTTCTCCCGCAGGCGCATCAGCTGGTCCTCCTCTGTCGGAACCACCTTCATCACCGGAATGGTCCTTGGTCGGGGCATCGGTGGCGGCATCTCATCCTCCGAGTCCTCGGGCAGATCCTTCAACTTCCGCCAGCTTGCCGTGGAAGTCATCGTGCTTACAAACAACCCTTACACAATCTCTCCCTAACTCTCCTGCTCACAAACTTTCACTCCGGTAACCCCTACACGATCGCAACTCACACAGTCCCTCAATCTACCGGAATTCTCACAAAGCTAGGAAGACGGAATACACCGGCGGGAGAACAAACAAAGAGATACGCGTGCCCATTGCCGGCTACAGTCTCCCTCTTATACTGGCCCAATGTACGGGACAGGTTTTGGCGGCAAAACTCTATCCCTAGTACGGATCCGGTTTCCGGTTTTTAGGACCGGCGCCATCATCTGATTTCCGGAACTTTCTAGGGTTCCGGAATTAGGTTTTTAGCCCTAATGAAATTTTACTGGATCCGGAAATCCGATTTTTCTAATTTAACCTAACTTCCTAGGAGAACTCAAAAACTTTCCTTTTTAAGGAGACAATTTTTGAATTTTTCTGTCATATGCTAGTATTATGGGTCTAGCATGTGGGATCACATTCCCACATATTTTCATCATGAATTTTGTACTTATTGTGCCGTGGATCTGAACTGATGAACAACTTCAGAATATATTAAGGGACGGGATTTAGTGACATGAGGTATTCCTAGGTTTCAATTGTCATCCTCTCAATGGGAACTTATAGAGAAATGAAACAAAGGTTCTCATGACCTTAGTGTACTTGTAATGGTCGAGTCAAGGATATGTAAACTGATTCTCTGGATATCTGTTCAATTGAATTAATCGTCCGAAGTATAATAAATTGACTTGCCATCGACTCAAAGTAAACTTTCATAACAAAGAGGCTTTTGTCGATGATCAATCACTTATTACGCGTCTTTTTATCATCGAGTCAACGGTAAAGCATTCTGATGAAATACAATAATGCCTTGAGTTCACTAGTACATGCTACATAGACTTCATGTATAGGCTCACCTTGTCTAGATTCGATGCTGCAAAATTGTGAAACTTATTTGGTCATTTTCATTGTGTTATGGAATGGATTCTTTATCTTCGAGTTTAAGATGTCCTTGACGAGTATATGAATTTTTTTTATTCAGAATGGATGTTCATGGACCTGAAGAATTTGCAAATCCAGTGTCTAGCTTACCTCCTGGAATCACCAAGTGTGAGGGGATTCCTAGGGCGAAATGGCATCCTCGAGCTATCACGCTCCGAAACAAAGCGGGAGTTGATATTGCATATGGAATTTGTCAAAATGTTGATCCAAATCTCGTCGTAGACATGGACGGAAGGCCTCTTGGTGACGACAAAGTGGCTGTCCAAATAGCAGAGTCTTTGTGTGAGGAGGAAGTCCCGTGCGCGTGGATGTGGTCAATCCATTCTTGGCACATCAAACAAGTGTTTCTCGAAGGTGTCAGTTTGTATGACCATGACCAGACAAACATTTACAACATGGCCGTCAATGCCCTTACTTGAAGGGTTCGGAAAGGGGTTAGGTCTTACGAAACAACTCGTGAAAGGGTGGAGCCTGATCTCCCTCCCAAAAAAGAGTCCCTTCTCACTGTTCAAGCAATCACTTATGTTTCCACCAAAACATGTTGTAGTAGTAATTGCTTGCAGCCATTTCCACGTGGGCAAATTCAAGCCCTCCGAACTCAACTCCATGTAAACGATAGAGTTTATAATCGAAAGAGGTGTCTTCTCGATGTGCATGGGCAGATCCACAAAGACCCTTTCGGCAAAGAGTGGATTACTTTGATAGGTAGAAACGTGTGCCCCACTGCATGGTGGACCATTCATGGGATTTCGAAGACTACGTTTTACAAATACAAGGAAATGTCCAAAAACGGGAAGAAACCGGAGCAACATGGAAATCTAGGGTCCAAAAAACCAAGGATGCATACCTTGCAAGCTACTGCCACGCTTAAAACTATAATTTTGCCGGATGTTGACAAAATGCCACACAAGACAAGGACGCTGGAATCAGGGGAGAAAGTCCCTGCAATGGTTTTGCCGTCAGCATTCTTGTGGAGTCACCAGTTGCCAAAAATCAATGAAGCCAATGCAACACTGAACTTGCTGCCAATTTCTTCTAGTGGTTTGAGCAACATTCGACGGGCTTCTTTCCCAGAATTTGCTCCGAAGGCTCGTGGGGACACTTTTGCTCGATGCGGTTTATGTGACCAATATAAACAATTGAGGGCCGCATGTACTCCGCTTTCGTACGCCCAAGAGAAGTGGTCACAAATTCTAAATGCTCATAATGTCGGGCAAAGGGCCTACAAACTATTGTACTATGCTAATCGATATATGTCCGAAAAATATCCTCAGAAGATGCTAACCATCATCCATGATAAAATGGATTACTCCAAGACCGCTTCTCCGCACTTCTCTCACAAGACCAAAGCAACTGATTCCTTCATGAAGATGCCTATTGCTATGACGGGTATGATTGCCCATGGTCATGGGGACGTTCGATACGCACATTATGGACTGGATATTTTTCCAACAAATTCCAATCATACCATTGGGTCCATTGCAAAGTTATTGCGTGATCTTGAACAAGAACCAAAAAATTCATCACGCAAATTATTTTCTCAGGAACAGATGCAATCCGTATTAACAAAGGCAATCTTGAACGGCTCAGAGATTTGTTTAGACTCCCTCCTTCCTCCTCCTCCAGAAGCAATCCCCGCTCATCCTCTTCCACCAATATTGACTCTACAGCTCGATAATGCATCTGGTGACAATAAAAATAGATGGGTTTTTACTTTCTGTTCACTTTTGGTTTACAAAGGCATTTTCCGCGAAGTATACATCAACTTCCTCATTGTTGGACACACCCATGAAGACATTGATGCTCTTTTTGGCCGTTGGAGTAGTCTATTGAAGACAAATAACTACCCCACACTTCCGAGGCTTATGAAATCCTTCATGGATTGTGAAAATCACCTGGTCATTCCTCATTTGATCGAGGAAGTACATGATTTTAAGCGATTTGTGCACGGGTACATTGGCATCGGCGGAGATTTTTTGGAAGGCCATTCGAGATCCCAGCAATTCAAGTTCTATATGGATTCAACTACTGGATGGCCTTTGATGGAGTATAAAAATTTGTGTACGGACAGAGATTGGTTGCCAGATCACAAAAAGGGAATTTGTTTGTGGTTAGAGACCGAAGACGGACTTCCGAAAGTGCCAAGCGGTGTTCCACCGCCTCTACTTCCACGAAATATGAAAGCGTTGGAAGAGATCAAGAAGGGTTTGAGTGGGTTCATTGCGGGATGGAGTGCAATGGCAGATGATCCGCTATCGGGTGATTTCCGAAGGGTCAATGGTCCTATTAAGGAGTACTGAAAAAGTGTGAGAGTTGCTTTGGATGCACCCTTAGAACCGTGTGCAACATTATTAGATGGTTTTTGGCCTACTACAGAGGTCATTGAAGAAGATGAGGCAATTCGCCGGCAAAGGGAGGTCATAGCATCTCAACAAGATGTACAAGATGTGCCATTTGTTGGACATAGGCGTGATCGCCCACGTCCTTCATTTCGTGTTGATCGCGATATGTTTGCAGGTTACTTTGTCGTAGTGCGCCCTGCAGATGGTGATCCAAAGCCATTCTGGCTTGCTAGAGCCATTACAAATCCGAATCCGGATCCAAGGCATATGCATATAATTGAAATTCAATATTGGACGCCAGCTACAGAAAAATACATTAATATGGAGACATATGATGGATGGGACACCAAAAAAGGGAATGTGTGGCGCAAAGATCGAGTAATATCTCCAACATGGTCAAACATGGATTGTATCATGACAGCTTGGAAGCCTCATATTCGGGAAGAGACTTCAGATCCAAGGGTGGCAAATCCAAAGCCGCAAATTAATATCATCAAAGCATCAATGGTAGCCTTTACGGGTGATACGAACAACAGTGAATCTGCAATGGAAGGTTGAATAGTTTGTAGTTACATAAGTAGACTTGATTGTAGGGTTAAGGGAGAATGGACTCTACATTCACATGTGTTGATATATTTTCAAGCTTCTATTGTGTTCATTTTATTATTGTAAGGTTTCAAGTACAATGGACTCTACATTTACATGTTCTGACATATTTGCAAGCATACATAGTTTTTAGTTTATTATAGTACTACTAGGGTGTTTGTGTAACAAATGCTGATTTCTGTTTATTGAAAATGGTTTTCCATAATATTTCTTCTCTATATTCTTCAATGAATGTATTCATTTTGAAATGTCTTTGATTTTATTTCTAAGAAATAAAATGCGTAAAGGTTGATTGTGAGATCTTTTAATATTTTTGCTATTTTAAACTGTTGCACCATAATTAGACATGTATATTGAGTCTTTGAAGTCTCAATTTCTTGAGTAGTCTCAATTTAATGAATTCTTTTTAAATCTAAATATGCTTTTTCAAACTGTTGCACCATAATTAGACATGTATATTGAGTCTTTGAAGTCTCAATTTCTTGAGTAGTCTCAATTTAATGAACTCTTTTTAAATCTAAATATGGTGCGAAATTAAAATGAGACCTCCACTTGTCTCAATTTAACAAATAAGGCCTTGTAAATCGATTTTGATTCGGATCAGTATTAGTCTAGACTGGATTAGTCTATAGAGATAGAAAGGAATTGTCCGGTATTTGGGGAAAAGGATTAAGAGCGATAAAGAAGAGTATTTGAATTGAGAATTTTCCTCAAACTACCTAGTAACACGAAACACTTCACAGAGTCTCTTGGGTTCGATCTTTAGAGTCACTTTGTTACTATGCTTTAAAGGGAGTTTTGTGAGCATAATAGGGAATTTCACTTACCCTGTGCTACGACATCTCCCTATTCTCCATTTTGTCATTGGCACATCCACTTCCGTAGACAATTTGAACTGCATTCCAATTGGCCATAGCACTATCTGCCATAAACCCTTTGAAGTTTGGATGATCTAGTACATGCCTTGACATTACAACATTCAATGACCTCCAGAATTGCACTTAAATTTCCGTATCTTCGGACTGCATATTGCATGTTGCAATGGTCATTACCTTTTTGTACTCAGAATCGTACACGTGGCAAGCCATTGTAGTCCAATTCTTCACACGCTTGACGTGGTCAAACATCATCCATGCATTCTACAGATTCCCCTCTGGTTGCATGTGCTTCACCAAGTCTACTCCACTACCAGGTCCTTCGGTGAGCATCTTGAAAAGGTATACCTTCTCCTTTCCTTGACCAGAAAAAACACTATCATGAATGAATTCAAACTTCGAGTCTCTCTTCATGGTCATAATGTTGTCTATGACTCCTCTTCTATTGTTTGAGCGAAATGAAGAAATTACATTCCGAATGTTGGGACTGCTCAAATACTGGAAACGATCCATCACTTCCTCCAATTCTTCCCCTTCCAACATCTTTTTATCTCCATTTCCGCTATGGAAGAGATAGTTTGTAAGGAAGTCTTTGCTTGCCGATAGAGTTATGGCGGAGTTCGTGGCCGTAGGTGTTTTGGCCACTTGTTTTGCAATCAATTCACTAATCTTTTCTACAGAATCCCTATACATGCCTTGGGCAACAGGGTGAGCATGATCTCTGAAATGAATAGCAGCCCTAGTCATTTTAGGATTCTCACTATAGCAGTAGTACATCCTAGCATCACAGGTGCTTAGACATGTAGGAGTTTTTCTACAAAGTTTGCAAACCAGAGTACAGTCTTTGGGAGGAGTATCCCCTACTGTGAAAGCGAAGGTTGTCGCACCACTCCACTCAATTTCGTTGTGCTTTGAAGCCCTCTTCAGATAGTCACACTCTACATTTAGACAAATAAGATGACCAGCGCAGTATGACTTACGGAACTTCAACTTATCGGAGTTGTGGATGTTTGTGGTTATCAACTTGCACCATTGGTGTCCATCCTATCTCTTATCCATTCTTTCCAAGTTCTTGACCGCTCATGAAGAAGAAGATGAATGACATGGAGGCAACTCAAATATGACATTTCCATTGAATATGGGTGGAAGAAACTGTACACGATGGTGCTTCATACTGTTCAAGTCCGTCGTTGACAACTCATTCCGTGAATGGTGCATTTTGCCTAATTCCCTCAAAGACTCCATTATATTCACTCGGTTCCCTATATCTGGATGCAATGGAGGATGAGACACTTCAATTTGACCTCCATTGTTTGATGGGGTGCTTAACAGTGGCTTCACCAAAGTATTTTCTTGCCATGCAACTTCAATTTTGCATGCATTTTTCTGAACTGTTAAGTCAGGGGACTCTCCCTCTAATTCACTAGACAACTCTATGATGTTGTCTAACTTCTCAATTTTCATTGGGCGAAGACCTAAGTTATCAAGAAAGACTGGAAGAGCTTGACAACTAAGACTGGATTAAACCATTTGAATGACATATGGCATATCTACAAAAGAGTTGTCTGACTACCGACTTTGAATTTCTGTTGATGCACTTACCATAGACAACGGTAGCCTATAAGCTCTATAGTTTCCAATAGGAAGATACCAACACTGACTTCCTTCCTCTACAGACTTCATTACTGGAATTAATTGTTGCACTTCTCCTGATTCAAACATTCTCTCTTCTTTGACATAAATGGACGACTCCATAAATCTAAAGCGCACGTGCAACAGATGGCTCAGAACCCTAGCGTGTCCACCCTCATCAACTGGAAACACTAGGGGAATGTCATGGCCATCTACACGAATGCAAGCCATGATAGAATCTTTGCTTGAACACAGTACTGAAGATCAACCAGAAATTAGTCCTCGGTATTGTGAGTATGAACACTCACTTTCTTATAGTGCATTTTTATGCATATTGATTTTACTATACAACTAGTGAAAATTGAATAGGATGCTAGGAAGTAGTTAAACTTCAAATGTACAGGACATTGACAATTGTCTTACAACTTCAAAAACATTCTAATAATAGGGCCCTACAGTAAAACATTTATTGATGTTGGCGGCTATGCCTAGCACACTTACACTACATATAGAAGAAGTACTTGCACACCAATTCCAAAAAATAGAATAATTGACAACTAAGCCCAGTAGACTAGTAGACTTAGATTGTCTACAATATAAGTATTTGCGCACCAATTACATGAAATAGAATAACATGACTACCATTGAGGTAGACAGTACAAAATATCATAGAATAACCTATTCTTCAGATACCATAGAATAACCTATTCTTTGGATACGATAAATTATAATTTTAATCAATATACTTTAATTCATAAAAAATGTTTTAAAAAAAATATTTAAATATTTTATTAAATATTTTTTTATCTTCATCTAATAAAATAAATTTTATAAATACTCAAAAATCAGTTACTAAATGGTCTAATAAATTAAATAAAAAAACTACTTATATATTTTATAAAACTTTTATAGATGTTTTTTTTTAAATTTTAATAAAATTTCATAATTATTTATTTATTCTCCAACAACTATGAATATTTAAAAAAAATTGAAAACATTATTTTGAATACGAAGCTTTTAATAGAAAAAATAACATTTAATATTTATTATAAATTAAATAATTATTTTTATTTTCATAAAATATTAATTAATAATTTTTTTATTAAATTTTTTGATAAAAATAATAATTAAGTTTGATACCAGTGGCTTCCAAACGCGTCCAGTGACTTCTGAACTCACAATTGCCTCGGATTCCTCCAAAGATAGCCGAGCTCATGCATGCCAATTTCCTTTTGCTTGAAATCAGCAAATACAGATGCGCGCCTCGTCCAAATTTTCAGCACAGGCCGAAGTTGCATGCACGAGGTGTCATCTCGCGATCTGCACTTGCTAAATTTGAAGGCTACCAAAAATTCTTTTCCTCCCTAGATTTCTTGTACTCCATGTGACACCATCATGACTTCGGAATCTTCTGGCCTACTGAAATCTAGGACCGCATGTGGCAATACTAAAATGTCATGGCCATATTGAAATGGAGGACCGGAATGTTGCAAATTCCAAATGCATTTCCAGATGTTCTTCCTCGAATCTTCCGTAAAAACTTCCTCACTCTAGCTTCCGGTGAGTGCAGTATATAATTTTAGCGTCTTCACCAGATCCTCAAATGGTTCGTGGCTTCACGTTTGTGGTGACTTTGGCTGTGCTTGGCATCATTTCCAATTACCATCTTACATGGTATCTGTCCTGCATTGAACAAACAGACAGAGCTATACGGTCCAAGAGTTTTCCGTGGTCACCTCGAAGTCCTCTTCGGTAAGCGTCCTCTTTTCTCTCCTACTGTAGCTTCCAGTTTGCATTCAAGCCTTGTTCATTTCAGCACACTACCTTAAATATGCACGCATGAATGATTTAAGAATTGCCATACCTCCAGTCCTACAGGTGGCTTTCAAACGTTCCATCTTCCAAGAATGCGCAAGAGCAGGAGATGCTGGCGAGTGGAGCCGGAAGACATAGAGCCGGCACCGACTTCAAATGAGGTGCACATCATTTTTGGTTTTCAAATACTACAGTGTCGTCGTAATTCTCCACAGGGTCCTCTAGTTTTTGCAATCCATTGATTTCCATTCTCCGGTCTCGTCATGAGGGTTCCGTTGGGTCTTGCAGTTCGGTCCTCTAGTTTTTACAGGTTTCCATCCAGACTGAATTAGCAATGTGAACATCATTGGACCAAATTGAACATGGCTGGCCTAAACTGAACATGGCTGGATCAGAGTGAACATGGCTAGACCAGAATGAATTAACAAGACGAAAACTAGGGGTAGTGTGAGCTACCCCAAAGAACCCTGTCGGACCCGATAGCCTTCCCTAGGGTAGCGCACGCTACCTCCATTTTTGGTTTTCAAATACTATGGTGTCGTCGTAATTCTCCACAAGGTCCCTCTAGTTTTTACAGTTTATTGTTTTCCATTCCTCCAGTCTCGTCATGAGGGTTCTGTTTGGTCCTGCAATTTGGTCCTCTAGTTCTTACAGGTTTCCATCCAGACTGAATTAGCAATGTAAACATCACTGGACCAGATTGAACATGGCTAGATCAGATTGAACATGGCTGGACCGAAGTGAACATGGCTGGACCAGAATGAATTAGCTAGCAAGACGAAAACTGGGGGTAGTGTGAGCTACCCCAAGGAACCCTGTTGGACTCGATAGCCTTTCCTAGGGTAGCTCACACTACCCCCATTTTTGGTTTTCAAATACTACAGTGTCGTCATAATTCTCCACTGGGTCCCTGTAGAATGTAGAATTTACCTAATTGGAAAAATACCAAAAGAGGTAGGGTTTGAACACTAGGGAGGCAATTTGTTAGGTTTGTTGTATTAGGTTGTCACATATCAATTTTTAATAACCTATTGGCTTCTTTTCACTCATGTAAATCATTATTTTTATGTCACTTTGACTTTACAATTACAATTGTCCACTACAATGACATTCTTTTCTTATTTATTTATTTATTTATATTTTTATATTTGATTTATTTTGTATTTTTATGAAAATATATGTTTTTTTGTCTAGATTCAAGTTTAATATTCTTACTTTTTATCTCTAGATTATATCTTTTACAATTGATTATCTCAATTCAAATTAAACACTCCCAATTAAGTCACACACATACATTTACTCAAAAACTCTAGAACTCCAATCCTATACTAAAATATACTTCCTTCTTCCAAGGAAGGAGCTCCAGCATCACCCGCATGGAAAAACTAAATTCCAATTAGCTTCTTCCTTATTCATATAGCTAGACAATTGGTTGAAAGAGTTCAACTATTTGCTTCATACCCTTTGATACCTCAACTACCATTATCTACCAATTAATAATTATAGCCCATTCACACTACTAAATCCAATCCAAATTGGTAATTTAAAACATTTTAGCAAAGTTTATCAAATTGGACATTTACTATACAATTGTATTGTCTACATAGCCCCACTCTCATTTGTTTGTGTCCCCACAAACACCACTATCCTTTTGGTCATTGGATCTTTTGCTATCCAATTGGCTTTATTTGGCTTATGACGCACTTGTTTCTATTCACCTTGGCCTATTTGTGCTCTGTTCCATACGTTCTATTGGGCTTAATCTTGAATTTAATTTTTCAATCTTAATTAATCTAGTTTTTGAAATATTCTTTTCTTTTAAATATGCCTGGATCCCATATAATTGGACTTATTTCTAGATTCCAACTCCAACATTTTTCATAATAAAAATTTGAAATGATAAATTGGTATGAATAATTATTTTCATTTCCTTTTCCAAGAAAAAATTTAGATAATATATTGTTTAACTTTCCATTCATATTATGATTTGATTATGATCAAATTTGAAATCCTTATTCACCACTAATCTTTTCATTAAATTCTTCTAGACTTGATTCAAAAAGAAAGATTCTACCTACATTTTAGCTACCACTTAGCCGAGCTTTCCCCGGCAGCGGCGCCAAAATGTAGTATAGTTTTTTTCTAAGACAAAACCAAGGCAATTCCAAAAAGGTTCGTTCAAGGGAAAGCTCAAATTAGCTTAGTGGCTAGTTAGCTAATGTCACTTTGTAGGTAAATTATGTTGTTAATCTTAATGTATTAAGGTATTTGATATATTTCATATTCTATTTAGGTATGGGAAAGGAGTTCTCTTTCTAATTTCCGTTCAATTATAAATATAAATTTCTAACCACTAAGTCCGTACCAGTCTTATATTAAAATAAAATGTGGAACTAAATGTATAAATTAAGGGAACCTGCATCCACAAATCTCATACTTTGAATTCAAAGAAATATATTACAAATATATTTATTTGCAACCTGCATCTCCCAAGATATATATTTGAACTTTGAAAATTCGGTTTAACTGAGAATTCTTTAATTATTTTCACAATTATTGTTTCAACATCTAAGTTGCTTTAAGCGCTAATGACTCAATTACTTGAAGTAAATGTAACACATATCCTTTTTAGGAATTGAAAACAACCAAGGACATCGCTTTAAGCGAATACATTAATACCCAAATGCTTTAAGCAATTCTAAAATTTCCCTTAAGGGATATACAATATACTTTGTTAAATTATTTAAAGAGCTTCGAATTCTTTCCTTTTCAAGACTCCGGTCTTCATTCGATTTTGTTTTCTCCTATCTTTAGCTTTAAGCTTCCTCGATATGCATCACTGAGTTATCTTGGATCTTTTTTTTTCTCCAATTGCAATACTAACTCTAAATTATGCTTTCTAAATTTACAACTAAATATAAATTCTAATAACTAAAATAAAATAAATTTAAATGCACATTCAAACATTCAATCTTGTACACATGTCTTCAATTGGAATACCATTTATTAATTATATGAATAATCATTCAATATTTAGAATATACATCATTTGTTTGCAATTGTTCAATAACTTCTATTCACTAGAAATGTAAAATCATTTTCCAACTCAAAATAAATCTCAATCTTAAGTTTTGTTTTAAACATACATGTCCATTTAAAATACAAAAATATTCCAATACTTTAATGAAAATAATTACCGATTGATGGTAAATTATTAAATTTGAAAATAAAGTCCAATCTCTAGATCACTCAAATCCAAATCACTCCTTGGTTTATAAACAATTTCCAATCACTGGAATTATTAAGTCAATCACTAACTTAATATTTTATTTCTCTTCTACTTCAAATTTTGCTTTGAGCATTGACATAAAAATTCTCTTAAGAGATAAATTATAATCGATGAACAAAATCCACTCCACACATAATCCAATTCTCTTAAAGAGACTTTCCAAAATAAAAATGCTCAAGGCAATAAATAATCCTCACGATTAAACTTCATGCTTTTAGCAATAAATACCATCACTTAAGTGATTAATCCACACAAAAATGGAATAACATCTATGAATCTATAACACAACGCAAGAAAAATGTGACCTCACGTCACTAACACAAGAGAGAATTAAAAGAGAGAGAGAAGAATGAGAGAAGAGAAACTATTTATCATGATCCTCCTTAAACACCCCTTCCAATCTTTTGATAAAAACCCGTCAAAGTCCATAACCGCTCAAGCCAAAAAGTCTTTTCACACTTTAACTTCAAATATCATCACATTGACACTTAATTACCCAAAACTTAAAACATATAATCCATTTCACACTTAAAAAACAAAATTTAACTAAAAAATAAAATTGTCTTAATTACAGTCCCTCTAGTTTTTACAGTTTATTGTTTTCCATTCCCTGGTCTCGTCATGAGGGTTCCATTGGGTCCTGTGGTTCGGTCCTCTAGTTCTTACAGGTTTCTATTCATACTGAATTAGCAATGTGAACATCAGTGGACCAGATTGAACATGGCTGGACCAGACTGAATTAGCAAGACAGAAACTGGGGGTAGCATGAGCTACCCAAAAGAACCCTGTCGGACCTGATAGCCTTCTCTGGGGTAGCTCACGCAACCCCCATTTTTGGTTTTCTAATATTGCAGTGTGGTTGTAATTTTCCACAGGGTCCTCTAGTTTTTGACAGTTTATTGTTTTCCATTCCTCCAGTGTCGTCATGAGGGTTCCGTTGGGTCCTGCATTTCAGTACAGCATGCTCCGGTAGGAGTAGTTCATTTGCGGTGTTAGGCAACACTGCTTGCTGTGACTTTGAGTTCATTGAAAAATTCATTTAGAATGCAGACGCTGTGGACCTCATTGCACACACCATAAAAATGAAAGACAAGAACCAGGGGTAGCGTGTACTATCCCAATGGACCCTGTTGGACCCTATTTTGGTGAAAATTACAAAATTTATAAATATTTGGTATTCCAGCTATAAGAATGTTGGAAATGGAAGTCAAGTACTTCTGAGATGTCAGGTTTTGTTTTTAATATTGATTCTTTCTTTCTACTTTTTATTGATGTATTCTTAGTATTATTTTTTGAAAATTTTATTCCATTCTGACTGACATTGGCCTACCTCATTATTAAAATGCTTCTGCAGATGAAGACACATGAGAGTCTGGATGACCATGCCCTTTTACTAGTACCTTCACTACAACAATAGCAGTGTTTTATGACTGCAAAATATGACTGCAAAATATGACTGCAGTGAGTCGTAAAATTGAAAAATATGACTCACGCAGAAATCACTGTAGATGACTCGGGATATGACTGACTCCAGTCGTTTAAAAGCAGTTGCTTCAGACATCAGTCATATTGGTAGTCATATAGGTTGAAGGGTATAAATGCCCATATTTAGCCATAGTATGCCAACATGGCGTATACT
Organism: Climacium dendroides; assembly: GCA_950106755.1. Lineage (NCBI taxonomy): Eukaryota > Viridiplantae > Streptophyta > Bryopsida > Hypnales > Climaciaceae > Climacium > Climacium dendroides. The sequence continues at coordinate 28,310,634 of OX467089.1, read as the reverse complement.
TTGACTCTCCTAGGGGGGTCTTGACTTTTTGTTGAGTTGCCCGGGCAAACAAAAAAATCCTACGTGGAATATGACTATGGCGAGTCATATTTTTTGATGACGTGGAATATGACTGAAGTGAGTTATATTTTTTGATGACATGGAATATGACTGAAGTGAGTCATATTTTCGGATGACATGGAATATGACTGCGGTGAGTCATATTTTGCAGTGACGTGGAATGTGACTGTAATGACTCATATTTTTTAGTGACATAGAATACGACTACGGTGAGTCATATTTTTTAGTGACATGGAATATGACTATGGTGAGTCATATTTTGCTATGACATGAAATATGACTGCGGTGAGTCATAATTTGCAATGAGATGGAATATGACTATGGTGAGTCATATTTTCCAGTGAGGTGGAATATAACTATGGTGAGCCATATTCAGCAATGACTTGGAATATGACTATGTTGAGTCATATTTTGTAGTCACGTGGAATATGACTGCGGGGAGTTACATTTTGTAGTGACAAAATATGTGATTGCGGTTAGTCATATTTTCAGTGACGTGAAATACGACTACAACGAGTCATATTTCCCAGTGACATGACATATGACTCCTCCTAGTCATATTTCATGTACAATACGATTATTGAGTTTTTTTGGTTACTGCTATGAGTGAGGTCCACTACTATTTTTTCTAAAAGAAAATCATATCCTCTTCCATGCAAAAGAAACCAACATGACATTCTAATATCAAGTCCTAAACATGAATTTGCAACTCCTTCAATCATCAAACCTGGACATAAATTCAAAGATGCACTTCAAAGACATTTATTACTCAAGTTCAAAACACATACGATAAACAGTCGCACTATAAACACCAAAGGTACACACACCTCACTTTATACTGCAGTGTGCAATCCACTACATATCTTCATTCATTCAGCTGAAGGAGCCAAAGCTTCAATGGGCCACTTCGTCACAAACTTCATAGCATCGCCTATATGCACCATAGGAGGGTCGTCGTTGTTGTTTGCCTCATATAAAAGAACCATTTCCGATCCAAGAACCACAGATGTTATGCTAATAGACACATTACCCTCTTCAATGAGCCGTCCATGAAGTGAACCTCCTGCAACATTAACTATGACTCCGTGTGCAATTACATTTTCTTCGGCCTTCTTGTCATCGTCTACGTCGAACAATTTCACCTTTGACCCTACAGCCCAGGAGACAAGGCTTTGATTCTTTGAGCTTCAAGAACCTTCAAGCGATGTCTTTCCACCTTCTGCATCCTGTATTTGCATTGACAGTACATGTACACTTTAAGTATACAAACAATGGAGCTTCACTTTCACTGGTTTCATTGGAAGGCAAACAATATATTCAAAAATACATACCTAGGGCAATGGATTCTGTAACTGACTGATCGCCTTGTCCAAGAACATCACACAATATTCAATGTCGGAAGGATTTTGACTAAAAACTTCAAAGGGTCCTTTCAGGTTCTTTAGGAAGTTGTCTTCTGAAGCTAAAGGATCCCATGTAGCAATGGGTAATATATTTGTACCAGGTGACTTTGATGTAGCTGTGGAATCCCAATCTACTTGAAGGACCCTAGCCGAGCCATGGGTTGGATTTGGAATCATGTCAAATAAATCATGCAAGTCTCTCTTTCCACCACCAACTTCCCTTCCCCAAAGAAAACACTACTTCATGGGTGTCCCACGAGCTAGGAATCGAGCCACTTCCTGTAGAAGCGCTTCTCCAATCGGAGCCCATATCCCGACATCAAATCGAGAATGGAGCATTGTCACAAACGCTGCACACTCAGCTCGTTTCTTAATTTTTACTTTAAACTCTCTATCATAATGGATTGTACCATTGGGCCCCCACTCTTTTTCCTCGTGTAGTGGTCGGATGTCACACAGAAAACCTAGGACATTCAACACAAGTATCTTTCTACGTGAATCATCCGAAACTCTCACCGGTGGAAACTTCAGCTTCCTTGACATATTCTTCTTCTTTGGAGGTTTGCCAACCTTTGCAGCCCTCATTGCCCCCCTCCTTATGGGGGGCTCCTCCTTTGTGAATTCCGAACTAAATTCTGAACGTTCTTGTCGAGACCCTCCTACCCCAGTCTACATGCACATCAATAGTTTAGCATTCACTGTCATTTACATTCTACAAAACATGAATTCAACAAATACAAGAACAGAATATCAATTACAAATTATACATACATGTGACTTAGGAGCACCTACGGCTACTCACACAATAACTACTCTAATCACCCGTGCTTATACATATTAAAATATTAGTGTCCCTCTTCAAAAATGGTGGAAAATTATTAGCCACCATAGCATGCAACAAAATATACTTCTCCACAATCACATAATGATAAATAAGAATACTCATACTCATACGTAGTATAATACATAAGGACCTTCTTAAACACAAGAAAATTAGCACCTCATAAAACAGACAAATAAAAGTAACTTCGCAAAGTTATATACAAAGACATATGGTTAATGCAACTTACATATAAGTTAATATGACTCCCTATAGTTACACAATATGAAATACAACTTCCATTACTTATATATTAAAAAATTCAACTTTCATTAGTTATATATTAAAAAATGTTACTGCCATCTACTATATACTACAAAATATGACTATTATTAGGTATATTCTATAAAATATGACTGGCACTAGTCATATTTTACAAATTCTGCTTGAAGACAATCATATATTGTAAATTATGACTGCCACCGTACATATACTACAAATTTTGATTGAAGGCAGTCATACATTAAAAATTATGACTGCCACTAGTCATAGTATATGCAAACACTATAAGTTTTTATGACTCTAAGACATACTAATGCTTCCTATTCTACATGCACGTCATGCACAACTCATAGACATACACAACATATTCATTAACATGAACCTCCCAACCCTATGTAGAATACTCTTTTTTATAAACAATAAACTCAACAAATGAAGCAGTGAATACACTCATGCCAGTCCATCTCACCTTTGAATCATGTTGCACCTCCTTCATCTTGTCACCAGCATTCCCTTCAGTCAATGCTGCACGGCTGGATTGAAGACTTCTGTTTGTGTCCAGTTTCTCAACCTCGCCCTTCCTCTTCTTTATACTTACATGATCCTTTTTTCCTTTTGTACCACTGACTGGTTTTGCACTTGCTTGAACCGTTGGCAAAGTGCTCCCATTTTTCTTTACATTTTCCACCTCATCAATAGCGTCTCCCTCCTTTAAAGTCACAATTACATTAATAATTCAGTTGTTGGGATTTCATGTCTAACTTCCTCAAATGACATACAACTCTGAACACATACAATGGCAACAAAGCCTATTCAAGTACGTTGAATGACATTGAAGGGCTTATGATCTTCTCACAAACCTCTATTGCCGCATCCACAAACTCAACCTCTTTCCATACATTCACTACATGGGGTTCTGTGGTTGTTTCTTCTAATGTCTTCAGAGGGACAGGGGTGATGACATTTACCAATCCCTCCATCATCTCCTCACCACCGGCACCTTCAGGCACTATGGTGCCTATTTCAGAACTTGAAGGGTGTGTATTCCGTCCACTCTGCTTCCGGACCTCGAATAGAAGTTGCTTCACTAGGGCACCCATTTCACTCAGCTCCCCTTTCATAGTCTCTTTAAACGTATACAATTCATTTCGCACTTCTTCTATGCCTTTACCAGTCAACCTTGAATTACTCATTGCCCCTCTTGAACTTGACGAGCGGATGTGCAATGATTTGTCCGGTGAAGCAAGCTCTGCTTCCACTTCCATTTGAGTAGGGGGTCTACCCAAATGTGCAGCCTACAAGGAAGGCAGTCCTACATGTGTTAATTTCATGACCAATACAATCAAACGTACTTAAAATACTAAGAAGCATTGACAATAAATACACTATTTCACCTCCTCACGCATGTGTCCAATTACAAGTGAAAATACTAACATAACTTACTATTTAGAAATGTAAATTGTCATATTGTAAACCACGTACGACTTCATGTAATTCTAGGACTACCTACATATGACTATACATTGTTACCATTGTATCCTAATATGAGTACATGTAGTCACATGCAAGGCTACATACAAGTGCAGTTAGACACAATACAGTCGAAATATAATTTCATGTACATCAATGTCTATTCATTATGATTGCAAGTACTCATAGCACCATTTTATTCATCATTCTATATTGTACTGAACATTTCCAATTCCTGGTTAAACATTGTCATATCCCCAAAAAACTTTGCCTTGTATAGATGCTCAATTCAAGAATCAATGATTGTGAAAATAATACTACATACACAATAACATGCATCAACTACAATGATAGCAAGGCAAACGTCTCTTTTACTTACAAGGCGTGATTTAACTTCTCCCTCAGATCGCCCACTGTAGGACACATTTTGCACGGTCTGTCGTGCAACCTTCATACGTTCAAAATATGCTACTTTGTCTGTCCTCTTGATGAGCTTCTTGAAGTTCTCAACGTGGTGTGCCTTCACAATTTTTGGAATGGGAGCCTCAGCTTCTATCAATTTTTTCATGTTTGTCCTCTTCGTCTTCATTTGTGACCTCAAAATACAGAAGAAGACATTTTCAGGTACATCGCCTTTTCCACCACGATACTCGAACTTTGACGCCATTTTCTCCTTGATTGCTAAAAGTAGAGGTCAGGGATGTGAATTGAAGTCATCCACACTCCAATCCAAATCACAAGAATACCCACGAAGCTTTGTCAACCAATCTGCCCTATGCACTCCCGTAGGACAACCCATAAGATCAACTTCAACCCAATCTCTGTCATCAACCTTCTGTAGATTCCTTCTCAACTGCTTGAGATTGGATTGTCGTTGAAGACTTGTGCTTCTGTCCACATTCCGAAATTCCTCGCCTTCAGTTGCACTCAGCTTCCGCATCTTCTCATGTAATTCATTTGGGTTAGCTCCACTCTTTGCCATGCGCTTCAATATATTGACTTCTCGTAACTCCAGCTCATCTACTACATCGGTAGAGAGCTCGTCATTTGGGCCATCTCCATCATCTTCCGCACTGAAGTGCTTGTCCATGTCTTCTTCAAATTCCTCCCCCATCATTGTGTCCTCAGTGTCATCAAATAACAAATTATCATCTTCTGTTTGTGTCGTGACCATCACGTTCTTTGATGACGACATCGTCTTCTTCTTTGTAACTTTCTTGGGCCACGGCCTAAAGTGATGTTGTTGCTATTCAAGCACCTGTGAAGGCAAATAAAAATAATTGATTATATCGTAGTAACTATTACTTGTGACTGCAACTAGTCACAGAAAATAATTTGTAACTACAAACAGTCACCAAAAATCATTTCTAACTACCAACAAGTCACGGAAAATCATTTCTAACTACAAACAGTCACCAAAAACCATTTTTAACTACAAACAGTCACAAAAAATCATTTCTAACTACCAACAGTCATAGAAAATCATTTCTAACTACAAACAGTCACAAAACAAAATTTCCGACTTCCCTTGAATTCTCAAAATATTATTTGTAACTACAAGCAGTCACAAAAAATCATTTGTTACTTGGCTTGCAGTCACAAAACATCATTTGCGACTGCAAATAGTCACCAAAGACAATGCAGGACTTGGCTTTTAGTCACAAAATATCATTTGCAACTGCAAACAGTCACAATAGACAATACTTCACTACAAACAATCACAAAGGATCAATATTGACTACTACAAAGTCAATAAACAACAATAATGACTAAAAACAGTCATAAAACATGATTTTCTAGTCAGAAGTCTACATACTGTTGTCATTCATGACAATAATCACTCACGAATGGTCATTTGAGAATACAATATATCTTATTTGGTCATTACGAAAGTATTGATTAAGAATTGATTTTCTCTAACCTTGATCAATCACATGTGCTCACGTGACACTCAAATGACTTAAAACTTCTTCTTTTTTTTTAAAAAAAATCCTAGAAATCCATTTGCAAAACTTGAAGAACTTAGAAATGATGAAGACCAAATTTCTAAAGACAAATCATGAGTCCTATAAATGGTTGCACTCTTCTATAAAAAATGTCTTTTGCAATAATCCACATATGCATGGCAATTGCAATAAAACAACGCTTCAACAGCGATGGAAAATTTTCCCAATATTCCATTAATTATATGCATTTCAATATAACTATTACTTGCATTTGGGAAGGAATTCATCTAACCTTCAATGTATGGTACTCTCCCTTTGATGCCTCTTCCTCTACTTCTTTGTCACTATCTCCTGAGTTGATGCCACAACTCCCCCCCTCCACAACCTTCTTCGTTGTCGCCCGTGTATGCCTCTGAAATGTTGAGAACACAGTGCCAGAGCTCTCCCTTCCTTTTTCTAGCTTTATTGCTTATGGCTTCTCAAGGGGCACGTCGCGGCTGCTCTCAAAAATCCCCACAAGCTGATTAGAAGTCATTTCCAATATAGGAAACATAATTGCTGGAAAACTAGCAATTGTGCGAAACAATTCCACTTGCACATCATCTAACAGAAATTGAGTGATTTAGGCTTGTTGGACATTGCGGCACAATTGGCAAACCTTAGAGAAGTGAGGTAAGATACTGAGCTCTACTAAATACTAGAAAAATAAATAGAGTTGTCTGTAGGAGTTCATTGAAGTCAAAATTGTTGTCCCTCATTATGATTAAGGATAGTACAAATTCAAGTTAATTATAGGGAAGTGTCATTAGTTTGAAACATAATGGAGAGGTCTGAAATTCAGAGGAACTCAGAGGAATTTTTTCTTTTCTCAACCTCTCGTACTCATTGATCTCAGAAGCCATGCTATTGTGGGAGTTTACATGGACGAGTTCTACTTGGAAAGGAAAAAATTGCATCTTAGTACAATAGTGACATCTCAAACATTAATGCTAAGTGCTAACATCTTCTTCATTCATATATGGTATAGAGTAGGAAACAGTAAGATACCATTATATAATACATATTACAATTAGAAACTACAACTATGCAAAAAAATGAATACCACTGTACTAAATAGTCATCCATTACATTTTACTTCAATCACAATTGAAAACACGCATAATGTTTTAAACTTTTATGATTATCTTCAAGCCACTGTACTCTTATTACGCTACACTATTCTTTGAAGGCCACATGTGATAATGCTAACACAGAAACATATAGCTAATTTTATTCATGAAGTCCCATTCTACAGTGAAATGTGTCCACCTTCGTAGACACCATTATATTCTAGAAAATTGGTAATAGGGGAAAAAAAACATTCCTTGGTAGACAATTGTTTTCATTTTGTCAAAATAAAAAACAAGTTTCAGATGAAGAAGATTAGAAGAGGGTCCATATTTCTCTATTGCTTGAGATAAGAAGAATGTTCCATTTGAATTAAAGTCATTCAATGAACAATTAAATATATCATTGTAAAAATATGTTCATCATGACATTCATGATTCATAATATATAAGCTTTTTTCTGTTAATTGCAATGTCTCCTTTCTTTAGGAGTCATAGATTTTTTCAGTGAAATGTCATAGTAGGACAATGCTATGCCTAAATTTCAACCTAATTATGAAACATCGCAAGATTTCTCTTCATTGAAGCTACAAAAAGTTCATTTGTCTTGAGAAATAAAAGAAATTTCCAGTGTCCTCAAAAACTTTAAAAAATTAGAGTAAAATATTGAAGTGCATTCAACGTCATTCCAAGAGTTCTACCAATGACGTATCGGAAATTGATACAATTGTCAAATCTCGTGGCTTCACGACTCTATGATGCAGTTCTCATGTTGTTTGAGGAAAATTGAGCACCTGCACACGGAGAATTTGCAATTACAAAATGCATCGTGCCCTAATTTTCCCAAAAAACCAAATATTTTCAAAAAGTAATCCTTCATGGTGTCGTGCATGCTCATCCAATTCGGGAGAAACATCCATAAGCAGACACAGGCTATGGTAAAGGAGACTATTTCTTGGTTGGACACGATTTTGCAACCTACATTGAATGGCAAGACAAAGTTGGTGAGGCTTACAGAGACTAGCAGGTACCCAACTGCACCTTACCTTCTCCAAGATGACTACATAAATTAAGTAGGTACAACTGTAATCCAACCGCAGGCTAGGAAACGAGATCAAAACAAATGGTGTTCTAGTCAGTGCCGTGATCACATATGCCGTTCCGCCAGCAACAATCTCAGCCTCAACTTCAACAACTTATGCAACATATCAATGACATACCAGGACCTCTACTGCAGCTGCACCTGCCAAACACAAGCGACAGACTTGGAGAACTCCGGAATGTCCTCTGTAGGTTACAGAGAATCTGACTTGCACGTGGCTTCTTGAAGTACTTGGTGGGACAAATACATGCGAATTCTATTGATGTACAGTACGTCCCAAGTAGACAAATCCCTGTAGAAATGAAACTCATAATCTCATTACTGAACAAGAAACAAACTTAGAATCCAGCAAACTTAGAACCCAGCTGATTTGATGAAGGAGTTGCGCGAATGCCACCGACATCTTCCGGTCAGTTGAAGCACAGGCGCAAACCCCAACAAACTTAGAATCCAACAATTTTGAATCCCTCTTCAGGCAAAACAAATTACCTGAGGCAGAAGGTGGACATGAGCAGTCCCTGAGGACTACTACCCGTGATAGCGAAGGCCTTCGTTGCGCTCCTTTCCACAGCCCGTTGCAGAGAAGTCGGAATCTTGGGATAGTCTTTTGTGCACAAGCTCGGCGGCAATTTCGAGGCGAAGCTAATGTCAATAGAATGAAATTTTGAACTTGTACGTCATGCAATCTGCCAAACAGAACCTAAATGAATTTGACTGTCAGCACTTATAGGTCAGACCATGCCGCGGGTGTAAATAACTGTGCAAGAGCGCATGTACAGAAACTCATACTTGCTGCTAGTAGTGACTCCGTAGGGCGTGAAAAAGATGGGCGAGAACGAGCTGGCGGTGGGCGTGTAAAAGATGGGCGAGATCGAGCTGGCTGAACATTTCTAAACCGCATGCAAGAACCTCCGACTAACACGTGTCTGATGAAGGCGGAGCCACCCTTGCGACCGGAGATCTCCTACACTTCTTGGTGGACACGGAGTAGGAGCGATGGAGCATGTGACGGTGCGACGTAATGAAGACAACTATTTCTGAATTTGCCGCACCTATTCCCGCCTGCTTGCATGACAATCCGAGGTTCCTGTGATTCTGTGTGTTATTTGCATGTTGCTGCTGTATGGCTACGGGAGCTCCGTGTCCAGCACGTACATCCGCGTCCACCGAACTATCGACAAAATTCTCATCGGGACCCACAATTCCACCTTGCATGGTTTAACAATGCAGGATGCATGACAATGAAACGACTGCCCCGCATTTCAAGCCCAACCAACCTTGTCACGACGACCTGGAAGTTGTTTAAGGCAATCGGCGTTTAAACCGGAACTTGCAGTGGGACCCGATGAGGTGCCAAAATAGTACCGTCACCTAACCTTCACTAGAACTCGAAGTGTGCCACTTAATGAATTGTCCACGCCAAAAAGTAATCTACGAATAGATAATTCTATTCCTAGGTCTGTTGCGCCGCTATTACATGCACGTCAAGCACTTCTTCTGGGCGGATTCTTCAATTCGTGAGCGAAGTACCGACGTTGTCACAGACATGTGTCTTGAGGTTTGAGTGCAGAGCAGTACAGGGTTTGAATGCAGAGCAGTACAGGAGTTCAAGAAAGAGACGGACTGTCTGTCTTCTCATGCAGACCGAGTCTGACAATATTGTAATTGGGATCCCGAGTCACGAAACTGCAGTTGCAATCGAAGGTACGTACACTCACTTATCTATCGTCAAGTTATGCACCCAGAAGTTAGTTCTGTGTTTTCAAGTTATGGAAGTACAAGTTGTTTTGTACACTGAAGTGCAAGAAGTCATGGAATGTAAAATGAAGTTTGCAGTAGGTCGTCCTAGGAATTCAGATTTGGATACGTTGTCATTATTTTTTGACTTTCGGTCTTTAGGAATTTTAGTTCTACACTTTTCAGACTTCAGTAACTACTGGTTTTCGTAACGTTGTTGGATGCCCTGCGAAGCCTCCCTTCCCTGTCCGCTTCTTCTCTGCCCTCCCCATGAGAATTCTGCAATTCGGCTAACATTTCATCAATGTGCTCCACTTTCCGTTTCTCGCCCAGAATTCAATTTTCGTGTGTAATTTCATTGCGTTGAGTGCAAATTCCTTTCCCTTCAGTTTCTGTCCACGGTCATGGCTCCAGCGATGTAGAGTTCTCGAGGCTTCATATGTCTGGAGTTCTTGAACATGGTGCTCCACAATTCACATTCCTGTCGTTAGAATTTGAAGCAACATCGAAGCTCAGTACATTGTCATGGCAGGAATTTCCAGGAGGTGGTGGTGAGTGCTTTCTTGAATTTGAGATGGAGGGTGGTCGTCTTGAGCTTTATGGCTGTGCATTCCGTTCTGACATTCAAACTGCTGATTTCGCCTGCGCTGCAGCTTTCGTCGTCTGAGGACGAATTCGATCAGGAGGACAGCTTCATCGAGGAGGACAGCTTCATCGAGATTTTTTCGGTGAGGAGTTCCTTCTCGTCATGCGTAATATATTGTGTGGTTGGGGTCTTGGTGATTGTGAATTGAGGTGCATTGTTCTACTGTTGTATGGGAGAGGAATGCTAATTTGAAATGTTGTGCATGGACCGTGGATATGGGAATGGTTGAATTCTTATGGATTACGGTATTGTTAGACGAATCAAATGCTTGTGAGGATGAATTCAGATTTGGACACTGTATGCAAAGTTATGAGGGTACAAATGTTTATTGGGATTGGAAATGAACCTACAATCAAGAGAAGGGCTAGATTGATTAGTCCTATTGGTGCTACTAAATGAACTTACATGTGATCATATATTTTTTACAGTGGAAGCATAAATGCTTTTAGCCATTGTCGATGTACTAGTGCTATTTGAGGTGGAAAAAAAGTCTTCACAATCATTGGAAAAAAATCCTCTTCTACAAAAAGTTATAAGCATATGTAAGTTTACTTCGTGATACCACTAATAGAACAAACCAGTGTTTTGTCCTCACAATTGGAGTGGAGACTGGCTTTCTGATGCACTATTTTAAACTTTTGGTTGACCTATAATGGTGGACAAAGTGCTACAAAGATAGAGAAAGAGTGACATTACCACAATTTTTTACAAGTTCATTTGCGTCTTCAGGTGAATACTAGTATTAACCAAGTACCTTGTGTGTTAGGAAAGTGCACAATGCTTAATTCTAGGTTGAGCAAATTACTCTGTACATCAGAGTACTCTTGAGGGCTTATAAGCATCCTTGGAATTGTTTTTTAAATAAATCCAAGGTCATTTCATGGTCATTGTAATTTGATAATTGGAATGTCATAGAGATTTAAACGATGTTAGCTTACTCCAATTGAAAATCAACGTTATTTAAGCTACAATTTCCAAATGTTTAAACAATATTCTATGATTTTTTAAAGTTGGAAGTTATTTGTAAACCTAATATTGTCCAGTGAACTAAGTTCAAATACAGACACTACAACCATGAAATACGTCATAGCCAATGGATATTTTAGAATAATCTTGAATTGCCATTGGGTGGTCTAAAAACCTTTTGATGTAATTCTGTCAATGTAGGTGGCCATTTGAGGCTTCAAGGTTAATGTTGAAAGTTTCAAAACAATTAGTTTTGTTACCTCTTATGCCATTTTTTCTTATGTATTCCATATTGTAGTATTATATGTAGGTGAATTGTTATTATTTTTTTTTTCCAAAAAATGAAATCATATGTATTTTATTAGTCATAAAAACTTGACGTTTATGTAGGAATTTTAAAATTATTGTAGATTTCTAAATAATTTTTTTTTAAATGAAATCAAATGTGATTTATCCATATGAATCTAGAAGTTTCATTGTATGTATGTATTATAGTGGAGAATGTGATAGTGTAAATTATTGTAGGTTGAAATTAAAAAATTCTATAAAAAAATGTAGGATATTTTATCATTTTTCAAATTCGAGTAGCCTTCATTTCTATAGTTGCATTTGATTTTTAGAAAGACAACTTTTTTAAAGTTCTAATTTAGAAAAATGAAATGGAGGTTTCACTAGTGAACATTTGTTGAAAGTACATATTGTGTTGTTTGGAAAGTAGGCATCTTGTATAGTATCATAAAAAATGCTTAATTTGTCTATGGAGCCATGTCATGTAACAAGAGTTATATATTGATGTATGTGACTGTACCAAGTCATGTCATGTAACCTGAGTTATATTTCAAGTTATGTGACTATACCGAGTCATTTCCTGTAACCTGAGTTATATATTGAGTTACCTGACTGTACCAAGTTATGTCATGTAACTTAAGTTATATCTTGATTTATATGACTATACAAAGTCATGTTATGTAACTTGACTTATATCTCATGTACCAAGTCATGTCATGTAACTTGAGTTATATCTTGAGTTATATGACTATATTGAGTCATGTCAAGTAACTTGAGTTACATCTGAAGTTATATGACTATTTCGAGTCATTTGTAGGCATTGAAATGATTGAATGCAGTCATTCTAAATCATTTCTATGACTTTGGAGTAGTCATAGCCATTTTGCAATGGTCATTTAATTATTCAATTATGACTAATCCAGAAGTTGATTTGAATTTTTGACAGTGGAATGTTCTTTGTAGTGCATAGGGGGGAATTGCGCACCATGTCTAAGGTGGAGCTTCAAAGCTTGCAAGATCTACAATTATGGCAAGAAGAAATTCAAGCAGATACCATGCGTCTAACAAAATACCCATGCCCATGCATAAAGTGTGCAGGCTGGAAAGTGCTTGATAGACGTACAATTCGAAAACATTTTCGAAGCAAGAAGAGGGATCCAACATTTACAGCGTCTATCTTGGTAAGGACTTTGAAGAAAACCAATTGTTCACTTGAGAAATTTTATGCAATTACCAACGTTTTGGCTTTCTTGCGTTGTTAAACTTTTAGTACATTGTGTAGGCCTTGTGGAGACCTTATGTAGAAGCTTCTTCTTTCGTATCTTTACAAACCTTTCTAAGAAAGAAACATACTTCAGCAAATGGGTCGTTCAAAGGAACATCTACAAGAGTAATGGCTTTAGAGAAGTGGAGGTTAAACGTGTATGATGGACAATGGTGTGATGGATCCATACCAAAACTAACAGCATTTTCCTATTGGAAAAGAAATTGGGACGTGAAAGTATCAATGTTTCCTTTCATGGGTTGGGGTCTTTTTGCACTCCAACCTGCTAAGAAAGGGGAAGAATAACTTCCCTTTGTAGGACCGCAGTACACTCTAGCAGAGTATAAGACTTTGAAGAAGGGACGGCCTCGCATGAAGTCGTATGTGATGCAAGTAGAGCCAGACTTGTATGTAGACGGAGATGTACTGAAGGGAAATGTAGCTGGCTTTATTAATAGTTCTGTAGGCCAAGAAGAGTTAGGAAATGTTATATGGAAGTTTCGCATGCTACTCAAACCATGGAACAACTTGGAGTGGGGATATGTAATGACGTTAGTGTCAAGGGACATTATGGCTGGAGAAGAACTCTATGCACATTACTATTTGAATTGAAAAACGTATGTTCAAATGACTAGGAATAATCAATTTTTCCAAGAAATTGTGATCACTCACAAGTAGTAGTCATTCATATTTTGTAGTTAGAAATATTATTGAGGCCATTTGTCATTTGTAGAATATTATGGTATAGTGCCAAGAAAATTAAAACATTGGCATGTGTTTCAACAAAAGACAGTATGAGGATGTTATTGTGTATTCATGGTATAGTATGTCAAAATGATAATTATTTTCACTGAATTCCAAGCATACAATTGAGTAAAGAAAATTGAAATTGTTGTCAATTAATGAAAAGTGAAATTTCAAATCATTTCTTTCAAGTAACAAATTATATTTTGGAGATTTGATTGAAATGTTGATGATGAGTATCCACCAGTATGGAGTCCTACATGTTTGTATGATCATGTCCAACGAGTTTACGTGATTCAATGATGAAATTGACAAAAAATTTATATGTGCATATGATGCACATATACCAATGCAGGATGACTATGCTCCCGTGGACCTCCGATTGCGTAAACGAAGAAGTTTTCGAAGAGAGCATTTTCAACGAGACCCCTTTCCAAATGCAGGAAAAGTGGATGTGTTTCGTATGGTGACAGAGTGCTTCAACAAATATGACGACATACATGTCAATGAAGAAGGAACGGAGAATATTATAACTGACCCAGTTGAAGATTCAGCAACCGAAGATGGTATGGGGATGAATGGTTTAGTAGATGCATATACTAACAATATTGATGACGGAGTGGATGCCAACAATGATCGGATGGAAACAGAGGGGACTTCAACGAACACGGAGGATGTTGTTGGCGTAGACATGAATGTCCTCTTGCGAGAAGCACAGACTCCGCTTTATGTAGGAAGCAATTCCAACCGTTTGATGTCCACACTCATGTTGCTAGTGAGTTGCACTACTCATGGTGTCCCTAATAGCTTTGTTGATGAGTTGTTGAAGTTGTTAACAGAGACAATATTACCAAAAGACAATTCACTTCCCAAATCTTATTATGAAGCCAAAAGTCTTCTGATGAAGTTGGGATTGTCCTACAATTCCATACATGCGTGTAGAGATGGATGTTGTTTGTTTCGAAATGAACTACATGATGCAACAGAGTGCCCTATTTGCCACAAATCCCGATATGTAGAGAACTCCAACACAGTACCAGTGAAAGTATTGAGACATTTCCCTTTGATTCCCCGATTAAAAAGAATGTATAGCAATACGAAGTTAGCAAAGCTCATGAAGTGGCATGTAGGTGGGAAAAGCAAAGACAAGATTATGAGATCTATAGTGGATTCCAAGGCTTGGGATCACGTGAACAACAAGTGGCAGTGGTTTGCCAAAGACAAGCGCAATGTCAAGCTTGGCCTTGCATTGGATGGTGTGAATCCGTTTCAGAACCAAAGCCTTAGCTATTCAACTTGGCCTGTGATAATGCTCAACTACAATCTTCTTCCTTGGTTGGTGACCAAAAATTTCTTTATGATGCTCACATTAATCATCCCAGGGAAAGAGAGTGTGACAAAAAAGAACATAGATGTTTACCTTGCACCATTGATTGAGGAACTTCAAGAACTATGGAGAGGGGTTGATTGCTTGGACGGATCTTCCAAGAACTCAAAAGTGAAATCATTCAAGTTACATGGCATTTTGATGTGGACGGTGAATGACTTTCCAGCATATGGATTAATCTCCGGTCAAGTAACAAAAGGATACAAGGCATGTGGGTCGAATATGTGGGTCGAATATAGTGACTAGGCGTTCTAAAGCCTTGAGGAAAAACGTGTATATGGGGCACAGACGATACTTGCCAATGACTCATCAATGGAGACAATAGAGGGGTAGATTTGATGGTGAGGTGGATGTAAGACCTCTACCAAGGAGGATGACTGGTCGAGAACAACTTCATTATGCTGAAGAGCGAGAGGAATGGTTGACAAAGTCTCGTGAAAATGGAATGGAAGAATTGCCAGATCCAGTACACAAGCACGGAGTGAAGAGGAGGACATGTCTGTATGACTTGTCGTATTGGAAAGTAAGTTTTTTGGGGGATTTGATGTCTTATGTAAGTTAGAAGATAGTTTGTTCAACTGCAAAGCAGTGGAGCAATCTAATTACATTTGTTGAATTGAAAACCAGAGTATCATAACTAGAGGTAGTCATATGAATGAAATGGTTGAATGTAGTCGTAGTGGATGCAATTTGTAACACCCTGAAGTCATTTTGTAGGATCTTTTGATTCGTCACACATTGGACGTCATGCATTGTGAGAAGAACATCACCGACAATATGTTGAAAACCTTATATGGAGAGAAAGACTCGTTAGAGGTCCGTTTTTGAACATGAAAGAGGTAAGTGTACGAAAGCATCTGTGGCCCATACTTGGAAAGAAACCAAGGAGCGTCATATTACCTCGTTCATCTTACACATTCACGAAACAGGAACGTCAAGTCTTTGTAGATGGAATCCGTTCATTGCAAACACCCACCCAATACGTGGGCCAACTGAAAAAGTGTGTGCACATGAATGGGACCATAAAGAATTTGAAATCTCATGACTACCATGTCCTCATGTAGCAACTGCTACCACTATATGTTTGTTCAGTGCTAACAAAGGAGGTCCGCACGGCTATAATCATGCTGAGCCATATATTCAGGAGGATATGTGCTAAGACCATTGATACTAGTGGTCTTGAAGAGTTGAGGTCAGATATGGTGATAGCATTATGCATGCTAGAGAAAGAGTTTCCACCATCTTTTTTTGACATCATGAGCTACTTAGTGGTCCACCTTGTAGAAGAGGTAGAAATTTGCGGTCCCGTTCATACACGTTGGATGTATCCCATTGAAAGGTATTTGAAGACATTAAAAGGATATGTCTGAAATCGGGCTCGACTAAAGGGTAGCATGGCTGAAGGCTACGCTGTGGTGGAAGCATTGGGTTTCTGTATTGAATACATGCAAGAGTATACTATGATCGCCCGAAGAGTGTGGGATGACAAAGAAGATCCGTCAATGTATGATGAAATCTTAGAAGGTAGCGGACGAATACGACACCTATCAAGTGAACTATGGCAATGGATTCACGAGTTCATACTGAACAATGCGGCACTGTTGGAGGAATGGAGGAGGTAAAGCCTCGTGAAAGAAATAATTCATGTACTACATCAACACATGAAAAATCGAATGTATGCAATTCAAATACTTGTATATGCAATTCTGACTGTACCTAGTGATGTCGTAACATTTATTGTATTCACCATTACTATAATTGTATTTTGGACAACAATGAGTGATGTGATTGCATTTGTGACTCGACCTAGTGATGTAATTGCATTTATGACTGCAACAAGTATTGTAAGTGCTTCTATAACTTTACGTAGTATAGGTTTTGTATATGAAAATGAACTCATATGTTTAATTATTGAATGATGTAGGAGGCATGAGGATGACATGTGCTATCGCAAAAGAGAGCGATAGCAATATAGGCATAAAAAACATCAGAGACGAGTGAAGTACCCGACTGAAATGTGCGACGAAAAGTTCCACATTCACTACAAGAAAAACGTATCCGTTGCAACCCACTGAGATGCGACTATGTGTCCTATACAACTGAGATGCGACTGTAGCCCTCTGTATTTGCACCAAATTTCACGTGTATGTAGTTGTAGTCACAAAGTAGTTGGAAAATGAAGAATTGGGTTACGATATTGTAACAGAAGAACTGACATGAGGTATTCTACATCCAGCATTCATCGTAGTTGTCCATGTGGACAGCTATCCGCGAAGTAGAGTCCACCGTGGAAAAATGCAATCGCTCTGATTACAGGCTACAACTAAAAACTAGAAGATTGCAACTTAGAAATGACTCAAATGCAACTAGGAATCAACTATAATGCAACTAGAGCCCGACTACAGTGCAACTAAAAAACGATTCAAATGCAACTAGAGAACAAGTGCAATGCAACTAGAACATGACTGAAAATCGATTAAATTGTCCCATATCGATTGTCAAGAATACCATCAGCTTGAACATATAAGAATGGTAAGTTATAGCATTCTTGTGTAATGAATTTTGATAGTGAAATTCTAATATTTATATATTTTGTAGATTTTTACACTTTGTAGATTTCTACAATTTGTAGATTTCTATAATCTACAACTCTATAAATTATAACCAAGTCGCAAACTAGTTGCAAACCAGTTGTATGTCAATCACAAACCAGTTGCACTCTAGTCGCAAACGAGTTGCACATCAATCACAAACTAGTTGCACACCAGTTGTATGTCAATCGCAAACCAGTTGCACATTAGTCGCAAACCAGTTGCACACAAATAAGTGAAATAACTTCCACATCAGCAACCACGTCACAGCAGTTCATCAACGAAGTTCTCCATTGCCTATCGAATGACAAACAACCTCGCGACTGCAGTGCAACTCATGCGACTTGTCCACTGCGACTGCGAACTCCAGAATATCACCAAGTCGCAAATGTCCGATACGACTACAAACCAGTCGCAAACCGCAGTCGCAAAACCCTGTTTTTTCTTTTAGTGATTTGGTTTCTGAAGGCCGTGCTACGAGCTATAGAAGAAGGTACAGAAGAAGTGGACGAAGATGTGAGGACACTAATGTTACCTCCATCAGATCGAGCCAAGTCATACCGTTCCATGTATGCATTTGGAAACCACATTCATGTTCGAAGCGTTGAAAAGCAATTGACAACAATGGACTCGGGAATAGCGGCAACCTTTCGACAACTCTGCCAAACAGGCATAAAAGATAGGAACATGAAGGACTCAGAGTTGGAGTACGTGGGGTGGGTGGAGAAAATTCTATCTGTAGATTATGGCCAGTTTGACGTAGTGGTACTTTATTGCAATTGGGTGGTTGCAAATACCAAAGGTGATGGGGCCACCATGAAGCGTAATGAGTATGGATTCACCAGTGTGAACTTTGATAGATTGATTCCATACTCAGCGCAGTCATTTGCCTTCCCTCTCCACATTGAACAAGTATTTTTTGCATCAGACAAGGCCAGAGATGGATGGGAAGTTGTACTCCGTAGTGAACCCAGAGGTGTCCGATCATTCTCTAAGCATGAAGCATCAATTGAAGTGGAGTGCATATCCTTGAGGAAGTCAACAGAGTTTCACGGACTTGAAGCCACAAACTTGTATGAAGACCTCATACCGAAGACACCCATCTTAAGTGATGCAGTGGAAGTAGAAGCTCATGTGGTTGCAATTGCAATTGCATTGCAACGTCTACAACAGGATGATCTACATGTAGATGACCTACAGTATTGTAATGGAAATTGTGATTGAGTTGCAGACTAAGCCCAGAAGTATAATACATACAATTCTATTTCGTATTCCAAAGAGAGTATTTTGAAGAGCATTGCATTCAATACATAATACACAAATATAGTACAAAAGCATACTTGCCATCAGAGGAACATGCCTTACAAGGGATACTGTATAGTGTACAGTAGATTCAATAGTGAGTGTGCCAATGTAGAAGTTGGATTGGAGATCATGTCTTATCAATCAAATTCAATTTTCAAACTATAAATGTCACTTGTGTTTGCAGAAATTCAAGAACTTGTACGTTCAATATGGTCATAGTCTCAGAATGCTTGTGTTGCATGAAGTACATTTGAAGAAACTATAGTAAGGAATTAGAGAAAGTGAAGAATGCATACTGAAACCTTTCCCTTCACCCTTTCAATGTAATTGATAGAAAATATTTACTGTACTGTAGTTTCATGTAGTGAACTACTTTATTTTTTTGTACTTCCGTGATAAACCATATGAAGAATTGGAATCCATTTATGAAAATATAATTATGTGCTACCTCAAATTTTTTGATGTTTCTTTAATAATAGAAAGAGGACACAGTAACACATAACCTTTTTTGAAAAGGCATTTAGCGAAGTCATGCATACCTCCCGAAGAATGACCGTATGGCCTACATACAACACCAAAAAATTAGATTGCATAACTTTTTCTTTAACTACACCAGAAGAAATAAGAATAATAATATAAAAACAGGAATGCAGAGTATGACTATCAAATAAATATTCACGCAAAATAATGACAAAAAATGACAAGCTAGTCATTATTTTGCGTGAATAATGACAAGCTAAGCTATGACTAAGCACTCACCTACCACTAGAACTTCCCAAATTTTCATCATGGTACTTGTAAAAAAAAAGGTCACTAACTACTTAAAACAATTCAAAAAAATATGATTGCAAAGTATGTTTGACAAAAAAATAGTACTAACAAAAAATATGACTACAAAATACGAGTAGCTAAAAAATATGACTGAAAAATATGGCTAACAAAAAAATATGACTGCAAAGTATGACTGGCAAAAAAACATGATTGACAAAAAATATGACTATAAAATATGACTGGCAGAAAAATATGACTGAAAAATATGATTGACAGAAAAATATGATTGGCTTATAAATATGACTGAAAAATATGACTGACAGAAAAATATGACTGGAAAATACGACTGATGCAAAATTGCGACTGGGTACTCACCTACTACTAGAATTGCCCAAATTTTCATCATGCTACCCGAAAAAAAAAAAAAAAAAATTCAAGGAAATATGACTGTAAAATATGACTAAAGGCAAAATATGACTGGTAATATGACTGTACGTTCCCTAAACATGTTCCCACTTGTTCCCTATGAAATACTTTGGTGTTCTCCACGGGCGTATAGTATACATATATAAAGTACACAGTGAATATATGACTAGCAGTCACATTTTGCAGTCATAATTCTACAGAAGGTTTTGGCCTCGAAGAATATGACTGCAAGCAGTCGCCAGTTGTCCTCAGTCATAATTTTGCAGTCATAAAACATTGCCATTGTTGTAGTGCTTCCAATATGGCAATCCATATTGCAGAGGTTCCGGGAACTTCGGAACCTAGGACTCCAGAAGATAGAAACATCAACATTGCTAGCGAGTCATTGCCTCATGAAGACACTAACTTGATAAGCCTTGGAGACATTCTTGATGCTTGTGACCGAGCAGTTGATCGATTAGATGAACCTTGTTGCAGTAGGTTCAGTGATTCCTACAAACGAAAACGAAAACAACCAGTGTTCTCTACTGAGAGTTTTGAGACTGAGTATAGTAGCTGTAATTGTCAAACATCAATCTCCATTTCTAGTCCACCAATAGAGGATATTAGAGATAGTGCTTGCAGCTCTGATTTGGACAAGCACGAAATTGTCCTCATCCACTTGAGTTCTGACTCAGATGCTAGTGTAGAAATTGATTGAGTTTGAAAGGAATAGAAACTATTCCAGTGTTGTAGCATTTGTATTACTTAGTCATTGGTGTTATCATAAGACGTTCTATTATGTATTATTTGTACAATCCTTTGTATTGAGGAATTTCTTATCATTATAGTAAAGATTTGGTTTGCAAATTGAACTTGGAACTTCATGAGGACTTCCGTGTATTTCCTAATTGACCTAAGAATGTACATGATCTTGCAGATGGAGGAGTCACCAATTAATCTGTCACAGCCAGAGGAAGTTCATTCAACTCCACCTACCAGTGAAAGAGGTCAACCAAAAATTGGCACTAAGAAAGAAGGAGATGTTGAACTAAATGATGTTGAGGAGGAGGAGGAGAAGGAGTTGTTGGAAGATGAACTCCGACAGTTGCAGAAGGTAGATTCCGTGGCTACTATTGAGAGTTTGAGGATGAGGCCTCCAAAACACTCCCGAATGTGCATACATTTGTGCAGATTGGTACCTATACTAATGGTTAGTCCCACCTTCTCTTGTGATCTTGTAAAACTTGAACAAGAGTTTCTTCATGGATATCGGGATGGAGCCGCAGTTTTTTACGTGTCCACAACTAATGAAGCGAGGGAGTCTTCAGAATTCTCAAGAGATGAAATAGATGCCTGAGGTCCTTTGTGGAAATCGGAAAATGACATCTTCAATGAGTACTTAGATTCTTTGCCAGAGTTGAGTTATTTGAAGAACTCCAAGTTCTTTATCTGTGATGGAAATCACCGTCGCTTGGCATGGATGAATCATATATCAAGGTTGCATGTGGCGGGCCGGGCTTGGCACATTTCAGTAGACAGCATCATTTTGGACACAAAAGGGAGAATAGAGCTTATCATGCAGATTATGCATGACATCAACAAGTAAGTAAAAGTATATCATATAATGTTGCTTGATTGAACATAATCTTTTACTTTTAGTATATTGAGGTTCAATTTCTTCATATCTATGAAATGAACTTATTGTTTAATGTGAATTGTAGGTCGACGGAGGATTCCCATGTGAAGACCAATCTAGTTCACACTCTTTATCGTGTTTAGAAGTATAGGCTTCTTCCCATAGAGAAGTTCAATGAAATGTTGAGACCTTCTGAGAGGAAACGTTGTGGTACGCAATCAGTGAGAAAAACATGGTACTCAATGCCAATGGAGGTCTTCACGACATTTGTTTTTCGGGTAAGAGTGAAAATGTTCAAACTATTTTATATATCCTTCATTTTATGTCATGATAATATAAGAAAGGCTGAAGAATATATAAATTTGGTATAATTGAAATTTTGTTGATGTTATTTTATAGCAAGAGATAGCACAAGGAGCGGATGCCGCAGTACGAAAGTACAATGAAGTGACGATAAAAGTGATGAAGGGGTGGCTAATGCCATGAGGGTTGGGGTAAAGGAGAAGGCGGCAAGGTTGTACGTGAAAATGGGAAAATTGCTTGCAGTGGCAAATCCTAGTCACGGTCCAGGATTTGTGGAAGAGGTGATGGACAATTTTGATGTAAAAATTGGTTGTCGTATTTTTTGTTATTATGGTTTATTTATTGTTGAAATAATTCTATTTCATTTTGAAGGTTGAAAAGCATTGGACCACAAATGAGGTTCCTGAAATGACTTTGAAAAAGTTCCAAATGATAGCTACTTGCAATACCTCTGCAGCACAGAAGACAAAGTTGTTGAAGTGGTGGAACTCATCCATGCCTTCACGGGATGCTAGACGTTAACCTCCAAAGTCAGTTTCTGAAGAGAAATTGGGGCCCTTCCTCAATAAATGGTTTTGGTGGGTAGGGGTAAGTGTTTGTATTTATTTAAATGACCTTTCATATATGTAATGTCAAAATCTTAAAGTACTACATTGTAAACTTCTATTTTTTCATGTATATCAAACAACAATGAAAATGTATTGACAAGAACATGATGCAGATTGAGGATAGTGCGGTAGAGTATTTTGACAATGTAGTCAATAAAGATGGCTTCAAAATCAATATGACAACCCCACTTCAACCAGAGTATCTTCCAGAGTATATAGAAGGATGGAGAAGGAAGATTTGGGATCAAGGTTTTGGCCCCGGCTTTGAAGGGATCAAACCCTTTCAAGAAGTCAGAGACCTTCTCAAATTTTGATGGATCAAATGACGCTGTTCGTAGAGTTATTTTCCGGTACATTTATGTAAATATAAATTTCAGAATTCCTTAATTTCTTTGAAGGATTAGCATATGTAGTTATTTGTTCAGTGAATGTGTGTTATTTGTAACAAGGAATTCGGCTATATGATTGTTACTAATTTTTGTAATGTTCTTATTTTAGGTATTTCAAGTACGAGCTATTAGAGAAGAATGCCATCTCTAGGGAGGATCTTCCTCCATTTCTAACCACATGGTTGGACCGGAGTTCTAAAGAGTGCATGCACACGTCAAGCCAACTAAAGACCTTCACTACGGCTCATCTCAGTGGTAGTGCATGGTATCTAGATTGTCCATTGACATTCACTCATCCATCAGAAATAGAACTTCGAAAATCACTAGATGGTCTTGGCGTCATTGACTTGGATGTTCCCGAATTCAACAATTACATTGATCAACAGAAGAAGAGAGCAAAGAGGAGAATGGTTGCTAACAAGAAGAAAGAGAACAAATAGCAAGAGATTCATGAGAACAAGGACAAAAAAGAAGCAGAGCGTCTTCTCAAGTTGGCAGAGAAGGAGAAGGAGAAAGAAGAGGGCAAGGGGAAAGGCAAAGGCAAGAAAAAGGAAGAAGGCAATAAACAAGT
Organism: Climacium dendroides; assembly: GCA_950106755.1. Lineage (NCBI taxonomy): Eukaryota > Viridiplantae > Streptophyta > Bryopsida > Hypnales > Climaciaceae > Climacium > Climacium dendroides. Next base: position 28,286,831 of record OX467089.1, on the reverse strand, counting down.
ACCGGCCTCTTCAATGGTTGATCAAAACTCACACATGCAAAGTGGATCCCAAAGTGGACTGAAGAGGAACGCGATACTTCCAGATTTCACAGAGGACATTGTGACACAAGGTACTCAGGTCATAGTTCTTGGTGATGATGCAAACGTCACTTCAGAGGAATTAATCTTAAACATCTCTATTGTCGACGTGATGGATAATATGGAGTCCGAAGTGCTTACATGCTATACTAAAGTGAGAAACTTTTTGAAGAAGGTAACCATGATGTTTTGCCTGAAACTAATAATCCTTAATTTTTTGGACCTTTGAAACAAAGTTGTATGAACAATTGATTGTTTGCATAAATTCGTTTCTGTAGTTAACACTAGGAAAGCCCCGTATGTATGGAGGTAAAGTAAGCCAAGCACCTTTAGTGGACCTCATCTTTTTTGACTGCCAAGAAAATTTACTTGTCCCGGATGTATGTACTCCAGAGAAAGCAATACCTTTGTGGGAGTACGGAAATCCTGTTTTTAGGTTTAGAAGGGAAATAAAGGGATTAGAACTCCTTATTCCCTATTTTTTTTCATTGTTCTTTAGAAAGAAAGACCGTAAGTAGTTAGGAACCGAATACCGGATTAGGGTTTCTCTAAAATAGATAATAGTGTTAACAAAAGTAATTGGAAACCGAAAACCGAAAACCCGGAAACGGCATAGTTAGGTCAAGAGTAGGTCAAAGTGAGTTTTTATCAGAAACCGAAAACCGGAAGAAAATAAAGGACCGGAGACTGGAAACGGATAGCAGGCAATTCGGACATAACGGGTGCCTACCTAGCTCTAGACTACACTCGAGAACAGGTCTATTTTTCAGAAAACGGTCACCTATAACGGTCCTCGATAAATGAAGCCCTAGAAAGTAAAATAGAAGGGGCAAGTGGTTCAGACCTCCTTTTTCTGGAAAGTTGCCTTAAGAAGAGATTAGTAAAGTGCATCCGCGGTGTCTTTATAGGTCAGCTGAAGGAGGAGTTACGGGCGCATCAACTCTAGTTTACGGTCCAGATTAGAGAAAGACAGGTCTCAAAAGGAGAGCGCACTTACAAGTTCAAGAATGAGCGTTAGAATTAGAAATGTTCTGTTGGAGCAACTCTTGAGGAAGATCCCTGAGTGGAGTGAGAAGATTAGAGTGCTAGTAATTGTGAAACCCCAAAGAGTGATTCCGGTCACTGATAAGTTTTAGAGGAAGCAGTCCACGATGGTGAGAGAGGAGGTAGCTGTATCTTTACGCATGGTGAAGCCAGTAGTACCGGCTAATACAAAAGAGAAGGCGGAGCTAGAAGAGGACCTCCAGCAAATGGGATGTGAAGGCTTTCTAGCCGGCCGTGGAACTTGAAGGATGAGGATATTGTGAGGGAGGTCATCGGCGCACCATTGAAGAGATGGAAGGGGACGTTGAGGAGCCGACTTGAGGACTAGACTCCAACGCTATGGCGAGATACCTACGATTTCAAGAAGACGGACAAAGGATCGGCTTCGCGGATGGACCGTTTCTTTGTTGATAAGTTCCAAAATCCTCCCACGAAGAAGGATGGCTTTCCTGTAGCAGAATGCATAAATGTTAGGGAGAAGTAGTTGATGAAGTATCTTGCAGCCATCTTCAGTCCAGAGTGGCCAAATAGGATTACGGTCACTCTAGCAAACACTATTTTTGGTGCACTGTCAGGTGACCGGAAAGTAGATTGGGGAGTAGTGGTGAGAGATCAAATAAAGAAGTTGATAGGAGGTATAGGGAAGTCTAAACCTTCCCCTATAACCCCTTTTCTCTATCACTTGTACCAAGCTCATGGCTGGCTTACAAATAGAGAACTAGATTCATACGATACAGCCAAAGCCATGTCAAAATTTGAAAAAGAAGACCCGGATGAGGAAGTCGGGCAGGAAGAGAAAGATTCAGAGACCAATGTAGGTGGAGATACTCTACCAGTCAATGAAACTAAGTCACAGTGGAGGAAGTAGGACTGGAAGGACAAAGACCCAGAAATAGGAGAGGGAAGTAAGGGTGTCGATCAGGTCTAGAACCAGGATCCCCTGGGTCGGATTGTGAAGGAATTCAGTGAGTTCCGGGTTCAGTACGGGAAGAATCAAGAGACAATTCAAGAGCTATGCCAATTGTTGAAGATCAATCAGCCGCAGCAACTTGTTTCCCAATTAGATTGGAAGATGAAAGAGACGATGAAGAGGGAGCTGAGCGAAGCCACGCGTAAGGTGGACCAGCTAACGAAGGATCTGGAGGAGAAGAAAGAAGAACTGGACCAGCAAAAGAGGTTCACCAAAACAGCCTCAAAGAATCTTCAAGCAATCCGGGAGTTCATCGGCAATCTAGGCGAAGTCATCAACAAAGCGATGCTATTTGACGAAAAGGTGATGGAGCCTGGAAAGCAGATTCCGGCCAACCTAATGATGACCCTAGTGTCCTACCATCGCAAGATGGAAGCAATAGTAGAGCCACTACGCAAGGTGATGAAGGAGGTAGAAGAACGAAGAGAGCAGGAGCAGGAACCAGAAACGGAGACGGAACTTGCACCCGCACCCCTTCCGGTACCCGCAGAAGAAGTTCAGGTGAAGGACAAGGTGGAGGACGTACCACGCTCTTCCATCCGGTCGGAGCCTAAGGGAGAAATGACTTCCCTACTAGGGGAAGTAACGGACATTGCTCTCAATGCAATAGAAGCAGTAAAGGCTGCCGAGGAGGAGAAGACCGGAGAAGTGGAAACAACAGGTGAGGCGAAGAAAACATCGGAGGAGGTGAAGGCCGTAGATGAAGAAAAGACGAGATCTGGAACGGAACCGTCCGAGAAGAAGAACGTGCCCAAATTAGGGCTGAGCAACAAGTTTATGGACCTAAGTAATTATCTCCAGTCTCTCCAACCCTTCCCGCAAAGAAAGAGAAGGTATTTTCTTCCACCCCACTCAAGTTAACTTTGGGAAGTGAATCTGGGTCGAGGGAGGAAAGGAAGACCGGATCTTAGGGGCAAGGATCCGGGAAGAGTGGAACAATTGAGGAAACCACTCCTCAGAGTGCTAAGGCCAAGGTTCCGCCCACACCAAACACATAGAAGAAGAAGCCTCCAATTATGTCAGCACAGAAGAAGAGGCCGATTCCAGAAGACAATGACGAGGAGGAAGAATCCGGAACTGAGGAAGATTCGGAGCCGTATTCTGACCCGGATCAAGCACTGGCAAAGACTCGGGCGACCAAGGCTGCAGCAACCAAGAAGAAGAAACTCGCCGCCCGGGATAAGACATACCAAGGACAAAAGACCGGAACCGTAAAGAAGCCGGCCGTGAAGAAGTTGAGAACCTAGAAAGTTACTTAGGGTGAGTTTTTGAGGATAGGGTGGTAAAAGCCTAAGATTTTGGGATAGTTGTACATAATTAGGAAGTTTACTTTTTAAGTGACACAGCCACTAGCAGTTGGAAAGTGACCGGGTCCGTAATTTTAGGATCTGAGATCCACTTTTAGCGGAAGTAGTAGGAGTTTAAGTGAAAGTCAACAAGGCTAGAAAATAGTAAAGGAATGAAACGTGTTTGGCCTTGATTGGTTGGAGGATTACTTTTAGGTTAGGATTTTGAGGGAGTAGTTTAGTATTTAAATCCGGGGTTGGTTTGGTCCCGGTGTGCATCTTTATCTTATTTTCTTATATTCATGAGTACTTGAAGGTTCGCTCTTGGCGTGATTGAAACAAATCATAGTTGTGTGTACTTGACACTTGTCCGTGTTTTGGAAGTCCAGACTGGAAAGTGAATGTAAGTGGATACAAGGTGTGCCCGGATGCTGAGTTTATCCGGTCCAGTATTGGATTAGTGTGCGTGGAACAGAGGCAGAAGGGATCTCTAGTGTGGATTAGGAATGGACTCGGAAGAAGTACGAAAGAGGGGTACTCTCCAGAAGAAGTAAGGGTTAGCACGCCTCCACAACGCTCGTTTCCCCTCTTCGATCCCCACTAGTTCAGACCGTATTTAAGACTAACTCATTAGGCTGTCATTGTAGCATTGGTTAGGAGGAATTAAACTGGCTTGCGTGACCTGTTGGACACGATTGCATTTCCTTTCCAGTTGTGAGGACGGTCTGTTTCTCATTTGTAGGATTTGAAAGTTTATTTTTGAAAGTTTGATCACATAGTGAAACTTCTGACACTTTAAAATCGGAAGGTAGGAGTTAAGCTTCCTTCCTGAATCCCAATTAGCAGATCCCTCTTCGTTTAGAGGTATGTGAATAGAAGTGTTGGAAGAGTTACAGGGTAGTGTAAAGATGTGGGGTAGAAAACCAACCAGTTAGAGAATCTGTGTGATAAACAAGTGGGTGTTAAACCGGATTAGATCCGGTTAGAGATATTAGATCGGGAAGATCCGGTCTAACGTGTATTAGTAATTGTTGGACCGAAGGGATCCGGTCGTGTTTGTCCAAGAAAACAGTGAGACCAAGTAGAATTCCAGTCTATTGTTTTACTTGGGATTTTGTGTTTCATGACCATCACTCTACCATTTTCCGGTAATTGTGAACCTAGGAATTCGATCTTCGTGGGAACGATACTTGAGTCACTTCAAGGCTTCTTTTAAGAAATATTGAGCCTTAGAGAAGGATTTTTGCTTTCCCGTGCTACAACAACCTTCATGGAATTCAGATCCAGAGTATGAGGCCATTCAATCGGCCTTCTTCTTTACAAATATGCACTTACAAGACCATGGTTGCATGATAGTATTTTAGTCATGATGTGTCGATTCAAAGGGCATTATTGCAGGATTGTGCGAGTCTTATCTTTCACTGGTAAAGAAGAAGGAATGGCTGGGCATCAATTGTATGCATTTAACTTCAACTATGGATGATTCGGAAACGGTTAGTGTTTTCAAATATTTTCATGATTTTAATGGAAATTGATATTCACAGATGGTTGTATTCTTTTCTAATATATAATTTTTTTATGACTGTAGACTTTGAAGTTTGGAATCACTCTCTTGGTGAAGGACCTCGGTGATAAAGAGAAGTTGAAGTTCTCTTTGAAGCGGTCAGAAGCAATGTAGAAGGTAAAAGTAGACCTATGCAAGGATGATACATTAATTAACTATACAATTGAAGAGAACATGTTGGTCAATCCACAAACCAGAATTCCATGGCAAGGGCCTCGCGAAAAGGATACTAGGCTCTTCCAATTTCTTATAGAAGAAACAATTGAAGAAGGCGACTTGGTTTTGGACTGCACAACATCTACTAGTTAGTTTTCATTTCAAGAATTGGATTTTCATATATATATTGATATAGTGATTCATTGATATGAATTGCATTTTGTAAATTGTAGGTGCATCAATTACAGCATGTCACAGCATAGGACGACACATAGTGGCTTTAGAAGAAGACAATAGTGTTTTTCAAAGCGTCTTTGAACCCATGAAAAGGAACACTCAAGAAGATGTGATAATAACTGAAATGCAACCACCAATGCCGGTTGCATCTTCACAAGATCTGAACACAATGACTATGGTTCCTCGAAAATTTCCTCGCCGAACTAAACCTAGTAAGTAAGTTTTTCATATTTTTTAAGTGTTTTTTTGACATTCGACTTCTTTTATTTTGTGACTCTAATATTCTATATGTTTTTTTTAGGCATCAAAAACTGATGTTTGTAGATGCATTGAGGAAGAGACGCAAACTGGTACTAAGTCCAGAGAAGTCTTTTGATCTCCCAGTATATGCTGAGCAATTAGCATCAGCATTTGCAAACTTTGGTAGCTTAGAACCAAAACGTAGAAAAGATATATATGCTCTTAATGTTTTGCAATTCATAGATGGATCGGCATCAGAGGGTAAAAAGACTTCAGAGTATGAGAGTAGCTTGGCGTCTGCAACTGAATCCACTACAACCTAGATTTATGAGATTGACATATCTCATGAGTCAAACTATTATGTATTCATTTTCAATATGATTTGATTTGATTGTGTGTTTTATGGCTACATCTTTAGTATGATTCATTCCCCTTTAAAATTTTGCATTTTATGTTTTCTATCAAAATTAACTCTTGAACGTCGGTCTAGTTACCGTGGAAATCAATGATTCTGGAATCATTTCATTTAAAAGTACTATAGAAGATCTCTCTTTTCCACCCTTAATTATATGGATGAATAGTTGCAGTTACGTCCTGCATATGAGATTCTTTTGTCATTCATTAGACATTTGACGTCCTCCGCGGCGTTTATGGGTTAAACACAATTGGTTGTTGCAATTTTTTATTTCATTTAAGTTTGTAAGTAAGTTAAATTTTTGAAGAATGAGCTCACATCTTCAGAAAAAATAAGACACTTACATCCACGATCATAGGTCCCCCACATTTTCTTAATAAAAAAAAATTTCCACTCATAGGCTCACAAGCTCACGCTCACAAGCTCGCCTGCTAGCAACCTTGTATGTAACGGTTGAGTACAATCACGACTAAGGCACTAGATCCCAAAACAAGGATTAAGCTCCATACAAACATAATTCTCTACTATCCAATCATCTCCGCCTTCTCTTGCGACCCTGTTGTTCTTTACTTCTTTTCCTTGCACCTCATACATTTCTTGCAAGTAATCAACAATAGAAAATGAAAAACAAGAAGTATTGAAACAAAATTATCTAAACCGTAGAAACGATTTGTGTCTTCACATATGTTGCAACTCAGGCGCAGCTCCACATACGCAACAAGAATGTTGAGATCAGGCTGTAGAAGAGAACGGTGACCGCAAAAAAACGCAACAAAAACGACGACAAGCTCCCACGCTGTTGTCCTCAAAAAAAATGTACAATTGTTGGAACTCTAGCAAAATGGCGATGCCCCGAAGCTATAGGCTCGGCTCGAAGCTGTAGGTTTAGCCCAAAGCTGTAGGCTCATCCCAAACTTGTAGGCTCGGCCCAAACCCCCGGCAAATGTGATCTTCTTCCTGAAGCTAGCTTGAACCTACTTCATGCTTCCCAAAGCTAGCCCAAAAACCGTTACAGTAATATGAGTATTTAACTTCTAAATGCCTAAGGCACCAAAATATGGTGTTTGCCAAACTTTGAAGTTAAATAAATCCTAATCTATTTGCTATTTTTAGTAATTTATATTTTTTGAATGTTCTTGAAGTATAGTTTTGCCACCAAAAGTCCAATCTTGAAAATAAATGACAATGATTTTTCTATAAGAGATTTTGTACACGATTACCCTGTGCAATCTTAACTCTCTGTAATGTTAAGAGCTCTCAAATACACTAGATCTTAGAGAAAAAATCACATTCTAAATTCATTTTAAAAAGTTATAGAGTTAATTTTGAGAATTCATAAATTGATTGGGGTTCTGCAAGTTAGGCCGGTTAACCTCATGTTTTTAGATCACCAACTTTAGGTCACCAACTTCAAATTGCAATTTTAGATTTAACTTGCAAAAAAGACTTCAAAATTGCAATTTTAGATCTGACTTGCAAAAAAGACTTCAAATTTGCAATTTTAGCACCCTCATAGTCAAACGTCATAATCTTTCAGTCCATAAGTGATATTGTTGTGCTTTCTTTTCCTAAGCAGTCTCTAACAAGTCTAGTTTGAATTTGTATGGTTACAATTTTTGAAAAATTAAAACATCTTATCAAAATGTTGGCATTTTATTTCATTTAAAGTAGTTTTTAGGAAATTGAAAAGAGGCCTTCAAGTGGGCATTTAGGGGTTAGTACTCATTACAAAGAAAAACACTTAATGTCTAAAATCATATTAATGTATTTGATACTAAATGTGAACATATACAATACTTGCCAACTATGATGATGACAAATTAAATGGTCCATATTATTATCGAATTTTTGAATTTAAGGTATTTTAGGCCCCCATATCATTACTTAGAATTCCCAAGGTGGAATAGTTTTTAACACCATTACTTCATTGTAGATAACCGACTTGGATATAAAGACTGCCAATTTTTGGTGTTATTTTGGAGTAAAGTGAGGGCTTTTTGTAGTTAATTGTATATTTTGTGGTCCAATTTGGTAGTTTTTAGCTAGTTGTTTGATCCAAATTGTCAATTCCTCTATTGACTGGTCAGTTGTGGTGTGTGGATACTGGTTTCAATTTGGATTGGATTGAAGTGATGATCTCTAGTCAAATGTTCCAATTGGTGAGTTCAGTTAATGCCGAGTGTGTAAGGGGTCAATAGCTACTTCCAAATTGGTTTTTGTGTGTGTGAATCAGAATGTGTTCAACCGAATTGGATCAAGGCAGGTGAGGGGATTTGTCTTATGAATGTGAACCGAATGGGATCCAAATGGGTGGCTGATGTCAGTTGGCTAAGTCTGCCGGATTGGTAACTGTCATAGGTCGTCTCTTAAGTCCGATTTGGATTTTTATTTCTCTTACCCTTTGTTGAAGCAATCTAGTGCGTGTCCCGGCTAGTTGTGTTGTGTATTTCGTTTTCTTGTGTGTGTGCTTGTGTGCGTATTTTGTGTGCTTGTGTGCGTATTTTGTGTGTTTGTGTGTGATTTCCCAGTTGGGAATTGTGTTAGTGTCTGTATTGATCCAAGGTTGGATCGGTCTGTGTATGTCTGTGTTCTAGTTGGATATATATTGCTGGTGTTTGGCGGAGTATTAATGTGCAGAGGCATCATGGAGAATTTGAGCAAAGTTTCCAAGTTGGAAGCAATCTTGGAAGAATGTGAATCAACGTGAGACTTGTGGATGTCTGAGTGCTAAAGATTTTGTATTAAGTAAAAATAGGCAGTTTGAAATAGAATTTTGAATAGCCTAGTTGAAGAAGTTGAACTGATATGGGGAAATTCTATTTGGAAAGATGATTAGAGCTTAATTTGTTAAATCTAACTTTGATTGTGTATGAAAAATCAAATAGTGGAGATGTTGAACTTTAATGCTAATTGTGTACCGGTGATTTGATCACCAATTTGGAAATTAAATTGGACATATACTTTCTTACCGAATTGGTGTATTGCAATTGAGTTGTTTTTTGTGTGTGATGTGAAAATTGGATTTGAAGATTTAAATTGTAAAGATGAATTGATAGTTAAATGATGTTGATGGATGTTGTGAGGCCCAAGTTGAAAATTATATATGTCTCTGAGTTTGATTCAGTCCTAGTGGGATGAGTGCTGGCGTATGTTGTTTGAATTGAGCCAAATTGGATGTGTATGTCATTGTAGTATGATGGTTGAGTGTCCAAATAGGGAGTGAATTGTGAAATCTGTATTGAGTATTGAATGAATGTTTCTAACGAATTGGATTGTAAGAGTGTTGATTTTATAACAACTGAGTTGAAAGTAGAATATTTAATTTCTAGTTGGTGAGATCTGAAGTTGTGGTTCCCATTTGGTAGACAAGGATTTAGAAATGAGAATCTAGTCCGAGTTGGAGATTGGAAGTACCTGATTGTACCGGTGTTAAGGCTGATTTAGAACCTGTATGGAGTTTCAAGCCCGATTTGGAGTTGCTGTATTTGGTTTGCTGTGCCAAGCTGGAGATCTGGAAGTGATTTGGAATAAAGAAAATTAAAGAAATAAAGAATTCCAAGTGGGGATAAAAGTTATAAAGATAGTCAAAAGAAAAAGATTAATTAAAGAATAATAATTTGGGAGAGTTCTTCACCCTTGTAGCCTTTAAGAGTGGAGTGAAAAATTTGGCAATAAGAGTTACCGTGAGGATAACAATTGCATGTGGTTAATGAATTTCTTTCTTAAGTCTTGGTTGCAATGACCTACTAGGTGTAAATTTAGAGTCAAATCCTATTTAACCGGCCTCCTCGGAATGAACTTATATTAATTGGTTAATTCCTAAATAGGTTCCAACATTCTTCTACATTTTGGTGTCGCTGCCGGGGAGGCAAAATAATAGATTAATCTATCGTTTCCTTTTTCTTTCGTTAAGAATATATAGATATGTTGCTCGGTAATGAGCAGTTTATCTATAAATTCTGAAACTAGCAAAAATGCTAGAGACGAGAGAGCAAGAAAATGTGCCGCGGATAAAAAGCGAAAATTTGATTCAAATATAAATTTAGAACGTGCCTCACCTAGTTGGAGGAATCCTTGTCAATATGGAGAATTCTTCCGGTCAAGGCCATTTGCTAGCCAAATAGAAGATCGAAACAGTTTTAGAGAAAACCAAGTAGAGGATGAATAGAACCAAATCGAATTAGAAAACCAGGATACTGTCCAAGTAAGTGAAGAAGTCTAAGGTCCTAATAATACAAATTATCTGAATTGGATTCCAGATGCTTCTTCACCGGAAGGCTCTCAAAAAGGGCAAAGTGAGAAGGAGTATTTAGATTACAAATTGGAGAATATTAATAATAATCAGCCTAGGAATAATGTTTCACCATTAATAGATTCTCCACTAGGTTCTTTCCAAGGTAGGACCAGCCCTATAGAATTGTCAAAAGAACAACCAAATTTGGTTGGAAGTCTCACTAGGAGTCCGGATAGGAAAAGAGTAGAAATTACCGTAGAGCTACGTAATAAGGAAGAGTTAAAAACAATTGTTAAGAATTTAAATTTAAAAAGATTTTCATATCCTAGTGAATCCTCCTAAGAGAGTGATTCATCCGAGTCAAGTGTTAGAAGCCAATTTGGAGAGGAAATATTTACCTTAGAAGTCATGGCAGTTCCTGCCCTAATTCCAGTTGTAATGCGGCCTGGTGATGAAGCAAACCAGCCGTATTCGTTAGTACCATTTCCAAATTTTTATGGCCGAATGGGAGATGACCCCAATAGCCACATCCATCAATTTTTGACATGTTGTAATTCTAACAATGCAAGAACCAAGGTTCATTTTTTTAGCATCTTTCCTAGTACATTGCGTAGTCAAGCCAATAACTGGTTCCAAAGACAACCAGTAGGGCATTTTGCTACTTGGGTTCAACTAAGAGATGCATTTTTAGCCCATTTTTGCCCCGCGGCTTATCATGAAAAGTTATTCAAAAAATTAGCAGAATTACACATGGCAAGTAGGGAGAGGATAGATAGTTATTACGGTAGATTAGAAAAGATAATGTTGAGATTATCAAACCATAATTATCCCGATGCACATTTTATGCAACAGTTCATAAACGGGTTGCATCCGCCTAAGTTAAAAGCCTTTGTAAAAGAAATTAGTCCTGCTGATTTACCTGCAGCTTACAATAGAGCCAAGTTGTGGGAGGAGGTACATTTGGGGGAAACGTATATAAACCCAAACCTAGTACAACCCAGTTATATAGATCAAGTTGGAGTAAGAAGAGAGGATTTACCAACCAATAATTTTCCTACATATATTCATCCGAGTTATGTAAATATGGCACCTATGGGCCCAACAGAAGTGGCTACATCTATTCCTGTAGAAACAAATAGGGTCAACCAAGTTGGAATCCTTCCACAATAGGTTAAGCCAATTGTAAAAGATTCCAATGCGGCATTAGAAGCTCAGATAGTTGAGATATCAAAACAATTAGGAAATTTGCAAGTAAATATGGCCAAATCGTCGGAAAAGAAGGGTCAACCAAATAATGACCGCGCTCATATTTGGTGTACAAATTGTAGGGGACATGGGCATATGTTGCCTGATTGTCCCTTCCCACCTAATCAATCTATGAAATGTCAATTTTGTGGTGGTAAGCATGAGACGGTGTCATGTAGAAACCTGCAGGCTAGTTTATTAAATCATGCTAATAATCAAAATAAAAATAGACAAGTATATCAAGTAGATGCAAACCCAAATAATAATCAAAATTGGAGTAACAATTCAAATTGGAATAATAATAATAATAATAATAGGCAGCGAAGGCAAAATTTTAATCCCAATTACAATAAAGGCCAAAATTATAATGCAAATCCAAATTATGTCAACCCAAATTTTAGTCCAAATAACTTTAATAATGGGAGATTTATTAATAATCCTAACCAAGGAATAGCTCAAATACCCACAAGCAATAACCAAGGTTGGTCACAAATGCCATTTGGGAATGTTAATCAAGGTCCACCAACTTATAGTGGACAAATGCCAAATTGGAGGCAGAAGAAAGGAGTCATATGTTATAATTGTAGGCAACCGGGACATTACAAATTGGAATGTCCTAATGGTAAGGCGAGTGAGCCTTACGTACCTTTATGTGGAAATTGTGGCCAAGCTAGCCTGTGAGGTAGGTTTTCGCCTACTTGACAAAACCTAAGTATAGTGGTTTTTAGGGGTAATTCCCGTGGGAAGGTCAATAAGTCTAATAGTTTGTAACTAAGGTCACTCGTTCTGTATTTTGGGATATCTATTACGTTGGTTTTGAAACTAATAAAAGAAAACCCAGGGATAAACACTCTTTATGTCAATTTGTCTTCAGTCCATATTTCCAATGCTATATATAGACCCCATGGCATGACGTTCCAGTCCTGTCTAGTGTGTGGCTTGGGTCAAATACTCATGTCAATTCGTCGTCGAAGGTGTATGTCAATTTGACAATGCATGTTCTAGCCACTTAAATGCATATTTAATACTTATATTATATTTATAAGTCTCAAATGTATTTAATTTATTTTTTTTAGAAATTATCCATTCCCCTTGATTGTTGATTGGATAATGTCTAATTTTCTATATTTAAATTTCAACAAGAAGTGGGGAAAGCGTTCCTGGGCTTGAATTTTAATCTTCACGTCCAGCCCACTTTAATTCCTTTGTGGAATTCAGGTAACAAGTCAATTGGTCCAAGCCCACTATTAGTTTAAAATAAGACAATTAGACCTATCACCATGGACATGTGACCTGTGACTATTCGACTTCTCTAACTATATGTGACTTTGTCAATTTGTCATTCTATTCAACTCCAAGGCTATTGGTCATGTTTTACCTACTTATCTATTAGACTACATATCCAATTCAAGATCTTGTCTATTGAATATGTAAATCTAATTAAAGAATTTCCAATTGACTTTATCTAACTTGGTAGATGTTTTCTGATATGACAATTAGACTTAACTATCTACTTTGCAAATTTTAGTCTATTATAAGTCTAATAAATCTCAATGCATCAATTAAACTCCAAACTTGCAATTAAATTCTTTAACTGACAATTAGACTCACCCAATGATTCCGGCCATGCATTTGGTTTCAGCATTATCAATTTGACTTTGGACATGCGGTGCGACATGTTTCACAACTACATATATCAAATTGACTCTATGCAATTTTTATCAATGAATAATCACAGACAATTAAACTATTGCAGCTACTACTCAGTCTATTAGACACCAATTACTTGTTCAAATTGACTTAAGTTCACTGTTATCCTCCATTGCTAAATCCAGTCAACTGAACTCATATGCATACAGCTAGTCATCGTTACAGACAATTAGACCATGCCGGTTCCAAAGAAAAATCTCCTCTGATCAACTTGACATGGAAATTATTAAAACTAAGCCTTTCTTCTGGCTCACAAATTTACTTGACAAGGATTCTCACTCTTCTACTGTATTACACAACATCCATTTTTAAATCAAATTTACATAATCAACTGGACCAGACTTATCAATTTCAATTCAAATTTTATTATTTAGTCAATTAGATTCATTGTTCTAATTTCCACTTGTCCAACAATTTATATAATTAATTCTTAATCAATTTCAATTCACAGCCAAACTTTATTAAACCGACAATTTGACACAGTTTTATCACCGGCTCCATTACACAGGCATGGCTTCCAATTCACAGTCTTGTTCATAAGAACTCATTCTCTCTCAAGGTTAATTTGACTTTAACAATTTTATAATCACACTTCATCTATGCACTTACATAATTCAACTCAAGAATTTACCAATTCAATGGCTCCTGGACAACTAGACAATCCTTGCTTTACAGTTTCCACTCGGCCACTCAGTCAAATGGATATTAATTACTTCCACAATTAATTCTCACTCATACACACTGGATCAAATGAACAAGTATGCACAATGGCAATTAGACAGTTTTCCACAATTGATACAATTCCGAATTTAATCAATAATTCACAATCACTTACACACACAATAAATTAGTTCAATCCAGTTGACAATGCTTCCAGTCTGCAAGTGCTGAATTCTGCAGCTTACTTGACCTCGTACACTTCGCAGGCAATTTGACTTCACACAATTTTAATTCACACAAAGCTCACACTGAGCTTACACACTGAGACAAATAAACGATTTGAAAACTTGGCAATTTTATTCAAAGCTAGAAAACGAGTTCACTGTTGAGCCATACCACCTGTATGGACTGAAATCTAATCTAATAGACCTTTGGACATTTAGTCCCAAAAATGGGAAGAAAACTCTTCCCAACCGAGACGACTATCTATTTGACTTCTGGAAAATCTATAAACTAGACTCTTCAATTCCAATTTGCACACCTTTTCCACTCTCACTCAATATTTACACATCTAATGGACATACAAATGGAAATAGAGTCTAATAGACACTACATTCACACTCAAAAGCCAACTTAACGAAAAATTTAAAAATTTCAGTGTTCACATGGCCATACAGCCACAGAATGTAATGGCCCACACAAGAATGAGGCTCAAGAGGGTTATAATAGTAAACGTAGAGATAATAGTCCAAAATTGATTTTAGTTGAGGAAAATAATTTACCTCAACCTGGTCAAGATCGTACTTCTTTCCTTGTCCAAATAGATTATAAAAATCAATCTAAAGATTGGATATAAGATAAAGTAGTACGGAAAGTCTCTACTAGGGGTCAAATTGTGAAGGAAAATCCTCAAGGAAATTTGAACATATTAAGAGATAAAGAAATTACTAGAAAAGAAGCTCAATAGTTATTAAATTTAGAAAATGATAAAGGAATAAAAATTGGTTCCAATTTGGAGGCCCAGTTAGAAAAATCAATTAACCAGCCAAATGGGAATAGCATACAATCCAATCAGCTGAGGTTTCACTACTAGAAAATTTAGTTTTTTTGTTGTTTTGGTCGCGTTGATCCGGTCAAAATCTGACAGAAACCTGTTGATTTTAACAGATTTCTGTCAGATTTTGACCGGATCAACGTGACCAAAACAACAAAAAAACTAAATTTTCTAGTAGTGTTTGGTGTACTTAAACCAAATGGGAAATCGGTTCAATTTGAACCAGTCAGTACGATGTTTCCTTCAGTTGAGGCACCAAGTCGTGTTGTTGAGGGGGGCATTAATGCTGAATCCACATTGGCTAGACCAGTGGACCCTAGTGGTCAGGAGCCGCTGGTCATTCCATCGAATTGGGTTGAGTCTGATAGTCCCACAGAGCAGGGTAATACCAAACTAGGGATAAATGGGAAATCAAATTATAGAGACCAAATTGGAAAAAAAAAATTAAAACATCTAGTAAGAAGAGAAAAGAATTTAATGGGGTAATGGAGCATGATAATCCATATAATATCATCGACAATTTGGGAAGTATCAAAGCAGACATTTCAATTAGACAACTATTGAGCATTGCTCCTACTTGTAGGTCAGCCCTCAAATCAAAATTGGTGTGAAAGAGAAGTAGGCAAGTCCATGAGGTGGCACTAAGTCCAGATCCTAGTGCACCAGTTATAGACGTTGAAATTGAAGGTTTAGTAATTTCAGGAGTCCAAGTTGATGGTGGTTCCAGTGTCAATTTAATGAACCACGATACTATGTTAGGACTTCATTTCATTGGTCTTCAAGAAACAAAACTAATATTGCATATGGCAGACCAAAGTAGGGTTAGGCCTTTGGGTATCTTGTCTAAAATAAAAATTTGCATAGCAGGGTTGGTCTTTTTTATATATTATATTGTTTTCCAACCAAATACTCCCAATTCATCTTATCCTATCCTATTAGGTAGGACATGGCTTTATCAAGCCAAAGTTAAGGACAATTGGGGAAAGGGAATTATGAAAAAATTTCAAGGAAGACAGTTTGTAAATATGACCATGTATCCTAACAAATATCTTGGTGAAACCCAATGGGATTCACCAGGAGGGACTAGTGATTTTGGATACAATTCGGAATTAGAGGAGGTGTCTACAAATAGGGTTAATATAAAGAATAAAGTAAGAGAGCAAAGTGAAGTGCCTATACAAAATTATAAGCAAGTTGGCCCGGGTGAGTATATCATCCCTTGTGATGATGATGACAACTCGGATAAGGCCATCCAAAATTGGTTAACAGAGTCATCAATTTGTTGTATTGATTCCGAATGGGAGTCAAGTGAAGATAAGGAGAATGACTATATTAGTCAAATGTCAGATACTCCTATTCGGTCTTATGTGTCTAAAAGTCATTGTCAAAATATAAATATAGGGCTAGAGGGTAAAGAAAAGAATATACAAATATCAAGTAAGTTAAGCCCTACCGAATTAAGTTATTGGATTAAATTTTTTAAAGAAAATTCTAAAACTTTTGCTTGGTCTTATAAGGATTTAAGAGGTGTTTCCCCAAGTATTTGTGAGCACCATATTGATTTGGAGGATGGTGCCAAACCAATTAGGCAACGGCCCCATCGTTTAAATCCAAAATATTTCCTATTAGTAAAAGATGAAATTGAAAAATTAATTAATATAGGATTTATATATCCAGCACCAAATAGCGAGTGGGTAAGTCCTATTGTGATTGTACCTAAAAAAGATGGTCGGATTAGGATTTGCCAAGATTTTAGGAAATTGAATGCCGTAATTAACAAAAAAAGATGGGTTTCCCTTGCCATTTACCAATAGTATTCTTGATACCGTGGCCGGCCATGAATGCTATTTGTTCATGGACGGATTTTTCGGTTACAATCAAGTCCAAATTGCTAAAGAAGATCAGGCAAAAACAACCTTTGTTACCGATTTGGGAATTTATACAAGTAGAGTTATGCTATTTGGTCTTTGTAATGGGGCGGCCATGTTTCAACGTGTAGCCACTTTAGCCTTCCAAGATTTTCTCCGTAAATTTATGGAGATTTTCTTGGATGACTTTTGTGTGTTCGGTACCAAATCGGAACACCTTGCTAAATTAAAAAAATGCTTTAACAAGTGTTATGAATTTGGCATTTCATTGAATGCGGCCAAGTGCCAATTTGTTGTACCCTATGGGAAATTGTTAGGTCATATAGTGAGTAAAAAAGGGATTAGTACCAATCCCGACAAAGTGGCTAAAATTTCTAAATTACCTATTCCTAACAGTACTACCCAAGTAAGGGGTTTTCTTGGCCATGTTAGTTATTACCGGCGTTTTATAGAAAATTATGCCCAAATTGCCTTACCCTTAACCGCCTTGTTAAAAAAAATTAGAGGTTGGCACTAATCCTATTTGGACACCCGAATGTGATGGAGCATTTTTTAAATTAAAAGAAAAGCTCGTCACAACTCCAGTCTTAATATCACCAAATTGGAATGAGCCATTTCATGTTTATGTGGATGCTAGCAATGTAGCTATGGGGTGTATTTTGAGTCAAAAAGATAAATCTAATAAAGATCACCCTATATACTATGCTAGTCATCAATTTATACCTGCAGAGAAAAATTATACCACAACAGAGCGTGAAGCTTTAGGTATGATTTATGCGGTACAAAAATTTTGCCATTACCTACTTGGTTACAAATTTACCTTTTACGTAGACCATGATGCCCTCAATTATGTAATCAATAAGTCCCAATTAAGAGGTAGATTGGCTAGGTGGGTGTTGCTTTTATAGGAGTTTCATTTTAACATAGTGGTACGTCCCGGTAAGCAACACTCCAATGCTGATTTTTTATCTCGTATTGAACAATCTTCCAATTTGGATGGGTCACCACTTGAGGATGATATTCCTAACGCAAACCTATTTGAAGTAGATATTATCCATACTAAATATGCTGATGTTCTTAATTATTTGTCTACGGGGTCGTTTCCAAGGGATTATAGTTATAAACAAAAGCAAGCCCTTATAAAAAAAAGTAGCCCTTATACTTTAATAGATAAAACTTTGTATAAATTGGGTCATGATGGTATACTTAGGAGGTGTATATATATAAGTGAAATAAATGACATTCTCCAAGGTTGCCACTCGGATTCATGTGGTGGCCATTTTGCAGGCATTTCTACAACCCAAAAAGTGTTGTTAGCGGGATATTGGTGGCCATTACTATTTCATGATGCACATGAATTCACAAGGAAATGTGATCCGTGCCAAAGGGTTGGTAAGCCTACTATTTCTACGGCTATGCTATTAATATCCCTTATGGCATTAGCCCCATTTGAAAAATGGGGAATTGATTTTGTAGGCCCCATTGCCCCAGCTACAAAGTATGGGCGAAAAAAATATATTTTAGTGGCAACTAATTGTGCCACCAAATGGGCGGAGGCAATGGCTACTCGTAATGACGATGCCAAAACGGTGGCACATTTTTTATATGAAAACATAATTTCCCGATTTGGCTATCCAAGGGAATTAATTAGTGATCGGGGTACACATTTTCTAAATTCTACTATAGAGGAATTAACTACTAGGTTTTTAATCAAGCATAGAAAAACCTCCCCTTACCATCCCCATGCCAATGGGCAAACTGAAAAAACGAATGGGATATTGTGCAAGATTTTAACGAAGACCATTAGTGGTGCTTCTACCAATTGGGTGAAAAATTATGGAGTGCCTTGTGGGCGTATAGAACCGCCTACAAGGGAACTACAGGGTTTTCCCCATTTCAACTAGTATACGGCCAAGAGGCTATATTGCCTATTGAGTTTGAAATTCCTAGTCTTCGGGTTGCCATAGAAAACAAATTGGGAGATGAAGATAGTTTAAAGAGATGAATCCAATTAGAAGCCTTAGATGAAAAGCGGAGAGAAGCCTATTTAAATACTTTAGCCACCCCAAATAGGAGAAAGTCATATTACGATTCTAAATTACATCCTAAAGAATTTAAAGTTGGAAATTTGGTCTTGTTATATGATAGTCGTTTTTTTAAGTTTCTCGGAAAACTACAAATGCATTGGTTAGGTCCATATGAAGTGGTCAATGTAAATCCTAATGGGTCATTGCAATTAAAGGATTTTGAAGGAAATTTGCTTCCCACTAGGATAAATGGCTATTGGCTTAAGCCGTATTTTGTATAATGCCGGGGGTGGCATTTTTAATTTGGGGGGTAGTCAGATTTATAGAAACCTTAATTAGATTATAGTTATAATAAAAAATAACATAAAATAAAAACCAAAAAAATCAAAACCAAAACAATAATAATAATAAGGCTGAATTAAGATCTTGTCTTGGAACATCCCTTGTTCAAGGGCATCATTCTACTTATCACCTAGCATAATGTTTTCCGCTTGGTAGAAATAGCTAGTTTTGTTTGAGTTTTACCTCCACAGAGCCTCTCTTTCTAGCATCATATTTTTTTGCTCACTTCTTTTGATAAACATACTATTTTTTGCCTAGAGACAAATAGCATCACAAGGTCATTTTGTACATAAGGATTTTTAGCAAGCAAGTCTGCAAATCCTAAAATGTCATTGAATCTATTTGTTTTCAAGGAAACTTATAGACTATTAAGACATTATTTTTATCTACAATGGTACTAGTCATCCTTTGAGTCATATAGAGCAAAAAAAGTATGACTATAAGCTAGGAGTACAAACAAGATGCAATTCATACCCCATTTTTTTCCTTAGCCCATACTCTATATTTTTTCCTTGATATGAGTGTATCTAAGCCAATATGAGTATTTAGGCTAGTAATATCCAATTTGTAAGTCTACTAACAACTCTAAATACTAAACAAGTTCTTCATGCATTGGAAGTGTTTGGCTTGCTAAGTGACTATAGAATATTGCTCCAAGAAGTTGCGACCCTCACCTGTGCCCGTCCCAAGAACAAAACAACCCAATGTTGTATTAGTGAGGTGCACGAGGTGTCTTCAGGTCACAACGCATGCTATAGCCTTTACAAGGGACAACATACATAATCATAGCAAAAAAAACCAAAGTAAACATTTCATACAGTAAATCTAATGAATCTGATTTCCATTAGGACATTGTGATGCAGCCATGCCGATTTTTTCTTCTTCATAGTAACTTCACAGCACACACGATGGACCAAGGTCCTAAGTTTGCTCTCTGCAAGTTACAAACTAGCTCACACGACTCAATCTAGCCTGTCGTACGTGCAGTTAGCCGTAAGTATCCTTACAACGACAAATTGTTGCAAGATGACACGAATTATCGTTCCAGGGAACTCTAGTATGATATCGATTGAATTAGAAGTATCTGGATCGTGACTACTCACTTAATCCCCCTTGTTTCACTTCCCTACCTCGTTCCGGAACCTTAGTACATTCCGGATCCAGACCACCTCCAGAACTTAGTTCTATCTTTCTTCCGTTATTGGTTTTTGTTGCCTCTATTTTACCCTCGGAGGGTCCGCCCTTGATCTAGAAAGGGGTGGGGACTCACCACTTGTATAATTATCCTCTCTGCACTCTAAATCTACTAAACAACACACCCTAGATAACGCAGTTGTAGGAGGAGGAAGGAGTATTCTCTCACAGTTTCCGGATTGGCCAATCCGGAAGCAAGTCATATAGAGAAATTCTCACACCTCTCGTATTACAACGACGGATCCGAATTCATAAACCCAAGGGAGTAGATTTTCAAGGAGAAGACAACGTACTGAGGTGGAGGTTGGTAGACCTTCCGAAGTAGGGGGAGATCCTTTCCTCTGGCGGTCGCTTATCTCTGTACGGAACCTCCCTGGTTCTGGACTTGTAGGGACCTCTACCTTTCTTACCCGGATCGCCGTTCCGGCAATTTAAAGGCACGTAATGCTCACACTCCCTTACTCAGCTTGCATCCCTCCTGACTAGCTCAACACCCAAGAGATTCGTAGCTCAAAATCCGGATTCCTCCTCTCCCTCCCTTCTCTTTCTCTAGTACAAGGATACAACACACACATACACTTAGCCAAAGACATGGTTGTCATAATGGATGGACGTCCGGTTCGCCCGTCCGTTAGAGGGCTCGCCCGTCCGATACAGTCAACACAAAGTTGACTTTATGAAAATGGAAAAATAGGCCACGTGGATGCCACTGGGATGCCACGTGGATTCTAGAACATGCAGGGCGCAGACGCCATCGTTAGGGCGCGGACGCCATCATTAGGGCGCGGATGCATCATCACGGCGCGGACGTGAACATTAGGGCGCGGACGGGATTTAATAAATATACTAAATTAATATGCTTTTTACATATTTCCATTTCATATTCCATATTCCAAGTCACTACAACAGTCTATATTTTTATTTAATGTTAGATCATATCACTGTAACACCCAAATAAATTCCATATCCTAATCAATCCATCATTCCATATTTTTGCAGGGTGTTAAATTACCTCATTATAAGTTTGTAACACCCAAACCACTTCCACGTCCAAATCACTCCACCAATCCACCATTCCATAAATTTTTTGGGTGTTACATTATATTACACTGACACCCAAAGCATTTCCATATTCGAAAGCACTCCACCATTCATATTTCTTTTAATGTTAGATTATATAACTCCTTCAAAATAATTGGTCACCCTAAAATAAATTGGTATGCTTTTCAAAAGCTTTGGTCACCCCATCTCCCCTTTTGGACATAGATTTTTAAAGCACACTTCCATTCCAAGTGACTGCCATTATTTTTTGGGCGGAATCATTCTCTTTCCTATTTTTTTGGCATCATTACCATAAGTCTTTTATTTGAATTCAATGCCACTTGTATAGGGTGGAATGACTTTTTTTTCCTATTTTATTTTCCATGATTAGCAAAATTGTTCCATCCCAAGCCGAGGCCATTTCTTTTCCGTTGATCATTCCCATTCCTTTCATTTTTTGCTCCATAGCAAAACTCTTTCATCCCAAGTGAATTCCATTTATTTTTTGTGGTATCCCAACTCTATTTGAACTAAATGGTAATTTTTTGGGGTGTTGGTTGAAATCACTTTGACACACTATTTTTTGTGGGCTTCTCTCTCTTACAAAATTGTTCCAACCCAAGCCCAATCCATTTTGTATTTGTTCCATCATTTCCTTTCCTATTTTTTTTCCATTAATGAACAAAGCTCTTCCCATCCCAACTCTATGCCATTCTTTTCGGTTCGGATCATTCTCTCTCTTTTTTTTTGCTTCATTCCTAAAACTCTCCCATCCCAACTCATAGTTATTCTTTTCTTTTCGAACATTTTTTTTTTGAAAGAAATGGACAATTTTCATGTTCTAACATTCCAAATTTTCAATTTCTATTTTGTTTTGGTTCAATAATTAGGAAGACTATTTTATTCGAACTCATAGTCCTGCTTTATTTGTTCAATATTTCCCTTCCCTATTTTATTTTTCTGATTCACTAAAGTTATTCCATCTGAACTCAAAGCCATTATTCTTATTTTTTTGTTCCATCATTCTCTATCCTTTTATTTATTTTTTTCATTACTAAAATTATTCCAATCTACTTCAATGTCATTCTTTTTTTTGGTGGATCAATTACTTTCTTTTGGAGGGGGGGCTTCATTAACTTCTAGAACATAAACTTGTTCTTTTAATGCATTTTTTTTTCCATTTGTTCAAAAAAAACAAAAAAAAAACATAGACCTACTGAAAAAATACAGTGTATGTATTTTTATACCAAACTACTGCATTCACTGTTTTTGTAGAGGTTTTACCATCAACTCATAGAATTCATAAAAAATAAAAATGCAATGAGAAAGAACAATGATATGGCATATTAATATATTATGACATTTTGAGTAGAGAATACATCCGATTTTATATATATTTGAGATGTTTCGCAATTGCCAAGTATGTACACATGGTCTTCTACGAGGATGGTTTACCTTCTATGCTTGAACTATATGGTAAACTACAAAAATTAAAAAAACTAAATACTATATACGATAACAACAATCTGGCATAGTCCAACAGTGGGGGGCCTTCTTCAATGTGTCCAGAACATCTTGCATTGTCGCCCTTTCACTCACATCATCTTTCATGAGGCTTCTCAATTTGATCCTGAGGTTCACATATTGCTCTGGATTCTTCGTTGTAAAGTATTTGGGATCCCACTCCTCTTGCCAAATTGCAGCTGCTATCCATCCCGCCGCATATGCATCAGCTGCCATGGAGTACAAATGCGTTTTCTGCATGGCCTCAATTGAATTAGCTGAACCTTGCTCTCCGTATACATAAAACAACTCAGGGGCTGCAAACTTTCGCTTTTTCTTTTCCTTCGCTAGGGTCTCCATGTTGGGAAAGCCATACCTTAATGGCTCCTTCTCTACAACTCGGCTAGAAAGTCCCCAATCACATATCCCTATGTACACCCTGTGCTCTTTCCAATCATCAAAATGGAACAAAACATTGGATGGAGTTATGTTGTTGTGCATGTACTGCGCATCGTGGCATTTCCCCACAATGACAAGCAAGGAGAGTGCCAAGTTTACTTGGTTCCTTCGGTAAGTTGCAACCCATGTAAGCTCTTCTTTTGTCAGTAGTGTACCTTGTTCACGCTCAATGTCATCCACATCCACTGATTCGTTCACTTTCGAATTGTACTTGGATAAGAAAGAAATTAGAGATCCTCCATTCCACCATAGGATATAGCCTTCCATCGTTTTAGGATGGATGTACGCAATTCGAATGATGCCAGGATGTATCACTGGACACCCTCCCACCTCATTGATGATTCCTTGGCGCTTCTCCTTTTCATTTGTGGTTTTCAAGCTCTTCCCAGCAAAAATAATCCAACTAGGAATGCTCTCAAGTTTTGTAAGCATCACCTTCCTCACGGTCCCATATGAACCAACCGCACTCTGTTCTGGCATGGGGATGACTTTCACTGTACTTTCAAGCCACTTGAATGTTCCACTCACACAATGAGCCGTTATGGCATCTTCAATTGTCGCTTTTCATGGTGCTTGTTTTTTCTTACGCGATGAAGAAAATTGTTGAGCAAAGTTTTGAATGATTTTCAACTTTGCAACTACCTCTTTATTTTGCGTGTCCCAATCGCTACCATCTTCTTTCTTCCCCATGTGGTAACACCAATTTGACACTATATTGGTTGTGAAGGCAACCACCTGTTTATCCAGCTAGTCTTGGTGCAACCAATAATCAGAGAAATTGTTGAATTTCTCTGATGATTCAAATTTGGACTCCAACTCCCTTCGCAGGTCCCTCGTCAGTTTGTGGTATCCTTCTTTGTTGTGCGCCACATACTCCCTGGTCAACATAGTTGTAGTTCGACGAGTGTAGAACACCACAACTATTGCTCTCCCTTCAACTATGAATTTGTGTGGAGGCATATGGGGATTGGGTGCTTTCTTGCGCTTCTTTTGGCCCGATGAGGAAGGATTCGATGAACTTGAGGCCACCAATGTATTCGTGGATGGAATTACCATCTCACCGACGTCATCCAAATCTATGAACATGGGACGTTTCTCCGCCGATCCACTCCCTTCCCTTGTCATAATGAAGAATATTTTATACGATGGGCCTCCGTATCTCTCCCCAAGCACGGAAGTTCAAAAAAAATTAAAAAAACCCGGGTCACATATGCGGGCCAAGCCCACCACCCACCAAACTCACTCGCATAGGCCGTTAGAACTAGCATGTGAGGCATAGGGCGCGGACTTGGCAAAAAAATGAGGGCGGGGACTCGCTTTATATAGTCCCCTCCCCTCACGTCCACGCCCCATCCTCTCACGTTCCCACCCCATCTCTTCACGTCCCCGCCCCGTTCCCACACGTCCGCGCCCCAACCGCGATGACGTCCGCGCCCCCACATCGATGGCGTCCACACCCTGGTTTGACGTTCGCGCCCCGGCTCGATGGCGTCCGTGCCCTGCTCGATGGCGTCTGCGCCCCCACTCGATGGTGTCCACGCCCTGCCTTCACGTCCGCGTCCCCGCATCGATGGCATCCGCACCCTGGCGTACCCTACCTCCCGCTATATAAAGCCATCCCCGCCCCATTCGTCCCCGCCCTGCATACTCTCAGCCTTCCACCTCTTCATTGAGTTGGTTGTGAGCGTTGTGCGGGGTCCTCTTGATTGCTATGTGGGAGGTTTTCAATTTTTTCTGCAAAAATGGCTACGCCACCAAGAATGACCAAGGAGGAACGAGACAAGACCTGACTTCGACCAGGAAATAAACATCGTAAGCGACTACATGTTCTACGTAATCCAACCAAGCTTGCATTCAAGGGGTGGGAGGACGTGCCTGATCCATAGACCTTTGATGACTGCGCCAATTACATCGAGTGGTGCCACATTGACAAGGTCTTCCCAGAAGAGCGCCACAACTTCCACAGACGCTTCTACAAGGCAAATTTGAAACATTGCCTTGACGAGAAGTTCACGACCCAATGCATTGAGGTGGTCCAAGTGTTGTATGATGTCGCGACCGTCCCGTGCAATGAAGTGCATCTTTTCATTGCACGAGGGGTCCATGCAGAGGTGAAATTAAACAAGAGAGTGGATTGGTCAACTTTGAAGACAATGGGAAAAGATGTCAATATTCCTACCCCAGCAAATGGATTCATTCCAAGGGGGGTAAAAAGATACCCGGAAGGTGGTCTAAGGAAAACAACTACACAAGTTCAATCACCATCAACATATGAGACTCCGGACTCATCTATGGACAGCGACTCTGATGGATCTCGTGTGGTAGTTCTAGTCAGCCATAGAACACAACAACAACGTGCTAAAAGGAGAAGGGATGCGCGTGCAACTGCTGAGGTTTTACCTGAAAATGTTGTGGAGGAACAGGTGCCACCTACAGACGAACCAGTAGTAGGAGTTGTCGATGTTACAGCTGCTGCAAACCGAATTCAGAGTTTGCTGACCGAAGTGAATGACAAGAATGCGGAATTGCGTTCTTTGTATAATGATGTTAATAAATTGAGGGAAAAAATCCAAGAGAAGGACAACATCATCAATCAACAACAACGTGACATGGAGGCACTTCGACACGCTCTCTAGGCAGCAACAATGGCCAATGCTGGTCAAGATCCACGAGGGGAAGCACAAGGGCCTTTGAATACTTCTCAAATTCCATTGGAACATGCAGAAGTTGGTGCAACAATGAATACTCAAGATGATTCATTGTCCTTTGGAGAATTATCCACGAATGAAGTTGCAGCAATGCCTGTTGACCAAAGCACCCAACTGATGGACGCGCTTGCAAAAAATTTGAGATTGAAAAATCAATTGCATGCGTTGATAGAGCAGTATTATCAATGGAAGATGGCATGCGTCTTCAGTGTTGAAAGGACTAGGCAAATGGTGGAAGAATTCAAAAAAATTGACTACAATTACGACGCACACAATCAGGAGAGGGTTTTTGGATTGACATCGTGGGCCCTGGTGGATGATCATTTCAAGATGGATGAAATGGCGACCATCGACAATACTCGTCAACCAACAACCATTGATTGGTCCAAACATGGTTGGGATTTCAAGAATCAAGTTGGCACTGCCGTCGACCATCAGGGCAATCCATTACTATTGTCGCCAAACCCTTCAACCTTTATATATGATGGAACTACATGTTCCATTTGCCTTAATCCATTTGGCCCGGAAGGTGGAATGTACCTAGGCATGTGCGAACATTTGTACCATCTATTCTGCCTAATTAGCTTGATGATTGTTCGCCGACGTTGTTCATTGTGCAAGGCTCCTTTCCATGAGCGTTTGTATGAGTTGTTTGGATTAGTTCCCTACATGCCACCGCATTGGGAATACAAAGAAGAAAATGCGTCTGATCATTCGTCGAAGTGGGGAACAGACTTGGTATGGAGCTGGAAACTGAACATCCATTCGTTGGGCAAACAACACCTTTGTACCGAATGGGGTTGGGAAACAGATCCATCTAAAATTGTCGAGGTGTGCCACCACTTGGTTCTACTAAAGGACAACTTCAGCCAAGGACGACGGAATTTCTTTTTCCAATGCTTCAATGGGTATTGGAATGAGGCTGGACAATACTTCCAATTTGGCCCTCATCCTCATGGATGGTTGTGGGGCGTTGATGGACGTCGCATTACTGATGACCAAGGCATGCGTATCGGGGGAGACATTGACATGCCAGATCCAACTAAACTTGCACTACTATCAGAGTCAGAGTGGAGAGAAACCTTTCGAGATGAAGGGATGGACTATTTGATGGAATAGTATAGCCCAGGAACTCTACAATGTCTTAAGAGCCTCAAACAATCACAAATATTGAGGGCTATATTAGAGGAAGACGGACCAACAAAGAGAACCCGATCCGCAGTTCGTAGACTTCGTTTGGGCTCAGATGAAGACCTTCCAGTCCGCGCCGGGACACATGACAATGAGGCTGGACCAAGTGGCAATGCAAGCAGTCCAATGAACATGGACTGAGTACAGTTTAGAGTGTTTTAGCTAATGAGCTTAGGTTTTCTTAGAAGACTTACTTTCTTAGCATTATATAGGCTTATATACTTTCCTACTTTGTATTACACTATGCATATGAAATATATATGATTTTGTTTTGAATGGTTTTGGCCAAAGTGACTTCGTTCATTTTTTGCACGTACTCATTTGGAATGACTTGTCCACTTCATACATATTAAAATTATTTATACCATGAAATTAAATGTCATTGAATTGGAGTACAATTCATTCCCAAACACAAATCAATGAATAAAATTAGAAAAGGACCACAAATGTCATTTACTAGGAAAAAACGCTTTTAAAATGTTGTTAATGGAAATATATATATATATATATATATATATATATATATTTATATATGCAAAGGAAATAAAGAATGATGGAACCCCCCCAAAAATGGGATGAAAATAGTCAAATAGGTACGTATTTAATTGCAAAATAGGCAAAGGAATGATGGATAAAAGCCAAAAATTGGGAAGGAATGGTATACAAGAAAATGAATGGCATTCGGTTGGGATAGAATAATCTTGCAAATCAAGGCCCAAAAATAAAGAATGGGTTTAGGGAATACAAAAATTAAATGGCCTTGGGTTGAGATGGATCTATTTCGCTAATCAATGATTTACAAAAAAAAATGAATGATTTACAAAAAAAATTAATGGCATTGAAGTGAGATGAAAGAGTTTTAGGAATGAAGCAAAAACAAAAAAAGGAAAGAGAATGATGGAACAAAAAAATAATGGCTTTGAGTTGGGGTGGAAGAACTTCAGGAAATAAGCAAAAATAAAAAAAGGGCTTTGAGTTGGGAATTTTGGAATTAGGATCAATGGGATGGGAGAATTTTAAGAAATAAGCAAAAACAAAATAGAGAAGGGAATGATTCAACAAAAAGAAGATGAACTATGAAATGGGATGGAAGAGTTTTAGGAACAAAATAGAAAAAAGAATTATTCAACCAAAAGAAAAAAAATTAATATAAGTTGCCATGGGAGAGTTTTAGGAATGAAGCATCTATAGAAAAAGGAGAGGGAATGATCCACCCCAAAAAGAATGGCATAGAGTTGGGATGGGAGAGCTTTCCTAATTCATGGAAAAAATAGGAAAGGGAATGATGGAACAAATAAAAAATGGCATTGACTTAGGATGGAAGAGTTTTAGGAATATAGCCAACAAAAATAGGACAGGGAATGATTCACCAAAAAAAAGAATGACAATGAGTTGGAAAATAATGATTTTATCGAGTGCAATACATTTTCAAAATATTGCCTAAACATTTCCAAAACATCTCCAAAATATTTCCTCAAAGTGTTCTAACCATTTCCTAAATCAAAGAATTTAGAGTCTTTGTTTTACACCCTAAAGTATATGTTGGTTCAAAGTAGTTTGAAGTGTTAGAAGAAGTAAGGAGAAACATTTTCCACCACAATGATGGGACATGCTCTTCCATGAAGTTTCTTCCAAATCTTAGTCCGTGGAGCTCTTAATTTGGTCTCTTGCTTTCATTGACTTGTCGGAATCCAAAACAAGTTGTTGAGGCTAGAATTAATGGTTCACCCGCTCCAAGAATAGGACGGATTGAAGGATGTCAAGCCCAAGCACATTTCAAAGTCATGCCTCCTGTGCTGGACGACCACGTCCACGCCTTGGAGTTCGTGCCTTGACTTCAAGTCCACGCCTTGGAGTCCGCGCCATGACTTCAAGTCCGCGTCCTAGAGTCTGCGCCATGACTTTAAGTCCGCGCCCTGACTTGAAGTCCACGCCCTGACTTCAAGTCCACGCCCTGAAGTCCGCGCCCTGACTTCAAGTTCATGCCCTGGAGTCCACGCCCTGACTTCAAGTCCACGCCCTGGAGTCCGCGCCCTGACTTCAAGTTCATGCCCTGGAGTCCACGCCCTGACTTCAAGTCCGCGCCCTGACTTTAACTCGAGGCCACGAAGTCTGTGATTCAGCTGCGCTCTCTCAAGTTCCGCCTCTATGAATTGTCTGCTCAAGAGTCCGCGCCCTGACACAGTCCATTCAGCAAAAACGTATGTTTAACTTTGCCAACTTCTCTCCCCACAAATATGAGGAATCCAAAACAAGGTATGTCAGCATTTAATGTTTCCCTTTCTCCATGAAAAGGAGGGACACCATCTTCCAAGACCATTAAATAGGAAGAAGGAGGGATCCCATGCCGGAGGTCAACCTACTTCTCAATGCATCCCCATGTGCGCACCCCCATTTCTGTTATGGTGTCACGCCCTGGAGTCCGCGCCCTGTTCTAAAGTCCGCGCCCTGGAGTCCGCGCCCTGTTCTGAAATCCACGCCCTATAATGACGTCCACGCCTTGAAGTCCGCGCCCTACCTTCCTGTACCCGCCCTGATTCCAAGAATTCAGGTGTGCGTTGTGAACGTCCTTC
This sequence comes from Climacium dendroides, assembly GCA_950106755.1. Taxonomy (NCBI): domain Eukaryota; kingdom Viridiplantae; phylum Streptophyta; class Bryopsida; order Hypnales; family Climaciaceae; genus Climacium; species Climacium dendroides. The sequence goes on along the minus strand of OX467089.1, from coordinate 28,257,032 downwards.
ACAAATTTTCAGATTGTGTGTCCGCGCCCTGTTGGCATGCACAACGATGAAGTCCACGCCCCTGCATTCCCTAAGTATATATAGAAAAGGAAGACCGAGCATTCCCCACATTTGTCACCTGGCCTCTATCTCTTGGACTTCAATTCATTTTGAGCTCCTTGTGAGTCTACTTGGGTGGCAGATGGCCCTAGTTTGTTGTTGAGGTAATGTCAAAATCAGTTCAAGCAGTGGATTAGCGCTAACTGTTGTTACTGATACTTTGTTCGGTATATCTTTGGTCTTTTTAACTTCAATACAAAGGAGGAGGAAGACATTTGGAATTATTTGTGAACGGCTGTGAGCACTTTTTTACCCACCCATAGTAAACTAACGTTGCATAACCAGGTTCTTAGTATTGTTTTGTAAGTTTTGTCCTAAGGGTGCCTAGCGTCAATCCATTGTGCCTTCCAAGCAATGGATCTTTTCTAACTCCTACATGTGAAAATAAACAAAACAACAAGAAATTCTAAATAACTATAAGTTTTACCCTTTTATCTCAACTAACTAAGCCAATGTGGTTTTTATTCAAAATGAATTCAGTCTAGATTTATCATTTTTAAGTGATAGAACATGTTATGCCATTTCTAAAAATATAAAACTCGACCTCATCCGAGCTTTCTAACAATAATTATGGAAGGATGAAGTTTGACTGCTAATTGGTTCATCAAACTTCATCCATTGATTTCTACTAATCTACCTTATAATTTCACTTGAGATTTGACTTTTGGTCTCTGAACTATATTTAATATTTGACTTTCTAATATGGTTGACTTTGGATGATTTATCTAACTTTCATTCATTTTGACCCCTAAACTTCATCCATCTCTATCTTTCTCGTTTTTCGTTGGATTTCTAAGTGTGAGACATTTTTGGAAACCTCTAAACTAAAGGTATCACAATATGAATCTAAAACTTGGAGAAAATCTAGTTTTAATATTCTGACTTGAAAGGTTAGTTCGGCTAAGGTATTTAAAACTATCTACTTTATAATTTAATAGTAACTTGGGTATTTAGAGTCTTACCTCACTTTGTGAATCATCTTGGACGTTGTAGATGAGTCTTCCAATATCTCCATTTTCCTCCATGGTTCCGTTGCTCGGTAATTTATGCTCACCGCTTGAAAGTAGACTTTTAATACAAATTTGCAACTAAATCCTAGCTACTATTCCTCCTTTCTTCTATTTGGGATTTTATACTATACTTTTCTAATGGTTGGCTTAGAAAACTCTTGACCTCCTAACCACTACTTTTCCATTTTTGCTTGCCTAATGACACCTTGCGACCTTTCACATGGTCCATCCTTCGTGTCTCAATCCTATTGGTTGTTCTAGATACTTGAGATTTCTCCTTCTTCAACTTCAACTATAACAATCTAACAATTTGGTCTTCAATTCACAACTATCATTCCTATTGAGTTTTTGAACTCAAACTTAGTCTAAGCTAGAAGAGTTGAAAGAGTGGTGAGATAGAACTTTGTTTTGCATTCTTCCTTGCTAATTACACCTCCCTAATCTATCCTTCTTCCCTTCTAATTTCCTTATCAAATGCCTTAGCTCTCGGTCTAACTTTTGACAGCTTACTATTTTTAAACTTCTAATATGTTTTCCTTATAGAGGCTAAAACTAGCTTTCTAAGTTGATGTGGAACTTGCAAATCGGACTTCTCTAGTAGAAGTTATGCATGGATGAAGTTTTGAGTCCTAATTAGTGTTTGAAACTTCATCCGCTTATATCTTACTCATTTTAGCTCGGATTTCTTTATATTCTATGTTTCTGGAAAGCTCTTGACCTCTACTATAAGATTTTGAACTTCAACCTGTACTGATCCTTCTTTTTAGCGGCTTGACTACACCCTTGGTCTCGGCCCTAAAGAAAGACTAATATTAAAAATGACAACTTGACCAAACTAAGGCCAAAAGGCCTAACTACATAGAAATGATCAAAAGAAAGGAGAGGTTCAAAGCTTCGCCGTCAAAATGAAAATAACTAAGAGTTCAAATCCCACGAAGTCAAAGCTTTGCCGTCTTTTTAATAACACTCTAATTTTTAAGACAATTTCTAATATACAAAGTCAAAGCTTCGCCGATTTTGACAAAATCACAAGTGCACAAGACAATTTCAATAAAGTTAAGCTTGATTCAAAATTTGTTAAAGCAAGGAGATTAGTACAAACACTTGTTAGTTCAAGAACGTTTACAACAAATTAGTACATCCACAACAAGCTTAGGGAATTTCTCAATTAAGGAATTTTCCACTTAGAGGGTTAGATAAGAAAAAAACGTACACTAGAAGTCCTCCACAACGGCATAGCCAGACTTATGGTGGAGGAGGATCTAGGATTAGTACAATAACTTCAACACAAACACTAGAAGTCTTCCACAACGGCATAGTCAGACTTATAGTGGAAGAGGTTTCAAGATTAGTACAACCACATAAAACTCAACCAATTGGAAACGTAGCAAAGTTAATACAAAAAAAATTCAAACATACACAACAAAGGCAAACTTTGAAGGGACCCCAATGTCCTTCAAATAAAGCTTCAAAAACAACAACAATGAAGCTTGAAATGCTCAAAAACACGCAAAATTTGGCAGCTTGGCCTAAATAGCCAAAATCCAACTAAATGGACTCAAATGAAAACAAGGCGGTTCAAAATGAACTTAAGGGGTGTTTTGAGAGGAGAATGGGTGCCCTTATATACTCTCCCAAGGGCACCCCCTTCCTCTCTTTTCCTACAAGGTAATCTTATCAATTAAGATTTTCATCTAATTTGCCCAATTTTCACTTCTACGCTGGTCTAAATTCCTAACTTTTGGAGAAATGCTCCAAATCACAAACGGATTGCGCCATTGGCTTCAGAAGGCCATTTTTAGTTCAAAGAAATCCCCTCCCCTTTTTCCTACATCAAAATCACAAAGATTTCTAGCGCTAACTGGAAGACCAAAATTGAATTAAAATCCAACTTTTGAAGATCAACTTTTTTAAGAAAAGTAACTAGCCTAGGCTCTTTAGTAGGTATAAGGGAGTAAGAAAAGACCCCGCTTTGACCTTAATCTGATTCCGTATGCTCCCTGTACGCCGGTCAACTCCACGATTAATCTTTAAATTTGTCAATTTTGGAGGATCTTGATGGTTTTGCATCTTCTGACTATCGAAATGCCACAAAACTTATTGGATCTTGTTATTAACATAAAAGAAGCTACCCTAATTTTTAGTGAGATTTTACCGCTGCCTGGGTAATTTTTAGGAATTTCCCATCATTACTTTCAACGGTTGACTATCCGGAAAAAGATCTTTTGAAGATCAGAAAAAACCGAGAATTTTCATGAAATCTCTCATGGAGTTCCACAAGGGATGTGCAAACTCACATTCCCATTTTGCACATCTAAGGAAGGAGAATCAAATCCCGCTATCTCCTTTAACTTCCGGTAAAAAGAGAATCTTCCAAATAGAAGGGAATCTTGGTGAGCCGATTGCTCCGTTGGACTCCTAGCATGATTTTCACTTCGAACTACCGTACTTAAGTTGTAGATGCCCTCCTATGATTTGTCTTGAGTTTTCTTCACTTATAGGCTAACAATTGGAGTTTCTACTATTTTGCCAATGGAATGGGAAAACTGAAACCTCTTCTTTGGGAATCTATACTAAGATTTTTACATAGTTCCCTTGGACCAATTTGGTTAGGATCTGTCACTGAAAGGCAGGGTTAGACAAGTTGGGTAATTTCTACTAAACATGGTTATTTTGTACAATTTCTGGATTTCTACCCTATCTACATGCAGGATTTGGTTACAAATAACAAGAAATGCCTCAATTAGGACCAATGGTCATATTGGTATGTGACATCTCCGTTTTGGTTATTCACTCTTTTTTGGGCTTTTTGTATATAAAACTATACTCAAAACTTTATAAAATCCAAAAAAAACAATTCCGAATTATGAGTGACCAAATGGGCACTCACAACGGCTGAACGCAATCGCAAGTCAAAGGAAGCAGACCAAAGAATGGGAACCGTGGCTAAACTTTGCGGAGAATGGGACGAAGGTGACTTGTGTTTTTTGTGCTGGGACCTTCAGTTACAAACGTGAGCGTGCTTTTGCACATTTCGGATATGGCTCAAAATTAGAGAGGTCAATTTGTCGAAGTATGCCTCATGTAGTGCGCCATAGATTTGCCAATTGTGCAGGTTTTGTCCCGCTACGAATGGATCCTGGGGACATGTATAAAAGAGAATCAATTCAAAGTGCGCCATCTAGAACAACTCCACTTGCAAGTTCAAGTGAAGCCACAGAAAATGAGGTGACGGGTGGGGTCAATGGTGGGAGAGCAGAAGAAGGGGCAAACGTTTCAGAAGGAAATGAAACCCTACAAACGTCCAATAGCCTTGTTGCATCAAATTCTACGAGATTCGGATCATTACGTCAGCAGTGCATGGTGGACGCATTCAACATTGCAAAGAGGAAGGAGTTGGATGAGAAGTGGGCAAGTTTTTTCTATGAAGCGAATGTGCCATTTAATGTGGCAAGGCATCCAGCCTTCTTCGAGGCTGTGAGGGCAACTTCATTGGCGAGGTTTGAATATAGTCCACCTTCTTACCATCAGTTCAGGACTAATTTAATTGAACCGAGGAGGTTGCAAATCGAGAAGCAGATTGAGGAAAAGGTTGGTTTTGCTGTGAAGCACTACGGGGTGACGATATGCAGCGATGGTTGGAATGATGTCAATCGGAGGCCTCTCATGAATGTGATGATGTCATGTCCCGTAGGTGATGTATTTTTGGGGTCGATTGATACTACCTCACAAAAGAAAACCATGCGCTACATAGCGGACCAAATGAAAGTGTACATTGAGAAGGTGGATTCCAAATATGTGATACAAGTGTGCACAGATAATGCAGCAAACATGCTTGGGGCATTGCAAGACATCACTCAAACATACCCGCACATTTTTGCGCAAGGCTGCATGGCACATGTATTGGATCTCATGTTGGAAGATTGGGCCAAAATCTAGGAATTTGCCGATTTGATTGTCAGGGCAAAAAGATTGTGCCAATACATTCGAAACTATCATGCGACCATGTCAGTTTTCCATGAGTTGAGTCCGAATCTGCAACTCGTAGTGCCTACTTAAACCCGCTTTGCTTGTAATTTCCTCATGTTGCAACACCTGGTGAGACTCAGAGCAGTCTTGGAGCGGTTGAATAACCACCCGCGTGTTCTAAATTACTTTGATACTTTACGGAACGAACAAAATGGCCCGCAGTCAGCTACCGCTGCACGTAATGTTAGAAACACCATTCAAGATGTGGCCTTCTGGCAACGATGTGTGAATTATGTGTACATGATTGAAGATGTATTGAAGGCTTTGCGTGTGTTTGATGGACGAGAACCAGCCATGGGTCGGGTGTGGCTCGTAATGTACAATTTGCGAGGGCACGTGTATTCTTTAAGAGAACCACCTTTTAGCTTACATGATGACATAGCAGTCACTTTAGAAGAATCTTTCAATGAAAGGTGGAAGATGGCTTTTGAAGATACACATTACGCTGTGGCCCTTTTGAATCCATACCTCTTGGATAATGTGGCACTCAGGGTGGATGGAATTGCCCTACGTGCATTGTACAAAGTCATCCGTAAGATGGCAGATTCAGTGGGTGTGGATTTCGATGATGTGTTGGCGGAATTAACACAATTTGAGGAGGGTACTAGACCGTACAATGCAGCCGAGACACCCAACGTCCGTGTGACACAAATGCTTCCCCACCAATGGTGGCACAAGGTTGGAGATCGGGCTCTTTCTAAAATTGTCGTGCGTCTTTTATCCCTCACATGTTCCGCAAGCTCTTGTGAAAGGAATTGGAGTAACTATTCATTTGTTCACAATAAGGTCCGAAATCGATTAGCCCCCCAAAAGGCAGAGTCATTGGTATATATTTATACCAATAGTCGTGTACTTTAGCAGCGACCAGGAGCTGATCCAGTTCGTTGGTATGATGCAAATATATACTCGGAGGATTCCGATCCAGATGCCCTTGGTCCAATCCCGGTGAATGAACGCAATCGGGAATTCGACACAATGCAAGCAGAGGAAGAAGAAGAGGTTGATGGAGAAGCCAATCTAAACCCTCAAGAGTATCCGGCAAACCCAGATCTTTGGAGGCGAGGAGCCGATCACCTCGAGGAAGCAAGGAACTACTATGGAGATGATGACGATGGAGAGGAGGAACTCCTTCATGGTCGTTGGGGTCCTTGGGGGCCACCCATTCCACCCAATCCATGTCGCCATCCTTCACCTCCACTTCCTCAAAATGAAGGGAATGTTGAAGTCCAAGCTTTGTCATCTTCTTTAGAGACCGACAATCCAAATGACAATAACGTCGATGATGGTATTTCCCATAACAACAACGACGATGATGACAACCTCCTTCCAAGAAATGACGGTGGAAATGGAAATGGTGGTGGAAATGAAGATGGCGACGGAAATAGGGGGAGGAATGCAAATCCAAATCGTGGAGGATCTTCTCACAATCGAGATGGCAATACAGGGCTTACGGGAGTGAGGCCATCAACTCATAACATTAGAACTATTCAAGGACACCATGACAGAAACGTTAGAAATGCAAGAGTGGCATGCCCTATTGCAAGAAATCAACCGGATGGTAATGTGAGAAGGCCTTTTGATCCAGAGCGTGTGGACCCTGATGATGTTTTTGCATTTGTGGACCTTGTAGAAGACCTTGCCCGTGTACCTGCTTCAATTGCGGGCTATCCTACTATTTCAGAGCAAGGTACACAAACGCCACATTCCGTAGACCCATCTTCAATAACAACTTCCAATGCCATCCGAAGACCTTCTCAAGAAGGGTTAGGCTCAGTGGGGAATGTTCATTTGACTCCTCAAAGCGTTTCACGTGGTACTACTGGGGGTAGACCACCTATAGCTCCTTGGCCCCTCGTTCGTCATGAAGTAGGGCAATATCAACAAGGCCGTAGAAGGGCTGGAGGCTGTGGGGGGACTAGAGGGACTAGAGGCCGTGGAGGGACTGGAGGCCGTGGACAAACAGAAGGTCAACAAATTGGAGAAGCATCATCATCAAGGCCTACTAATCGTCCACTTCTCGGAATTGGGGCAAGAGATCCAAATAGGGTGGTAGAACCGTTCCTAAGTACATACGCACCAAGACCTAGTGGATCAACCCTGGCATTTGTTGTTCCAACAATTACAATTCCAGGTGGGCCCACTATAAATTCAGATGCAGAAGATCCCCACGCACAACGACATAAGAGGTTGAAGCGCAAACGTAGTCAAGGTCAAACTACTATAGAACTTCGAAATGAAAACTTGGAAGTTGAAGGTCATTGGACCACAGACAGTGGTGAAGTAGAAGATGAACATGATAGCAACGAAGATGCCCATGACGAGGCACCTGAGGATAATGATGTTGTCATTCGAGATGCTAATGCAGCGGATCCAGGTGCCCAAGAAGTTTGTAGGTCAAGTCGTTTGAATAATTGAGGTTATAGAATTGCATCGATGGTAGATCTCGGGTCTTTAAGAGTTGAAGAGAATTGTAGCAATTGGAAGAAAGATGAACGAGAAGCCAAAGGATTGTCTTAGATAACCTATGAGAAAGTGGACGTATTTTGGAAGTATAGATTCATTGTATTGTTATTGTACTTTGCAATGCATGAATTTTATAAACAGTTTTGGTTATCACAAACATTGCAGCCTACTATTATTTTTTTGCATTTTTGTATTTGACGTGCATGTTGGAAACATTGGTGAGTGCAATCATGTAAAATATATTGTAGTTACTGGTTCTTTTAAATGCAGTGGGGTCATTACCTTGTTTAAAAAAAAATGTATATATATATTACATATATTGTAGAACACATAAATAAAATCCACCATTATCTGATTACCCGTCCGCGCCCTGACGCTGAAGTCCTCGACCTGATAGCACAAGTCCGCGCCCTGATGCTCACGCTGAAGTCCGCGCCCTAACTGCACAAGTCCGCGCCCTAACGCTCACGCTGAAGTCCGTGCCCTGACTTCACGAGTCTACGCCCTGACGGTGGCACGGTGACGTCCGCGTCCACACATGACGTCCGCACCGTGGATTCGCTGTTGGAGGTAATGTGTCATTCAAAAAAATTCCACAACTTTGAAAAATTAAAGCTGTCCAATTGGTCCGGACTGTCCATCCGTCCGGTCCGGTTTGCCCGTCCGTCCAGGACGTCCGACAACCCTAACTCACCCGTTATGACAACCCTGCTTCCCAGTCTGGACCCCAATAACTTCTCAGTTTCGTTATTGTTGATGAAAACTTCATCCGTTCAAATGTGATATGGCGGCCACTAGTAAAGTACTGACCACATCTTTATTGTTTGCTGAAAACTTCATCCATCCAAATGTGAAATGGCGGTCACCAACTATTACCACCTCATGTGATCTCACAATTATTTGAACATCTTCCTACAGAGGCTTCAAGGGCCTGGATTTTGCATTAACTAAACAATCTTGTATGGCTATAATCGATCTTGTATAGCTATTATACTTCCTTGAGTCTTAATATTGGGTGTGTTAATAAAGCATGTGTCTTAAAACACCCTGGTGAGTAGGCTTTGCTAACATATTAATTAGCAGACTTATTTAAAACACATCATGTTGTGTCATAAGGCAAAAAATTTCAGAGATTAATTTGCCTTAATAGGATTAGATTAATATTTCTCATCCTACATGAAGAAATTCAACATTTGAAAAATTAAATATAAGCATAAAATATATGCTTTAAAAACTTTTTAAACCTAGTCAGGAATCTGATACTAGGTATAGAAATCTAGAAAAAAAGAAAAAAGAAAAAAAGGCGAAAAACGGCTGGAAGTTACTGAAAAAACATTCAAGTGGTAAATACAAATTCCAAATCGGACAAGAGGTGATTTGGGCCCGTTGGAACACAAGCGTATCAATTCAAATCGTGATCATTGCTCAAGCTGCCAAATCAAGGATCCAAATCGAGGGAGATCAAGTGAAACGAGTACCGAATTGGAGTGGTTGTTGCACCATCCGAAGGTGCACTGGAACAAGATTTCCAAGTTGGGTAGTACAAATTAACAATGTGCGAATTGCGAGTTGAGTCTAATGTTAGAGCGAGGGTGAGCGTAGTGTAAGTGCAAGAAAGAATTGTGTTCGATTAGGGTTCTGTTGTGGCAGAGTTGTTGGTTTGATTCCAAGTTGGACCTGAAGAAGGTGGCTCAGAGTAGCTTGAGTGTAGTGAGCATTGCTGTTGCAGCACAGGGTAAGTGAAATTCCCTATTATGCTCACAAAAACCTCTTTAAAGCATAATAAAGTGACTCTAAAGATCGAACCCAAGAGACTCTGTGAAGTGTTTTGTGTTACTAGATGATTTGAGGAAAGTTTTCCAATTTCATTATTCTTCTTTATACCTCTCTCACCCTTTTTCCCAAATACCGGATGATTTCCTGATCCTCCTATAAACTAATCCGGTCTAGACTAACACTGACCCAAATCAAACTCGATCGACAACCTACAAGAACCAAACCGGAACTCACACTTCCGACCAGATCTCGTACTACTTTAACCGAGGACTTCCTTTCCTCAGCTTCTGTTCCGGTTTCGTTTAGCCTCTGTTGGCACTTTAGAGGGATCTGTCACTTATTTTCAGAGAGGTAGGCACTCCTCTCTTTCTGGTCTTTATAGTGATGGAAAGTTCACTAAATTAATCTATCCTCCTATTCTAACAGGATCCAGTTTGATCTTTCACAACAAACTAGAAGTAATCCCAGCCTGTAGGTCACACAAAGATCCCCCGTACGACCCTCACTTACTACAACGACCTTACTACCTTTTGTAATCAGTGCGAAACTAAAGTAGCTACAAGTGCGTCTGCCTGTACCAGTACAATCTAACGTTCTTCCGTTTACTTCTTCAGATGGTAAGACCTCTCAAGTGTTCAGAGGCTAACTCAGACATTCCATCTGGTAGCTCTAGCAGAGTTTGAGAATCCTTTCTCTTACTGTCTAGCCTAGCATTGGTTATCTCACCCGGAATCATAAACTCTAAACCTACTAAGGTGTCTTGACTCACTCCCAACACTTACAACCTGTTCACATACACCTGCAATCACAAGAAGACAACAAGGGGAGAAGATCCTCTCACACTCTGCTCATCTATACTCAATCTTTCCCTCCCTTATCCGGCCAATCTTTGGAAAGACAAGGAAAACAATAGACAATACACAAAAGACAGCATATGCAAGAAGAAAAAACTCCCAGTCTCAGTCTTGAGACTTGAATTATATACAGAATTTTACAAAAAGGTCTCCCCGGAAATCCGACATTGATCCGGCCGAGATTTTCGGGTCTGAACTTTTCCTAACTTTTCGGAATGAGGTTCGATCTAACAAAATTTCCTACTTTCTAATTTCTAACTACCTATCTCTCCTGAGGGGGTCCACCACTATCTGGAGTAGCTATGGGGGAGAACTCACTCAAATTTCTATTTTTATTTCCCCCCTCCGGAACTCATTCCAGTTCTATAGGAGAAGTTATTCCTGTCCTCGTCCATGGGGCTTCTGAAGTAGAGGTCCTTCCGGCCTCCTTCTCCTTTGACATTGGAGTTTCGAACTTCCCCTCCAATATCTCTACCTCATCAAACTCATCCGGGATCGAAATCTCGGATAAAGAGACTAACCCACTCTGGAATTTCCAGACGGTATCCTCTAACCCCTTTGCATCCTTCCGGAATTCCTTCATTGCCTCTTCTAATTCCCCGGCAATGTCAGCCAAGATGCGAGCGATGCAGGTACCCGAAGGTTTCGAATCCTTATGTATCCCCTCATCAAACAATTTGGCCTTTGCCATTACCTCACCGGATGCCCCTACTATTGTCGTCATCCGGTTAATTGCAGTCTTGGTCTCCTTCTGCAGGGACATTGCGGCCTTCACTTGGTCGCGACTAGCATCCAAGTCCTTCCGGTAGCTTTGGATTTCTCCTCGCAACCGAACCACCTGCTCGTCTGTCTCCCGCTGGTTGATATTCTGCTTCAACAACCTATCCTCCAACTCCTTCACTTCATCTGGATTGCTAATGCAGTTCGCCACGGCTTCTGGCAGAGAACTGGTCAGAGCGCTTCCTACCAAATCTACTACCTCACGAAGCGTTGTGGTCTTCACTTCCCAATCCGCTCTCACTGCACTGAGAATTCGGATTAGGTCGTTGTATGGACCCGTCAAGTCCAACAACTAGGACGATGGAACGGGTCTCGGCTTGACCACTTCCACCGATTCCTGCTTCTTTGGGATGACCGGCTCCACTAGTTCCGGTCCCTTATCCTTTCGATGCCCCGAAGGAGACCCCCTTAGACTGGGCATCCTCTTCCTCCTTCGGTTGAGAGGAATGTCATCTTCTTCCTCTTCCTCTTCTATCCAATTCTTCTTCTTAGGGTTTCCACCCTTCTCCTTCGGTTCCGGGCTATCCAATTCCATCTCAGATTCTTCATCCAATCCTCCGCACGTCCGGAGAGCCATCTGCGCCCTCCACTCCTTGTTCTCCTCCGATGTCAGGAGACTCTGATTTTTATATAGGTGGAAAAGGTAGGGGCCTACCGGAGTAGTCCTACTCTTTCCCACATTTGAGACTAGGACATTCACCATCGTTTGAATGAATGCCGCCCAATCCATCCGCTTCTCTCCGCTCAAAGCTCCAAAGATCGCGTTTCCGAGCGTGGAAGTCACCCGGGTGGGTTTTTCCAGATGTAGAATCGGGACCAGGAATTCCAACAGTCGTCTGTGCCGCGCATTGGCGCAGTCCTCGATTGCGTACCCGTCCTTGGGGTTAGCTACTCCCCGGAACTTCCCGCGTACAAAGTCTCCCTTCTGGCTGGCGTGTTCCGCGCCACCTTCCTCTAAATTGTAAACTTTTCTCCGGATCTCCCTGGTCCACATGGGCGGAGCCGGTCGGATAGTGTTGTCGAACTGGTTAGGGGCTCCTTTGATGAGCTCCCTCACTATTGCCTCGTTCCAAAAACCCCAGGGTTTTCCCAAAAATCCTGCGCAACCCATGGCGGAGAGGTCCTCCATCAATTCGACTCTCTTTCGCTCACTACTGGGCTCTAAAGGAGCTACTTTCCTTACTCTAATTTCTATCCTCTGAGTGCTCGCCTGTACCTGATTTCGTACGCGCTTTAGCTACGACATTCGTCTCTCTTTTAGATCGCTACCTCTCTTCTCTCCTAGCCGCACGTCCCATTTCCTCACACACACTCCTCGATCTCAACCGAGTCGCTCAACGCACAAGTCCCGCAGTGCTCCCCTTCTCTCTCTCAATTTTCGCCTCGCTCAAGCACTCAATTATTCCCTAATCCCTGTGCCTGTGTAAAGAAAACAAACACGCTCACTCACAACTCTCAAACTTTGCACAATTCTCACCCAAACACACTCAAATTACAGACACAAATTCAAAACACTGAGAGCGCGCCAAGTACGCTGGTGCTCTCAGGTGCAAATGACAGCCAAACCCTAAAATAGTCTCTTTTATACCCTGAAAACCTAATCATTACTTTTTTCCGATTTTTCGGACGCGAATCCTGGATCTGTTCCTCCGGTCATGGGACTAGACCGGATTCGTTTCCGATATCCGTTCCGCTCCATAATCCGGTTCATTCAGGGCTTAGGATTCTAGTCTTCCTAACTCTTGGATTTTCTTTTCCCTTCCATGCTAATCCGGATCTACTCGATCCGGATTCCGTGTTACAAAACACGATAGAGAGAAAAATCAAAAAGTTAGGTTGCGACAATTGCCGAGTTGGAAGAGTTTTTGCCTTCTCTTGTAAGCAGGGTTGTATTTTACCAAGTCGGTTGCATCCGAGGTTGGTTTTTTGTGCAATCCAAGGAGAAAATAGAGAGTAGAAGGTTGTCTCTGGGTAAGGTATTATGCACGAGTCGGCAGCATTGTTTTGAGGTATTCTTGTTAAGTGTCAGTCCAATTTGGAATTAAGGTGTCATTACAAAGTGGATTTGTCATCAGCGTGACAAATCGTGACAAGTGTGATCCAATTTGGAGAGGGTTTTTGCCTACTAGTTGGGACAAGTGAGGTTTTGACTTGAAGTTTGAAGCTTGAAGCTTGTGTCGAGTGAACAGTGAGGTTTTCCATTCCAAATTGGAGCATTTGCCGAGAGAATTGTGAGTCTGTGTTGCGTAGGTACAATGGCAGATAAAGGCGAGAGAGAACTTGATACGATGGAGAAAGAAACCCAGTTGGTTGAGTCGGAGACGCATTTGAAGAAGAAACCAAGGTTAGGGGACGAGAAACAAGCACCAATTGCTTTGCTTGATGCAGAATTTGCGGTGGAAGTTATCGCGACGACCGGTTGGACAAATTGGAGCAACGCGGAGCAACTCAAGCTGCAGGAGGTACAATTGTGGGAGTATTTCCAAGTGGTGAAGAGTATGAACGAGGAAGACCTCAACAAGTTGGAAGTCTTTACAATGTCGTATGTCATTCCACAGCAACAAGGGATGGTGCGCGGAGAGCCAATGGAATTGCACCCGAATCAAGTCGCCACGGTGTTTCATTTGCCAAATTTTGTGTGGGAATGTGATCCCACATGCTAGACCCAGAACACTAGCATTTGACGGGAAAATTCAAAAATTGTTCCTTTAAAAAGGAAAGTTTTTGAGTTCTCATAGGAGATTAGAAAAATTCAGGAATACCGGATCTCCGGATCCGGAAAAATTCCATTAGGTGTAAAAAACCTAATTCTGGAGCCCTAGAAAGTTCCGGAAATCGGATGATGGCACTGGCCCTAAAAGCCGGAAACCGGATCCGTACTAGGGTTAGGTTTTTGCCGCCAAAACCTATCCCGTACTCTCGTCCAACCATCCATCCGTTTGGCTAGTATAAGAAGAGAATTGTAGCTGGCGGAAGGCACGATTGCCTTCTTATTTTCTTGCATTTGCGTTTTCCGCCTTTCCAGCTCTTAGAGATTTCCGGTAGACTGAGGGACTGTGTAAGTTGCGATCGTACAGGGGGGTTCGGAGTGATTCTTTGTGAGCAAGAGGGGTAGGGAGAGATTGTGCGAGGTTTTCTTGTGAGCGTGATGTCTTCCAAGGCGAGCTGGCGTAAGCTGAGGGAGGAGCTAGAGGACTCAGACGATGCAATGCTACCACCACCGCCCCGGCCGAGGGCAATTCCAATAATGCGGGTGGTGCCGGAAATTCCAACTGATGAGGTCCGGCTGGAGCGCCTACGACGGAACCTCACCAACATGGGGTGTGAGGGTTTGATAGATGTCCCCTAGGGCATCCGTGAGGAGAGTTTGGTGGCAGATTTGCTTCGTTTGGAAAGCGGTATCTTGGATACCAGCCTTCGGGCGAAACCGAAATTGTGGACAGTCAACGAGTAAAGAGCTATCTACAGGTTCCGAATGGCGCCGGACAAGGTCATGGAAAAGAACCAAGAGTGCATGGAGGGCGAGTTCCGGGCGCCGGCCAACTTGAAGGATGGTCACCAGGTTTCCGACCTAGTGAAGTTGGAATATCGGGATGTGGTAGCGTTTCTCAACCCTATCCTTCACCCGACCAAGCCAAGGCAAGTGGTGGCTAATGTAGCTTCCACCATCTTAGGGAGTCTTCAAGGAAAACTGATGATGGATTGGGCCTTCGTCATCCACGAATTGATAGGAGACCTTATGTGTTCCTTCCAGCAGGGAAAGAAGGGTGGGAGCCCTCTTCCGGCTTATGTCTCCCACCTATATTCCTACCACTCTCTACTTAAGGCAAACGAGGAGGACACTTATCAGGAGTTGGTTCAACTCCAGAAGTACCACTAGAAGAAACCTGCGTTTAACTTGACGGATTTTTTTGCGCATCATGTTACAATTTTATGCTTTTATATCAAAAATTACGTCCAATGTAACATCCAGAATCCATCCGGCACTAGTGGCCGGACCGGACTTGTAGTCCAAATTAGTAAGTAGGAAAGAAAGTGAAAGCTTAGGTCAAGTTAGCCTATGAATTTGTAAGCCTCAAGTCCTCGTGGGAACGATTCCGGAGCGGTTTACTCTAAGTGGGCCTTTAGTGAGAATTAAGGGCTAACTGGAGGAATACTGGTCTGACTAATCACTACATTCTGGATTGTCGGTCCGAGCGGTGCAAGAAGAGAATACCAATTCGGTGCTGGAATGCTTGTTGGAGGATGGTCGTGATGCTTACTTGGCTCAGGATGGGTGGGATTTGCAGTTGATCAAACCTAATTGGCATCCGTGGATCAAGTGGGTGACGACCAATTTGCTTTTGGAGCGAGCAGACGGAGTCATTTCCAAAAGCAATCTCCGAGTTGTGATGGCAGTGCAGAAGGGCGTGACGATAAATTGGGCGTTGTTCCTTTCTCGTAAGTTGCATGCAACAGTGGTGGATTTCAAGAAGGTATCGGGTGGCATTTTGAAGGGCCCCAAATTGTTGTCCTATTTGGTGGAGGAGAGTTGTAAGCACCTACCAGAATCACAAGTGGTTCCAAAGCTTAAGTTGGGGCAATCCAGTCAAGTACTGCCTCCACGCACGGTTGGGTAGTTTAAGTTCCAGTTAGAGCAGATGTTATCCAATTTAGATCAGTTCGACCCAACACAGATGGAGCTAGTACAGAAGTAGAATTTCCAATTGTCTGCAGAGGTTATTCAACTCAAGGCCGAATTGGAATTAGTGAAGGAGGAGCAAGTGCAGTACGAAATTCAAGTGGTGGTGGAGCAACAAGATATGTTGGACCAAATTGCGGAGTTACGATTGCAAGTAGACCGATTGGAGAGGAAAGTCAAGGCGGAGCAGAACGCCAAATTGGAGTTACAGGGACGTGTACATACAATGGAGCGCGAATTGGATGATTGGGGAGTTAAGTTGCGCCAAGCCATTGCCAAATTGAAGTCAGAGTCAAAGGAGGAACAGATTACATTGAAACCGGATGAACTAGTTGGAATGGAGGCCGAGTTGCAGCGTGTAAGTTGGTGGCACCAAAATTTGAGTGAGGCAGCCAGAGCAAGGCGCAACCGAGTCCAAGTCGGAGGCGTTAGGGAGTACTTCACGTGGACAATTTGGCAGCCTTGTCCTTGCGAATTCCAACTACACCCAATTTGGAGTTCACTTACGCATGGGAACGTGAAGTCTTCTTCCTTCATACTGGATTGAAGTTCATGGAAAGTCTCTCTAAAACAAAATTTAAGACAATTTGGAGTCATGCTGTCCAACTAAAGAGTGAGAATTTGTTGACAGAGATAGTGGTTCAAGGTGATTTGGAAGTTAAAGACAAGTTGGTTGCAATTTCTTTGATCGGTGACTGTGGGAGCACGAAAATCCAGTCTTTAGGTTTAGAAGGGAAATAAGGGGAATAGAGCTTTTTACTCCCTATTTTTTTTCGTTTTTCGTTAGAAAAGTAGACCGTAAGTAGTTAAGAACCGGATACCGGAATAGGGTTACTTTAGAATAGATAATAGTGTTAACAGAAGTAACCGGAAACCGGAAACCGAAAGTCCGGAAACGGCATAGTTAGGTCAAGAATAGGTCAGAGTGAATTTTATCAGAGACCGGAAACGGATAGCAGGCAACCTAATGATGGCGCTAGTGTTCTACCACCGCAAGATGGAGGCAATAGTAGAGCCACTGTGCGAGGTGATGAAGGAGGTAGAAGAACGAAGAGAGCGGGAGCAGGAACCGGAAACGGAACTGAAACTCGCACCAGCACCCCTTCCGGTCATCACAAAAGAAGTTCAGGCGAAGGACAAGATGGAGGACGTGCCAAGCTCTTCCATCCGGTCAGAGCCTAAAGGAGAAATGACTTCCCTACTGGGGGAAGTAACTGACGTTGCTCTTAATGCAGCGCGAGCAGTAGAGGCTGCTGAGGAAGAGAAGACCGGAGAAGTGGAGACAGCAAGCAAGGCGAAGGAACCATCGGAGGAGGTGAAGGTCGCAGCTGAAGAAAAGACGAGATTTGGACCGGAACCGTCCGAGAAGAAGAACGTGCCCAAACCAGGGCTGAGCAACAAGTTTATCGACCTAAGTGAGTTATCTCCAATTTCTCCAACTCCTCCTACAAAGACAAAAAAGGTATTTCCTTCCACCCTACTCAACTTAGCTTTGGGAAGCGAAACTGGGTCAATGGAGGAAAGGAAGATCGGATCACAAGGGCAAGGATCCGGGAAGGGTAGAACGATTGAGGAAACCACTCCTTAGAGTGCTAGGGCCAATATTCCGCCCACACCAACCACATAGAAGAAGAAGCCTCCAATTATGTCAGCACAGAAGAAGAGGACGATTCTAGAAGACGATGACGAGGAGGAGGAAGAAGAAGAAGAAGAAGAGGACGAGGATGAAGAATCCGGTACTGAGGAAGACTCGGAGCCGTATTCTGATCCGGATCAAGCACTGGTAGAGACTCGGGCGACTAAGGCTGCAGCATCTAAGAAGAAGAAGCTTGCTGCTCGGGGTAAGGTACGCTAGGGACAGAAGACCGGAACCGGAAAGAAGCCGGCCGCGAAGAAGTTAAAAACTTAGAAAGTTATGTAGGGTAAATTTCTGAGGATAGGGTGGTGAAAATCTGAAGTTTTGGGATAGTTGTACATAATTAGGAAGTTTACTTTTTGAGTGACACGGCCACTAGTAGTTGGAAAGTGACCGGGTCCGTAATTATAGGATCTGAGATCCACTTTTAGCGGAAGTAGTGGGAGTTTGAGTGAAAGTCAACAGGGCTAAAAATTAGTAAGGGAATGAAACGTGTTGGGCCCTGATTGGCTGGAGCGTTACTTTTAGGTTAGGATTTTGAGGGAGTAGTTTAGTATTTAAATCCGGGACTTCTTTGGTCCCGGTGTGCATCTTTATCTTACCTTCTTATATTCATGAGTACCTGAGAGTTCGCTATTGGCGTGATTGAAAGAAATCATAGTTGTGTGTACTTGACACTTGTCCGTGTTTTGGAAGTCCAGGTTGGAAAGTGAGTGTAAGTGGATACAAGGTGTATCCGGATGTTGAGTTTATTCGGTCCAGTATTGAATTAGTGCGTGTGGATGGAGGCAGAAGGGATCTCTAGTGTGGACTAGGAATGGACTCAGAAGGGAGTACGGATTGAGGACCACTCTCCGGAAAGAGTAAGGGTTAGCATGCCTCCGCAACGCTCGTTTCCCCTCTCTTCCCCGCTAGTTCAGACCGGATTTAGGACTAACTCAATAGGCTGTCGTTGTAGCATTGGTTAGAAGGAATTAGACCGGCTTGCGTGACCTGCTGGACACGACTGCGTTTCCTTTCCAGTTGTGAGGACGGTTTGTTTTCTCATTTGTAGGATTTGAAAGTTTATTTTTGAAAGGTTTGATCACATAGTGAAACTTCTGACACTTTAAAATCGGAGGGTAGGAGTTAAGCTTCCTTCCTAAATCCCAATTAAGCAAATCCCTCGTCGAGAGGTTAAAATCCACATGGTTACAAGTAGAGATCTAAACCGGATGTGAATACTAGAGGTTAAAGTTAGATCTGTGGAAACGCGGATTCCGGTTACGGTCTGAAGAACGTAAATACATGTAACTACTAAAGGTATGTGAATAGAAGTGTTGGGAGAATTACAGGACAGTGTAAAGCCGTGGGGTAGTAAACTAACCAGTTAGAGAGTCTGTGTGATAAACAAGTGGGTGTTAAACCAGATTGGATCCGATCAAAGTTGTTAGATCGGGAAGATCCGGTCTAAAGTGTATTAGTAATTTTTGGACCGGAGGGATCCGGTCGTGTTTGTCCAAAGAAATAAGGAGGCCAAGTGGAAGTTCCAGTCTATTGTTTTGCTTGGGGTTTTGTGTTTGTGTGTGTGTTCGTGACCATCACTCTACCATTTTCCAGTAATTGTGAACCTAGGAAATTCGATCTTCGTGGGAACGATACTCGAGTCACTTTAAGGCCTCTTTTAAGAAATATTGAGCCTTAGAGAAGGATTTTTGATTTCCTGTGCTACGACAGTGACTACAAAGCTCAGAGCCTACTTCTCTATTCCGAATTAGAGGCGATTCAAACGCAGCGACGTCGGATGGCCGCAACCTATTTGGAGAAGAAGCGAGTTTATACTAGTTCCAAGTTGCTGGCAGGTGTAGTTGGTGCTTTCACTACTAGAAAATTTTGTTTTTCTGTTGTTTTGGTCGCGTTGATCCGGTCAACAGATTTCTGTCAGATTTTGACCGGATCAACGCGACCAAAACAACAGAAAAACAAAATTTTCTAGTAGTGTTTGGCAGCTTCGAGTCCAACGTTGCAAGCAATGGATAAAGATTGGATGAAGTCAATTTCATTATTGGACGAAGTGTTTAAAACCTCAAATTGGTTGTACAAATTGGTGGCAAATGTCCAAGATCGGTGTATGCACAGTAACGTGGTGGATGTATATCCTACCACGTATGTATCCAAGTTTAGAAGTGTGTGCGCAAGATTAGCGATCAAGCTTCAGGCAAGAGCGTTGCGGAAGGTACAAATTTGGGACGTTGCTGAGGAGTTAAGTTATGTACGTCCCCAAATTGGTGAGCCTCTCAAAGTTTTACCTGGTATGTCTAAGGCCCTTACAACTTGGAAGCTGCCAGATTCATCCTATTCGGAGTTGCATGACCGGTTTTTGGGTTGTTATGAGAGTCTATTCGACAAACCTGTTAATGTACCTTTTCCGAGTTGAAGTGCGGTGATGTGGCTGGAACGTGATCACAATGAAGTGCACAGGGCTCCACTGGTGGCTTTAAAAAAATTGGATCATATGGAGCGTGCGACACGAGTTCATGAGCCTCCCAAGTTAGTGGCCTTAGACCCCAGGTTTTGTCCCTGTTCACGACGCTATATGTAGAAAGAGAACGCCAAGTTGGATTCATTGTGGTACAACTGGACAGTCATCCCAAGCAAGTTTAATACCTACTTAGTGTGCGTAGAGTCTTATTCCAATTTTGCTATGGAACATCGGGATCACAAAGATCCAGTTTGTTTTCGTGCCAGTGTCTTTGCAGCAATTTTGGCAAGTTGGTGTAGGGAGTACCAGTTTGTAGTTGATTACCGAGTTGGAGCGCGGCTTAGCACGGATATGGAGATATTTTCCAAGATTCATTACCATTCAGCTAAACGGATGCGGCTTTTGGAGTTGATGTGTGTCACACAATTTCTACCAAGAGCACACAACGTAATGATATGTGATGCGTGTGTGGAGTTGGGTACCCGCCGTGGTCTTGTATTTCAATTTTATGACAATCAGGTTACAATTTGGAAGGACCGTGCTGACTTGGCAAGGCGACTATAGTTGGAGGCTGAAGATCCTAAATTGCGACAATTAGCTCCTCTCAAGCGTGGTGTGGATCGCAAGTTAAAGTCCAAATAGGTGTTTGACGAGGTCGCAAACAGTTGAGTAAGGGCTATGTAGATAACCGACTTGGATGTAAAGACTGCCAATTTTTGGTGTTATTTTGGAGTAAAGTGAGGGCTTTTTGTAGTTAATTGTATATTTTGCGGTCCAATTTGGTAGTTTTTAGCTAGTTGTTTGATCCAAATTGTCAATTCCTCTGTTGACTGGTCAGTTGTGGTGTGTGGATACTAGTTCCAATTTGGATTGGATTGAAGTGATGATCTCTAGTCAGTTGTTCCAATTGGTGAGTTCAGTTAATGCCAAGTGTGTAAGGGGTCAATAGCTACTTCCAAATTGGTTTTTGTGTGTGTGAATCGGAATGTGTTCAGCCA